>CM062817.1:9143257-9773849 GCA_031772625.1 Pinus tabuliformis
CCAGTTAATAACCCTTGTTCAAAAGGTTGAGGAGATGCTCCCGAAAAAGTACCAGTAAGTGACTGAGACCCAGAGGGAATAGAAGGACCGCCATATAAAAAGGTTTCTAGAGATTGAGAAAACATGGACGACTGTCTTGACGTATTTAACGGAGGATAATAACCCCTAGGTGTGGGATGAAAAGGAATGTGATGTGGTGAAAAACTTAGTCCCGGGTTTTCTAAAAAATTGGTCAATGAAAGATACCAAGTGTCCCTCCTAGGTGGACTGTAAAAGATCGATTCACGCTCCCTAAGTTCTATAGCTGGTTGATTTTCAGGTATAGGGATACCTTCTTCCGAAGTAACAAGTTCTTCAATAGCAATAAGTCCAGAAGGAAGATTTTGGGTAATTACTCTTTCTACCCTGGGTGAACCAGGACCACTGGAAGTTGGAGAGGCAAATCTTGATGTTGGAGTAGAAGCAGGTTCAGTTTCAGGTTCAAATATTTCAGGTTCCTCAGCTAAATCACTAGTAGAAGAAAAAATACCAGTAACTTCGGAAAAAGAAATAGGTTCTAAAATATACTTTGGTGCTTGAACTTGGTAATCAGGATGTACCATTAAAGAAGACTCTCCTTCTTCAGGTGACCCAACTCTACTATCACTAGGAGTTACAAGGGCTCGTAGCCCTTCAAGCTGGCTCGGTGAAAACTCAGGAGGTTGGCCCCGAAGTCTACGAGACTTCCTCGATAATTCAGCCACGATTAAATATTTTAACTACTTCACATGCAAACAATGAAAAATATCAATGAAAACCACCTAAATCCTCTAAAGAACCAAACAATTTTGAATCACACGCCTAAAGAATCTAGGAGATCAAACCACACACAAACAGTAACTTTCTGTACCGAAAACACTGGTTGGTGATGAAATCCAACATCGCAGAGTTCAATACAGAAATGGCGGTTGGAACAGTTACCCCGGCAACCTGCTTAATGAATAGATTGGCACAAGTTTCTCCACTAAACCGTCTCGAGTGAAGAGAACCCCCCAGAAAATCCAAGTGAGTCTAGCCGACGTCTACTCCAGGTACAGTGGGATCTTCCCTCCACCGTCACCTTAGGAAAGAATCCTATAGAATATGGTCACTATGGTTACCAATGGAAACAAATATACCTGGGGGAACAGTCTGTGATCCGATACACACGCAAGGGCAGAGTAGCAAGCTCAATCCCCTTGAAGGCTCCTTGACATAATCCAAGGTTTACCAACAAGTGACCCCAGGCTCCTCGACAATGGTTAATCCGAGGTTTACTGTTTTTAATACATGTATATCTAGTATCATTCCCAATGAGGAAGGATTGATTACCCCACTGGTTCGGACACGATCTCGTGCTTGACTCCTATAAGAGGAGCTTCCCAGAGCATAGATGTAACAATTGGATTTTATCTCCTACCGCAAGATACAGCTACTTGTTTGTTTTACTATCTTGGAGAGTTAATTACTCCCTACTCCAAGATACTAGCCTAAGCTATGTTGGTGATAAAGAGCCCTAGAAATAAAAAGATTACTAGATAGATTTTACTTTAAGCGTTATTTTTATTGGTTTTTTCTTAAGTCAAAAGGTGCGGAGATGAAACTTATGGTGTGAAGACTCGACTCCAAATCACTAAAAAATGCACTTAAGATGATAAGCAATCTTTTCCCTTCAATGAATTTCTAGCTAAAGAGAGAGTTGAGAATGCAAATGCTTGTAAAAACAAATCTTTCCTTAACAAACAAATCAAAAGAAGAGCTTTTTGTCTTTTCCAATACACTCAAAAACGAGACAACTAGTTATGCTCACGAAAATTTCCTTTTCTTTTCAAACACTCAAATACTACTAAAACAAACTTTTTCAAAAGAGATTTTTTTAAATTTATAAAACACTCAAAACTATTGAAAAATCTAATCTTGAGATCTATAAATTCTAAAAAACTATTGAAGTAAAAGCTTACAAGATTTCTTTTCAAGGATGTTTTACTTAGCTATAAGCAAACTAAGGACTAATTTGTCCAGAATCACAAATCAGTCAAAAAACAACCAATTTTTGTTTTCTTTTCTAAAAATGAAATCCAAAACTTTCAACATAAGTCCTTTCGAAGTTTCGCAAAGAGAAAAACAAGATGGATTCCTCAACAAAGGCAGATTTTGCAAACGGTCAGACTCATAATAAGACCAGCAAAAACCAAGGTGATCTGAGGTTTCTAAGACTTCTAAGATCTGAGTTACTACAAGACCAAAATGAAAATCAAGCTCGACACACAAAACATCTATGAATTTCACCTAAAACCCTAATGCCAATGGAATGAACCTAAGAAAAGTTCCTGACAAGTCACGTGCAGATCTGGGTAGAGGCTAAAAACACCTAAACAAATCCTAAGCTGACTGAATGATAAAATTTCAAGTTTTTCAAAATTTTGACAGGGTCTGTAGTCCCCCAATTTACCCAGGTGCGGTACCACTCTATGTGTAAAGCAAAAGTGCGGGTATGCCCACACTGTGTTACAAGCAGAGGGTGTGGTCCTCTCCCAAAAGTACGAAAAACAAAAAATAATTCAAGATCTACTAAACCTACCCAATCCCACACACATCAAGCCAAAAACAGAAACCAAGATACAGTTTCTCAAGTCAAAGTAAAAGCAAAGGAAAAATCAAAAATTCAAGTCCCCAGTATGGTCGCCATTTTGTCGGCCGGATAAGTCGTTCTTGTGGACAAGACCGACCTCCCTAGTATCTAATGATATCTAGTGACGAGCAAACCAAACAAATGTTATCTTTCTCTAAATATTTAATTTATAGATAAAGGCAAACAAGTGTTTTAGGCCTACCTTGGGTCCAGTGCAAGTTTGTGGAAGCCACGCTCCGTTGATCCAAATGAGTTCCCTTGTAAATAATCTGCAAACACAAACAAGCACACACATTAAATAGCACATGAAAAGCCAATGTAATAAAGCATATTTATCATGATGATCAAGGAATTCATGAAACAAATCACATAAGACAATTTATTGAGAAAAATGAATCTGATTGTATTAACTTTAATCAAAGAAGAACTTTACAACCTTGGTGCCTTGATGTTGTACAAGCTCCTCCCAGGGTCCAACAAGAATCTCCTCTACTTTGACAAGTTTCACTCTCTTCCCAATGAAGCCAAAAGGTATGTAATCTCTCCTCTCAAGCTTAACTAGGAAGTCTCAATTCCAATAGCATTTACCCTCAAAAATGTTCATCTTCTAACCTCCCTAGCAACCAGCCCAATGCCTTAATTTATAGTGCAATGGAGGGAAGTTACTAGGTCCACCTTCAAAGGGATAAAGCCCTCCTTCAAAGGGATAAGTTCCTCTCATCAAGGGCTTAGCTCCTTTAGTTTTGGGATGCATGAACCACCTAGGAGCGAACCATCCACGTCAAGATTCCTTCTAGAATCATCCAAAATTAACCACAAGTGAGTTTTTAAGAATAAACTTGCACCTTTTTGACTTTCACAGGGGTCCGCACCCACTCCTTTAGAGACAGAGCGGGCAGGTCCGCAGGTAACATGAACAAGGGGTGTGGGACCGCAGGTAACAGTAAGAGAAAGTGCGAAACCAGAGCTTTATTGATTTTCAAAGTCTTTCTCTCATTTTTAAAGCTTGACATGAAGATATGAGGTTTGAGACTTGCTAAGGAGGACAGTACGAATGATGATAGACCCATACTGACTGCAAATAGTCATGGTGACAATATTTTGTGTAACAATGGGTTAAAATAGTCACCAAGGATTTGGTATCAGAAATTTGATACATTTATACGGGGACTTGGCTTCACTAGAAGCAAAGCAAATCACTGTGTGTATTTTAAATTAATTGGTGACCGTGTTATTTATCTGGTCTTGTATGTGGATGATATGTTGCTGGTTGGAAATGACAAAGAAATTATCCAAGATTTGAAGACCCATTTGTCCTCCAAATTTGACATGAAAGATCTTGGTGCTGCAAACTATATTTTGGGCATGGAAATTAAAAGAGATTGGACAAAGAGGAAACTCTAGTTAAACCAGAGGAAGTATGTTGAGACAATATTGTAGAGGTTTAATATGCAGGATAGTAAACCGGTGAAGGTTCCTATTCCTGTAGGTGTGAGGTTATCTGCTGAACTGTGTCCCAAGACACAAGAAGAGGAAGAGGACATGTCCCGTGTTCCATATGCAAGTGCAGTCGGTAGCCTGATGTATGCAATGGTCTGTACTAGACCAGACATTGCACATGCAGTGGGAGTATTGAGCAGGTTTATGTCAAAACTAGGGAAGGAGCATTGGACAGCAATGAAGCGAGTTTTTAGGTATTTGCGTGGCACTAGTGATTATGGTTTGTGCTACCAAGGAAGATCAGGATTGGACAGAATGTTGGATATTCATGGCTTTGTTGATGCAGATTGGGCTGGAGATCTGGACCAGAGAAGATCTACAAGTGGGTATGTGTTTAACCTATTTGGAGGTGCAGTCAGTTGGATGAGTAAGAAACAATCTGCAGTGGCACTATCAACTATAGAGGCAGAATACATGGCAGCCACTCATGCAAGCAAGGAAGCAGTTTGGTTGCAGAGATTGTGTTCAGGTATGGGGTTAGTACAAGGAGCTATAAGGATAGACTGTGACAGCCAAAGTGCAATTTTCTTGGCAAAGAACCCTGCATATCATTCAAAGACAAAGCACATTGATGTTCAATATCACTTTTTGAGGGATATGATAGAAGACAAAAGGGTGTTGCTAGTAAAGATAGACACTTTGAAGAATACTACAGATGCATTGACAAAATCTATGAGCTCTGAGAAGTTCTCTTGGTGTAGAGAGACAATCGGTGTTTCAGGGCTGGAAAAATGACTAAGCTCTCTTGTGGCCCCCTGTGGAAAGAAAACAACAAGTGGGAGAATGTTGGGTTGTGTTATATTATTTCCACGACTAGCCCACGTAGTTAACTGGGGGGTTAGAGGGGAGGCGGAGCCCCCCTTCATTGCACCTATTGTGGGGGGGGGTCACAGGGGGTTTGAGACGTACTCATAACCCCACTTTATGGGGTCTGGTTCAATGCCCCAAAAAATTTTGGTTTTGGACCCTATGTTAGGTTGGATGAACCCACCTATGGTTTTATGCATGATTTTCGCACATGTTTTTTGGACGCGATGGTTTTTGATCCATGGTATTGGACGCGATGGTTTTTGATCCATGGTATTGGACGCGATGGTTTTAGGTCCATGGTATTTGATGCTTCGGCATGTATAAATATGTATTATAACATTGAAAGGAACATAATAATGAAAAATCAAGCTGATAGTCCCGGTTTTGGGATCTAGCGGAAAATCTCTATGCATATGTGTTTTATGTGTTATGCTCTCGCATTGTTTATTTTTTTTGTTTTAGAATTCATATGCAGGTAATTTATGTACGGGGTTAAAACCTACAAAAAACTCATTAACCCTTTGCTTGATCTCCTTGATTTAAGTCACACACTAAGCTTGCGACTTCAGCTTCCTAAATTATGCATTCAGTGCATCCTTTGTGTTAGCCAATGAATCAGTTGGATTATTCGTACTATTTATCATGTACCATGTAAGTGCTATGTCCTGCAGCGCGGTAACCAATTGTGCTTTCTTCATGTCATCATCATTGATCTGCTATGCTTTCCACACATCCTCTGTGAAACTGATCGGGATCCTCTAATCCATGACCCTTGAATATAGGCACTTTCATTGTATTCTCCATACTAAATAGCGGAGGTGGAGGTGGAGGTGTATGAGGCAGAGGTTAAAGTGGAGGTGGAGTGGATGGATGTGGAATTCCAGAAGTACCCTAATCTACTATCTACGCCGCATCTCTATGCGTACTAGGGCTACTTCTTTCTTCTTCACTTTTAGAATCTCCCAATAAGGGATTGTATTCACTTTCGACGAATTTGTCTAGATCTACTCTGAATCGCTTTCCACTTCGCGTAAATCCAGTCTGACCCCTCTTAAAAATTAAGGTAAAGGCATAATCCCTTTTTCACACAAAAGCATTTTAATCCAGGTTTTTAGTGATTTCAGGTACTTACCTCTCGGACATTTGAAGAAAAATTTCGTTTAAATTTGCTATAAGACATAGATGTATCTATTGCCAATTCAGTGATGAAACTGCCCAAGATACTATCAATCCAGTAATCAATAGCCCTTGCAACCTTACAATTGGATCCTTCAAGACGTTTGACTAATTCTAGAGTCCACACAATAGGATTGTCATGCTTCCAAGTAGGTTCACTATCCACTAATTTGGACAACCACTCATGTAATTAACAAGGGAATGTTGAAAAGAAAACTTTGTGTAATTCTATGTAGAGATACCTCTCTAACCACTTTTCTTTTGGCAAGTGCGGATTCCTATTTTCCTGAGCTGCAAACTCGTGCAACTTCTGATCTATCGACTTCTCGATTTCCTTCTTAGTTGGTATCCACTTACACCACATCACACATCCCTCAGATAGATCCTGGTCTCCGAAACATAACCATTTTTTGGCTTGAGGGGGCTTGGACCTAGGTTTAGAGTTCGTTGCACTAACTAACAAAACCCTACGCTACCAGCCCTTTTGGCAACAACCCACGTAACACAAGCTACAATCTCACCTGAGGCAGTATTGGGGGATGCTAGAACCAAGTTTTTGCATCTAGAAGGCTATGTGATGTGGAGTTAAGGTGTTTCTTCAGTTTCAGGCCTGATCTTACCTTCGCGAACCCTTATCCGTGAAATTTCCAAACTTACAGTGATTTTCAGTTAAACAAAGTTATTAACTTTGCGTAAACATCTAATTATGCATAAAATCACATATAATAGTAGATCCAGGTCTTCGTAGAGAAATAAATATGAAAATACAGGTAACTGTCATTCAAGTGCACATAAATACAAAGAACATTTAAGTATACAAAAAGAACATAAAGTTGCTTTAAATATTCTTTATTATTTCAGATCTTCCTTATACAAACTTTCCAAACCATACGGACACAACTACAGGGGACCTTGCACTCGATTGCAGACTTACCAAGGTCTTCACGCACTTAGCTGTAGGAGCCTTCCCCTTCGCCAAAAATACAAAAAGATCAGACAGACTTAGAACATATCAAATTCTCATCCTATTCATTCATTTCTTAGACTTTCTAAGACACCCTTTTATATACTTTTTCCCATTACAATACCATGGTCCACAAACCATGGGTGGATCTCAAAACAATACAAAAACTAAGGGGCTTTTACCTTCCTAAGCCCCTTTACTCCTAGTGACCTACGCTACTCGCGCTCCTCTCCTCAAAATGCGGAGACTTACAATATTTTAACAAAACTTGACCTAGGGGACCCCATCCCAACAATTTCTAAGATTGAAATTTAAGATTTTTATTTCAATATGCAATATAATTTGTTGTATCTAAAGGTATTCTCCAACACAATATCACAGAGATGTAATTGTTTTGAGAGATGCTCTCTAGCTTAATATGGAAGAGATGTTCTCTTATCCTGTCCTATTATATTATGTAAACGTTTTGACTTGATCAAATTACATAAAATTAAAATTAAAATTAAAATAATATTAATAATTATTATAATTATAATTGTTAATTAAAACAATTTGAATCAATAAATAAATTATATTACATAAAATTTAAATTAAATTTAAATAAATAAATAATTATATTATAATTATAATTATAATTAATAATTAATAATTAAATGAATCTAGATCTTTCTTAACTCTGGATGTACCAAGTGCCGAGAGGGATCAAATATCTTTTCACTCTAAAAGAGGTTTGCACCTCGAGAGATTTGATTTCTCTCAGTGCTTGGTAGATCCAGAGGTAAGATGGATCTAGGTTGGTGTCCTATCATGTCTTGTCTGTTATATAAATAAAATAAAAATAAAAAAATGATTATTCATAAAAATAAAAATAACCTATTGACCCATGGTGTTCATGTGGAATATACTCTATTTAAATTTCTCTAACCTAGCATGGAAGAGTTGTAATGTTCTAGTATGTTATGTTATGTAAACATTTTAACTTGGTCAAATTACATGAAAATAAAAATAATAAAAAAATAAAAGAAATAATGATGATAATTAACATCCATTAAGATCGATGAGGTATATCAGAACTTAAGAAAAGAGATTAATTGAAACTTTTTAATATTTTATTTCTATCATCAAATAGAAGGGAAATAAGTGTTCTTAGATCACTATAGTTTTCCTGACTGAATGAATCAAGAAGGTTGGTAGTGTGGCAAATGTTTTGGAAATAAGAGGGCATGTGAGTAAAAGATAGGAACTCAAAGAGAAAGTGCTTCTCATATTCAATCCTCTTAGTATCACACAATCGATAGATTCTTTCTTCCCAAGGTGTTTTGGGAATAAACCAACGTCTAGTTTCACTTCGAAGCTCATGAGAGTTAGTTCTTATCTTTGCAATATTCTTTTTATTTTTAACTCTCATCAAGATAGAGAGATAATTTTGGTTAGCGAGAGTGGGGTTGATCACCTCCTTATAATACCTTAGCTTTCTTTCCCCCTCTAGCTCCTTATCATCCCACACTTTGTCCTTAAATTTGGAAGTAATGGTTTTTTTAATATTGTCTTTATTCTCCAAGATCATTTTCTCCTTTAACCCCCAATATTCGAGCCAAGACTGGACATCCTTGTGTCAACTTCGCTTGAGCTGGAGGTGGGGGAGTTGGCTAGTCTTAGAAGAAATTTTGGGAAACCTCTTGGTTTCCATGTTGTAAATCCTCTTCTTATACATCAGATAGCGAAACAAAGACATGCTTTCAATGGGGGAAATGATACCTTCAGTCAAGAGGATATGATAGGGAGTATTACCTCTAATCTTGAGGTTGTAAGTTATAAATTTATTTTGGATTAGTCTGATCTTCCTCCACGATTCTCTAGATAAAATGTAACCCTGAATCTCGCATCCATATAAAAGACAGGGGCGATGAGAGTCTCAAAGAGAAACATTTTTTTACTCTAAACTCAAAGATCAGTCATCTTGAAATTGTGTTCAACCTCATAAGAAGCTTTCCAACCCCCAATAATCTTTTTCCAATGCTATAGTTCCAATTGAGCTAATGATGTATGTCAATACCTAAATATTTGTATGAAGAAACCTTCTTTAGGCGATTTTTATCATAGATGAAACTATCATGGTTAATGTTTTTGGATTTAATTATCATGGCTTTAGTCTTCTTGTTATTAACAGTGATACCCATCTTGGAGCAGTGATGATGGAGGATTTTAAGTTGTTTGTTCAGATCTTCATGACTTATGGCTAGAAGAACAATAACATCAACTTGAAGGAGAAGAGTAACGACCATACTAGTGAGCTTGGGGCAGACGCATCCTACAACTTCCATAATAAAAATTACATAAAAATAAAATAAAATAAAATAACAAAAAAATTTACAAATATAATTATTAATAATTAAACTAGCCTAGATCCATCTTAACTCCAAATTTTATCAAGTGTCGAGAGGGATCAAATCTCTCAAGGTGCAAACATTTCCTCAAATTTTGCACTCAAAAAGTTTGCACATAAAGAGATTTGATCTCTCTCGATGCTTGATAAATCTAAAGTTAAGATGGATTCAGAATGATTTTAAATGTTAAAAAGGTAATAGTTTAGTGATGTGATTTTTTATTTTATTTTTAATAGATTTTTGGTGAATTTTACCCAAAATCTAATTAGAAATTGAAAATTATAATTTCAAATGGTTAAACTTACACAATTCTAATGACCTTTTTTATTTCAAGATATTGAAATTATTTATGTATTCAATAATACAAATTGAATAATAAAATATTACAATTTTACCAAAACTCATATCTCTAAATTCTTAAAAAGAAAACTAAAAAAAAAAATTATCATTAAACTACACCATGATAAAAACTTCATTAATACACATTATATAAGATATTATAAAGAGGTGATCAACTCCAATTTTGAAAACCAGAATTATTTATTTGCCTTGACTAGGATTAGCATTATTAAGAAAAAAAAATAATTCTTATGAGTGTCATAGTGAAACTAGGTGTCAGTCTATTCTCAAAAGACCATAAGAAAAAAATGTTTGTAACCTATCACTATAATTTTATTGTTGATCTTGAAATGTTCCTCACATCTTTTCAAACATAAAAATAATATATTAATTTTTTTAATTAATTTCTTACTTTCTTAAAACTCAATAAACCATATTAATTTAAATAGATATTAATCATCCATCATTCTCATCATAAAATTTTAAAAATATACACTTCCTTGACTTCCTAATTTTTTATAATTAATTATGAAAATTTACATCTAAATTTAAATGTGCACGACGATATGCTTCCAAATTCGACAGATTCGGGTCCCACCTGCCAGGATTTCAAAGGTTCCAGAGTCGTCGTTTTCTCGCCCATTGGCAACTGGTTATTCCAGTCAAAGCTCCTCCGCAGTTGGATGCTTGCACAATTTTTGCGGCATACGGTCACATGCACTTTTAGATTTATGTGTTATTCTTCATAATTAATTTTCAAAAAATAGGATGCCAGCTAAGTAAATTTGTATCATATCCCAGAATGTGTATTCTGGGATGGATTGCTTGTCAAAGTGAAAATCTTAGAATTTTCAATCTAGTACGTATGCTTTGCATCATATGATTTTTTCTTTCTTTTAATAAGGTGGGTAATTATTTATATATATATGTGAAACAAAATGGGGCGGTAATAATACTCAAGTTGATGATGTATATCGTTTTATAATATTAATAAAAAAATTGATTAAATATTTTTTTAGTAAATTTTATAAATAAAAATAATTGATTATATATATGTATATATAATTAAATGTAAAAATTAGGATTTATAGAAAGGATTATAAAAATTTAGCTATTATCTTGTATGGGAGAGTGAACCATAATTAAAAATATATTTTTTTGTAAGTTGAGAAGAGATAATTGAAAATTAAAAGAGACAACAATACTCAAATTAAAACTAAGCAATTGACCTAATTGACCTTGTATAATAATAATAAAATAGAGGTAATAAAAAACTATCACCATATCATAATCACTTTAAGTGGTTCGAATTTGATCTTGCAACTTGAATATTATATTTTGGATCCTTTGCTATTGTTCTTGTCGCTAGAGGAATACCGAGACGTTGCTTGATCTTCACCAACCTCTGCTCCAGATCCCTCGGATGCTTATGCAAGTGCTCCAACGAGTCGAGAATGTCCATACGAGCTTCATGTTGGTCTAGCGAAGTTTGCCCCAAAAAACCTTCGTTTTCCAAAACAAATCCATCATCTACATATACTAGTTGAATCAACCGCTCGTATGACCTGTGTCTAGAATCCATTCAGTCAGAACCTCGTTGTCTAAGAGAGAGGGCTTATGAGAAGAGGCTTCCCCCTTTGCCCTAGTGATTTCCTCTTAGATATGGGTTGGAGAGATCTCCCTGTATCTAAAGGAAAATTCTTCTATGCGATGGTGCATGTGTGTATGACCCCGATGGGCCTGCTCTTGATAGTAAGCGACCCCCCTTCTAACCCGAGCCCTCTATCGTGGCATGGTGACCAAAAAACTAGAGTCCTCAAACCAAAACACATTGCAGATTATCCATGAAGATTACTTAAGGTTAAAGAACACCACAAGATATAGGGGCTAAGGACGAAAAGCTGACTCGCATGAAGCCCATCCATGATAAAATCCACGACCACCAACTGCCTGACAAAGATGGAGATAGAAATTCCACAACCCCATAATCCTCAATTCTAATCCACAAACTTACATAAGTGCCACCAACTACACCATGTTGGTGATGAAACATAACCAAGATGAAAATAAGAGGTCTAAATCAACCACTGAACACAAGAGTCATCAACATATACAAGGAAATAAACTCCCAATCACTAAAGAACCGTCCACCACCTAGTCATAGATAAATTGACAATCCTCCAAAAGAATCATGTGGGCATTAGAATACCTCCAAAGGGAAGGAATAGAACTAGGACAACTAACTGCAAAGGAAAGGTACCATCATTACAATAACTACATAGTTTCAACCCCTAATATCTCGTCTAACACCAAGCCGCAAGATAACATGTAGGCCCTTATAAATTCCATACATAAGCTATCACACATCTATAGGGAAAAAATAGACCCAAGACTGCTGACTGAGGATAAGCAACAAAAAGACTCCCCAAAAAGACACCACAAGGTTAGTGCTTAAGCTCGTAAAACTAGCTACTAACCAACGTACATCTCAGATACTAAGGAAAATAAATAACTAGAAAAAAGCAAAGGTAAGAGAGAAACAGTGTAACTGCATACACCTTTCTTTCCCATTTCCTCGCTAATTGTCTTATAGGTTAACTGAATTAATTGAAGAAAACCATAACTTAAGCACCACCTAGTTTTACCTACTACCTAAAAAACCTACAGAGCTTAGAAGTGAACAAAAATTGTTCCATGGTAAGCACCCAATTGAGTTAGTTGCTCCACTACACAATGTGTTCCTTCACAACTTCTCACAACTCAAAACCACTCAAATATATGATCCGCAACTGCATGTGACTTTCCTGTCGGCCTCTAAGTACCTTTCCCCACCACATCAGTCTCTATAAATGCACATTAATGAATTAACATGATAGAAATCATAATGATCACATGCTCCACATGCTAGAACTCCTCAGACAACCCACATTCCTTCTCCCATTGTCGTTTCATCTATGTAGGAGAGTGATTCTTAATTGCCGCACCAATTAACATTTAAGCTCATCAAGGACAAGTTTCCATGCCCCCTGGCTCATTAGTCAGGTGGGGTAGTGGCAGCCTGTCCCCCCTCTCAACCTTGATCATCACCATATTTTTTTAAAACAAATTAATTATAAAATAAGACAAATTTGTCTTATGTTTTACACCCACAAGGAATTGGAATTGATGATCTTTTTATTAGAAGTGTCTTAATAATACACCCATCCACCATTAATCCAAAATGTCACAGATAAATTTGTATAATTTATTACTAAATATATATTAAAATAAAATAAATAATATTTATTCTCAATCTTCTTTATATCAAAATATTTACAAATTAAAATATTTCTAAATCAAACCTATAACCATTTTCATAGATTATCCTTAATCATATTCAATAATTGTGAATATAAGTGCAAGGAGTAAATGGATAGTCCACACAATTATGGAATTATTAGTGGAGGTAGTGAGGCCAATTAAGTATATATTTATGGAGGGGATGATTAAAGGTTAAACAATTTCTTGGTTGATAAAAAAGAATGCCTTCATTCAAATAAATAAGGTTAAAGTAATGTATATTTAATATATATTTATTATATTTATTTGATAAGATAAATTAATATTTTTCTTATTTACTGAGATTGCACAAAAATAAATTAATATTTTTTCTTATTTATAGAAATTGTATAAAGTTCAATTAAATTTTTATACTTGTTAAAATAATTTAATACTACTAAAAATAACTTCCATAACCCCTTTCCATAAAATAAATATAAATGTGAAATTTAATAAAAACGAAACTCCACACAAACTAACTACTCTATACCTCATATATTATATATAAACATTAATATATTTATATCACTTTTATTGATATAAGCTTTAAATTAACTTTTAATACATCGCATTAAACAAATAAATAATAGTTTTCAAAACATATACATAACCATTAAAAAGTCGAGTTAAAAAGCTTACCTTGTAAATTTTAATATTTTTAAATGGTCTTAATGCAATACCATATGACTTTATAAATCAAGGTTTTAATGTATATAATATAATAAAATTTTATATTATAAAATAAAATAACTTGGTTGAGGTGACTAATAAAATAAACTAATCCCAGAGCAACGTAATTATCTCAAGTGCTTGTAAAGATTCAACTCTGAACACGTTACCTTCTTTTTCTACGATGTATTATTATAACTTATCTCACTTTTTAAGCATTTTTATATCTAAGTAAGATATCGTTAAGTAATAATGAATTATGTCATATTTATTGGTTTTATTAACACCAAACGATTGTCCTTTTTTATGAAAAAGATGAGCAATGTTACAATATTGAAATATATTATTTTTAAATTTAAAAATTATAATTAACACAATTATATTAATAAATGTAGTTGATATATAGTATAAATATCAATTTAATATATATTATTATTATAACTTATTTTATTTTTTAAGCATTTTTATATGTAAGTAAGATATCGTTAAATAATAATGAATTATGTCATATTTATTGGTTTTATTCTTTTTTATGGAAAAGATTAGCAACGTAACAATATTGAAATATATTATTTTTAAATTTAAAAATGTATAATTAACACAATTATATTAATAAATATAGTTGATATATAGTGTCAATATCAATTTAATATATATTATATTATAAATTATGATATCACATCTAATATTATAAGTTGTAATTAACACTACATATTTAATATTAAATATTAATAAGAAAATATCGTATTAATAAATATTAACTTAAATATAAATATATTATTATATATTATTTAATATTAAACTCAATGGATTTACACTGTAAATTTTTGGGAGTAATATTATAAATCCAAGGGAATAATAACTAAATCCAAGAGTAATTCTTATAGGCCTTTTGGATTAATATTATAAAACCAATGAATTATTGATCTTATTGATATAAACCCTAAGATAAATATCATAAACCCTTAAATAAACATGGTTGACCGTGGTTGATTTTCATAATGAGACAACCTTTGTCACAATGTGACATTGGACCATGGTTGACCATGACTGACCATGCTTGACCATGATTGATTTTATAAAACATGTTTGACCTTGGTTGACAATGACCGATATTATACACTGAAGGGAATAATAAACCCAAGGGAATAATACTAAAAATATAGGAATATGAACCCTTAGATTAATAAACCCATTGGATTGATATTATAAACCCATGAGAATAATATTAAAACCTAGGAATATGAACTCTTTGATTAATTACTAAACCCAAGGGATTGATATTATAAACCCAAGGGATTCATATTATAAACCCTAGGGATTATGAACCACAAAAAATAATATTAAACGTAAGGGACTGATATTATAAACCTCATCCAGGTGGATAGTGGTGGACACCCACCTATTCCACATAGACCTCTAGTCATTTTTATCTTTTCCTTGGTTATTTTAGCATTTACTATTTTTAGCAGTTTTTTGGGTCCTGAACTTCCAGAGCAAATTTGATCGCCTAAACGATGTTTTATTGAGGTCCGTTGTAGGCCCATAGTTGTAGGCAAGGGCCTATGGAAAAACCTATAATACTCATACCCTTCCAACAAGGAATCATACGCACCAAACAAAGACAATATGACCAAGTTACGACCCCAGGAAGTTGGTTGCCCAAGTAACCCTAACGGGGCCTACAAACTCTTGGTATTACATCTCATGCAGTTAGGATTTTGGTTGTTTAGGGTTTTCTCATGATTTACAATAATAATAGGCCCTTGAGCCTCATTGTAACAGAGTTCAGATGCATGTAGCCACCACATCTCTTCTCAGAGACAAGCTACCATCGCTCGAGCTAGTTTATTTCCATTCTGTTTGTAAGCATAGTTCAATATTTTTCTATTAATGAAATGAAGTGTTTTTCTATTGCATCTTTGTATTTATGATTATATTTGTAATTTGTTGCACTCCTGTTTAAGTTTGGATCAATGGTATCAGAGAAGATTGCTCTTTCTCTATTTTTCTTTACATGTCCCCAATGAGGTCAAGGTATAAGGAGTTAGGGGTCAATTTGGTTGAATCGTTGCAAGACTAGTCTCGCAAACCTCGATGACCTCTCATGTTGGAAGAAAAGAAAGACGAGGGGGCAGGAGATCCTTTCAAAATGTTGCTCAAGGAAGCCCTTAAGTGACAGAGGAATGCAATTATGGATAACTTTGCCCAGATCCTTCGACGGCTACCTATAAGCGACACACCTTCATCCATCAACCACTCTGGAGGTGCCACTCCTTTTAAGGTACAAGTTAAATTCGATATTCCTATATTTGAGGGCCAGATAGATGCAAATGTCGTAGATAAATGGTTAAATCTATTGGAAGGATATTTTTCAGTTCATGACTTTTCCAATTGGGAAAATATTACTTTTTCACTTCTCAAAGCCACCCCACACGTTAAGGACTAGTGGGAAACCTACTATGAACAAAAGGACGAGAGTGAAGCCTCATTATTTTCAACCGCATCCACTTGCGATTCTTTCTGAGACACCATCAAGGAACAATTTTACCCTATCAAGAGCTATGAAGATAATTACATAAAGTAGACCATGCTACGGCAGGGAAGGGACCAAGATGTGCCAAAATTCACAAATCTTTTCCATACCCTTCGCACGAAGATGGGTATCAAGGATACTGAGAAGCATTTCATACTCAAGTATCACGATTATCTACACAAGTACATCCAGGACAAGATAGAGTTCCTGGACATTTCCTCGCTCGGAACGGCGTACCAATATGCTGTCAAGATTGAGTAAAAGTTTAAATAGAAGAAGCAGGAATTTGGATTTGCAAATCCAAAGCAAGGAAAATATGCCCCCAAATCACAGATCAAAGGACAGAGCCAAGGTAGGGCTACCCAGGACAACTAGCTGAAGCCACAAGAAAAAACAACACCACAAAGACAAAGAGGGACATGGGAAAATGGTGTGAGTTCCATGAGAGCTCCACTCACAACGTAAGTGAGTGTCGGGCCAAGTAGTCATCGGTGACCGAGTTGAAGGTCTCTGAATAAGACGCATGTTCTGACTCTGAGTTAGAACCCGATAAGGGGAATGACAAAGGGAAGTAGATCATTGATGCGGAACCTAGTGCCACCTGTTGGTGTCCGAAATTGCCCTATTTTTACCCCAGTTCTATAAACATTAACCTCTGTTTTATCTCAACATAAACCTCTCTTTCCTGCACTAGTCCAAGATAACTACCTATTCCTGCACATGCTTCATATTTTACATTACGATTTATTAAAGTGATTTATTAATCATTTTTATATAGATTTCACACCTATTAATACCTCTTGTAACTTATGTTAATTTCCTAGAAGTAATTGATGAACTTAGTATTAATTATGATTGAGTATGATCAGTGCAGGCAGATTCCTGCACCGCCACGAGGACTGTCTGAGATTTCTGTGAGCTAAATCTTTCCATGTGGACAGATTTGAGCCTTGAATTCAAGTTTAGTTGTTGATAAACTGAAGAAGGATATCGGTGGTGCACAATCAAAGATGTTTTCCAAAGATGGCCTATGACCAAGAAAGATACATATTCCTTTATAACTGTTGGTCGATTTTGTAATTTCGACTGATAGTATGTTCGGCTAAAAGGCTTGAATAAGAAAATGTTTGTAATTAGTGGAATACGGCTAAGGCCAAAAGGATGTATAAAATATAGATCATAGGTATAACTAGCTAGCGATCCATCGACTGTAACTTCATTCATATGTAATTTGGGTATCGCCCTTGGCTCTGAGCTGCACTTGTAGAATTTTCCTACAAATCAGCTAGCTCTAATACCATGTAGAAATACACACCTATAGATCACCTGATAATGCAATATACCAAAGCAAAATACTTGATCTACTTCTACAACCAATTTAGCGGAAGCTTAATCGAACATGAGAAACATCAATAAGAACACATATAACTGATAAGAAGGAATCAATCACACATAACACAGAAGAAATATCCAAGAGAAAGCACCAACCTAAAACCCCATCTCTGTATTATCATACAAGTGGAAATATAACCAGTATTACAAAAAGAATCAGCTCAAAAGCTATCCTGCTCTCTCTACAATACCTCTGCTACTCATAGACAATCAAAGGCCTCTATCCAACCTCTGGTCTACCCTCCAAGCCTCCTATTTCTTTGCCCAATTATGATTGGGGTCCAGTGTAGCACTTGTGTGAATTGGCCTCTTTACACACTCACTAACCTCTGATCCAACTACGCAGCCCTGAAGGAGATAAATCCTCATCCATGGATGAGCTTCTTTTATAGGAAAAATTTCATCCAATTGGTAGTACATTGTCCCTTCTTTGATATCAACTGGGTCTCTGTCTGAACTGACATGCATGAGTTATTCATGAGAGAATCTTCAGTTATCTGAAGTGCAGTAGTTATATGCAAGCATGCATTAACTAACTGAACTCACATTAATTTAAACAAACTGTTTAAATCAATCTAACTAGACTTGACTCTGTTAACTTAGCCAACTAATTACTACTCAAATTAGAACTCATCCTTATCTCTTTAAATGATGGATAAATTCCTCAATTAATAGATAAATTGTTGCATGTCCTCACATAGACTTCATGTTTGATTTTTTCACAACTAATTAACTCATGGAGAATTAATTAATTTATTTTCAAACAGCTGTTAAGTTAAAATTCAAATTTTACTTCCTATTTTAGTCCAAGGATTGACTAAAAATAGGAATCCATCCTGAACTGCTAAAAATAGAATTTTATTTTTAGCACTTCAATTTTTCATTCCCTGTTGCTCAATCCAGTACTGGTACCCAAACTACTATTTTTATCATTTCTTGTTGCCATTTTCAAAACTCGCTCTCAACAATAAAGGCTTCCTCTCAAACCCGATCTTGTACCTTCAGAATTTTCTGCATGCAACACTTCTACCAAGTGTGGTTGCTCCAGCAACTCTCAGAACAAAAAAAATCTCCCAACTGACCTCTCGATTGGGCTAGAAACATACTGTGATGCTGAAGCTCTACCTGCTGCTAGCAAGTGCTCCCTCTCTGACCTCTATGTTACTGCAACATCTCCATGCATCTCGCATCGTTGCACACCTCTTTGTGCCATCCTGCAGTGGTGCAACACACTTGTGCCTCTCACATTGCTGCAGCCTGCTAGCTTTGCACTGTCTTGGGATTCCTGCACTATAGCTCTCTCTGCCACTCCAGCTCTTGTAGTAAATTCGAATCAAAGAGGTTGGATACCTCAAGGATCCTGCCCCTCCTCCTTAGGATGATTATTCCACATCGCCCCACCTCCTACCTGGAGGTATGGTTGCATGTGATCCCTCTACCCACCTGGCTCGAAGTTCCCCCCTACTAGAGATCTCTGCATGAGTAGATGTCTCTACTCAATCTCCACTCAGCTTATTTAGTTGTGGCTACTCCACAACCTCCTGAAGCTGCTGCACAATCGTGGCTCCTCCACAATCGTTTGAGACTTCTTCTGGCGCTCCATGTTGAGAGGTAATATACTCTCCCTCTCAACCACCAAGTCTCCATCAGTTGCCTTTTTACTCAAGGCTTTGCATGCATCTTGAACCTCAAGAGCATACAGGTTCTTGACCCGTGAACTGATCTGCTTCACCTGTCTAGTGATGATGTGTCTAAGGAAAACCTTTCCCTTACTGAAGACTACATCATAGCCTCTATCTTCCAGCATCGCGATCGACACCAAGTTTCTCTTCAATCCTAGTACATACTTGACATCGGTCAAGGTAAGGCAAGCTCCATACTCCCTCTGAAAAATAATCGTGCCTACACCTGAGACACTATGCTTTTCATCATTAGCCATCATTATGAGTATTTGGAGATCTTTCTCCTCCAAAGTACTGAACAAACTCTTGTCGTCGATCATGTGGAAAGAAGCTTCATTGTCAAGAAACCAACCACTTCCCACCATGGATGAAACCATGCATGTGAAGAGTGTGAAATCCAACACGAATTGTGAAGCAAGTGCCTCACCTTCAGATCCTTCCCTGGATCCCTTCTTGGATTTCCTTTGTGGACAATTTGTAGCAAAATGGCCCACCTCATGACAACGAAAGCATTGCACTTTCGATTTGTCAAACTTCTTCCCACCATGGGAAGAACTAGATTTAGAAAGAGAAACCTTCTCCTTCCCCTTCTTCGCCTTACTCACTAAGGCACTGTTTTCTTCATCCTCCATGGATGAAGAACCATCTCTGGTGCTTCTTCTTATCTCCTCCTACATCAAATCCGACCAAATTCGTTCCCAATCTGGCAGTTTCTCTCTTCCATTAACCGAGTCCTGATAGCTATGGTAGCTCTTAGGAAGACTGAGGAGTGCAAGACTCACCATATCATCGTCAGTTGTCACGATACCTACACTTCCAAGCTCATCCTTGCATGTGGTGAGCTTGTTCAGATACATAGAGATTATGTCGTCCTTTTCACACTTGATCTTTCGAAGCTTGTCTTTCAGTGCCAGATTCCTCTAATCACTGCTATTCTGATATAGATCTTTCAATGTTTCTACATTAAAAACGGTGTCTCCTTCCCATGGAGACTCGAGACTATGTGATCTCGAACTCCCTCTAGAAGGATTCTCCTTGCTCTGGCCACACATTTCTTCCATTCAACCAATTCAGCAACACCAGTTGGCTTGGGGACTTCTTGATCAATGAAGTCCTTTAGACTGTTATCTTTTAGTACTGCTTCCATGTGATCCTTCCAGGCTATATAATTCAAACTACCATCAAGGGCATATTCGAGTCTCAAACCATAGAACGCCATAGGTGAAATAGAGATGTGATAAGAACTCAATTTCTATATTCAGGAATCACAAACTTCAACTTCTCCCTTCTTGTATATTGTTCTTCCTTGATCACCTGTGCTTTGATATTGTAGAATTCTCCTACAAATCAGCTAGCTCTGATACCATGTAGAATTTCCCACCTGTAGATCACCTGATAATGCAATATACTAAAGCAAAATACTTGATCTACTTCTGCAGCCAATTTAGCGGAAGCTTAATCGAACATGAGAAACATCAATAAGAACACATATAACTGATAAGAAGGAATCAATCACACATAACACAGAAGAAATATCCAGGGGAAAGCACCAGCCTAAAATCCCATCTCTGTATTATCATACAAGTGGAAATATAACCAGTATTACAAAAAGAATCAGCTCAAAAGCTATCCTACTCTCTCTGCAATACCTCTGCTGCTCATAGACAGTCAAAGTCCTCTATCCAACCTCTAGTCTGCCCTCCAAGCCTCCTATTTCTTTGTGCAATTTTGATTGGGGTCCAGTGTAGCCACTTGTGTGAATTGGCCTCTTCACACACTCACTAACCTCTGATCCAACTACGTAGTCCTGAAGGAGATAAATCCTCATCCATGGATGAGCTTCTTTTATAGGAAAAATTTCATCCAACTGGTAGTACATTGTCCCTTCTTTGATCTCAACTGGGTCTCTGTCTGAATTGACATGCATGAGTTATTCATGAAAGGATCTTCAATTATCTGAAGTGCATTAGTTAAATGCAAGCATGCATTAACTAACTGAACTCACATTAATTTCAACAAACTGTTTAAATCAATCTAACTGGACTTGACTCTATTAACTGAGCCAACTAATTACTACTCAAATTAGAACTCATCCTTATCCCTTTAATTGATGGATAAATTGCTCAATTAATAGATAAACTGTTGCATGTCCTCACATAGACTTCATGTTTGATTTTTCACAACTAATTAACTCATGGAGAATTAATTAATTTATTTTCAAACAGTTGTTAAGTTCAAATTCAAATTTTACTTCCTATTTTAGTCCAGGGATTGACTAAAAATAGGAATCCATCCTAAACCGCTAAAAATAGAATGCTATTTTTAGCACTTCCATTTTTCATTCCCTGTTGCTCAATCTAGCACTGGTACCCAAACTACTAATTTTAACAGTGCTATTTTTAGCATTTCTTGTTGCCATTTTCAATAGACTTGCAGTACTATGTACATTTTCTGATCGAGTAATACAAGGAATCCACTATGATTTTCATACACTGTGTTTAATTTATATTTGATGCGTATTTGAGTGCTGAACCTTTTCATTTCTTAAACAGGAAACGAGCTGGTTGGATAGGGCCCAACCAACCCAGATCGTTTACCCCTTGTGCTTATAGTATTCAGGAAGACAGTGTGAATATTTCTTTTTTCAGTTGCGTGGTGTGAGCAGTTCCGATATTTATTTCTAAAATTCTGATTTGAATCTATTTGGTAAAAGTGTGAAATGGATTTGTGGCTTGGGAGTTAATTGAATGTATTTCTTTTATGGAATTCCTTTCTTTCATTCCTTTACTCGCAATCCTTGTCTCAATTCACTTTCGCTTGGATCGTGCAGGAAGCCTTTTCCTGCACCAGTGCATGCAGTTACCTGCACTTTGGTTCAATTATTTATTTTATAGCAAACATTGAATTTCTTTCCTGCATATTATTGCTAGTTATTTTGCAAGGAAATGAACTGTTAACTTCAGTAATTGTCTTCAACATTAAAAGTATATATATTAAGGATTTGAGAATAGTTGCATGAATTTATCATAAATAGTTTATACTTTCATTTTATGTTTTTATGACTAAGGAACATAAACACTTTGAGTGGATTTCCAAATTTAGTTGACATGTGCAAATCACTTAGACTACTGCTTTGATTACTTTGAGTTGCTTTCATTTCTTGAAGTTTACTTCCTCTACAAGATTTAATTAATTAAACCATTTCCTTTCCATATACAATTTATTTCAAGATTTCATTTGAAGTGGCAATTCTTTTTTAGAACGTCTTTTAGTCTTTTCGAAAGTAATTAGAAACTTGGTGAAGGAAACTCTGCCTCGGTGCAAGAGCTAGTCTCTTGTCATAGAAACAGAGTGCTCTAAGCCTTGAAGCTTAGAGCATCTTCACAAAGACATAAATCTTCAGTAAGAGAGGTAAAATATACTTTTACACAGAAACACTATACCTTCACTAGTGCAAGTAGATTGCAATAGTGCAAGAATAGATTGTTTGTGTAGAAGGAAGATCAAGAGGAAAACAAATCTCTGAAAGGGCCTACTTGTCAGACTGTGTTGGGTCCCTATAATACTAGTGATTACCCCATTACTATTGTAGTTATACCCCTTATTTATATTGTTGTGCCCCCATTGCCCCCATATTGTTATTAATGTGCCCATAGAATCCCTCTATTGTTATTTTTGTGGCTTTATATTATTATTGTTAGGTCGGCTGGATTATATTGTGACTCCTTAGACTCCTATATATAGAAAGGAGGTTTTGTCATTTGTATCATCCAAGAATTGTTCATTTATGTAATGTAAAGGAGGTTGCCCCCTCTAAGAGGCTGAATTCTAAGGCGTTGATCTATCTTTTCTATCTTTTCTTGAGCTGGTTTCATAACATTTGGTATCAGAGCTTTGGATTCTAGGGTTTCGCTGCTCCAAACAGGTCATCGTGGCATTTTCGCTATAACTTTTTTTTTGTGACGTTTCAGAAGTCGCAAAAAAAACAAATTTGAGAATAAATCGCGCTGAACCTTGGGTCCGAATTTCAGAGCTTTTCGCGTGACATTTTTGGAGATATGATCTGAGGAAGTTGGTCTTTTTGCAGACTCCTGAATTACACTCAAAACAGGTGACCTGGGGAAAATCGTCATAACTTTCTTTCTGAGCATCGGATTGAAATTTCGTAAGAAGCTACAGAAAGAGGACGGACTATAATTTTCTTTTATATATTTTTCAGAGTCAAAGGTTGAAACAGTGACACGTGGCACTTCATACAAGTTTGCTCTACTGAACTAGTCTATAATCAGGTCACTGCGGGAGATTGTGCATAACTATTTCTTGGAGAATCCAATTTGGATCAGACTAGTGGCATTGGAAAGAGGACATAGAAGGCTACTACAGGTCACAATTTTAGAACTGGATGATTTGAAATTACAGAGATACATCAGATTCAATATCAGGCTTCTACAAAGTAAAAAAAGGTGTGTAGTTTTTTTTTTTAATTTTTGCATAAGCTTGGTTTGAAGGAATTCAAAGGGCATAGTAAAGCATTATTATCGGTAACTGATGCCCCGAGGAAAGAAAATGCAAACACCTAGTAAGGAACCTGAAAGCTCTAGCATGACTCATGAAGAAGAGGAAGAAATGCTACATGATATATCAAAATTACAAGAACAAGTGCAACAAATGTCACGCTCACAAAAGCTAACAGATGCTAAGATAAATGGCATGGAATCTAAGATAAAGGGCATGGAAGCTAAGATGGATGATCTGAAGACAGATTTGAGGACAGATTTGAAGACAGATTTGACAAATTTTCTACAAGAAATACTTACTAATGGTGAAAAGGTTGTAAAGGAAACTCATGATGTGAACAAAAGAAATGTTAATCATGATTCCATAGACTCTAATGTTGGATCGAAGACCCACCATATTCCAAAAATCGATATGAGGAAGTTTGATGGCAAGGATCCCGCCACATGGATATTACAAATGGAGCAGTTCTTCGATCTCAATAATGTGCAAAACACACAAAAGGTACGTATGGCAACTTTATATTTGGAACCAAATCAGTTTGTATGGTATCAATGGCTTTGCTCTTGTAAACAATTTATCACTTGGGCAATTTTTACGGAAGAATTGATAGCACATTATGACGATACAAAAATCAACACTTTTTTTAGCCAATTGATAAGTCTCAAACAAAAGGGTTCAATAATGTAGCACATTGAGGAGTTCCAAAAATTGAACATAAGGGTAAAAGATATTCTAGAGAAGCATAGGATTGATGTGTTCATAGGGTCTTTAAAAGATAATATCCAACATGATGTTCGACTTTGGGAACCTGATTCATTAGAGAAGGCATTCAGGTTAGCAAGAAAAATGGAAAGCAAAATTATGGCAACCAGGAAGCATACCACTCACAACTATAAAGACGGAAGTGCAGTTGCCCCTAGTCTTCCACAACCTATAAGGTTGACACCACAACAATTGGAAGAAAAAAGAGCAAAAGGGCTTTGTTATAGTTGTGATAGCAAATACACTAAAGGTCATAAGTGTGCTGAGAAGAAATTATTCTACATAGATTGTGAAGAGGAAGAAGAAAAGGAGCAAGAAAGGTCAAAAGAACAGGATATGCTCCAGGAACAAAGCCTAGATGAAGAACAAATAAATCCGACCATATCTTGTAATGCATTGGCAGGAATTACCACTCCTCAAACCATCAAGATAGAAGGACAAATCAACAAGAAAAAGGTGATAGTGTTTATTGATTCAGGAAGCACCCACAATTTTATTCATTGTAGGGTAGCAAAAGAATTGAATTGCTTCCTATATCCAGCACCAGAGTGTCAAGTGATGATTGCAAATGGAGGAACAATAAATTGCTCTGGAAAGTGCCATAATATCAAGCTATCCATGGGAGAATATGTATTGACTAGCCCAATGCTTTCCATTCCAATGGGAGGTGTTGATGTTGTACTAGGAGTCCAATGGCTACAATCCTTGGGTACAATAGCTTTTAATTTTCAAGAACTTTTCATCAAATTTTCTACGGAAGGAAAGGAAGTTGAATTAAGGGGTATTGCAGGGAAACCAGGAAAGATAATCAACTCTAATGGTATGACAAAGCTTCTAAAAAAGGAGCAAAGGGGTGTAATTGCACAATTATGTTCGCTAGATGTTTCCACATTAGAATCATCTATCTCTCCAGATCTCCAAAAAGTCCTGGACAATCATTCTAAGGTATTTGAGACTCCCAAAGGTCTCCCACCTATGCGTGATCATGATCATGCTATTCATCTGATTCCAGGAAGAGTTCCTCCAAACATCAGGCCGTACATATATCTCTATGTCCAAAAAAGTGAAATTGAACGTATGGTTGCAGAAATGCTAGAGGCTGGTATAATTCAACTGAGTCAAAGTTCTTTCTCTGCTCCAGTAGTATTGGTGCACAAGAAGGATGGATCATGGTGCATGTGTCCGGATTATAGGGAGCTCAACAAGCTCACTATTAAAGATAAGTTCCCCATTCTTGTCATTGATGAATTACTGGATGAATTGCATGGATCAATTTACTTCACCAAGTTGTATCTTCGTTCAGGATATCATCAAATCAGAATGAAGATTGAAGACATTCCGAAAACGGAATTTAGAACTCATGAGGGTCATTATGAATTTTTGGTCATGCCTTTTGGCCTTACCAATGCACCTTCAACATTTCAAGGTTTGATGAATTCAATTTTCAAACCATTCCTTAGAAAATTTGTGTTAGTATTTTTTGATGATATACTTATCTACAGCAAGTCTTGGAAGGATCATGTTGAACATGTTGACAGGGTGCTACAACTATTGGAGGAGAAACAATTATATGCCAAAAGATCCAAATGTTTCTTTGGAGTCCAGGAGGTGGAATATTTGGGTCATATTGTATCTCATGAAGGAGTTAAGGTAGACCCTACCAAAATTAAAGCCATTAAGGAATGGAAAATCCCCACATCCATAAAGCATTTGCGCGGATTTCTTGGGTTGACAGGGTATTATCGCAAGTTTGTTAAGAATTATGGGAGAATAGCAGCACCTCTAACGACATTATTGAAGAAAGATGCATTTTCATGGACTCTGGAAGCAACAAAGGCCTTTGAACATCTTAAAGAGGCAATGTGCCAAGCACCGGTCTTAGCTACACCGGACTTCACAAAAACCTTTATTGTGGAATGTGATGCTTCAGGAAATGGAATTGGTGTTGTTCTAATGCAAGATGAAAGACCCATTGCTTTTGAAAGTCGTCCAATCAAGGGAAAGTTTCTGAGCAAAGCTATTTATGAGAAGGAAATGTTGGCAATACTCCATGCACTTAAGAAATGGCGACCCTACCTAATGGGAAGACACTTCAAGGTAAAAACGGATCATGATAGCCTTAAATAATTTTTAGAACAAAGATTATCCTCTGAAGAGCAACAAAAGTGGGTCACAAAGATGTTGGGTTATGACTTTGAAATCATCTACAAAAAAGGGAAGAAAAATGTGGTGGCAGATGCACTCTCAAGGAAGGATGAGGATGTGGAAGCATTGTTGTGCGCTATTTCTATCATCCAACCAGATTGGATAAATGAAGCAAGGGAGGAATGGAAGAATGACGAAGAAGTGTGGGCACTTATTCGAAAGCTACAACAAGATTCCAGTACGTCTGATACATTTAGCTGGAAAAATGATTCGTTATGGTACAAATATCGCTTATACCTCTGTAAGAATTCCCAGCTAAAACAAAAGATTCTTATGGAATTGCACACTTCTCCCTTAGGAGGGCACTCGGAATTTTTAAAAACTTACCACAGGGTTAAGAAGGAATTTTTTTGGGATGGCCTTAAATCAGATATTCAAAAGTTTGTGGCAGAATGTTTGGTTTGCCAACAAAATAAAGTTGAAACAATTAAGACACCGGGTCTATTACAACCTTTATCCATTCCAAGCCAACGTTGGGAGGAGGTATCAATGGATTTTATCACAGGTTTACCCAAGTCTGAAGGAAAGAGTGTCATCATGGTGGTAGTTGACAGACTTACCAAGTATGCACACTTTTGTGCATTATCACATCCAATTAAAGCCAGTACAGTTTCTACTGCATTTATGGAAACAATTCAAAAGCTACATGGAAACCCAAAGATTATTGTAAGTGACAGAGATCCCATTTTCACTGGAAATTTTTGGACAGAATTATTTTCTTGTCTTGGTACTCAGTTAGCTCATAGCTCATCTTATCATCCTCAATCTGATGGGAAAATTGAGATAGTAAACAAATTTTTGGAAGGATATCTTCATTGCTTTGTATCTGATAAACAGACACAATGGGTCAAATGCTTGCCTCTGGCTGAATGGTGGTATAACACTTCCTTTCATACAGCAACAAAAATGACCCCATTTATGGCACTTTATGGGTATCAACCACCATCCATCACATCATATTTAAGAGAAAATTCTAAGGTTCAGGCAGTGGAACATCACATCGAACATCAACAACAAGTCCTCCAACTCTTAAAGGATAACCTCATGTTGGCACAGAATAGAATGAAACAACAGGCAGATCAACATCGCAGTGAAAGAAGTTTTGATGTAGGTGATTGGGTATTCCTACGGCTACAACCATATAAGCAAATGTCCCTCAAGCAAGCTAAGAAGGATAATAAATTATCACCAAAGTATTATGGTCCATACAAGGTGTTGCAAAAGATTGGTACTATGGCATACAAATTGGAGCTTCCTGCAGCTTCTCGATTGCACCCAGTTTTCCATGTTTCATGCTTAAAGAAGGCTATAGGTGACAAGCTCCCAGTTCAAACAATATTGCCAGAACTTGACAAGGAAGGAAAAATTATATTGGAACCAGAAGCAGTTATAGAAACAAGAACTCGACAGCTACAAAATCGATCAATTTCAGAGTACCTTATCAAGTGGAAGAACTTATCCGCTGAAGATTCCACATGGGAGGATGAGAATTTTATGCAGAAGTATCCAGAACTACTCAAGCGTTGAGGACAACACTTTTTTGAAGGAGAGGGGCATGTTGGGTCCCTATAATACTAGTGATTACCCCATTACTATTGTAGTTATACCCCTTATTTATATTGTTGTGCCCCCATTGCCCCCATATTGTTATTAATGTGCCCATAGAATCCCTCTATTGTTATTTTTGTGGCTTTATATTATTATTGTTAGGTCGGCTGGATTATATTGTGACTCCTTAGACTCCTATATATAGAAAGGAGGTTTTTTCATTTGTATCATCCAAGAATTGTTCACTTATGTAATGTAAAGGAGGTTTCCCCCTCGAAGAGGCTGAATTCTAAGGCGTTGATCTATCTTTTCTATCTTTTCTTGAGCTGGTTTCATAACAGACTGTTAGCTATCTATCTGAATATGAACATAGCATTTCATTCTAGCATTTAAGATTGTTTCAATTCTGTGAAAACTCCTTTACTTGATTTACTTGCAAATTGTTCTTTTACATTCTAGCACTAGAGTTGCCTTGGTGTCAATTGCCTTTAATATTGTTTTCTGTCCGATTCTGCAAGCATCTCCTTTAAGAAGTTGGATTAGGAATAGGAGAAGTTCATACCACTTTTGGATTTTCCTGTGCTTCGTCTCTAAGTTTATGAAACCCATGGGTTGACAATTAAGTGTTGAGGAGTTTGCTTAAGCGCAATTCCAACACCCAACATTTTGGCGCCATTGCAGGGGAGGCGATTTGAATTGGTAAGAATTTTCCATTTTTGCAATAGGGGTAAGTCGGCTATTACTTTTTTTTTTGTAGTGTGCTTCTATTATTTGAAGGAATTTATAGGTGCTAGTCTATTTTTTTTTAAATTGCAGTTTTTATTTGAATTTCGTTTTGTCATTTTTTGAAATGAATGCCTAAAAGAGGTAGGGGTTCGAAGCCCACTACAAGCCAAATAAATATGAAACCAAAACTCATATTGGGCCTTCTTTTGCAGGCATAAAGTCCAAAAAAACTCAGACTCATCACGCAAGAACAATCCACTTAGGCTCTGGTAGCAGTGGTCCAAGTATGAAATAGCCCATAAAGGGGAAGAAGGGGTCTGTTGGATTCCATAGTCAACCTTCTCAACCTGTTGAAAGTGGTTCATGTGGAAGAACAACAATGGCAGATATGGAAGACCATGCAGAAGGAAGTGGTGAAAATCAAGTAAATGAGGAACAATCCACTTTCGGATTCCCGATTGTGAATCCTAATATACAAGTACAAATGAAAAACAGTCCACCATCAACTCTTCCTGGTTTATATGGTAAGGTACATGAAGACCCAGAATCTTTCTTATTTGAGTTTGATATTTTGTGTAGAAGTTATGATTATTCATCTAATGCCTTGAAGTTAAAATTGTTTCCTACAACTCTCAAGGACAGAACACTCTGCTGGTTCATGGGACTAGGAGGGAACACTGTAACTTCTTGGGAGCAAATGAAGAGAGTGTTCTTATTGAAATATCAGGAATATTGTAAAACTAGAGATATTCAAGATGAAATCTTTACTATTGTGAAAAATGATGATGAGATGCTAGAGGACTACTTGGAGAGATTCTTATATATCCTCCAAAGGTCAAAGCACAAATTTGATCTAAGTACCATTAGAACCTTGTTCTTACGTGGGCTTATTGATGACGCTAGGAATAATTTAAATCTATTAGGACAAGGGGATATTGCTCAAAAATATTTTGATCAGATCCGTGACTTGTGCAAGAAATTATCGAGGAACCAATATAGATCCGGTAAAGGGATTCGGAATAGAAACAGGAAAACCAAATCTACTGATGCTATGATTATTGGATTAGAAAACAAAATGGACAATACGAAAATTGAAATAATGAATACTGTTAGTAAACAAATAGACTCTTTGAAGTTTCAGCAAAAACTTGTAGAAGAGTAAGAGACATTATCTATTTTCTGTCCTAGATGTAGAAGAAAGCATCCTTTAAGAGAATGTCCTCTCGATATTAAAGAAACTAATAAATGTACAATTTGTGCAGATAAACATGCTACAGAAAAATGTCCCTCCATACTTGGGCTGAAAGTTGTATTTGAAGGAGGACAACCTGAAGTTGAATCACTACATGCTATGGGAGCACGAAGAAATTGGCCTAAAGTAAGTTCAAGTATGGTTCTTGAACCTCCACCACATTTTTTTAGTTATAATGCACCCTCATATTCCTATCGTAACACTGGCCACTCTCAACATTGGCAGCATGGGAACCAATATCAGTATGGACAACCCTATCAATCTTGGCAACAAGGATGGAGAGGGCCAAACCATTCACATCATTCACATCATTCTTATGCTGCACCTATTCAAGCATACCCTTCTACATATGCACCTTACCCAATGCCTCAACCATCATTCCTCAGTTGAGTCAACCTATGCCACCATTACCTTTACCTCCACCATTTCAACCCTCTCAGCTTTCTTCTCAACCTTTACCCAACCCCAATAAAAAAGTGGTAAAAATGATCCATTATATGAACCTGCTCTCTTCATCTAGATATCAGACTATGCCAGTTGGAGTCAATGATCTCCAATTGATATCAAGGAAGATAGTAACCTCAGAAAACAAAAAGCAGCCTATGGTGATTATCAATGAGAAAGGAGAGGAGGAAACTTCTAACCATTTTGGTAAAGATGACACCATTCAGCCTATCCATGTACATTCTGAGCCCTTGTCATCTTCTTCCAACGAGCCTCCCTATCTAGAGAGGTTAGTTATGGAGAAGAAAGACCCCATTCCTGAGTCTAGCCTGGCTTATGAGCTTAGGAACCTTCTCATAAGGGTACCTTTGCTCCAAGTTATCAAAGAGATCCCCATTTGTACAAAAATCATTAGGGAACTCTGTCTCAAGAAGCCAGGAAGGAGAAGATTAGAACCTCAAACTATTCAATTTGTTGGTAGAGCAACAGATTTAATGACGGGGTGTATGCACATGGAAAATATACCGACCCTAGAAACCCTGTTGTCTCTGTTCAAATAGGTGATGTCCTTATCTCCAATGTACTTATCAACCTAGGGGCAGCCATTAATGTTATGACCAAGCAAACCATGGATCAACTTGGATTGGTCCATATTCATCCTACTCCCACTGTGCTTGAACTGGCAGATAGATCTAAAATCAAGCTGGAAGGGGTGTTGGATGATGTGGTCATTTCCCTAGATTCTTGGGAATATCCCACAGATTTCATTGTGCTTCAGCCAAAGAACCCTGTGGGAGGGAATCCCTTGATCTTGGGATGACCATGGCTTGCTACGGCTGATGCTTATATTGGATGTGTTCTGGTGATATGTATATTTCCCATGGAGATTCCAGAAAGAAGGTCACCTTATATCCACCCGCTAGATCCATTCAAGAGCTTCGAGACACTTTATGGTGAGACTATAGTAGTGACGAAGAGACTCAACCTATTTCCTTGATACATCAGAATGTTGAGTCCTCGCAGGAGGGTGAGATTCAAGATTTCTTGAACAATCTAGACACCATGCCTAATTTTGAGTCATTGAGTTAGATTTTTAGTGTTGATTTTCAGGAAAGATACGACTCTCTACCTCCATCACCACCATCTCTAGTGACACCTTTGTGTACTCTTGAGCCTAATACTATGCTTGTTGAGATTAGTCCAGGTAAATCCTTGTATATTAGTTTAGACTTGGATCCTTCACAGCAAGAGCAGCTTGTGAATTTGTTGCGAAAACATCTCGATGCCTTTGCATGGGGTTATGAAGATATGAAAGGCATCCCTCCTGAAACTTGTACACACCATATCTATATTCAAGATGGAGCCTGACCTGTCTGACAACCCCAAAGGTGAATGAACCCAGCTCTAAGAGATGTTGTAAAGGAAGAATTGCAAAAACTCTTAGATGCTGATTTTATCTATCCCATTTCTGACAGCCAGTGGGTCTCTCCATTAGTATTAGTCCCAAAGAAAGATGGGAGATGGTGCATTTGTATTGACTACAAAGAATTGAATAAAGCCACTCTCAAAGATTACTTCCCCCTTCCTTTCATCGATCAGGTACTCGATACCCTTGCTGGTAAGAAGTACTTTTCTTTTCTAGACGAATTTAGTGGATATAACCAGATACAGATAGCACTCGAGGATCAAGAAAAAACCACTTTTACATGTCCATGGGGTACATTTTCTTACCAAGTGCTTCCCTTTGGGCTATGTAAATCCTCGGCTACCTTTCAAAGGGCAGTCTTGGCTATTTTTGCCGACCTTGAGTGTGTGCAAATCTATATGGATGACTTCTCTGTGTTTGGTGATTCATTTCAGGAAGCCCTTAGGAATATATAAAAAGTGCTTCTTCACTGCTAAGAGGTTCATTCACCTTAAGTGATAAGAAGTGTAGGTTAATGTGCAAGGAAGGAGTGGTTCTTGGCCATCTTATTTCCGACAAAGGTATCCAGGTTGACCCTAAAAATATAGAAGTCATTTTGAGTCTTCCTATACCCAAAACTCAAAGGGAAGTGAGAGGTTTTCTAGGACATGTGGGCTACTATAGGAGATTCATTGAGAATCTCTCAAGGATAGCTATCCCCCTTTTTCGACTTTTGGCTAAAGATAGTGAGTTTTCTTGGTCCACAACTTGCCAACAGTCCTTTGAGACATTGAAGGAAAAATTAGTCCAGGCACCAGTCTTGAGGGGACCAAACTGGTCCCTGCCATTTCATATTTCCTTTGATGCCTCGGATACTGATAATGGCGTAGCTTTAGGACAAGAAGAAGACAAACAATGTTATGCTATTTATTTCATTAGTAAAAACTTGTCACCCGCTGAACTCAATTATACGGTCACTAAGAAAGAGTTTTTAGTTGTAATTTTTTCTATTAATAAATTCAGACATTATATTACAGTTAATGAAGTCTTTGTGCATATTGACCATTCCGCAATAAAATATTTGATGAATAAACCATTAACTAGCAGTAGAGTGACTAGATGGTTGCTATTTTTACAAGAATTTAATATTACTATTGTTGATAAACCAGGGAAATCAAATGGAGTAGCAGATTATCTTTCAAGGTTAAATAATCCCGATGAAGCAATTCTTGTTGATGATGATTTTCCTGACGAATATATTTTTTCTGTGTCGACAAAATCCCCATGGTTTGTCGTCATAGCTAACTATTTAGTCAGTGGAAAATTACCACCTCACTTATCCGCTCGTGAAAAGCGAAGTATCATTCAGAAAAGCATTGCATATCCCTGGATCCAAGGAGACCTATTTTACACAGGAGCAGATCTCATTATCCATAGATGTTTAAGAGAGGAAGAAGTGTTTGATATTTTAAAATCTACCCATGATGAACCTTGTGGGGGTCACTTCGCCAATAAACAAAGTGCATACAAAGTGTTACGAGATGGCTATTTTTTCCCTTCTTTGTTCAATGATGCCAAACAATATGTCAAGCGGTGTGATAGCTGTCAGCAAATTGGCCAGCCTAATCAAACTAATGAAATGCCTTTATATCCTCAGGTTATCATTGAGCCTTTTAAAAAATTGGCCATTGATTTCGTAGGACCAATAAATCTAGCATCATCAAATAAAAAGCATATTTTGGTTTGTACAGATTTTGTTATGAAATGGGTAGAAGCTAAAGTTGTTTCCTTTGCTACTAAAAGAGTTGTTGTTGTTTTTCTTTTTACTAAAATCTTTACTAGATTTGGTGTGCCTAGAGAAATTGTTTTTGACAATGGACCGCATTTTATTTCAAGTATGGTATAGGATGTGATGGAGAAATACAAAATACGACACAAGAAATCTACACCGTATCACCCATAAGAAAATGGTCAGGTGGAATCCACAAATAAGGTTATTGAGTCCATCCTCACAAAGACAGTAAATATGAACAAAAAGGATTGGGCTGACAAATTTCTGGAAGCATTGTGGGCTTACTGAACCACTTGGAGAAATAGCACAGGACGTACACCATATGAACTAGTGTACGGAAAACAAGTTCTCTTACCGATAGAATTCCAAATCAAGACTTTTAGGACTGCAGTCTAATTGGGGCTAGATCTCTCTGAAGCATAAAAACAACATCTTCTACAGTTAAATAAGTTAGATGAATTCCGAAGGGATGTTGTTTAGTAGAACATCTTGGTTAAACAACAACGCAAGAAGTGGCATGACAAGTTCATTCAAAAGAAGCAGTTCCAACTAGGTGATTGGGTACTCCTTTACGATTCTAGATTCAAATATTTTAAAGGAAAATTCCATACACGTTGGATGGGACCCTATGACGTGGTCAAAGTGTTCGAAAATGGAGTGGTAGAAATCAAAACTATTGATGGACGGAATTCTATATTCTTGGTAAATGGGCATATATTGAAGGTATATGTTCAACCCCTTACTAAAGGAGATTTTATGCAGCAAGTCCAAAAGCCATTTGAAAAGGAGTTGGTAGGTGGTAACACCAACCTATTGAAGATTTGATTCCTTCTTGTCCTTATTGAAAAATAAAGATAAAAATAAAAATAAAAAGAAAAATAAAAAGAAAAAATGACAAAAACAAAAAGTATAAAAAGAAAAAATTTCCTGTAATTATGAAAATCAATTGACTAACATGATTGCAGAAAGATTGACTTGAAAACCAACATGCTAGCAGGAAGATCAAAATTTTAATAAAAGGGGAATGTTACTTGATTTTTAGATATGTTGGCTGCCACCAAGAAGAAGCGGGTTCACGAAACCAAGCACTTACCCAAGTTTGGGGTAACTATCATGGACATTTTTATCCAAGGAGACTCTTACTTCCCGTTGTAGTTATTTTTTTTCTTGCACCAGTGTAGGCAGATTTCAAGGTAAAAACTTTTGCCTTTCTTCTATTTCCCCTTTCAAACGTTCGCACTAGTTTCTTTTCTAAAATTCCCAATGAATTACCTTCCTCTTTCTTCTAAGAAACTACCCTTGCCCCATTTCGTAAAATCCCTCTTTTCCCTTGAATTTTTTCCCACATCCTATTTCGTTTATCCCTCTTGGTGATATTGTTTTTGGAATCCCTGCTGTAATATCCCTTCCCATTCTATTTTTTTTTTACCCCCTTCCCACTTCTTTATTCCCTCATAAATTGATTCCAGAATTTGATGCAGTCTATCTAGATGCCATGCTCGTGAAACACCAAAGGATGGTGAATAAATTTTTCTTGTATATTGAGGAATGCTTTTTTAAGTCCATCTATAGAATTATGTTCTATCATATTATCTCTTTTGGTAAAAGTCCCTGGTGCAAGATGCACGGTGCAAGCACAATGCAGTGCAAGTAGGTTTAGTGCAAGAACACAACTGACTATGAAAGCAAGTAAAATTCACATAGTCCAAGAGTGTTTTATCAAGGATATTTAGGGATCTTTACTTTCCTGTACATGTGTACTGATATATCATAGCATCACATGTTTTAATTGATACTCTGTTTCATTATTTACTAACCTAGGAAAAATCTTTAAAGTGCAATATGTATAGGGTTTTGAAACCTAATCTTTTTAATAAGTGTTGAAGTATGTCTTGGTTAAATTATGATGCTGACTGTGGGATAGTACTATTGTCTGATAGCTTGTATTCACCCTCCTTGAAATAATTCCGCATTACTTGTCCATTATTACCTTGCCCGTAAACCGATCATTGTAACCGTTGCATCATCGCCGCATACACCTCCACTGCATCCAATCATTGTGATTCACCTATAGCGAGCTGACACGAATCTGCACCTGATATGAAGGGTTGTTCCATCATGACCGGGTGAGTGGGTCTAAAAAGATGGAGGGTGACGAACCTCCGGCATAAAGCTCTTGACAAATGTTGGAGTCACTCGCAGAAATTCTTTCGAGGGTGTGATCAGAAAGGGTGAAGTGTAGTTCGAAATGGCACCCGTAAGGAGTGAGTCATTGTCTTTGTAGGAGATTGAGCAAACCGCAAAGTATAGGAATAGTCTTGCACTATTACAAGAATCTGGGTTCCTGCCATTCATACAGAAGTTTGATGGGTTTGACATAGCTGTGGTACTGGAGTTCGCAAAGACATTCAAAGGAGGCCGAGTTAGGGTCGGCTCGTTGAAGTTCAAAGTTATAGAGGAGTCTATTGCATAGGCCACAAGCTTGCCACTTATAGGAGAGCACTGGTTTAAAAAGGAATGACTCACGAAGAAACGATGGCACTGGTTCGTGGTTTACAAGAAGATTAAGGTTGACTGGAGGAAGGGACTTCCACAAAGTGCCATGGTTAGGAAATGGCGAGACCTATTGTTTATACTGCAAAAATTCATAATTGGGGAGGGACGCTATACATTGGTGTTCGTATATCATCTTCGGTTGTTGTTTCACTTCGAGTCGGGACAATTGATTAATTTTCCTTACTACCTGCTCATAAGTCTTGAGAAGATGGAAAAGGGCGTGCAGAGTGGAAATGCGAGCCAGTTTCAACCAAGCACTACCATCATGGGCTTATCACAATTTTGGTCCAGAAGAAGCTTGAAGAAAAAGGAGTAACTTGGGAAACATTCCTGAAAGAGTTTCAAGTGAGGGGTGTGGAGAAGTCTGCTAGCATGAGTACAAGTAAGAAGAGGAAAGCAAAGACATCTTCTCATGCCAAGCAGCGAGATGAAAGTACACCAGTGAAAGTAGAGAAGAAGACTATCGAAAATACTCCTCCTGTGGCTAAGAAGAGAAAGACCAAAACCTTGGTGAGGAAGAAGACTGTCTCCTAAGGGACGAACCAGTCGAGTTCTCCAATAATAATCGATGAATCACCCCAAGTTTCCCCCATAGTTCATAATCTATCAGTCCATGCAGATGCAACAACACACATTGTGAAAGTTGAAGATAACGCGGAAGATGACATCTTGTTGTCTACTTTTGTTAGCAAATTAATGAAGAGGAAGATGACACCTAGTACTAGTGAAGTCCAAACAGAGCATCATGAGGATGAAGAGGAACAACATGTAGAGACCCTCGATAATTTTAGTGAACCAGACATGGAAACCCTCAATGGCTTCAAGGAACAAGGTACTGAGGCCCCTGCTATTTTAGAAGGACAAGGTACTGAAGCCCCTGTTATTGTAGAAGAATGGGGAACTGAAGCCCCTATTGCTTTGGAAAGACATGGGTACAGAGACCCCTATTGGTTTAAATGGATGGGGTACTAAATCCCCCGAGGAATTGAATGCACAGGGCATTGAAAACCTTGAGAAATTGAGTGCATAAGGCACAAAGGTTATGGAGGATATCAAAACCCTCGATGACAAGAAAACCTTGAGTACAGAAACCCTTGGCGACATCATAATGCAGACATTTGACGGCCTTGACCTTGATTATGATGGGACCTATTTCAAGTCCATTGCAGAGAAGACATTCACACCTCAAGATTTTAGTACGAAACCCTCCACTCTCTACCTCAATACCCGAATAGTATATTTGGAGCAACAAAATCATGACCTGGAGGCTTTGAACCAAGTCATGAAGGAGCAGAGTTGGCAGAAGCAGAGCGAGGTGGAGCTACTTGCAAAGGTAAAAAGGTAGAAGCAGCAAGTAAAGGTATGGAAGTATCGGGCCTCCAAATGCTACAAATGCCTCAAGAAGGTGACTAAGCAGCTGCAAAGAGCTTGAGACAGAAAGTGAAGATAGTGAAAGCAAGGAAAAACATTGAAGTTCAGGATTGAGGAGCTGGCCATTCATTTTTGAGGATTTTTGGTAGAAGGTAAAACATTGTGTGAGGACACACAATATCTTAGGGATGGGAGGATGTTGGTGTCCCAAATTTCCCTATTTTTACCCCATTTCTATAAACATTAACCTATGTTTTATCTCAACATAAACCTATCTTTCCTGCACTAGTCCAAGATAACTACCTATCCCTACACATGCTTCATATTTTACATTAAGATTTATTAAAGTGCTTTATTAATCATTTTTATATAGATTTCATGCCTATTAAGTACCTCTTGTAACTTATGTTAATTTCCTAGAAGTAATTGATGAACTTAGTATTAATTATGATTGGATATGATCAGTGCAGATAGATTCCTACACCGCCATGAGGACTGTCTGAGATTTTCGTGAGCTAAATCTTTCCACGTGGATGGATTTGATCCTTGACTCCAAGTTTAGTTACCGATGAATTGAAGAAGGATATCGGTGGCACACAATCAGGGATGTTTTCCAAATATGGTCTACGACCAAGCGAGATACACGTTCCTTTATAAATGTTGGCTGATTTTGTCATTTCAGTTGTTAGTATGTTCGACCGAAAGGCTTGAATAAGAAAACGTCTATAATTAGTGGAATATGGATAAGGCTGAAAGGATGTATAAAATATAGATCATATGTAGAACTAGCTAGTGATCCATCGATTGTAACTTCGATTTTATGTAATTTGGCTATCGCCCTTGGCTCTGGGTTGGACTTGCACTGCTATGTACATTTGCTGAGCAAGTAATACAAGGAATCTGCCATGATTTTCATACACTGTGTTTAATTTATCTTTGATGTGTATTTGAGTGTTGAACCTTTTTGTTTCTTAAACGGGAAATGAGCTGGTTAGCTAGGGCCCAACCAACTCAGCTCGTGTACCCCTTATGCTTCCGGTATTCAGAAAGACATTGTGAATATTTCTTTTTGCAATTGCGTGGTGTGAGCAGTTCTGATATTTGTTTCTAAAATTCTGATTCGAATCTATTTGGTAGTTAAAGTGTGAAATGGATCCATGGCTTGTGAGTTAATTGAATTTATTTCTTTTCTAGAATTCCTTTCTCACATTCCTTTACCAGAAATCCTTGTCTCAATTCGCTTTCGCTTGGATCGTGCAGGAAGCCTTTGCCTGCACCAGTGCATGCAGTTACCTGCACTTTGGTCTAGTTATTTATTTTACAACAAACATTGAATTTCTTTCCTGCATAATATTTACAGTTATTTTGCAAGAAAATGAACTATTAACTTTATTAATTGTCTTCAATTATATCTATGGAGGATCTGAGAACAGTTGCATGAATTTATCATAAATATGTTATACTTGCATTTTATGTTTTTATGACTAAGGAACATAAACGCTTTGAGTGGATTGCCAAAGTTAGTTGACACATGCAGATCACTTAGGCTACTACTTTGATTACCAAGGAAAATTTTAAGGATGGAAAATTTTCATGAAGTTTAAAACATTGGCGAATCTCACTAATCCCTAATATGCAAATTATAAATGTTTATTGATATATTTGTAAAATTATTCAAATTTATAATTATTTTATATATAGTCTCTATATAATGTTGGCGATTTTTAAGGTAAAATAATTTTATATTCTAAAATTTGGGTGAATCGTCTTTTATAAAATTGGAAATTGGCGAATCTTTTTTGTGGAAAAATCATGGAAAATTAGCCCACTGGGCGAACATTAGCCCCTAAAATTTTCCATGTTGATTACTTTGAGTTGCTTTCATTTCATGAATTTTACTTCCTCTCCAAGATTTAATTAATTAAAGCTTTTCCTGTCCATAGGAAATTTATTTGAGGATTTCATTTGCAGTTGCAATTATTTTTCAGTACGTCTTTCATTCTTTTCGAAAGTAATTAGAAACTAGGTGAAGGAAACTATGCCTCGGTGCAAGCGCTAGTCTCTTGTCATAGAAACAGATTTCTCTAAGCCCTGAAGCTTAAAGCATCTTCACAAAGACATAAATCTTTAGTAAGAGAGGTAAAATATACTTTTACATAGAAACACTATACCTACACTAGTGCAAGTAGATTGCAACAGTGCAAGAACAGATTGTTTGTGTAGAAGGAATATCAAGAGGAAAACAGATCTCTGCAAGGGCCCACTTGTCATACTGTTAGCTATCTATCTGAATATGAACATAGCATTTCATTCTAGCATTTAAGATTGTTTCAGTTGTGTGAAAACTCCTTTACTTGATTTACTTGCAAATTGTTCTTTTACATTCTAGCACTAGAGTTGCCTTGGTGTCAATTTCCTTTAAGATTGTTTTATGTCTGATTCTTCAAGCATCTCCTTTAAGAAGTTGGATTAGGAATGGGAAAATTTCATACCACTTCTGGAATTTATTGTGCTTCATCTCTAAGTTTATGAAACCCCTAGGATGACAATTAAGTGTTGAGGAGTTTGCTTAAGCACAATTCCTGCACCCAACACCACCATGGCCACCACCAAGATCCAGAAGATTGAGCCTAAAGATCCAAAGGAGGGGGAATTCCTATTCCGCTCACAAATGTGGGTGAAGGGTTCTCTGTTGTATTTCATTGTCGGAAGCGGGAGCCAAAAGAACTTCATTTCAGTAGATTTCATGAAGTAGATGGGCCTAAAGACCACAACACATCCACAACCGTACACCATCGGGTGGCTTCACCAAGGACGAGATCTCTGCGGAAACGAGAAGTGTCACCTTACCTACAACATCAAGCCCTTCACGAATGAGGTACTATGTGATGTTTCTCCTCTTGAAGTTTATGATGTATTATTAGGACAAACATACTTGTGAAAGCGACATGCTGTATATGAGTCTAGACCTTGTTCTGTGATTATTACTTTGGCCAATAAGTTGTACATGATACCGGAGGTAGCCTCGCCTACTGCCATATCTTTGATCACTACAAAGAAATGTAGTAAGATCATTTCCTAGACCAAGAAATTTGTTTTCCTTATGATTCACCCTCAGGGCAAGAAGAAGGTTGTGGCCACAACCTCGAGGCAGGGCTCTTCCACACAGTAGCAACAGATGGACAAGGTTGTGGAGGACTATAGGGACATTTTCGCCTCAAACACAGGAGTACCTTTGCACTGTCAGGTCAAGCACTCCATCAATCTGATCCTAAGAGCGACGCTACCCAATGGACCGATATATCGACTCTATGTTTTGGATAACGATGAGATCAAGAGGTAGAATCAAGAATTATTGTATAAAAGTCACATCAGGCTAATATCATCACCCTTGGGAGGCTAATTGTATTGGTACAAAAGAAGGATAGCACTTCGAGACTATGTATTGACTATCGGGCACTGAAAAAGATCATTGTCTGGAATAGGTACCAAAATCCGCAGATTGATGACCTTCTGGACCAACTCAAGGGGGCCAAATATTTCAGCAAGATTGACTTTAAGTTAGGTTACCAATAGGTGCTTATCAATCCCTCTAATGTGTGGAAGACTTCCTTCAAATCAAAGGAGGTCCTTTTCGAATGGTTGGTCGTGTTGTTCAGATTGACAACTGTCGCTGCAACCTTCATGATATTGATGGACAACATCTTGTGACTCTTCACCAATGCATTCATGGTGGTGTATTTAGATGACATCTTGATCTTCATCCATAGTTTGGAAGAGCACCTCCACCATATTCGACAAGTCCTTAAAATCCTGTGACAACACAAGTTGTGTGCTAAATTTGAGAAATGCACTTTTGGCTTGACCGAGGTTCAATATTTGGGGTACATCATTGATGAGTAGGGTGTGCATGTGGACCCAGCCAAGACACAAGTCATTCGGGATTGGCCAACCCCAACCACTCTAACAGAGCTCCACAACTTTTTTGGCCTTGCCAATTTCTATCGCAAGTTCATGCTGGAGTTCTCTCATATCACTTGGCATTTAAGTCAAGTCACCAAGGGTAGAGCAAAAGAAATTTTTCTTGGTTTAAAACCAAACAACGAGAATTTTCTGAGTTGAAGCATCACCTTTGCTCTACGCCAGTTCTCACATTACTAAACCTGCAACAACCAATTGAGAATGAGATAGACACCTCCAACTATGCTATTGGTGCAGTTCTTACTCACCTGGGGCATTTAGTAGCTTACCACAGTGAGACACTTCTAAACACAGTCTGAAATTATCCCACATATGACAAAGAAATGTATTCCATTGTGTAGGCCTACCATTAATGGAAGCATTACATTATGGGGAAGTAAATGGTCATCCACACAGACCACCAACCCCTATAGTTCATATAGACGCAAGGGAAGTTGCAGAACGATCGCCATTAGAAATTGATCCGAATTGGATCCTTAAACATTTCTCATGGCTATTTCAAAATTATGTCAGATCAAATCTTATGAATAACAAGTATTAGAAATGACCTCTAGACAATGGCAATTGTGGCCTGCACGGAACAACGAGGACCCTCGGTCAAAGCACGCTGACTGTTGGCCCATGGAGACTGTGCGTGGATGCAAATTGGCAATTGGAAGCCTAGACCCAGAAACAGAGGCAATTTCTGATATGCAATTAGCGCAATCGCATATCGCAGGGCAAAACCCTCAGAGAAGGAAAGCCCTGAGTGCTTGGTCACAGGGAAAAATATAGAACTGGACGAAAATCGTTGAAAACGTCAGAAGGTGGGTCCCACGCACAAAACCAACAGGATATCTCATGCACTTCGAGTGGTAAGTGGGTTTGGCCGAGTTCATCGTGATGCCATACACCGGGCGACGCGTGTTCAATAGATGAGAGAGAAAACTGCTTACATCACGTGAGTAACGGTCGAGCAAGTTACCTGCGCGATATAGACGGAGACCATAGGATCTGGAGGCTCCAGATCAACAACAAAGAATTAACCTGATGGATGATCGGATTTGACAAGAAAATAGACTGAGGCACATAAAGATTTGAGGTCCGGCATGACCAATGAGCTGGCAGAAGGATCAGTTTCGTGGGAAAATCCTAGAGTAACGAAAATAATGACCGTTCAAAAGAAAACTGACACTCAGTCCATAAGGCGACAAGTGGCCACCTCTCTGTGCAACGTTACAGAGCAATGATGACGCAGAGCAAGGGAATTCCAGCGGGCAGAGGTAGGCAATCCAAAGAGTCAGAAAGAGGAAACTAACATTCAGGGAGAAGATTGGCTTTAAGCCACGAACATAAAAAGAACAGAGGGGAAAAAATAGAAGAGAGAAAGAAGCGAATTGCAGAGAACAGAGAAGCCGAGCTAAAATGCAAAGCAAAGGCAACATCAAGTAGACAGAGACAGAGAGAGTTCGAGAGTCTGTGAACTCTAGAGAGGGCTTGAGAGGTTCAAGCAACTCCTCTGTGTATAGCTGTCTGGTATTGAGTACCAAATTGGGCTCATACCATTGAGACCAGTTGAGGTCAAGATCTAGTAAGGGGGAGTTTGTGTACTCTAGAGGCTTGGGGAATACAAGTACCACCCTACTGATCATCATCTGTTAAGTGAGACTCAAATCGAGCTCCTTATTGTAAAATCTATGCTTTAAGACACAATAAAAAAGGCCACCACTGAAGGCTAGACCAGGAGATGTAGCCCAGGAGGATTGGGTGAACTCCTTATTAAATTTGTTGTGTTCTCTATTAGCTTATTGTGTTTCTCTTACTGTTTTCAAGTGTCTGTGTATTTCACAATCTTATCAATCCATTGCTTAAAATAACATAGACACACCCCAACACATGGGTTTATAATACCTTCATTAATTAACTGAGATCATTCACGAGTGATTTTCAGATAAAAAATGGTACACCTACTTGCAACAATTCCATTTGAACATTAAGTATAAGAAGAGAAAAACCAATAATGTCATTGATTTCCTCAGCCGCCCACCAATCATGGTGCTGATCACTGTGCTCGACTCCTATGGGCATGATATTTTGGGGTGGCCACACCTTTACCAGAGCGATCGAGAATTTGGAAGCACATACCAGACACTCCTGGAAGGGAAGCAAGTTCCAAATTTTCACCTTTAGGATGCACTGTTATGAAACCTCGTACACTTCTTTGTTCCTTCAAGTGAGCGTGCCAAGATGATTTGGTAGGTGCACTACAGTTGGTTCGCTGGACATTCCAGAGTAGAGAAAATAGTGGTAGTATTGCAGAAGTATTTTTATTGGACGAAAAATCGTCAGGATTTGTTGGGAAGTACATTAGATCCTGCACCATTTCCAAACTAGCCATCAAGAAGCACCGCCTATATACTCCTCTACCGACTCCTAGTTAACCTTGGGAATCTATCTGCATGGATTACATGTTGGGCCTTCCTTCTACTAAGCATGACAATGATTTTATTTTTGTGGCCGTGGACAGATTCTATTAAAACTTCACTTCTTCGAGTAAGATTTTGATAGGATCTTTTGCCCCCTTGTCTTTCTTTTCATCGGACATGGGAGGCCATCAGGATTTGCGAGGCTGGTCTTGCAAAGGTTCGACTAGTTCAAGCCCTAACTCCTTATATCCCGACCTCATTGGGGACATGCAAAGAAAAACAGAGAAAAAGCATACCACTCTGATACCACTGATCTGGATTTAAATAGGAACGCAACAAATTACAGAGATAACCATAAACACAGAGATGCAACGGAAAGCATACTTCATTTCATTAATGTAAAATACTGAAATATGCTTACAAATAGCAATGAAAATAAACTGGGTAGGGTGATGGTAGCTTATCTCTGAGAAGATATTTGGGCCTTCCTTCTACTCTAGCAGTGAAGTTTCAATAGGTGGCTAGGGGAAGTAATATCTTTAACTTGAAATTCTCTATTGGCTAATGGGAGGTGGTCAATATCCAGGTGAGGGGTTTGCAAGGGTCTTACATCCAAAGAGCTTTGGGAAGCCATAATTTGGTTTATTCAACTAAATTACCTTTTCTTTGGCTTTAGGAGTAAGGTTAGAAGCTCTAAAACAATGGGGAGGGTAATTACAGTGTAACAGGGTTTTTGGATGCACAGTAAGGCTTTCTTGAGTTTAACAAGGTTTTTCAATTAATTTAATTATTTAACCTTTTAATATTTATTGTGCATACCTCAAATTTACAAGGTCGTTCTGGTTCTTTCAAGAATACCTGGAGAAGGACGATTTGGTGTGCAAATAGGGTTTTGTGGGAGCAGCAGAGGTTACTAAGGCTTCAGTTGGCTATTAGTTGCTTCAATTTGGTGTTTGGAGCGTCTTCTGGTTGTAAGAGGTGGTTAAAATGGTCGCACAAAGGTTCAAAGTTTCAGAATTGGTTAACAGAGGTTTACAGCAAAAATGAGCGAAAAGAGAAAATAGGGGCTTTTTCGGCCTTTTAACCAACAATGGTTAGATTTTGGCACAAGATTTGGTAAATGAACAGTGGGCAGTTTTGCTTTTAGACAAGGAGGTGGTTTTAGGCCATATCACACCGCTTTTGGATAGAGGGCGGTATTTTTTGCGAGCATGCGATATAACCTGGTGTCGCCACGTAGCAGAATAGTGCTCCACCAAAACCGCGAATCTTGCATGCTTTTGGACCTGTAACTGTTGGATGATGAAACTGCGCAATATTTATATGCGCCATCGGATCTGGAGGTGAGAGATTGGACGGATATCGTGCGGTGAAGTTGCACGAAAGGAGTTGGGACGTGGTTGGTGGGGCTCGAGGTTTCATTATAATGAAATGTGATTAATTAAAAGGTAATCACATGATTTTAAATCTAAGCAATGGTTAATAAAGGTGGGGACCATGGGTTCATATGGCAGAGGGTTTTAACTATACACCAAGGTTTGGTAAGTTAAAAGGGTGTCGGGGAACTATGACGTGGGGGACTTTAAATACATAAAGTGAGACTTTAGGAAATAACTTAGGATAAAGGGGTTTAGTTGGTTTTTAAGGTGAAAAGGGAAATTAATAAGGGGAAGTATTATCTGTGATGGGAATGGGTTTCACACTAGGGAAAGGGATTTTGGGAAGGGAGAATGATTTTTTGAAGGGTAATGTCTCGGGAAATGTGTAGAACAAAGGGATAAAAAGTCAAAATGAGGGGAAAGGGTTTTTACAAGTAATGAAGGGATAATGAGGGGGAATTAATAAAGTAAGTATGTGGGGATCTAGTGAAATAAGGGGAAATTAGTAAATAAGCTTTAGTGAATATCCTTTCTCTTTCACAATTCCTCCTGCACATGAAACATATAATTAAGCATGATGAATGTGCTTTTTGACTTAGCATCCTTTTGCAAAACTTATTCTACCTACCCTTGATTTACCCTAGCATTTTCTCTTCATTAATTGGGTGCATTTGAGCTTGCTGACCCTTTATTTATTTTTCTTTGATAAGAAAACTATCTAATTCCATTCGTATAACTTCCAATGGCTCAGACTAAACTGATGAGCTCATTATTATTCTCTACCTAACCATTGATCTGCCAAGATTAAATATTTTGGCTAGATCTTTATTCTCTATCTATCAACATGAAATTTAAAGAATGAATGAATCAAGCTTGAACTATTTGACCATCATGGATTGTGGATTTTTTGACAAGTTTCACACAATATTATTTTGCAAAGTAAAGTAAAAGGAGTGACATTTGAATTTGCACACTTTCATGATCTATTCTTCTCTCTCTTTTTTTTTGTGGGGTTCATATTTTTTACTTTTTCTTTCTTTTATTCCTTTTATTATTCTTTTAGGACATACCCTCTTTACATTTTTTAATTTTAATATGGGAAAACATTTTGCGGAAAGCAAAAGTATGTATAATATTACAAGACTAACCATAGCCAATTCAAAATTATGAATCCTATTATTATAGGACCCTAACAGACTAAAGGATAACATCCAACATGAGGTTCGCCTTTGGGAACCTGATTTATTGGAGAAGGCATTCAGGTTGGCAAGAAAAATTGAAAGAAAAAATATGGCAATAAGGAAGCTTGCCACTCACAACTATAAAGGTGTAAGTGTGGTTTCTCCTAGCCTTCCACAACTTACAAGGTTGACACCATAACAATTGGAAGATAAAAGAGAAAAGAGGCTTTGTTACAGTTGTGATAGAAAATACACTAAAGGTCATAAGTGTACCGAGAAGAAATTATTTTACATCGATTGTGAAGAGGAGGAAGAAAAGGAACAAGAAACATCAAAAGAAGAGGATATACACCAAGAACCAACCCCAGATAAAGAAGAAATGAATCTGACCATATCTTGTAATGCATTGGCAAGAATTACCACTCCTTAAACTCTCAATACAGAATGACATATCAAGAAGAAAAATTTAATAGTGTTGATAGATTTGGGTATTACCCATAATTTTATTCAATGTAATGTAGCCAAGGAATTAAGTTGCTTCCTATATCCAGCACCAGAGTGTCAAGTGATGGTTGCAAATGGAGGGACCACAAATTTCTCTAAAAAGTGCCATAATACCATTCTATCCATGGGTGAATATGTGTTTAATAGTCCAGTGCTTTCCATTCCAATGGGTGGTGTTGATGTTGTGCTAGGAGTCCAATGGCTACAATCTTTGGGTACAATAGTTTTCAATTTTCAAGAATTTTTCTTGAAATTTTTCATGAAGGAAAGGAAGTTGAATTAAGGGGTATCATAGGGAAACTAGGAAAGATAATCAACTCCAATGGCATGACAAAGATTCCAAAGAAAGAACAATGGGGCATAATTGCAAAATTATGTTCACTAGAGGTTCAAACATTGAAATCATTTATTTCTCTAGACCTCCAAAATTCTTGGACAATCATTCTAAGGTATTTGAGACTCCCAAAGGCCTCCCACCTATTTATGATCATGATCATGCTATTCATTTGATTCCAAGAATTATTTCTCCAAACATAAGGCCTTATATATATCCTTATGCCCAAAAGAGTGAAATTGAACCTATGGTTGCAGAGATCTTAGAGACTGGTATAATTCAACCTAGTCAAAGTTCTTTCTCTGCTCCAGTAGTATTGGTGCACAAGAAGGATGAATCATGGCATATGTGTACGGATTATAGGGAGCTTAACAAGTTCACTATTAAAGACAAATTCCCCATTCCTATCATTTATGAATTATTGGTTGAAATACATGGATCAATTTACTTCACCAAGTTGGATCTTCGTTCAGGATATCATCAAATAAGAATGAAGATTGAAGACTTTAAGAAAACAACATTTAGAGCTCATGAGGATCATTATTAATTTTTGGTCATGCCTTTTGGCCTTACCAATGCACCTTCTACATTTCAAGGTTTGATGAATTCCATTTTCAAACCCTTCCTTAGAAAATTTGTGTCAATATTTTTTGATGATATACTAATCTACAACAAGGATCATGTTCAACATGTTGTCAAGGTGCTCAAGCTATTGGAGGAGAAACAATTATATGAAAAAACCTCCAAATGTTTCTTTTGGAGTACAAGAGGTGGAATATCTGGGTCATATTGTATCTCAAGAGGGTGTTAAGGTAGACCCTAAAAAAATTAAAGCCATTAAGGAATGGAAACTCCCTACATCCATAAAGCATCTATGAGGATTTCTTGGGTTGACAGGGTATTATCACAAGTTTGTTAAGAATTATGGGAGAATATTAGCACCTCTAACAACATTACTAAGTAAATATGAATTTTCTTGGACTCCAAAAGCAACTAAAGCCTTTGAGCATCTTAATGAGACAATGTGCCAAGCACTGGTCTTAGCTACGCTAGACTTCACAAAAACCTTTATTGTGGAATGTGATGCCTGAGGAAATGGAATTGGTGTTGTTTTAATGCAAGAAGGATGACCCATTTCTTTTGAAAGTTGTCCAATCAAAGGAAAGTATTTGCAAAAAGCTATTTATGAGAAGGAAATGTTGGAAATACTACATGCACTTAATAAATGATGACCTTACCTAATGGGAATGAACTTCAAGGTAAAAATAGACCATGATAGCCTTAAAATTTTTTTAGAATAAAGATTATCTTTAGAAGAGCAGCAAAAATGGGTCACAAATATGTTGGGTTATGACTTTGAAATTGTCTACAAAAAAGGGAAGCAAAATGTTGTTGCAGATGCACTCTCAAGAAAGGATGAGGATGTGGAAGCATTGCTTTGTGCCATTTCTGTTATCCAACTAGATTGGATAATTGAAGAAAGGGATGAATGGAAGAATGACGAAGAAGTGTGGGCACCCATTCAAAATTTGAAGCAAGATCCCAGTACAGATGATACATTTAGTTGGAATAATGATTCATTATGGTACAAAGATTTCTTATACCTTAGTAAGAATTCCCAACTCAAATAAAATATTCTTCTAGAAGTGCACACCTCTCCCTTAGGAGGTCACTAGGATTTTTAAAAACTTACCACAGGGTTAAGAAGGATTTTTTTGGATGGCCTTAAATCTGGTAGTCAAAAGTTTGTGGTGGAACGTTTGGTTTGCCAACAAAATAAAGTTGAGATAATTAAGATCTCGAGTTTCTTACAACCTTTATCCATTCCCAGTCAATGTTGTGAGGAGGTTTCAATGGATTTTATCACAAGTTTACCCAAGTCTGAAGGAAAGAGTGTCATCATGGTCGTAGTTGATAGAAATACCAAGTATGCACACTTTTGTGCATTATCTCATCCATTTAAAGCCAATACAGTTGCCACTTCATTTATGGAAACAATTCAAAATCTACATGGAAACCCAAATATTATTGTAAGTGATAAAGATCCTATTTTCACTGGAAATTTTTTGATGGAATTATTTTCTTGTCTGGGTACTCAATTAGCTCATAGCTCATCTTATCATCCTCAATCGGATGGGAATATGAGATAGTGAACAGATTTTTGGAAGGATTTTCTTTATATGTGATAAACATACACAATGGGTCAAGTGGTTACCTTTGTTTGAATGGTGGTATAACACTTCTTTCCATACTGCAGAAAAAATGACCCCATTTATGGGACTTTATGGATATCATTCATCGTCCATCACTTCATCTTTAAGAGAAAATTCAAAGGTTCAAGCAGTGGAAGATCATATCGAGCATCAAAAATAGGTTCTCCAACTCTTAAAGGAACCTCACTTTGGTGCAAAATAGAATGAAATAATAAGATCAACATCGCAGAGAAAAAAGTTTTGATGTAGGCAACTGGATATTTTTACGGCTACAACATACAAACAAATTTCCCTCAAGCAAGCTAAGAAGGATAATAAATTATCACCAAAGTATTATGGTCCTTACAAGGTGTTGCAAAACATTAGTACTATGGTATACAAGTTGGAGCTTCCTACATCTTCCCGAGTGCACCCAATTTTCCATGTTTCATGCTTAGAGAAGGTTATAGATGACAAGCTCCTAGTTTAAACAATATTGCCACAACTTGACAAGGAAGGAAAAATCATATTGGAACCTAAAGAAATCATGGAAACAAGAACTCGACAACTACGAAATTGATCAATTTCAGAGTATCTCATCAAATGGAAGAACTTACCCATGAATGATTCCACATGGGAGGATGGGAATTTTATACAGAAGCATCCATAACTATTCAAGCGTTGAGGACAACACTTTTTTGAAGGAGAGGGGCATGTTAGGTCCCTATAATATTAGTGTATTCCCTCATTTTTATTAGTGTAGCCCCCTTATTGTTATTGTATTGCCCATGTAGTCCCCATATTGTTATTGTTGTTCCCCATAGAAGCCCACTATTGTTATTGTTGTGCCCTTACATTATTATTGCTATGTCAACTATGATTATATTGTGACCCCTTACACTCCTATATATAGAAAGGAGGTTTTTTGCATTTGTATCATCCAAGAATTTTTCATTTGTGTAATGTAGAGGAGGTTTCCCCCTCAAAGAGGCTATTTTTGAAATCATTGATCTATCTCTTCTTCTATTTTATGAGTTGGTTGCATAACATAGTTTGGTTTCAAGGTACTTTCTTAGTCTGGTTTTGATAGGTGCACTACCCTCTCTTACCCTTTGTTTTATCCAAACAATAGCACCTCGTTCAGTTCTATTAATTTCGTTTCATAGGACTCAGTGGGTGTATCTAGCTACGTGTATTCATCATTTAGGGCTCAGGGGGTTTTCTCTGACTGGAAGATAATCTCCCTCCTACTCCTAGTCTACCAACACGAAGGAATTTCTTCCTTTGAAACACTGTTTCTCCTATCGTTCCTCAAAACATTGGGGGTCTTTTTTGTAGAAATCATGGTGTAGATTTGCAACTGCTCATGAAGTTTTAATCAAAATCACAAGACCGAAACCTACTCTACTTCTTTACAGAATTCAATTCACAATTTAGAACATCAATCACAAACATGCAATGAGAACTAACACACATGCACACAATAATTTTTTTTAAGGGAAAGAAATATGCTAAAAACCCCTCGTTTGCTTGCATTAATCTAATGAATAGAGATGCATTACAATTGCTTTTCTCAACTGAACACAACCTGCAAGTGAATAACCTATGTCTCTGCTCACTGAGAAGCTCTGACCCAAACTTAGTCAATTTTTGCCTCTGCTTGAGCCATTATTTCCTTGCGTAATTCCTTGAGAAATTAGGCCCCTATTATTTGTGAATTTCTCCAAAATGGAATGCGCAATGCACAAGGTTGATCATCTGACTGCATGCAACACCTGTACACTCAAGACTAGTCTACAACTAATGTTACACTGCCTTGGAATCTCCACCATAGTTGGGGAACTTGAATTCTTTGCATGCACTAGCTAGTTCGGGTTGATTGATCAGTTAACTAGATGATCATTGATTTTAACTGAAGTCACACTGCACATATGACCTTCCACTAATTCCTCCAACAGTTGGAACTAGTTTAAATGAAAACAACTTGAGATAACTGACCTTGATTGCTACAAATTAGGAATCACACATGCTTAACTGATTTCTAACTCCTACAACTTGAATTTACTGACTAAATTGGGTGACACAAGCCATGTCACACAAGCTAACTACAAGCTAACTACATCCAAGTCATTTGATGATATGGAAATTCAAATTTTTTCAATTTAATCAAGGAAAAATAAAATTGACAAATTCTTGCTGCATTTTTCAACACTCCCTCTCAGCAAGAAATGGATTATTAACCACCTCTGTCCTGCACTTGTGGAACTCGAACTTCCACCTTGACAATGCCTTTGTCAAAATGTCAACATATTTTTCCTCTATTGGAATGTGTTGTAGCAAAATTATCTGCCTCTACACACAGTCCCGTAAATGGTGATAATGGATATCCATATGCTTGGATCGATAGTGAAATATAGGATTCTTAGAGAGCTTAATGCAACTATGATTATCACAATAGATCACATTTGGATCCATGATTTGACCAAACAATCACACACGTATCTTTCTCATCCACATCACCTCATATGTTTCTTGAATTGCAACCATGTATCCTGCTTTTGTCGAGCTGAGTGCCACAAATATTTGCTTCTTGTTGTACCAGGAAACAACTATGGACCAAACACTGAAAATTCCACCTGATGTACTCTTTCGATCTGATGGAATCCCCACCCAATTTGCATATGTGAAGCCACACAACTTCACTCCCTTTGTCCATCTGTACCATAGTCCAAATTAGCTAATGCCTCTGAGGTACCGTAAAAAATTCTTAGCTGTCTTCCAATATAATTTGGTTGGACTAACCATAGCTTGGCTCAACTGGTTGACTACATAGCACACATCTAGTCATGTGTTCACAAGATACATTAGTGAACCCACCAGCTATTGATAAATTGTAGCATCCACTTCCTCCCTTGAAGTGACATCCTCCTTCCTCCAGTTGGTCACTAGAGGTGTCTCCATGGGTTTGCAACTCTCCATGTTGAACTTTTGTAGTATATTATTTTCATACTTGACTTGAGAGACAAACATTTCCCCATCGCCTTGCCATACTTCCAACCCGAGGAAGTAGTGCATGAGAACCATGTCCTTCATTTCAAATTCCCTTACAAGGTCCTCCTCGCAAGATCTGATCAACTGCTCATCGCCAGTTAAAATCAAACCATCAACATATAAGATAATAATAAGCAATTTAACTTCTACCAAAATGTGATAGAGGTTTGCATCCACTTTACTTTTGGTGAAGCCCAAATTGGTGAGATAACTATCAGTCCTAGTGTACCAAGTACGAGGTTCTTGTTTAATAGCATAAAATGCTCGCTTAAGTCTACACACATGAGACTCTCGATAAAAATTCTCAAAAACTTATGGTTTCTTGATGTACACCTCCTCCTCAATAAATCCATCAAGGGATGTTATTTTACATCCATCTTGTGGATCTTCCACACCATTCGCGCAACTAGTACAAGAATTGATCTAATGGATGAGTACCTTGCTACAGGAACAAAGGTCTCCTCATAGTCAAATCCCTCAACCATCTTGAACCCACAACTAATTTATCATCTAGTCTTGGGACTACTTCCCAAACATTGTTACTTTTAGTGGATCCATATCCCCCACCATTGCATCAACCCATACATGTTTCTCTACTAGTTCCTTGAAAGAGGATGGCTCAGTCTCTACAAGCTTAGTCATTAGAACCATGTAGCTAGTGTACCAATTAGGTGACCTTATTTTCCTATGCAAATTTGAAGGTGCTCCCACATTCTCCCTCGCATCCTACATAATTCTATCAACTTCATTCCCTAGTCCTTTTTTTTGCCTTCTTTGGAAGGTTATGCTTGAGTGGCTGTCTCCACTCTTTGCTCCTCAATTTGTGGGTTCTCCGCAAATTCATGGGACTCCTCCTTTGGAGATAAAATCTCATCTTCTGGTGGGATCTGAAGCTCCCTCTCAAGAAAGCACCACACTATTTTCTCCTCATCAAAATTTACACCCCTTTACACGACTGCCAGTATGAGGGATGGCAAGTACACATGGTAGTTGTGAAGAGTTTCTATGTAACCCACAAATACCACCAATTTTGTTTTCAGATCAAGCTTCTTCCTTGATTATTTGGAGACATGGCAATAAATAGAGGCTTCAAAAATCCTGAAGTGCAACACAACCAACTTTCTCCCCGAGAAATCTTCCTCTAGTGTAATCATGCCAAGAATCCGATGAGGACTCCAGTTCTACAAATAGATTGTTGTATTGCATGCTTCAAATCACACATGCATAGGTAGTCCTTGGTCATGCAACATCACCCTCATTTCTCCCATAATTCTATGATTCTTTCTCTCAGCCACCCCATTCAGTTGTGGGTTCTGGGGTGTTGCCATCTCTTGTCGAATGCCTTCTTTCACACATAAATTTTTTATTTCATTTGATACGTACTCACCTCCATTATCACTCTTGAGAGCCTTCACCTTCTTACTGGTTTATTTCTCAACCAATGCCTTGAATTCTATGAGCTTGGAGAATGTCTTATCTTTCTTCCGCATGAAGAATATCCAACACCTCTGTGAGAAATCATTAATAAAAATGACAAAATATTTATGTCTGCCAGTGGATGCTATCAAGAAAGGTCAATAGACATCAGAGTGGATCCTTTCCAAGACTGCATGTGCTTTGCTTTCCCGATCATGGAAAGCGGATTTTGTGTACTCCCCCAAGGTACATCCTTTTCATACATCTTACTGCTCAAGTTCTCCTTTGGGGAGGCCAGTGGTTACTTGCTACATAATCTTTAAGGAGACATAATGAAAATGACCAAGTCTTATGTGTCAAATTTCACTAACATTATGGCCCTGCACTTTCTCTGCCTTAGTGCTTAATGCAACACCGTCTCCCACATCTATCTTATATAAGTTCTTCACATGAACAATGATCTGCTTCACTTGTCCTGTGGCTAGGTGTCTAAGGAATGATTTCTTTGCTGAAGATCACATCATAACCATGGTCTTCCAAAACTGGAACAAAGATGAGATTTTTCTTTAGGCCTAGAATGAACATGGCATCCTTGAGTTTGAGAGGGGTTCTCGACTCCCTCTAAAAGGTGACTGTACCAACCCCAGTTCTGTTGTACCTTCCATCATCCCCTAGCTTGTTGTGCACCCGCAAACATTTCTCCTTCCAGGTCACTAAAAAAATCTCTACACCTTGTCATGTGGAACAATGAACCTAAGTCCAAGTACCACACACTTCCCATCACTGTGCTAGTCATGCATGCAATAAGGGTAAAGTCAAGCTCAAACTGTGAAGCCAAGGCTTCACCTATTGCTCCTCCTATGTTGAAAATGCAACAAGAAAATCTCAGTTTGACCTTGCCTTGGTCAGACTAGAGAGAATTCGAATTTCCACATCATCAGAAAACTTGGAGGTAGTTAAGTGAGGTGACATGGCCCTTGTCACTAAGTTAACTCAGTTAATTGAAGTTTGGTAAGCTTGAGTTATGGTCAGTTAAAATATTTATAACTATTGGAGTAACTAGGGGGAGGTCAAGTAGTGGAAGTGCAACTTCAACTGCAATCATCAACCAATTAACTAATCAATCAACCCAAAATAAATTATTCATGCAGAGAATTTGAGTTACCCAGTTAAGATGGAGTTTCCAAGGTAGTGTAACAGTAGTTGTAAACTAGTTGAGTGTACATGTATTGCATGAGGTTAGGTGGACCATCCTTGGGAATTACTCAATCAATTAGAGGAATTCCTTAAATAATAGGGCCTAATTCCTTAAGGAACAACGCAAGGAAATACGAGCTTGGAGGGCTTGAAAATTGGTTAAGTGTTGTCCAGAGCCAATCATTCAAGAAGAGGGATAAAATATAATGTTATAGGTTGTTCTCAGGCTTCAGATATCATATGTATTCATCTCTATTATTTGATTAATGCATTACATATAGGAAGGGGTTTTGAGTAGTTGATTTCCACTAGATATTTCTTCTTGCATGTTTCTGATTTGTGTTCTTGATCATGAATTAAATTCCGTAGAGCAGTAGAGTAGATTTGAGTCTTATGTTTTAGTAAATGACATGAGAAGTTTCAGATATACATAATAGTTTCTACATGGTATCAAAGAAGGATTCATAGTAGAGAAGAGATTTCGAAGTTGTTATTGCAGGAGGATCAAATTTGCAGGATCAATTCTTTAGAGCTAGAAGGATGGCTTTCTATGGACTAAGACTTGAGTATGCCCTTGAGGGAAGCTCAAATTATGTTGCTTGGAAGGACCACATGGAGGTAGTGTTGGAAGATAATGGGTTGAAGGAATTTGTTGATAATGATATCCCGAAACCAATAGCAGTTGATACTCAAAATCTAGCAAAATGGAAGAAGTGTGTAGCCAAGGTGAGGAGAATCATATTGGAGGGAGTACAAGACCATATTGTCTCAAATATCCATGGGAAAGAGACTATGTATGTAATGTAGCAAACACTGACAAACGTTTTCCAAAATAATAGTGACCACAGGAAGTTGGCGCTCAAGGATAAACTTCAAAATATAAAGATGCAGAAGAACAACACTATTCTGATGTACCTAAGCAGTTCATAAAATGTTGTGATGAACTTGGTGGAATTGGTGTTACTATTGCAGAATATGATCTGGTGAGCCTATCCCTTCTAGGCCATGCGAAGAGCTGGCATATCTACCAATATTTGGTAAACGGGAGGCAGAAACTACCAAATTAGGAATGCCTATGTTTTGATTTGGTACAAGAGGAAATAAGGTAGAATACCAGAGATTGGATTTCATCCAAAGGAGCAGAAGAAGAGGAATTTCCTCTAGTAAGAAAAGGAATGAAGGAAAATGGAAAGAAGTTCAAAGGCGAGGTTGATTCCAACCAAGAGGGAAATAAGAAAGACTTGTCCAAAATTAAGTGTTTCAATTGTCATGAATTCGGGCACTATGCCACAAATTTTCCACACAAGAAGGTAAGCAAGAAGGAGCCTATAGTAGAAACAACATGTGAAGGTTTGGATTCAAAGTGCATGATTAACTTCACCCTTATTTCATGCATGGTCAACACCATGATGGGGAGTGTGTGGTACTTGGATTTGAGTGCCTTGTTCCACATGACATGGAATAGATCATTTTTTAGTGACTTGGAGGAGAAATATCTCCAGGTGAACATTGAGTTTGGAGACAATAAAAGGTATAATGAAAACAAGATTGATATAGTCACCCTTCAGAGGGATTTGGGCTCCCTTCTTAGACTCAATGATGTGATGTCTGTTCTGGGTCTAAAGAGAAACCTCATATTTGTAGTAGTTTTGGAATATCACGGCTATGATGTGATCTTCACCAAAGGGAAAGAATTCCTGATACACATAGCCATAGAGCAGGTGAGGTAGATTGATGCTCAAGTCAAGAACCTATATGCACTTGAGGCAGAAGATGCATGAAAAGCCTTGAGGAGCACAACAAGGGCTAGAGAGATGGTGGTTGAGGGGGAGCATGATTTACCTCTCAAAATGAAGCCTCAGAAGGAGCCTTAGGAAGTTGTGGAGTAGCCACAAATCAAGAAGTAGACATGAGGCAGAGTGGATACATCCACTAAATCAGAGACCTCTAGTATGAGGAAAGTTCAAGCTAAGTGGGTAGAGGGATCACATGCAACAATAACTCCAAGTGTGAGGTGGGGTGATATGAAGCCCTAGTCCTAGGAGTGCAGAAATTTGGGTAGGGTCCATTGAGGTGTTCTCCTCATGGTTCATTACCTTGCTACAAGGGCCCAAAGTATTCAGTAGCAGGAGGATCAATGCCTGTCAGATACTAAGGAGTGCAGAGAAGTGTTAATAGTAGAACAAGAGGCTCAAAAGCAGAGTTAGAAGTAGAATGGTTTTCCCAGTAGACATTTGTATATTGATTCAATGATTATTTTTATTCTCAGTTGCAGATGTTGCAGCAACAACACCAATAGTGAGAGGTGTTTCATGGAGTACATTCTGTAGAACTTTTCTATAAATTAGCTAGCTCTGATATCATGTAGAAATTCCCATTTTAGATCAATAGATTATGCAATAGACTAAAGCAAAATACAAGATCTACTTCTACAATAAACTTTGCAGAAGCTTAATCAATTTGAGCACGATCAGTGAGAACACATATAACTGAGAATGAGAAATCAATCATACATAACACAGAAGAAATAACCCAGGGAAAGCCTCAGCCTAAAACCCCAATCTCTGTATTATCATACAAGTGGAAATCTTTTTCAAGTTACAAAAAGAATCAGCTCTCAAGCTATCCTGCTCTCTCTGCAATCAAACAATACTGCTCATAGACAGTCAAAGGCTTCTCCAAACCTTCTCCTCTACCCTCCAAGCCTCCTATTTCCTTGCGCAATTTCTGCTGGGGTCCAATGTTGCCACCTGTGTGAATTCACCTCTCACATTGCTCAGTAAACTCAGAAGTAACTGCGCAATCCTAAAGGAGATAATTCCTTCCGTAGGATGAGTTTCCTATATAGGAAAAATACTCCAACTGATAGTACACTTCCCCTTCCTCTAATCTCAACTGGGTCTCTAATTGAACTAACATGCATGAGTTATTTATGAGAGAATATTCAGTTATCTGGAGAGCATGCATTAACTAACTAAACTCACAATTAATTCCACAAACTATTGGAACTAATCTAACTGGACTTAACTCAGTTAACTGAGCTAACTAATTACAACTCAAGGTACAACACATCCTGCTCTCCTTTAATCCAGGGATAACTTCCTCAATCAATGGAGAAACTGTTGCATGTCTTCACATAGACTTCATGTTTGATTTTCTCCAACTAATTAACTCAAGATGAATTAATTAATTATTTTACAAACAACTGCTAAGATCAAATTCGAATTTTACTTCTCAATTTTAGTTCAGGGACTAACTAAAATTTGAATCTAACCCGAAATTATATTTATAAAAATGCTATTTTTAGCACTTCCATTTTTCATTCTTTGTTGCTATGTCCAACACTGGTACCCGAACTGCTATTTATAGTAGTGATATTTTTAGCACTTCTATTTTTAGCATTTCCTGTTGCTATTTTCAACACATTCCACAGGTGCATGATTGGGGTGACAGATAATCCCTTTCTTGCTGAGAGGGAGTGTTGAAAATGAAGCATGAAAATATCAGTTTGACCTTGCCTTGGTCAAACTAGAGAAAATTTGAATTTTGACATCAGCAAAAATCTTAGAGGTAGCTAATTGAGGTGACATGACACTTGTCACTCAGTTAACTTATTTAATTCGAGTTAGGGAAGGTTGAGTTTAGTTGACTATGATTGCTTTCTAATTTGTAGCAATTTATTTCAGTTAAATTAAGTTATGGTCAGTTAAACTAGTTCTAATTGTTGGAGGAACTAGTGGAAGTTCAAGTAGTGGAAGTGTAACTTCAACCTCTGTAATGATCAACTAGTTAGCTAACCAATCAACCCAAAATAACTTATGCATGCAGATAATTTGAGTTACCCAATTGAGGTGTAGTACTTTACAAGGCAATGTAAAAACAATTGTAAAATAGTTGAGTGTACAGGTGTTGCATGAGGTCAAGTGGACCATCCTTAGGAATTACGCAATCAATTAGAGGAATTCCCTAAATAATAGGGCATAATTCCTCAAGGATAAATGCAAGGAAATATGAGCCTGGAGAGATTAAAAATTGCTTAAGTGTTGGCCAGAGTCAATCAGTCAAGCAGAGGGATAGACTATATCATTGCAAGTTGTGCTCAAGCTTGAGAAAGCATATGTATTCATCTCTATTCTTTGATTAATGCAATAGATATAGGAAGGGGTTTTGAGACGTTACTTTCCCCTAGATAAATCTCTATATATGTGTCCTAATTCTTCTTACATGTTTATGATTTGTGTTCTCAATCGTGAATTAAATTTCGCAGAGTAGTAGATTATATTTGAGTCTTGTGTTTTAGTAAATTACATGAGTAGTTTTATATCTGCACAATAATTTATACATCCTGAGGTCTTCTTGCTTGCATTTTTGTGTGGAAACTTCATGGCATAGTGCCTGAATTCATGACAATTAAAGCATTTAATTTTGGACAAATCTTTCTTCTTGCCCCCTTGGCTGGATATTGGTTTGGTTTTAGATTTCTTCCCTTTTCCCTTCTTTCCCTTTCTAACCAATGCAAAGTTTTCTTCATCCTTCCCCTTGGATTAAATTCCATCTATGTTATTTCGCCTTATTTCCTCTTGTATCAAATAAGACCATAAGCATTCCCAATTTGGTAATTTCTCCCTTCTGTTCACTGAATATTGGTAGCTATGTCAGCTCTTGGGAAGGTATAGAAGGGTGAGGCTTACCAAATAATCATCTAACACAGTAAAACCAACACTTGCAAGCTCATCAAGAAATCATTTGAACCTGCTTAGATACTGTGAAATAGTTTCATTCTTTTGCATCTTGATATTTTGAAGTTTATCCTTGAGCGCTAGTTTCCTATGGTTGTTGTTATTCTAGAATAGATCTGTTAGTGCATGCCACATTTCATAAGGAGTTTATTTCCCATGGATATTGGTGAACATGTTGTCCCGTAATCCCTCCAAGATTATTCTCCTCACCTTGGCTACATCTTTCTTCCAATATGCAAGGTTCTGAACATCGAATTCCACTTGTTTTGCAACATCTCTCTTGATGTATTCTAATAGTCCATTGTCATCCAATACGCCTCTATGTGATCCTTCCATGTGATGAAATTATATCTTCCTTCCAAGGAATACTCTAGCCTCAACCTGTCAAAGGTCATTTTCGCAGCTCTGAAGAGATCCTGTTGCACAGAACTGCAAATTTGAACCTCCTAAGTTCCAAATTATTGCTTTGATATCATGTAGAAATTATGGTGTATATTTGCAACTTCTCATGAAATTTTACTCAAAATCACAAGACACAAACTTACTCTACTGTTCTGAAGAATTCAATTCACAATTTAGAACATCAATCACAAAAATGCAATGAGAAATAATGCATATGCACATAATATATTTTTTTTCAAGGGAAAGAAATATTCTAAAAAACCCTTGCCTACTTGCATTAATATGATGAATAGAGATTCATTACAATTTCTTTTCTCAACTGAGCACAACCTACAAATGAATAACCTATTTATATGCTCACTCAAAAGTCCAGACTTAGGAAATTTCTACCTCTGCTTAAGCTCCCATTTCCTTGTGCAATTCCTCAAGAAATTAGGTTGCTATTATTTAGGAATTTCTCCAAAATGGATTGCGTAATTCCCAAGGTTGATCATCTGACTGCATGCAACACTTGTACTCTCAATACTAGTCTACAAATGATGTTACACTACCTTGGAATCTCCACCATAGTTGGGGAACTCGAATTCTCTTCATGAACTAGCTATTTTGGGTTGATTGGTCAGTTAGTTGGATGATCACTGAGTTTGACTAAACTTCCACTACACAACTCACCTTCCACTAGTTCCTCAACTAGTTGGAACTAGTTTAATTAAAAACAACTTGAGATAGCTGACCTTGATTGCTACAAATTAGCAATCACACATGCTTAATTGAACTCTAACTCCTCCAACTCAAATTTACTGAGTAAACTGGGTGACACAAGCCATGTCACACAAGTTGACTCCATCCAAGTTCTGTGCTGATGTGGAAATTTGAATTTTCTCAATTTAATCAAGGTAAAATCAAATTAAGGATTTCTTGCTATGTTTTTCAACATTGTTCTTTCAGTGGTACTTTTCTTTGGGAGTCAATTTTCAAAATTTATTTTAGTGGCACTTCTTTCATAGGCTGAGTCCTTTTAGCAAGGCCTATAGTGGGGTGCTCTATCATTTTCTTCGAGTCTTGGTATTGTGTTTTCTTGGCAAGTTTTCGGTGGAGATAGTTCCATGGCAAAGGCTTCCTAGTCGCCAAGGTGGCACTTCGGGCAGTTCCTCCTCCAGGCACCATCGACTTTTTGGCTAGGAATTAGTAGCCACGTTTTTTAATTCAGCTCCTCTTGAAGTTCACAAGGAGATTTTAAAGTTAGAAGCAAGGGAGTTTGGAGACCTAATATCTGACTTTGATTTTGAAATTGGTAGTAGCTCTCTTAAATGGGTTCTTGATCTTCAAAAGTTCATGAAAAGAAGATTGCACTTCCTCCACTCCATCACTACTCACCGACAGATGGAAACTTTGCAAGTATGGTTATACGGGACAAACAAGTTGACAATGACAAGTTTTTTGTCAGAAAAGAGGATATAAAGAAAATTATAAGGGACATCAGGTACGATCTTAATGATATCATGGTTAGATTGAATTGCATGGAAAAATATATGGTTTCTAACTCATACACTGAATCAAATGACCATAAGGAGAATTTCACAGTCATCAACGCTCCTCCTTTAAACAATGTTCCACCTATGAACAATTCATATGCACACTCTCCTCCACTTTCTCCAGTCATCATCTTGGACTAACATGTCCATTATGTTTCTATGGATTTTTGTCTAGTTTTCTTATGATATACTTAATAGTTGTTGATGGCTATCTACTGTTTTTTTTGCCTACTATTTTTTTGCCCACTAGCTATTGGTGGCTATCTACTAGTTACTTCTCTTGGACTTGGCAGTATAGTTTTATTTTTTAGATGCCACTATACGGTTTCTACAATTAGATTCCTTTTGTTTACAAGATTGTCTCACAGTCTTCTAGACTATAAACAATGTTACCAAGTTATATCCTTTTTATTCTTCTTTTTTGCTCTTAATATAAATCTACAAATGAAATTTACCAAAAAAAAAAAAGACAAGGCTCAAAGTAATTACATTAAAGCTCACTAAGATAAACCCAATTGACACACACATTGAATTTTATTATTTATTATTTTTAACTTTTTTTGATATGCTAAATGTTCACTCCATGTCAAGCATTGCATTATATTGATTATGGAATAAGACACTCCAACTCTCTCTCTTTACATACATACATACATACATACATACATATATACATATATATATATATATATATATATATATATATATATATATATATATATATATATATATATATATATATATATATATATATATATATATATATATATATTTTACTGAATGTGTATGTTGAAATATTTAATTTATGGTACATATTAAACTTTCTTTTATTCTTAAGATGTTTTAAATGCCATATATCTCTATATTAATCATTGGAAAAAAAATCTACATTAAGAATTGAATGAATTACACATATTCCTTAATCTAAGTGAAAGTAATTGAAAATTCTTACTTTTAATTATTTTTCCTCTCTTTACATATATGTCAATGTGATATACAATTAATTTACTTAAGGTAGGCATTGAAATACTTTATTTATGGTGAACATTAAAATAATTTTTTCATTTTCTCTTTATCTATATAGTATTTGAACTTGATATTGAAATATATTAGTTAATGTTAAGGCTCTGTTGTACTTGCTACAACAACCCCTCCAAAAATATGGGGACCCTTAAATTTTTGGAGCCCCTACACTGATCTGATATTCACCCTATGAGTGACATCAGTTAAAGATTTGTTAAATAAAGGTATTATAGACTCATGTGTTGGTGTGTGTTTTGTGCTATTTAAGCAACGGATCAATCAGATTGCCAATACATAGACATTTAAATGGAAATACAACAAAGAAATACAGTAAGCAAACACAAAGACATAAAAAATTAATAAGGAGTTTACCCTATCCTCCAGGGCTACATCTCCAGTCCAGCTTTTAGTGGTGGCCTTGTTTTATTGTGTCTTTAAGTAGAGAATTACAATGCAGGGACTCAATATGAGTTCTCTTGAAGCAGATTGGCTTGGCAAGGTGTTATCGGGAAATCTAGTGTCTATGCAGAGCTGCTAGTCCCACTAAGGCTGGTAGCTACCTTAGAAACAAACAAACTAAAACCACTTTTGTTTTCCTTTATGAGAAGTAGATAAGAGGGGAATAAAGGAGACCAACCTCTGTCTTACGCTTGGTTCCTTGCTTGATTCCTCTCCCTTTTGATAGATCTTTGCCACTCGCTTCTTCATCTACCTAGCTTCAAAGAGCACATGTGGAATCAAAGCAACATAATACTATCCAAGAACAGAGATCTACTATCATATACAATATAGGACCAGATATATATTGACCACACAAATGCATATATCATCAATCATACAAGAATGTGGAGGAAAACATGAGTAGCTTTATTAATAATCAAGAATAGCAAAGAGGATTACAACCAATTTTTCTGACCCGGCATCATCCTCTCAGCAAGAAAGCCCTTCTTAACCTCATGAAAAGCTTAGATCACCCAACACTGTGATGTTGCACCAAGAAACCAGTAGCACTTCCTTACAAGATACAAAATTCCAGCCTCTGGATCTCTGGGATGAGGGATCCATATATAGATGTTTGCAAGGGGGCTGAGTCAGCTTCTGAGATTTGATTAGTGACCTCTCTCTGATAGTTCTTGATTCCACTTGGAGATTGATGATCTCTTACTCATCCCTGGGCGAATGCAGAGAGGTAAGTGTCACAGGAGAAGTTTCTGGAAGATTCCATGATCCTCCACCTTGCAGATTGACCCTACCATTTGTCCACTCTCACCCATCGCACCCCATAGAAGGGCTTTTCAGTATGCATCGCATCTCCCATGTGCATTTAGGTGGGATGCAGTGCACTTTGACCATGGAGCAGGTGAGATGGTCCAGTTTTGACCAGTTCTGAGTAGTTTTTCATGGAGAACTTCTGGGAGATGATGTAATCAGCTGACCTTGTTCCTTTAGGGGTTGGAACAACACTTTTAGGACTTAAGAGCCCTTGGTTTATGGACATTTATGATTGGGGTTGCAGTGCCCAAAAATGTCTATAACAGTTGCCCCCCTAAAGCACGAGGTCGTTAATCTTTTGATGTCGGGTGAAATGCTTTATCATGAAGATCTGAAGTTTTTTTCGAGCTGGAAGGCGACCTGTAATAAGATACAATACAACAAATTATCTTCATAACGTTTTCATGATCTAGCTGAGGCGGGCATTCCCATGCTCAGCTTTATAAATTCATTTTCATGTACATAAGACAGACAATCGTCTGTGCGCAGACTGATGATTCTGGTAGAGCCATCATCCCTTGGATTGGATGATTATCTGTGTAGCAATGATGTACATTTGATGTCTTTATTTTCCTGAATATATCGCAGCCCGGATGGATGAAACTAGATCCGGGGTCTTCAAACTCATCCAATCCTTACTCGGAGTACAAGTCGATCCATCTGAAAATGTTCTGGAGTCGAACATGGAAAGACATCACCTGATCACCAGCCAATGATGTAAGCTGTTAACAGGCGCGAGAGGAATCACCGATAATGATGATGACCCTCAAGGTACGACAGTAAATTCACGTGGTGTGAAAAAGGGACTTGGCATCGAACACCACGCAAAATCTTTCGATCGAAGACCAATGATGTAAACCTGTCGCCGGAAGTGAGAAACTTGCCGTTGAGGCATGCAAGCTTCAAAGTACTGAAAGGGTTGTTCCTAGATCGACTTCCTGGATAATGAGCTGATTTCAACAATAAGCGACCCATCGTAGGAGGGCCTTAATGAATCCCACATCTACGACATGGGACGGAGCAAATGATTTTAATGGAGGTGAAAACAATATGATGATATAAGGTTCAGGGTGGCGGTCATGAAAGAATGGAGCGTGAATGTATTATAGCAGATGAGACACGGGTGAATTCTCTGCGCGACTTCTCTTGAACATACTTGCGACACTGACATGATGGATTGGTAGCGTTAACCCCAAATGTGGATGGTGTGATGGACCAATGGTGATATGACCAGTGAACGGAACAACCCAACCCGACTCGGATGTGGAGTGAAAGTGTCATGTTCAAGAGCGACTTGCTACCAATAAAGTTTCTTCAAGTCTTCTTCCCAATTTTTCCCCAGTCATTACTGACCAGTACCTCTTTATTTTTGTCAAGATTGAGGAGGATAACATATGCTTGTTCTATAATCTACCCTTCGGGTAAACCCATCGCTATGTTTTAACAAGCCTAGTGATAGTGAAACTCGTTCTTGTCTGTATGGACAAGTTTGTCGCTATTCGGTTTTAATGAGTTTAACGACAAAGATAACTCGGTCCTTTTCAATTTTAGAGAGTCTAAAAGGGATGTAAAGAAAAATCCAATAATCCTTTTTCGTCTTATAATCTCCTAAGTCCGAAAAAGTATAAAATAATACAAAAGGGATGAATTTTCGGTAATTTTAACGAGCCGAACAAAACAAGCGCTCGATATTTTTGTGTAATAATCCCTCAGGTCCAAAAAGATTAAAATCTAGAGGAGGGATAGCACTTACGGTTACTTTAACAAGCTGGAGAGGGTAATTGCTCGGCAATCTTTTCATATTTTACGAGTCAAATGAAAAGAGCTTAATGGAGACTCGCTTTTCGAGGAACGAGTGATAAATTCGGGTAGCAGTTGATTCCAGGTAAGGTTTGGAATTTTCCAATCACGGCAGTGTCACAAGGATGGCTAACACGATCACTCTTCGCAGCTGTTCCTCAAAAGGGTAAACAATCAAATGGAGGTGAATGATCGGCTAAAACAGAGTGGAGGTGATGGTAAGAACACGAACAAGGCTCAAAAAGCTGATGATAATGCATTCATAATGGTTATTTACCGGAAATTGGTTCATTTTTTAATGAGCTTGAACTCTGGGGGAAACATTTTCTCATTGCTTAGGTTTAATTTTTAACGAGCTTGAACTTCACATAAAAACTGCTCGTGGTGGGTTTATTTTTTAACGAGCTTTAACCCTGCGGTAGCACTGCTCGTGGCAGGTTTATTTTTTAATGAGCTTGAACCTTGCGGTAGCACTACTCATGATAAGTTTGCATGCCCCCAGCGTAATAATGCAAATCGAGGTGCATGCCCCTCAAGCTTCATTGCATTCATCTCGGTGGTTGGAATGAAGGTTTACCTTTGAGATCTTCGAAAGACTCGACTTTGATTTTATGAGATCGTAATCAAAGACTTGATTTGGAAAGGGAGTCGTTTCATTTTTTAATGAGGTTGACATAGTAAAAGAACTATCCTCATGACTCCTTGTTTCATTTTTTAACGAGGTCAACACGAGATAAGAACCATCCTCGAAATCCATCATATTTACAGTATTTGATAGAAAATGAAAAACTAAAGGATGATTAAGGTTGCTGGAATAATCTTCGTGGTAATATGGAAGATGGGAGCAATGGTGGTAATCTTCCCATGGTGCCTCTCCTATCATCATTGATTGAATGATTACTTCGTCTGTAGAATGTACATGCGACCAAGGATTTGAAGAGGTGTCATATTCCTGAGACCTATCTATCCAAACACTCGATGAGCGTTGATTTGGTTTTGCCCCCCAGGCCAAGAAAATTGATTGCTACAATATTTCTAAGATGGTGATGATCCATGCTAACAAAATGTTTAGGAATCTTCCGAATCCATTAGATATAGAAGATTTCATATTGCAGGTTTCCACTGTGGCCACTTCCACCAGATTACTCGGAGGCGGTAGGGCAAAAGTACCCATTAAGGCAGGGTCTTTTAGGAGACCTACTCCAATATTTTGAAGTGAATGATTGCTTCCATGGATCATTGGAATTCTTCCCGTAACTTGTGAACTGTTGGGGAGAAATGTTTGTTGGTCGACGATTGTAATTCCTCCTTGGAAGGGAAATGCAATCTTCCTAAAGTAGGTCGACACAACTGCGGCCATGGCATATATCCAGGGCCTTCCCAGTAGGATGTTGTAATCGAGGTTTCCGTCGATTACTTCAACATCAATTTCTACTGTTTTGCCCCCCAGTTCAACTTGCAAGTTACTTAAAATCCCGTATGGAGTGTATGATCGTCCATCAAATGCTTTTAACGTCGTTGATGATCGCGACAAGGGTGGTGAGCCTAAATTTTTCCAGCAACTCATTGACATAATACATGTAGATGCCCCCTCATCAATAATTGTTCGATGAACAGTTTTGTTGAGGGCTTTCACTTGAATAAGGAAAGCTAGTTGAGCTAGTAACTGAGGGTCATATCCTTTGTGATTAAAGGATACAAGATTGGAATCCGTTGGCTCAATCCCACCTATTACTGATAATAGAGCCTGCTTTTGGGAGGGGCAATTTTGCGGTACCTCAAGTGTCGACATAGCGGACGGCGATTGGGTCAGGTCCTCTACTATATTATAATTTTGTGTTACTTTAGCATGAGGATTCAATGTCAAATTGTGTACTACTCCCTTTGGCTGCTTTATCATTAGCTCAAGAATGATGGGTGGTACAATTTAAGTTGAAGTTGTTGTCGAACTACTCAGTTGATCAGTAGCCTTGTTGTTTGACAGTTGTGGATTTCCGTAATCTTTATTCCTTGTCGATATCAAAGCATCATTTTGCTGTTTTGAAATGGACAACATAAGAACTTGGGATCGGGAAGCATTTTGATTAGCAACCAGTTTGTATCCCGGGTTTGGAAACGGATCATTCAATACCGCTGAGGTTTTTGAACACTTAAAAATTTTCTTAACTTCAGCTTTATGTGGACAATCTCTCGTCTGATGATCCTCATTGCATATCTGACACCCCGCAGGGGGTTTCCTTTGCCTAGAAGGGTTTGCAGAAGGTTTTTCAGGAGATGACTCATCCTGCTTCTTTTTTCTCCCTTTCTTTTTCTTCTTGCCCCCTGGTTGCTTCAGTTGTTTTCCCTTGTCGGTTGACACAGCATCTACCTCCGAGGCGAGAAGTTCTTCATTTGTGTTTTGATTAGAAATCTTACGGGCTTTCTTAGATGTAGCCTTTGTCGATTTTGTGCTTGTCATACCTATCACACCATCGCCGACATGAGAGTCTTTGTTTGATTTAGTAGGGGGAGGAACGAAAAATTATGGTCTAGGAGCATCAGGTATTTTATCGTAGAGCGTGCTAGACTGAGTATAGATCAAGTCTAGATATTGTGCACGAGCAATAACTTGCTCTTCAGTGAAGACTCCTCCCTTTGCCACATCTTCTGTGATAGAAGGTAATAATGACTTAATAAACCATTCAGCTAGCAACTGATCAGGAACATATGTTTTTACCATTCTGCGACGACATCGCCACTCATGAATATGATCAGATATGTGAGTGGTCGTTGTCTATTTGAAATTGGTAAGAAGTTCTGTTCCCGTTTCGTACCTTATGGGTAGTTGAAAATGGCTTAAAAAGGTTGTGGCTAGGGTATTGAAGTTATCAAACGAAGCTCTAGGTAATTCGATATACCATTTTGCTGCCAGACCAGTTAACATTCTCTAAAAAAGGCGAAGCCTAATCGAATCATCGTTTAGGGTGTTTGATGAACACCACAGATGAAAGGTCATCACATGATTCGACGGATCTTCACCCAGATTTCCATTAAATTTAGGAATATCTGACAGAAGTTTATGCGGAATCGCCGGCCACCAAGGGGCGTAAGCAATTGGATCATTCGTCAGCCGATTTAGATCTGGTAATTCTAGAAAGGGCAATTGTTGATTCAGGTTAGGTGAAGCATACCCAGGATAAGATGAAATCACCTGAGCAGTGGGTCTTTGCATACCAGCATAATGTATTTGATGCTGGTAACTTTGATAAGGTTGATGGGCATAACCATTATGGTATGGTTGTTGATAACCGCTTTGGAAATGCGGTTGCCCATTACTTACAAAGACTTGTTGCTCAGGTCCTTGATATGATTGCTAGAATTACGGTTGTTGAGATTGAACCAGCCATGGTTGTTGGACCATTTGTTGTTGTCCAATACTGGATGATTGACCAAGATGAGGAGTCATAGTACTTGTTTGAGCTTGAGTCGCTCCAGATAAGGAGGCACTAACCTGAGGTTGTGATTGAGTCGTTGAGACAAGAGGCTATTGTATTGCAACTTGAGAGACTTGGGGTTGACATACAACAGGTAGCGCTTGTACTTGCAATGCAGTCACCATAGCAGGTATAGTGGGAATATTCGACACAGGCTGGACTGGTTGCATTGAATATACAACCCTTGGTTGCTGAGGCAGTATTGGTACCCAATAGCTAGATGTAATTCCGGTTTGACCTGAACTTTGTTGTAAACTCCCATATGGTTGTTCTCCAGGAGGGAACAATGAAAAGGCATACTTCCCTCCATATGGTGGAAATCCAGTACTTAAAGGGTAGATTGGCCTTTGAAGACACATTGGATCAATTTTTTGAGTTTCAACATAATAAATACCATATGATAATCCAGATGAAGAAATAGGAATTGACCATGTCGTCGAAACAGTCCATGATTGGACTCCAGCTTGTTGTTGATAACTTGCTGGGACAGATGGTATACCGGAAAACATCGTTGGAGTAGCAGCAGGAGGCTCTGTCATTGCTGCGTCAGATGACACAGTCCTGGATGTCGACGATTGTTCAGACATATCTAGTCTATGCAAAAGATTTTCTAGCGATTTAGAATGACTTTCTTCCACGATTGCGGATTACTCGATCAACTCAAAATAAAGGGGAAAAATGATTCCAAATTAAATGAATTTTAGATGCTTTGACACAAGTTGTTTTTTCAATTTTTAAGAGTTGAGAAAAAACAAAAGATGACTCTAGTTGCCTTCGATTTTTAATGAGCTTGAAGTGACAAGTGCTTAGATGGACCTTTTCCTTTCAGGAGTCTGAAAAGGAATGGAAAAGACTAATCTGGAAATATAGATAGAGGGATTACCAAACCAATCACAAAACTGCAGAATACTTTTTACGGTACGGCAATCAATCTTCCCGAATGTTGTGTTCAGTGCATTGCGATCGATAGGGCGACAGACATAGCTTCCTTTGGATAAAGGATAAAGCCTATTGTGGTCTCCCAATATATACTCGACGGTACGTGGGAGCACAAGTCCGTACTGGCACTTATCGTCTCAAAGTGGAGGAATCACCCAACCAGCAATGAAAACAACAGTTACCAGGATTTATGACGCCAGAATACGTCTCTAGCCTAGACTTCTAAATGTTGTGCGTTAGGTTCCAAAGCGTCTTTAGATTCATTAAATTTATTTTACAGTTGATCTTGCTTAAGAAATTTGCCTTTCAGGTTCACCATGTGATGTAGATACACAATTCCTAAAATGCAATCTAAGATGATAAACAATCGTTTAATCTTCTTTTTGCAATGAAAATCCTAGCTACTAAGGAAAGAGATACGATATTCTTTCAACATAGAGCAGAGAGCACACATTATATGCACTGTCCTAAATCAAACCAACAAAAAGTCTAAATGCAAATGCACATGCATGTATTTATTTTCAACCTTCTTAATGTGTGAATGATAAAAAGAAAGCTAAGCACGAATCTGAATTATTTTTTCAAAGCTACATTACTAACAAGTTTCTTTTCAAGACAAAATGAAGACAATGACGACACTTTGTTATTTGGAATTGAAAACTTGCTTTTGACACTTGAAAAACTATTAATTCAAATCAAATACAAGAGTAGCAGTGTAATCGACTATCAAGAACAACCGAATTCTCTTCTATGACTGAAAACGACACTTCCAAATCAAGAAACGACAGTTCAATTACGCTACTTCTTTGTAAGAGAAAACTGAAAATGGCTCAGAATACATAAAAACATTTACAGTTCTTTGCACAATGGAGGCAGAATAATGGAAAGGAAGGGGGTTTCCAATAGAGGTATACTGACTACAGACAGCAAAACTCCTGAATAGAGCTGAAAAGAGTGAAAAGAAAACCAAATACTAGAGGCAAAATTAGCCCTTTCTGATTAGTGCACCTGTTACACAGGGATTCCAGTATGCATCCCACCTACAGCACACGGTAATTGCGATGCATACTGATATCCTTGAAGAGAGGGTGCGATGGTACAGTTTGAGACTTTTGATCCAGTTCTTGATCACAGTTTGCAGTACAGTTCAGGAATTTAGGCCGAGAAAGTGGTAATCAGTAAATAAATCACAAGGGTAGATCTAAGGAGGTTAGTAGAGCCACCACAAGGGAAATTAGAGAGCTTGTAAATCGATTATTCAGTTCATAAATAAAACCCGGAGATAGACTAAAGCAGCATTGATATACTTTTCACTTGCATAGCAAATGAAATTCGAAGGCTAGCTGGCTTGACTTCAGGATCCGTTTGTAAGTTTATAAAGCAAACAAATATAGACAAACAAACAATCTATTCGCTCCCCAGCGGAGTCGCCATTTTGTTATCGGGAAATCTAGTGTCTATGCAGAGCTGCTAGTCCCACTAAGGCTGGTAGCTACCTTAGAAACAAACAAACTAAAACCACTTTCGTTTTCCTTTATGAGAAGTATATAATAGGGGAATAAAGGAGACCAACCTCTGTCTTACGCTTGGTTCCTTGCTTGATTCCTCTCCCTTCTGATAGATCTTTGCCACTTGCTTCTTTGTCTACCCAGCTTCAAAGAGCACCTGTGGAATCAAAGCAGCATAATACTATCCAAGAACAAAGATCTACTATCATAAACAATATAGGACCAGATATATATTGACCACACAAATGCATATATCATCAATCATACAAGAATGTGGAGGAAAACTTGAATAGCTTTATTAATAATCAAGAATAGCAAAGAGGATTACAACCAATTGTTCTGACCCAGCGTCATCCTCTCAACAAGAAAGCCCTTCTTCACCTCATGAAAAGCTTAGATCACCCAACACTATGATGTTGCACCAAGAAACCAGCAGCACTTCCTTACAAGATACAAAATTCCAGCCTCTGGATCTCTGGGATGAGGGATCCATATATAGATGTTTGCAAGGGGGGTGAGTCAGCTTCTGAGATTTGATTAGTGTCCTCTCTCTGATAGTTCTTGATTCCACTTGGATATTGATGATCTCTTACTCATCCCTGGGCGAATGCAGAGAGGCAAGTGTCACAGGAGAAGTTTCTGGAAGATTCCATGATCCTCCACCTTGCAGATTGACCCTGCCATTTGTCCACTCTCACCCATCGCACCCCATAGAAGGGATTTTCAGTATGCATCGCACCTCCCATGTGCATTTAGGTGGGATGCAGTGCACTTTGACCATGGAGCAGGTGAGATGGTCTAGTTTTGACCAGTTCTGAGTAGTTTTTCATGGAGAACTTCTAGGAGATGATGTAATCAACTGACCTTGTTCCTTTAGGGGTTGGAACAACACTTTTAGGGACTTAAGAGCCCTTGGTTTATGGAAATTTATGATTGGGGTTGCAGTGCCCAAAAATGTCTATAACATAAGGTGGTTCTTGGATTCCCTAAGCCACTGGAGTGCACAAACTCCTCTTCCTACCAACTCTGTGACCTTCTGGTCTACAGTGGAAAGAGCCAAATGTGATGCTCAGTCTAGACAGATTCCTCTATGGGATGGCTTGAATCTTCAAGCTCTTTGGTGCTCGATGTTGCCTTTGGTTAGCTCAGCCCTCTGTCTTCTTTTTCTTTGCTTCACTGACTTCTTCTCTGTTTCTATCTCTCTGTGTACAGTCCTCCTCTCAGGGTTTACTGTTTCACTTCTCCGTCTCTCAACTTCGACAAAATTTACTGTGTATTTTGTCTCTGTTCATGGCTTTTGGCCATTCGTTCCAATTCCTGTTTGGTTCCTCTTCCGCCTCTATCGATTCACCTTCTGCAGCTGCGCTTGGAGTTCCTTATTCGACGTCATCATTAGCGCTCAGGGAGTGGCCACATGTCCTCCTCTAAATGGCGCCAGCCTACTTCATCGGTTCATTTCATCAATTACGTTGTGGATGGATCTTTCCTCCACCGTGGCAGTCAAATGGATTCCAAATCCTTCTAAAACATGACTTATTCCTTCATCGATTCTGCTTCCTCCATCTGGCGCGATCTCAGTCGTTTGATCTGGGGCCTCTAGATCCAATGCCATACGCACGTTTCGTGCGGTTGACTTGCTCGACCAATAGTGCGTGTTCAGTGGTGGTTTTCTCTCACCTCTGCTTGCCATGCGTCGATCGATGTATGGAATCGCTCCACTCTCATCCAAAGACTCTTACCATTTAAGGGCGCCCCGATCAATACCACTGGTTTGTAGAGCGCGGGTCCCGCCTTTGTACTTTTAGCACTTTTACCTTTTCCCGCCCACAGTTCTCTGGTTCCCCCACACGACCGAGTGCTCGGGCTTTTCAATTATGGCCTTGTTCACCTAGTGATGCATGATTACGTTAATCACGCATCAAAAATCACCTCCTTTTCCCGATCCGGGGCTCCCAGGGGCTACTTTGACCTCCTACGCAGTCTCCATGGGCCTCGGTCAATGCACTTTGACTGAGGTCCTTGTCATTCCATGTTGGCTACCATTGCCACTGGTTCAGGGGTTTTTGATCACTATTTTGGATTCTTTAGAGATTAGTCCGACCTGATACAGTCATGGTTCTTTGACAGTCTTCTATGGGTCCAATTCAGATCACAGCCTTCCCACTGAAAAAGCTTTTGAACCACCAAAAGTTGGTTTTCAAGCATCGACTAAGTGAGGGTATTGTTTTCACACTTGTCCAATCTCAATCCACTATGCACTGTTTGGCTTCGAACCTTTGAGCCCAATCATGAGGTACTCAACGTCTCCCCTGCGCATTATCCTCACCTTCCTGACCAACACTGTGTCTTCCTGCAATTCATTAAGATATTTAGGTAGCAGGTCATCAATAGAAGGCAACTGACTTTGCTCTTCAAGGTCCTCAATCATTGAAGGTTCAAACAATCTCAAGCAATTTGCATTTACGACTGAGTAAATGTGCATGTAAGCTGGTAGATCAAGGCGAAAAGCATTTTCACCAATCTTCTCAAGTATCCTAAAGGGTCCATACCTTATAGGTTTTAGCTTTTTACCTTCACCTTGCATCCTGTCCTTGCTGATAGACAGCCAGACTTGGTATCCAACTTGAAAACTATGCTCCATCCAATGCTTATCATGCCTAGCCTTGTATTTGGTTTGGCTCTTTTCCAGTTGTTCCTGTACTGCCTGGTGGATCTCCTGGATCTGTTCAATGAACCTAGTTTCTCTATCCACATCACTGTGTCCATCAACCATGGTATCTTTACCAAAGACAAAATCCAAAGGAGACCTTGGTATGAAACGAAAACAGGTCTCAAAAGGAGATCTTTGTGTAGAAGAGTGTTTGGCTCTGTTGTAAGAATGTTGCACATAACACAAGTGTTCATCCCAAAGCTTAGGATGTTTGCTGCAATATCCTCTCAGTAACTGGATCACTGTCCTGTTTACTACTTCTATCTAGCCATCTGTTTGTGGATGAAAAGTTGTGCCTTTCTTCAGTTTAGTGTCCATCAGTTCCCACAAACTTGACTAAAACTTCCCCACAAATCGGGTGTCTCGATCAGATACAATGGAAGTGGGTAATCCAAAGTGAACCCATACATGTTCAAAGAACAATTTTGCAGTCTGTTTAACTATAATCTGTTTACTACAAGGTATCAAAATACACATTTTTCTGACCCTATCCATAACAACGTATAGATAATCATGACCCTTCAACAAAATCCATGGAAACACTTTCCCAAGATTGAGAAGGAACTGGCAATGGAGTGTACAAGCCTAGTTTTCTATTGTTGGGTTTTCTTTTAGCAAAAATAGCACAACCTCTTACATATATAGAAGATGTCTCATTCATTTTCGGCCAATAGCAGAATCTTTGCAGCTGTGCAACTGTTTTACTTACCCCAAAGTGACCTGATATCAGAGAAGTGTGTGCTTCCCTAATTATCTTTACTCTCTCAGTTTGTGGAATGTAGAGTTTCCCACAATGATACAAGAGTCGGTCCTTCATATGATAGTCCAATTCTTCTACTCTTTTGCCTTGACTCAAAGTTGCGTATACATATTTAAAGTCCATATCCTGAGCATATTGTTCAATATAGCTTTCATGTAGCACTAAATTATGCTTAAGTATGGTAGATGCATTTATAATGGGTCTAGATCACATGTCTGCAACCTTGTTATGTATGACCTTTTTATATCTGATGACTAAATGAAACTGTTGTAGAAAACCCATCCATCTGTAATGTCTTGATTGCTGCAACTTAGTTTGGGAGAGTAGATTTTGAAGTGGTTGATGATCAGTATGTATTACTATCTCTTTGCCCATTAAGTAATGTTTCCACTTTTTCACACTTTGAACTAATGCATACAATTCTTTATCATATGTTGGATAGTTAACTACTACAGGATTAAAAGTCTCAGAATGATAACATTTTATGGGTTTATCGTGCTGTGTCAACACTTCTCCCATGGCATAGTCATTAGCATCAGTTTGGATCTCAGATGGTCTTTGTAGATCTGGCAGTGCTAGTACAGGTGTTGTACTAATTTTCTCTTTCAAGGTGTCGAAGGCTTTTTGATGTTTGCCTCCCCACTGAAACACCTTATTCAATATTGTTAAAGCATGTAAGGTGGATATAAGACAGGGAGGTGTTCACAAGATGTGAAATATGTTTCTTTTTTTGAAGCAGGATTTTAGGCCATCCAGTTTTTGTTTGTATTTCTGTTGTTGTTAACATTTGTTGTTGACAGCATGTCAAATAGGTACAAATGAAAGTTTTGTGGAGCAGATGTACTTCACATTTGTTTGAGCCACCTTAGATCAATGATCAAGGCAAAGAAGTTCAAACCACCTTCTATGACCATTTCAGCAGAAGTTCTGCATGAAGGCAAGGAGGAAGGCAGTTCTTCCCAGGAAGACCAACCCATCCAAGAAGGGAAGTGGTTAGAGAATTTGGTTTAGAGGCACGATGCAAGGCAAGTGTAGGGAGCCTGAAAGAGGAGGGTGAGTCACTCTCATTTACTGTTCAGATCAGTATATCAGTCTTTTGGAGACCAAAAGTTTTTTTAGTGGGAAGGCGTGATCCAAAAATGGATACTAGATAAACCTCTAAGTCTAAAAGACTTCATATCAGAGGTAAAAGGTGCTAGATGGCACAAATCCTTTGTAAATTAGAGGAAAATGAAAGTCATAGGTTGTTCTTGGAAATAGTTTCATTTTAGAGATCTCTTCATTCTGAATCCAACACAACTTGAATGGGCAAAAATGGACTTCAGATGGAGGAGTTATCACAAAAGGAAGATGTCTTTGTTCCTTAGAAAAAGAGAAAAATCCTTTAAAAAATGGCCTAAAAGGCTTTATGAAGAAAATCACATTGGAGGAGGTGAAAGGCGGATTTAAGCAGAAAAGGGGAAGCACCCCCAATCGCTGATCCCCGACATATCGGCTCAGAGGCAGACATGTTATGTTGCATAAGGATCGGGCCGAGCGATAAGCCAATCGCCGATATCGACGGATCGCAATCAGCAATGCCACGAGGCAAAGGCAGGACCTCGGGCGAGCGATATCGCGATCGCCGATACCAGCGTCAGCGGATCGCGTCAGCATAGGCCATGCCATATGGACAAACCCTGGGGCTCATGCGATATTCGATTGCGATATCGCAAAATTGCATCGGAGCAACACCATGGAGCGGGGACCAATACCTACGTGACTTGCGATATATATCCGGACCCGACGGGGTTATGAATGCCACTTCATAAATGTTTCAAGTCCACCATAAAGCTGTTTTGTGATATTTTAAGTGTTTTAATGTCTTTTTTTAATACAAATGGAAACCACAGAATGGGCATTGAGACATGCGATAAGCGATTACAAGCGGACCCAATAGAAGTATAAAGCGGATTTAAGGATACTTGAAGTCTGATAAATCATTGTTTGGAGAGTTTTTCCCGTGTTTTATAGTGTTTCTCTGTATAAACAGAGAACGCTATTTTTGGGCTTTTCAACGCAACGATGGTCCCTTTCGTTGCAGAACAAGTGGCCACCATCCCTAAAGGCGTTTGGCAATGATTGCTAATGCTCAAAGGGGATTCGAGCAGACGAAGGCCGGAGGCCAAAGAGCCTGGGAAGAGGAAAACGAACAGACAACGCTAGTTGGCTTAAAAGCCATGAATGTAAGTGAAGCCAAAGCAAGAAGCTAAGGCGTAAGAGAGCAGCGCAAAAAGGCAGTAGCAAAACAAGAAGTGCAGAAAGCAAAAGCTGAAGCGCACGCAGCTAAGGGAGTCACTTGGAGTTCAAGTGGAAAGCCAGAGGGTTGTAAACTAACAAAGAGTTGAAGAAGCCAGAGCCAAGAACCAGAGCCAGAGTCAAGAGCCAGAAATTTGAGAGCTTCAAGAGCCAGTGATAAAACGGTGTCTAAACCCATTATTTCTGTGTAAAACAGTGGAGTTGAGCCAAGAGCTTGTAAAAAGGACTTTGCCATAATCCCAGAGAGCCTAGCTGAGTTGACTAGAGCTCATGGAGATGTAGCCCAAAAATTTTGGGTGAAATCCTAATTAAATTGTTGTTCTATGTGTTTTGTTTATTGCTGCATTATTATTTATTGTATGTATTTACATATCAGCATACACAACAGATTTTAAAGCACATAAACAACCAACAATAAATATAAGCATACACCTATAATTTCAAGCATATTATCATTTCTGCATTGGTTAATCAATAAGACTTGGGAATATTTAAGCTTTGGAAGTGGAAGAGGTTCTTGTAAGTTAGACAAGAAGCATAAGTGCCCCATTTTTAGATCACTTTTTCCTATTTTCTTATCTCTTTTGTACCTTAATATGCTAACATATTGATGGATTGTGATAGGAAATGGATGAACTACTCTCTATTAAGATTTAGCCATCCTAACCAACTCTTATTCCTTTTTATGCAGAAAAATGATGAAAGGAACAACTGTTGTCCCCTAGAGATGGAACAGCATAAACCAACAAAAGGGAATGAGGTGCATTGGGTGCAGTCAGGCCGCAGAATGAATCAGGAGGATGAATGATAAATAAGAAGAATGCCAGAAGATAGCATTTAGTTGTGAATCCATTAGGATCTCCCGATCCTGAGGGATCACATTTATCTTTTACCTTTTTTACTATAAAAGTGAAAATTGTAGGAGGAAAGGGGATCGATCACAAAATTGTGCTTTTGAAGAACACGACCGTATTGTAATGAGGATTGGATTCAATGGTTAATACATAATTTACGTTGTTGTTCATTCATATTCTCTAAAGTAGCTCAACAGTATTTGCTGGTGGCTAAGGGCCCGGCCTATGGTGGATCAAACTGCTATGCTTTGTGTTATATCTTTCTAATTCATGCAAGTTTAATTGGTTTGGTTCTTTTCCATTCTCTGCTAGTTTATCTTGTTTTCTATTTTCCAATTTCCTGTATTGTAGTTAGTTTACTTTCCTTTATTCTGACCTTATGTACTTCACAGCTTTGTCATTTGATTCCATTTATGCTTATTGTAGATTAAATTGATTATTAGTGAAGGCATTGAATCCTGTTAATTACGATAAGAGTGTGGTTATTATAGAATCAGCTGAAAGAGATTGGTTAATGCTACTAAACTCTCGGTTGACATCATTTCCATTTGAATTGCTTAATTGAGATTGAGTGTGATTTAGATAGAATCAGCTAGAAGAGATCGGTTAATGCTACTATGCTCTCGGTTGATGCTATTGTCAATTGAATTGCTTGTTTGACATTTGATTATGATTTTAGTTGAGGATTAAGTCTTGATGCTTAGATGTAATATTTTCGTTAAAGTTGTAGTTTGAGTTTTATAAATGCATCTGTTTACTCTTGTATCAAGTTTTATAGCTCAACTTAAAAAGCATTACTCTCCAGATTTATAGCTTGCACATATTGTGAACACTCTTGAAACAAAAAGACTTACCTAGGTTGATAATTAATGTGAGGAAATTACGAGGTTTAAAAGACACCTATTAGCACCCAACATTTTGGCACTGTTGCCAGGGGATATTGTTGCCATTTTACAAAGAGTGACGTATATTTGATAATTGATGCTGGGAAAGAATTGGTTATTGAAAATGGGAGGTAAGAACCTATCTAATGAGCAAGTAAAGTGCTTGCTCCTCCGCCCGCTTTTCAGCACAATTGCATAGAAGTGAATTAGGTGTTTGATGTTTGTCTGCTAAGGAAGAACTAAGTATTAAAAATGAAAGGTAAGAACCTACATAAGGAGAAAGTAAAATGCTTGCTCCCCCACCCGCTTTCGAACAGAATTGCTAGGAATTTGAGGTAGAAATAAACGTTTGTATTTTTGCATGAATGACTAAGAAGAAAAGACCAGAAAATGATATAATCCCACATCCCAAACCTGAAAACTCTAAGGGATCGGTGACCCTTGGAAAATCAACCTTTATCAACAAAATCATAAGGAAACCTGAGTCTCAGCCATCAGTAAGACCCCGAACCGTTGCTTCTAGACACCCTACTATCTCCCTTCAAGCCACACGATCACCATCTGTAGCTTACGCTGAGGTTCACAGTAAAACTGAAGGGACTGAATAGAGTTTTCAAGATATTGAAAATTCACAATCACATCCCTCACAAGAAGGGAATTCTTGCAACCTCCGTGAAGGAGAAGGAGAAACAAGTAAATCTGAGATTAAATCAGCAGAATTGAGATCTCTTAAGGTAGTGATTGAGCAGAGGACACCCAGTGTCCCAGATCAAGGTAGTGCTATCAGAATCATCCCCACCTCTTCTGGACATCCTAGGAACAACTCTCCAGCTCTGGAGATCCCAGAAGGATACTGGCATATTTTTGACCAAATGGCCAATAATCCGCAACCACCCAAGACCTCTACACTATAGTATCCTATTGTTGACACAGCTGTCAATGCCCCCATGAAAGCCATCCCATTACAAAATATTCCCACCTTTCATGGGCTCACTTCAGAAGATCCAGATGCATTTCTGTTTGAATTCGATGTCCTATGTAGGGGTTATGAATACACTACCGATCCCCAGAAACTGAAGCTGTTTCCCTCCACTTTAAAGGGAGTAGCCCTGCATTGGTTTATGGGACTGGGTGGAGGCACCATCAACGATTGGGACCAAATGAAAATTGCCTTCCTTAAAAAATATCAACATTATTGCAGATCTAGAGAACTAAAAGATGAGATATTCCAAATGGCAGCAAAGCCTAACGAAACTTTGGAAGAATATGTGGAGAATTTCCAATATAACCTCCAATGGTCTCCTTATGCAAATCTACCTGATAATGTTCTAAAAACCATGATGATTAAAGGGATGAAAGACCAGTGGATAGAGACACTAAATATCATGGGTAAAGGTGATATTTATCAAGAAGACTATGCTAATATTATTGATTTGTGCATCAGGTGCTCAAGGGGCAGTACAAGACTGAAACCAGTTGGATGCAATGTGATCACCAGGGACAGCAAAGTCTCTGGAGGAAGCGTTACTCATGCTGAAATCGGAAACGTGCTAGAAGATTTCAAAACGGATATCCTAACCTTGACAACACAGTTAGATATCATGCAAGCCAAGCAGAAGCAGGTTGAAGTAGAGCAGAACTTGGTTATTTTTTTTCCCTCGATGCAGAAAGAAACATAGTCATAAAGAATGCCCACTGGATATGGTACAGACATGTGCCATATGCACTAAGGAACATGCCACAGAAAATTTCCCATCACTCCCAGGATTAAAAGTGGTATTCAAGGAGGCAGAGGAAGAAGCAGAACCAGTATACCTGTTAAACCAGCGTCGCCAATGGCAAGCACGACAAACAGGTATGCCTACTAACCCATATTCATTCTTTCAGCCTTCACAATATAATTCCCAACAATATACAGGAGCTACATGGTAGAACTAGCCACCTTTTCCTAATTGGACACCACAAGAATTCTCCATGCCACCTTGGTCCAATCAGTCAAACCCAAACAATAGTTGGCCAAATCCCTCTTACCTTCCATCATTCTAGTAGAACAACCCATATCCATCTCAATGGTCCCCCTCCACTTCACAAAACCAAAACTGGCAATCAAGCTGACAAAGACCCACGAACCAACTAGTAGGGACAGTCCCCCTGCCTCAACCCACACTACCAACACCTTATACATTATAGCAAAATCCTCAATCCAATCTATGACTGCAACTCCCAACCTAACCCAACCTAAATCCTAACAACAAACCAGTCTAGTTGGTACAAATCACTGAAGGTCTGGATCCAGAAACTGAGTTGAGAGAATGTAATGAACTCAAATTGATGTCTAGACGAATAATCGTGCCAAAGGATGATAAAAACTTGCAACTTGAAGAACCATACCCAAATAAGCCATTGACTGTAGAACAAAAACCTCAAAGGGACAATACAGTCAAGCAAAAAAGTCACAAATAGATCATTACCTCTTCTCCACCATTCCTAGAAAGATTGATTATACCTCGCCCATTTGAATATCTCAACTTTGATCTCCTAGGAGAACTAAAAAATCTTTCCATAACAATACCCCTCCTCTAGGCTATTCAAGACATTCCAATCTATGCAAAAACCATTAAGGAATTGTGTGCCAAAAATTTGACGAGGAAAATAAAGATAACACCAACTGTCCATGTAGTCGGAACTTTGATTGATCTATTATTAGGCAAATAGAAACCGGTGAAATATGAAGATCCAGGAAACCCTATTGTCACAGTACAAATAAATGGATGCTCTTTTCCCAATGCATTAGTCGATTTAGGGGCAGCCATCAATATTTTCACAAAAACAACCTGCGAGAGGCTTGGCATCACAACCTTAGATCCAACTACGACCTTGCTGGAACTTGCCGACCATTCAGTTATCAAACTAGAAGGGACATTACAAGATGTGATGGTGTATGTAGACTCTTGGGAAGACCCAGAAGATTTTTTGATTATTAACACTAGAAACCGACTAGATGGACATCCTTTAATATTAGGAAGACCTTGGCTAGCGACAGAAGATGCTTACATAAGCTGTCGAATAGGTAGTATGACCATAACTAGAGGGAATGATGTAAAGAACCTAGCTTTATACCCTCTGGCTCAGCCAAGCCTAACCATAATAAAAACTAGAAAGAGGCCTATAACATATTTAACAGAAAATATTCAATCACCTTTGACTGTGGCAGATGCTCTTGAATTTAAAAATCAAACAGAAGATGATATTATTAACACTTACATTAACCCCCTGCTGCAGTATCTAATCTAAAATGTCACATGATTGAAGCAGTCCCTGATAATGAAACTGAAGAAGATCCTTTAAGAGATATCAATGACAAAACAATACCAATGACCACTGTCTATAATAACAAACCTATTGAAATTGAGCCAGGGAAAGTCCTCAACATTAACAAAAACCTGAGTGATGACCAGCAGCAGAAGCTTATTCAAATCCTTAGGAAATATAAAGGGGCTTTCGCTTGGGATTACCCAGATATGAAAGGGATTAACCCTAAGCTATGTATGCACCACACCTACACTAAAAAAGATGTAAGACCCATTTGACAACCTCAGTGTAGATTAAACCCTCACCTAAAGGATATTGTTAAAGACGAACTGCAGAAACTGTTAGATGTGAATTTTATTTATCCTATATCTCACAATAAATGGGTCTCTCCATTAGTTTTGGTTCCCAAAAAGAATGGGAAATGGCATATATGCGTCGAATACAGAGAGCTCAACAAATCAATGCAAAAAGACCACTTTCCCCTTCCATTTATTGACCAGGCTCTAGATACATTGGCAGGAAAAAATTCTTCTCTTTCCTGGATGGCTTCAGTGGCTACAATGTTATGTAACCAGCTCAAGAAAAGATAGAAAAGATAGATCAACGCCTTAGAATTCAGCCTCTTCGAGGGGGAAACCTCCTTTACATTACATAAATGAACAATTCTTCGATGATACAAATGACAAAACCTCCTTTCTATATATAGGAGTCTAAGGAGTCACAATATAATCTAGCCGACCTAACAATAATAATATAAAGCCACAAAAATAACAATAGAGGGATTCCATGGGGCACAGAAATAACAACATGGGGGTAATAGGGGCACAACAATATAAATAAGGGGTATAACTACAATAGTAATGGGGTAATCACTAGTATTATAGGGACCCAACATGCCCCTCTCCTTCAAAAAAGTGTTGTCCTCAACGCTTGAGTAGTTCTGGATACTTCTGCATAAAATTATCATCCTCCCATGTGGAATCTTCAGCGGATAAGTTCTTCCACTTGATAAGATACTCTGAAATTGATCAATTTCGTAGCTGTCGAGTTCTTGTTTCTGTGACTGCTTCCGGTTCCAATATAATTTTTCCTTCCTCGTCAAGTTCTGGCAATATTGTTTGAACTAGGAGCTTGTCGCCTATAACCTTCTTTAAACATGAAACATGGAAAATTGGGTGCAATCGAGAAGCTGCAGGAAGCTCCAATTTGTATGCCATAGTACCAATCTTTTGCAACACCTTGTACAGACCATAATACTTTGGTGATAATTTATTATCCTTCTTAGCTTGCTTTAGGGACATTTGCTTGTATGGTTGTAGCCGTAGGAATACCCAATCACCTACATCAAAACTTCTTTCACTGCGATTTTGATCTGCCTGTTGTTTCATTCTATTTTGTGCCAACACGAGGTTATCCTTTAAGAGTTGGAGGACTTGTTGTTGATGTTCGATGTGATGTTCCACTGCCTGAACCTTAGAATTTTCTCTTAAATATGATGTGATGGATGGTGGTTGATACCCATAAAGTGCCATAAATGGGGTCATTTTTGTTGCTGTATGGAAGGAAGTGTTATACCACCATTCAGCCAGAGGCAACCATTTGACCCATTGTGTTTGTTTATCAGATACAAAGCAACGAAGATATCCTTCCAAACATTTGTTTACTATCTCAGTTTGCCCATCAGATTGAGGATGATAAGATGAGCTATGAGCTAACTGAGTACCAAGACAAGAAAATAATTATGTCCAAAAATTTCCAGTGAAAATGGGATCTCTGTCACTTACAATAATCTTTGGGTTTCCATGTAGCTTTTGAATTGTTTCCATAAATGCAGTAGAAACTATACTGGCTTTAAATGGATGTGATAATGCACAAAAGTGTGCATACTTGGTAATTCTGTCAACTACCACCATGATGACACTCTTTCCCTCAGACTTGGGTAAACCTGTGATAAAATCCATTGAAACCTCCTCCCAACGTTGGCTTGGAATGGATAAAGGTTGTAATAGACCCGGTGTCTTAATTGTTTCAACTTTATTTGTTGGCAAACCAAACATTCCGCCACAAACTTTTGAATATCTGATTTAAGGCCATCCCAAAAAAATTCCTTCTTAACCCTGTGGTAAGTTTTTAAAAATCCTGAGTGCCCTCCTAAGGGAGAAGTGCGCAATTCCATAAGAATCTTTTGTTTTAGCTGGGAATTCTTACAGAGGTATAAGCGATCTTTGTACCATAACGAATCATTTTTCCAGCTAAATGTATCAGACATACTGGAATCTTGTTGTAGCTTTCAAATAAGTCCCCACACTTCTTCGTCATTCTTCCATTCCTCCCTTGCTTCGTTTATCCAATTTGGTTGGATAATAGAAATGGCGCACAACAATGCTTCCACCTCCTCATCCTTTCTTAAGAGTGCATCTGCCACCACATTTTGCTTCCCTTTTTTGTAGATGATTTCAAAGTCATAACCCAACATCTTTGTGACCCACCTTTGTTGCTCTTCAGAGGATAATCTTTGTTCTAAAAAGTATTTAAGGCTATCATGATCCGTTTTTACCTTGAAGTGTCTTCCCATTAGGTAGGGTCTACATTTCTTAAGTGCATGGAGTATTGCCAACATTTCCTTCTCATAAATAGCTTTGCTTAAAAACTTTCCCTTGATTGGACGACTTTCAAAAGCAATGGGTCTTTCATCTTGCATTAGAACACCACCAATTCCATTTCCTGAAGCATCACATTCCACAATAAAGGTTTTTGTGAAGTCCGGTGTAGCTAAGACCGGTGCTTGGCACATTGCCTCTTTAAGATGTTCAAAGGCCTTTGTTGCTTCCGGAGTCCATGAAAATGCATCTTTCTTCAATAATGTTGTTAGAGGTGCTGCTATTCTCCCATAATTCTTAACAAACTTGTGATAATACCCTGTCAACCCAAGAAATCCTCGCAGATGCTTTATGGATGTGGGGATTTTCCATTCCTTAATGGCTTTAATTTTTCTAGGGTCTACCTTAACGCCTTCATGAGATACAATATGACCCAAATATTCCACCTCCTGGACTCCAAAGAAACATTTGGATCTTTTTGCATATAATTGTTTCTCCTCCAATAGTTGTAGCACCTTGTCAACATGTTCAACATGATCCTTCCAAACTTGCTGTAGATTAGTATATCATCAAAAAATACTAACACAAATTTTCTAAGGAATGGTTTGAAAATTGAATTCATCAAACCTTGAAATGTTGAAGGTGCATTGGTAAGGCCAAAAGGCATGACCAAAAATTCATAATGACCCTCATGAGTTCTAAATGCCGTTTTCGGAATGTCTTCAATCTTCATTCTGATTTGATGATATCCCGAACGAAGATCCAACTTGGTGAAGTAAATTGATCCATGCAATTCATCCAGTAATTCATCAATGACAGGAATGGGGAACTTATCTTTAATAGTGAGCTTGTTGAGCTCCCTATAATCCGGACACATGCGCCATGATCCATCCTTCTTGTGCACCAATACTACTGGAGCAGAGAAAGAACTTTGACTTGGTTGAATTATACCAGCCTCTAGCATTTCTGCAACCATACGTTCAATTTCACTTTTTTGGACATAGGGATATCTGTACGGCCTGATGTTTGGAGGAACACTTCCTGGAATCAGATGAATAGCATGATCATGATCACGCATAGGTGGGAGACCTTTGGGAGTCTCAAATACCTTGGAATGATTGTTCAGGAATTTTTGGAGATCTGGAGAAATAGATGATTCCGATGTGGAAACATCTAGCGAACATAATTGTGCAATTACACCTCTTTGCTCCTTTTTTAGAAGCTTTGTCATACCATTAGAGCTTATTATCTTTCCTGGTTTCCCTGCAATACCCCTTAATTCAACTTCCTTTCCTTCCGTAGAAAATTTGATGAAAAGTTCTTGAAAATTAAAAGCTATTGTACCCAAGGATTGTAGCCATTGGACTCTTAGTACAACATCAGCACCTCCCATTGGAATGGAAAGCATTGGGCTAGTCAATACATATTCTCCCATGGATAGCTTGATATTATGGCACCTTCCAGAGCAATTTATTGTTCCTCCATTTGCAATCATCACTTGACACTCTGGTGCTGGATATAGGAAGAAATTCAATTCTTTTGCTACCCTACAATGAATAAAATTGTGGGTGCTTCCTGAATCAATCAACACTATTACCTTTTTCTTCTTGATTTGTCCTTCTATCTTGATGGTTTGAGGAGTGGTAATTCCCGCCAATGCATTACAAGATATGGTCGGATTTATTTGTTCTTCATCTAGGCTTTGTTCCTGGAGTATATCTTCTTCTTTTGACCTTTCTTGCTCCTTTTCTTCTTCCTCTTCACAATCTATGTAGAATAATTTCTTCTCAACACACTTATGACCTTTAGTGTATTTGCTATCACAACTGTAACAAAGCCCTTTTGCTCTTTTTTCTTCCAATTATTGTGGTGTCAACCTTATAGGTTGTGGAAGACTAGGGGCAACAACACTTCCGTCTTTATAGTTGTGAGTGGTATGCTTCCTGGTTGCCATAATTTTGCTTTCCATTTTTCTTGCTAACCTGAATGCCTTCTCTAATGAATCAGGTTTCCAAAGGCGAACATCATGTTGGATATTATCCTTTAAAGACCCTATGAACACATCAATCCTATGCTCCTCTGGAATATCTTTTACCCTTATGTTCAATTTTTGGAACTCCTCAATGTGCTCCATTACTGAACCCTTTTGTTTGAGACTTATCAATTGGCTAAAAAAAGTGTTGCTTTTTGTATCTTCATAATGTGCTATCAATTCTTCTGTAAAAATTGCCCAAGTGATAAATTGTTTACGAGAGCAAAGCCATTGATACCATACAAACTGATTTGGTTCCAAATATACAGTTTCCATACGTACCTTTTGTGTGTTTTGCACATTATTGAGATCGAAGAACTGCTCCATCTGTAATATCCATGTGGCGGGATCCTTGCCATCAAACTTCCTCAAATCGATTTTTGGAATATGGTGAGTCCTCAATCCAACATTAGCGTCTATGGAATCATGATTAACATTTCTTTTGTTCTCATCATGAGTTTCCTTTAGTACCCTTTCACCCTTAGGGGCCATTTCTTGTAGCAACTTATTCATATTTATCTTCAATTCGTCCATGTCTGTTTTCAAATATATCTTAAAATCATCCATCTTAGCTTCCACGTCAATCATATTAGCTTCTACGCCTTTCTTTAAACAGTCCATATTAGCTTCTACACCTTTCTTTAAACCATCCATCTTAGCTTCTACATCTTTCTTCAAACCATCCATCTTAGATTCTGTTCCTTTTTGTGCAAGGGACAGTTGTTGCACTTGGTCTTGTAATTTTGATATATCATGTTGCATTTCTTCCTCTTCTTCATGAGTCATGCTAGAGCTTTCAGGTTCCTTACTAGGTGTTTGCATTTTCTTTCCTCGAGGCATCAGTTACCGATAATAATGCTCTACTATGCCCTTTGAATTCCTTCAAAATAAATTTTCAAACCAAGCTTAAGAAAAAATTTAAGAAAATCTACACACCTTTTTTCACTTTGTAGGAGCTCGATATTGCCTCTGATGTATATCTGTACTTTCCAATCATATAATTCTGAATTTGTGAGCTGTAGTAGCCCTCTGTGTCCTCTTTCCAATGCCACAAGTCTGACCCAAATTGGATTCTCCAAGGAAGAGTTATGTGAAATCTCCCACAGTGACTTTCATATAGACTAGTTCAGTAGAGCGAACTTGTACGACGTGCCACGAGTCACTGTTTCGACCTTTGGATCTAAAACATGCATACAAGAAACTACAGTCTGTCCTCTTTCTGTACCTTCTTACGAAATTTCAATCCGATCCCCAGAAAGAAAGTTATGACTATTTTCCCCGGTCACCTGTTTTGAATGTAATGCAGGAGTCTGCAAAAAGACCAACTTCCTCAGATCATATCTTCGCAAATATTGTGCGAAAAGATCTAAAATTCGTACCCAAGGTTCAACGCAGTTTCTTCTCAAATGGGTTTTTTTTTAGACTTCTAAAACGTCACAGAAAAAAAGTTATAGTGAAAATTCCACGATGACCTGTTTGGAGCAGCAAAACCCTAGAATCCAAAGCTCTGATACCAAATGTTATGTAACCAGCTCAAGAAAAGATAGAAAAGATATCAACGCCTTAGAATTCAACCTCTTCGAGGGGGAAACCTCCTTTACATTACATAAATGAACAATTCTTCGACGATACAAATGACAAAACCTCCTTTCTATATATAGGAGTCTAAGGAGTCACAATATAATCCAGCCGACCTAACAATAATAATATAAAGCCACAAAAATAACAATAGAGGGATTCCATGGGGCACAGAAATAACAACATGGGGGTAATAGGGGCACAAAAATGTAAATAAGGGGTATAACTACAATAGTAATGGGGTAATCACTAGTATTATAGGGACCCAACATACAACCAAATCCAAATAGCCCCTGAAGACCAAGATAAGACTACTTTCACCTGCCCCTAGGGGACATTTTCTTACAGGGTATTGCCTTTTGGATTGTGCAACGCACTCGCTACATTCCAGAGAGCCATACTTAGTATTTTTGCAGACTTGATAAATGAGGGATTAGAGGTATACATGGACAATTTCACACCCTATGGAGATGACTTTGAGCAGGCATTACAGACATTGGAGAAAGTCCTGGAAAGATGCATTGTTACTAGGCTCTGCTTGAGCCATGAGAAATGCCATATGATGATGACATAGGGCCTGATCTTGGGCCATTACATCTCAGTAGCTGGAATTCAGGTAGATCTAGAAAAAATAAAGGTAATCCTCTTACTAGCTGCCCCCTGCACTCAAACAGAGGTACGTAATTTTTTAGGATTCTCTGGATATTATCGGAGATTTATAAAAAACTTTTCACAAATTGCTGCACCATTATATGCTTTGACAAGAAATACTGATTTTATATGGACTGACAAATGTGACATTACCTTTGCAAAATTAAAACGGCTAGTATCAACAACACCAATATTATGAGGCCCGAATTGGGATATACCATTCTAGATTTCATCAGACGCATCAGATACAACCATTGGAGTAGTTCTTGGCCAAGAGGAAGACAAGAAACCCTATGTTATATACTATATCAGCAAAAAATTAACTCCTACTAAATTGAATTACACAGTAGCAGAGAAGGAGTTTCTAGCTGTGATTTATGCTATTAATAAATTCCGACACTATATAACGGAATACCCTATAGTTCTGTATACTGATCACTTTGCTATCAAATATTTAGCTAATAAACCCATTACAATTGGAAGAGTGACACGATGGTTAATACTTTTGCAGGAATTTGAAATAACGATAAAGGATCAACCAGGAAAGGAAAATCTGGTGGCAGACTTCCTCTCCCGAGTGCCAAGAACAGATGATGCAGTGGTGGTAGAAGACCAGTTCCCCAATGAACACCTATTCATTGTGATGGTGAAAACATCATGGTACGTGGATGTGGCGAATTACTTAGCAGTGGGAAAACTACCCAAAAATCTGACACCCAGAGAAAGGAAATTGATAGTGCAGGGTAGCACTTAGTTCTCTTGGATCAGAGGATACCTCTTTCACACAGGGGACGATATGCATATCTGCATGTTTTTCAGGGAAGATGAAATTTACGATATCTTAAAAGCCTGCCACGATGGATCTTACAGTGGACATTTTGCAGACCGCGGGATTGGACATAAAATTTTACATATGGGCTATTTTTGGCCCACGATTTTTAAGGACGCTAAGAAATTTTTCCAGGCATGCGATAGCTACCAAAGAATGGGTCGCCCTAGCCAATCTAACGAGATGCCCCTACATCCACAGATGGTCATCGAACCCTTTGAACGTTGGGCATTAGATTTCGTTGGCCCAATAAATCCATCATCTAATCAAAAATCATATATACTAGTTGCAATAGAATATGTGACTAAATGGGCGGAGGTAGTGGTGTTACGAAGAGCAATAGAGGAAACAGTAATTAATTTTCTCTTTGAAATTTTCATGCGATATGGTTTACCCAGAGAAATAATTACGGATGGGGGGCCACAATTTCTAGGCCATAAGATTGCTTCTACACTAAAAAATCATCACATTTTTCATAGAATCACCTCTTTGTACCACCCGTAGGCAAACGGACAGGTAGAGAGTACCAACAAAGTAATCGAATCCATTCTAACAAAGATAGTCACCTTGCACAGAAGAGACTGGACTAATTGACTGCCGAAAGCCCAGTGGCCATATCACACAACTTGGAGGAATACAACAGGGTACTCCCCATATCAACTAGTGTTTGGTAAGGAACCTATCTTCCCCATAGAATTTGAAATTTAAACATTAAGGATAGCCCAAGAAGTGGGGCTGGATTTGAATCAAGCACAGATTAACAGACTACAACAAATAAATGAATTAGATGAAATCTGGCTATTATCTCTTCAACATACGACAATTATTCAACAACAAAAATCAAAATGGCATGATGCCCTCATCAAGAAAAAGACATTCCATGAGAGCGACTGGGCGCTTCTCTAGGATTCCAAGTTCCAGGACTTCCCGGGCAAACTCCAGACTAGATGGTTAGGTCCCTACGAGATAAAAGAAGTGCATGATAATGGCACCCTTACATTAGCCACCATTGATGGTTCTGGCTATTCCTTTAAAGAAAATGGGCATTGTGTACGCCTCTACCACAAACTGCTTACAAGGGAATCCTTTTGCCAACAGATATGCGAAGATTCTACGATACAAATTCTTACTGCAGAAGGCAACTCTTTGGCAACGCCAGTTCTGTAAAAAGTTATTTTTGAGACTTGTAAATACAATTGTTTTTTTTCTTCTGCTTTTTCTATTGTTTTTCTTTCTTCTGTATGATTTCCCTTCTATTGTTTAGAGCAGTAGGGATGATTGCTTGTCTATGTTTTTTCTCTCCCTGTTTTCTTTTGTTGTTCCCTACAGGGAACAGCTGTTGTTCCCTCCAGGGAACGAAACTTTTTCGTGTGTATTGATTTGTTGTTCCCTCCAAGGAACAGCTGCTATTCCCTAAAGGGAACAACACTTTTTCTGAGTGTTTTTTTGTTGTTCCCTCCAGGGAACAGCTGTTGTTCCCTAAAGGGAACATCACTTTTTCCGAGTGTTTTTTTTTTGTTCCCTCCAAGGAACAGTTTCTGTTCCCTAAAGGGAACAACACTTTTTTGAGTGTTTTTGTTGTTCCCTCAAGGGAACAACACTTTGGGAGTATTTTCGAGAACAACCCTTTCTTCCCCTTGCATGATCATTCCTAGCCCATCCCAGCTCATTTTTTTAATCCTCTTTATGGCATAAAGTACAATACATATATGAGGACAACAAGTATGGAGTCTATTGAAGCAGGTGAATATCCTTAACATTATTATCTCTAACAAGACTGCTTTGTGATGATCGAAAAAGAAAGGACACAATTATCTATATCACTTTATTGTCCTCATTTCTGTTATAAATGATACTGATTGATTATCTTCACCATGCTGGTTCTACTCCCTCTAGTATAATTCTCTCTACTTATTATCAATAAGATTATGGGTATACCTTTTTTTCTATTGATATGTTCAAACTTCTTCCACCATCCCTACTCTTAAGGAGTATTGAGCCACCCTCTATATATAAATGGGGAGTGTAAATAAATAAATAATATATATATATATATATATATATTCACTAACAATTTTTTTTTTGTCTACATATGGAGGATAGGGGGTCTCATCACGAGCTGGCCTAACCACTTTCGCTACTTCCCAGTGAATGGCAATGTGTTCATCTGGTTACCATGCCAGCACATTGATCTCTACTGTGGACATCATGATGCACCTCCCCATCTATACATAGAGGATCTTGGCTCTTAAGGGTTAAAAAGCAACTCTGTCGAGGCTATGGACGCCTACAGGCAGCAGAAGCTTTACTTATGGTATTGAAGTTTTATTTCCTACATCAATAATTATTACAATGCTCTCTTCTTATTTTTCTATTTTTTTCTACAGAGAGATTATTTCCCGAACTTACCTTACCTTGAACCTTTATGCATGAGTTAATATTTTCTAAATCAATCACATCATTTTCAAGTGGAATAACGATGGTAAGGTATCATCTCTTATGTATGCTGTCCTTTTTACTTATCGCATCACCTCACGGAATATTATCACTTATTAATAATTCTCGTTACACACCTCATTTTCATTACTTCAATATCCTTTTACAATCCTTTCATTAACATACATACTCTGCTGCCTTTACTGCCCAATCCATCACCCTTGTACTTCACTGCCAGAACATAATCTTTCAGTCCATTTGGTCGTAGGCAACCTTTAATTTCGAGAGGGGGCGGGAACCTTAAGTACACTCATGCATGCGCTGTCATCGTTTTATTGGATTTTGTAGGATAATATGACATCCCATAATCACAGAGCATGTGGCATTATAACAGTCCTTAATTTAATAGTATTTATTTTCATAAACATCACCTGAAAGTGCTGTTACAACTGCTCATTGTTCCATCTCTCAGTTGCTGCTTGTTGTTGTGTTTTCTCCACTGCACTAATCATTTGCAGGATTAGGAAGAACTCAAGCATCATGGGAGGTAAAACAGTGCGCCGAGAACCTTTAATACTGGTTGTCTCCGATGGAGCTAGGGAAATTCTAGCTCACGCAGGATGGACAACATATTTTACAAGATTCCAACCCCCCAGTGAGGAAATCGCCATTGAATTTCTACAGCATCTACAGAATGGACAATCCTTAGTGAGTGGTAGACAAATCACCGTATCAGATGCTGTGATAGTAGAGGTGTCTGGGCTACCGGCAGAAGGACTAGTATGGGCTGACAAGCGACTAAAGCTGCACGATGCTATGGATATTTTTAGGGATGAAGGACAAGAGCTAATCAAGAAGGGAAAAGGCATTTAGCCATTTTCTCTCGAAGAGCCATGGGGAGAATTGGCATGAGTTGTCCAGAACTATATTACCTGCGATGGGCATCGAGACATGGTAAGGCCGTGAAAACTCAAACTTTTAGCAGTATTAAAAAAAAATGCTCTGTTAATTTTCCTGCACTATTGAATTCATTATTGCATGACACTGTCGAGAGGTTGAGATAGGCTCAACACCCAAAGATAGTAGTTAGCCACCATTGTCTGATCAGGTTAATAGTTAGTCACAACCTTGCCCAACAACAATCAACATGGGATGATCTCATATCGACCCTCGAAAGAGGTGAAAACCTGCCAGCACCTAACCCTGTTCCAAAAAGAAAAAGGATTGCCCCTTCAGGAAGTAGACTTCACAAGTGTAGATGATCTACAAGGTTGAATTCAGACCAGGGAATGTCCGAAAATCCTCAAGGCAGCACTAGTCAACCAACAAAATCATCTGGCCCAGTAAATGTATAAGACTTGCAACTAGAGTTAGAGGAACAAGATAATCTTGAATCAGATAGACTCGACTTAGTGCAGGAAGGAGCAGGGCATCCCCACGATGATTGAGAAAATGAAGTAGGGCCTCCTCCAACACCAAATATGATTTCTCAAGACGATCTTTTGTAGGATTTTGAGGCAAGGATGGCCCAGGTCCTGGCCAATATGAACGTCTACATGCAGCCTGAAGAACTGCTTAATCCTAACTTAGGACAAGCCCAATCTCTAAGGAATTCTCACCATACCGGAATTCTACCTTCCCCAAAAGATATAAACCGAGAAGAGGAAGCAGATACAGAGGCTATTTAGGAATCAGAGAACCAATCTGGTGACATGCTCCCATTGGAAAACAGTCATGATCAATAACAAGAAGGTCTAGACACAGAGGTCACAGGTCAAGAAGAGGAAGCAGACACAAAGGTTATTTGGGAGTCTGATAATCAATCTGGAGACATGGTTTTATTGGAACAAAGCTAGGGTGAACAACCAAGTTCTTTAGAGACAGAGACTATTAACGAGACCATTAGCAGATTCGTTACTTCTTAGAAGAGGCATGGAGCCAGAACGAAATTGAGGAAGCTAAGAAAAGAACACCAGAAGCTTTGTAAGATGGTCAAGAGGCTCTGACAAAAATAAAGGAAATTACAATGGGAAAAACTCCGAACAATACCATTGAGGTAGCCAATGTGGCTGTGCAAATGGAATTATGTGAAGGTAGGGCTACAGGGACTCAAACTGAGCTCATACCTACTCGAACAATTGCCACTCAAGTGGGATTGCATGCAAATTTAGTAGATGTAGCTGCTCAGATGGAGGATTGGACCTCCCACAATAAAGAAGTGCAAACAGAGGATATCCCCTCTTGTAGCATAGGCACTCAGACAGAGGATATCCCCTCTTGTAGCATAGGCACTCAGATGGACATACAAGCCAAGGACATCCTGATGCACCATGACCCTATTTTACTAAATCTTCAAGAGGAATTGACACAAGCCTGACTTGCTTTAAAACGGTATGAACAAGAGATAGTCCCTCTACAGAAATATCAATAGCTACAGAAACAACTTAGGGAACTAACTATAACGGAGAACGAGACCTTTGACAGGTGTAGAAAGGGGGAAGAAAAGTTGGAGAAGGTGAAACTCAAGCTAGATAGAGTCATGAGTCAGAAAAACACCATCTGCTCATTGTATTCAGATGTCCTGACATGTAGGTCTCCCGCCACCAATTATGCCTTGTTCTTATTAGAATGGTACCTGTTATTAAAAATCAAATCCGTAAGAGCTAGTAAACCAATTGAATTAGGGACAATTGAAGATTTTATAAATTGCTACAAGGAACATGGTGCAAAGGTCCAGAGGCTTCTTTGTGAGTTCTATCTGCATAATTTCATATTAGAAAACGAGGTGGAAAAGAACCCTAATCCTTTTGTTGGAGACGTTCAATTCTAGGCTTTTATCTCTTTTGCAGTTAACCAACTCAAATGGTTTAAAGCTTATAATGCATTCCAAAAACAGGAACATGGATTGGATCTTTGGGTGAGGAGCAAACCTAAACACCCTTTACAAATGTTTGCCAACCATAAAAAGCTGACGAAACGAGAGGGGGTGATTGTTGGGCAGTGGGTCCCCCGGGTAATGGTTTTAGGGCTTAAAGCCCACAATTTTGGGATATTGGTATTGTAAAGGCTCCACGAAGTGCACGGAGCGTGAGTTGTAATGAGTCAAGTCAAAGGGTAGTCCGCCCGAAAATAAACTAAAATAATAGAAAGTGAGTCAATTTTCCCATGGTCTGTGGACCATGAGAATGTATAAATAGAGCAAGGCTCTAGGTGTAGAAGATAGTTTTTTTTGAAGTCTTGGAGAAGATAAAAAAAGTGTATGGGTTGTTAACAACGATAGTCGCTCTGAGTCTATAAGTCTGAGTTGAGGGTTGTAGTAGGGGATAGAGGCTCCGCAGCTGTGTGTGCGGAGGCCTGGTAGAGTCCACAGCTGTGTGCGTGGACCCCTGCAGCTGTGTGCACAGGGCAGGAAGTGGATTGTAACTGGAAAAAGGCATTAATAAAGATAAGTTGGTTTTGGAATATTGCGTATCTGTTCTATATTCTGGTTTATGCATCTATTTATGGTTTATGATTGCGCGTATGTCTGTTATGTTAAATGGTAACTGAAAGAATTGTGCATTCTTAAGTAATTCAAGATCTATAATAATATTAAGCACAGAAAAGGTAAATTGCACTCGCACTCGTCTTCCAAACCACGCGAAGGTAGATACTCTGAACAGACGGTTGCGCGGAAGTAGTGCAGTGTGTAGGATCGGTTCGCGAACTTCCAGACCTCATCAAGACATCCCTATGGTGCAGAAACTTGGTTCTAGCACCCTCCCATACTACCTCGGGTGAGACCTCAGTCCGCACTCCGTGGACTGTTGCCGAAAGGGCTGGTAGTTTCTATTTGGCTAAACATTTCTGAACCTGGGTCAGGCCCCAATAAGCCAACAAATGGTTCCGTTGCTAGGACTAGGATCTGCCTAAGGGATGTCTGATGTCGGAACACTGGAACCCTATGAAGAAATAAATTAAGGATTGGTTGGATCGGATAATAGGAGGGTTTATGATTGAATTTGTGATAGACACGATTTTCAGCTAGAGCGAAGCAAAAAGACGTTTTCTCAAGGGGCCGCGAGGTAAGTACATCAAATCTTTGAATACCTGGATTAAGATGTTGTTATGTGAAAAACGGGTGATGCGAATACATTAATGAGTGGAACGACGCTGAGCAAAATGGTCTACAAAGGGATCGAAGGGTTAGGAAATAGTCCTTTAATTTCACCTCCACAACAAGGTGAGGAAGAGCGAGCTTGGGTTTCTCCAAGGAGTGTGGTCAGTTTGATCAAGCAGTGCATTCCGCAGTTTTCATCCCCGCTAATGCCACCACTCTCGTCACCTTCTTCACCTCCATCTTTGCCCACACCACCTCCACCAAACCAGCAGTTTAGCATGGCGAGCGCGATCAAGTTGCTTGTATTCAGAGAAGTAGGGAACGAAGATCCAGATTAGTTTTGGTTCATAATAAGAGTAGTGTGGGAAGCACACGGGGTTACGGATAATAACATTAAGAAGGCCACACTAGTAAGTACACTGCAGGATCACGCACTGACATAATATATCAAGCACTCGAATGATCACCCGTATGTCAGAATAGCGGAGATCCAGATTATGTTGAACAAAGAATTTAGCTGGCCGAAATCAAAGACGCAGTCAATCATCGGGTTCAAGGAGATCACAATGCTTCTAGGTGAAACCCCCTGGGAACTAGATTAGAGGCTGAAAAGTACAATCCACGAGGCTAATATGACACTAAAAAATGCACAACACTATGTGTGGTTTGTGGCATCTTTGACACCACACCTGACGACGGAAATATCACAACAGAAGCTCTCAACCCAGGCAGAGGCATGGGAAATGGCGATGAGGTTGCAAAAACACTGATACAGGATCCGGGGTTGGGAGTCCAACAAATCCACATGCAACTACAAAACCTATGCTTGTAGATGCAAAGTTTGAAGCAGGATAGGGCACCTCAGCTAGAGGCACGCGAAGAAGTGTGGTGTATAAAATGTAAAGGCCAGGGTCATGATAAGGATCATTGTCATATATTCACGAACTATTTGGTGGTAGGGGGACCGATGTCGTTGAGACTAGAGGCACAAGCAGGGCTGAGTATGACACCTGTGCTCTGGTGCATGATTTTTCAAGTGGGAGGAAAGCACATGACGGACAACTGTCACATGTTGCAGAAGTATACCCAGACTCCACAACAACTGTACTGTAATTTATGTAGATCAGTGGGTCACGATGAGAAGACATGTCAGAGTTATGAGCTAATGATGGATAGGACCCCAGCTTATCAAATGCAAAAAGAAACATGAGGCCTCGATTTAGCTACAACAATCGCGCGGGGGGGATTTCAAGGGTGAGGTCGAGGATGAGGAGGAATGGAACCCAGACGAGGGCGCGGACAGTTAATCTACTAAATTGCGGAGGACCCGGGCACTACGTGCGCAACTGTATGAATCCGACCAGAAGATGTTGTCCATATTTTTATCACTTTGATCATGAAGCAGTAGATTTTCCGACGTTGATCGCACAGATGCACGAGAAAGGGGTACTACAGCCTACTCCAACTCAAAATATCCAAATTATGAGGTCTGAACCACGTGAAGAAGACCCCAACGTAAATATGGTGCTTAGAAGCGGCGCAACTACAGGGGAAGATAAGGGAAAGCAATCTGAGGACAATACATGGGTTCTCAAGGCTCCTACAAAGGAATTTGAGCTTGACTTGGAACGCGCAAAGGAAACGGTTATGGAAGCTAAGAAGAGCTTCAAGGAGGCCTCTACTTCAAGTAGTAAGAATCAACCAGAACCAAGAATGGATCCATCTATGCTTACTACCTTTTTAGAGACATGCATAAAGCTGCTATGAGACAATAAGGCAGTTAAAAGACTACAAGAGCTGATCACTAGGTGCGTAGGGTGAGGGGAACCACTAGTTTGAAAGATGGGGAAGCATGCTTTGTGCACTGGAGGGAAATGCGATTGACAGCACAAATTGGTGAATATGAGATGGATCAGGTAATCCTCGACCTAGGTTCAGACATGAATGTGTTACCAAAATAGACTTGGGAATGAATGGGCAGGCCCACGTTACAGTGGTCTCCTATTTAATTATAGATGGTGAAACAACAAAAGATCGTGCCCATGGGAAGATTGCAAGGGGTAACGGTGGATATCGAAGGTGCGAGTACACAGACGGACTTTGAGGTAATAGAGATTGTCGATGACAGTAACCCTTACCCCGCGTTGTTAGGGATAGATTGGGCCACGAATATGAATGGAGTCATCAACCTGAAGAAGCGGAAAATGACTTTCGAGAAAAAGTCTCTACGCATAGTAGTTCCACTAGATCCAGTTGAAGGAGCACGCTACACTGAACCTATGCGCAAAGATGACAACGACGATGAGCTGGACTGCATTTACTAGATAACAGCACAAGACCAGGATAAGGTAAACCCGACTAAAGATGGGAGGATCTCATGGGAGCGCAATAGTTCCTGTACTTTGGATTCAGATGAAGAAATAGAACACTGGTAGAATCGGTTGCACGAAGTCTCAACACTAAATTGCAACATGATGATTAGATCACTATGGTATGTGATGACCGAATCGAGGGAACTGCCAACATATGATGGGGACACAGGTGGGGATGAACTCTTAGACAAAGTCGGAAGGTCAGTACCAAAATAGCAGCGACACGATGCAATGGACTATGCGTTGCATGCGACGCCTGCATAATGGTGGCAGACACACTAGAAGAATATTGGGAGTTGGCACAAATGCAGAAGAAGGATGCACTTACGGTTTGGAAGTCCCCAGTGTCCAAAATGAGCCAGGCAGCCAGGGCAAAGCAGTTTGCGTGCCCACTTGTGTCGATGGGTGCAGTCGCGTGCTAGGCAGGCACAACCCAGGCTAAGGATAAAAAATCAAGACCCGACGCAGCAACAGAAAGAACGACGCACACTACAAATACCCCATGGTAGAGCATTAACAAGGCTATGCGGGATCATGAAGAAAGTTTACCAGGTGGGACGAATGGATTGGGACCTGCGCATGCCCGTGGTTTGATGGGCCTATAGGACCATAAGCAAAAACTGGAGCGTGGAAATGATCCCAATAGTGACAAGAAGAGAAGAGACTAGGAGGACAGAGAAGAATCCCTGAACCACGGCTCCCGCAGTAGGAACAGGACGTGAGGACCTGGGTAAAGGAATTAGGCAGTTGCAAGAAGACCTTCAGTGAGGAAGCATGAAACTTTGTGAAATCAATGATGAGTGGGCACGACTAAGGAAGAGAAGTATGACATTGGATGAAGAAATCTGCAAACTGGAAACTGAAGTCACGCAAGCGAGCTGTGAGAAACTAAGTATGATGAGACTGAGTCTGGCCAGCCCTACTACTACATTAGAAAGAGTTGCGACCATGCTATCATGGCTGCAACCGCACCTTACTAAATAAGGGAAGGTACTATATATAGAGGAATAGGACACAAAGGCATGTGAAAGGTGCCCGCAACTCGGGCTAGCAGGAAAAGTGCAGTCTCGCAGTAGGGGTGCTACCACTTGACTATCTGTAGAAGGCATAGTCTCAATGCTCCAGGCAGTTGAAAGAAGGCGTGAGACTATAAACAAGGTTGCAGGAAATCTCCGTGGAAAGGAGGTTCCGCGTAGGGCCCATCTGTCACAAGGCCCACGGTCGCGCTTAAGGGGATGCACTGTGGTGCGGATAAGATGGGGGGTGACCATTGACGACATTGTTCATGACAAGAAGGCTAATTTAATGCAGAAAGGAGCAGGCGGTGGGCCATTAAGACATGAATTACGAGCTAGATTCAGGGAGATCTACCACCAAGTAGGTACTAATGACTCAAAAATGGAGGGAATGGCCGAATTCAAATCCGAATGTTACTATAAAATTCCGTGGGATAGTTTCGAAGCAACTCTAGGTTGTTTGAGAATTGAGTTAGTACAAAGCAGTGAGCCCCAAGCTACCGTGCCACCCGTGAGTATGCGACCGACCGAATCTAGTATAAACACAATGTTGAGAACCAGAGCGCAAGTTATGGGAATTAGCACACAATTGATACAACAGACGGTGGAGGAATGTGTGGCTGACATTTTCGAAGCACAGAGGTTGTTGGATGGACTCCAAGCGAAGATCGCCACACTGGCCAAGTGACTCGGGATGAGTCACAATGTTTATGTTGGAGGCCTATTGGGTAGCAGGTCCCCCACATAATGGTTTTAGGGCTTAAAGCCCACAATTTTGGGATATTGGTATTGTAAAGGATCTGCAAAGTGCGCGGAGCGTGAGTTGTAATGAGTCAAGTCAAAGTGTAGTCCGCCCGAAAATAAGGTAAAATAATAGAAAGTGAGTCGGCCTGCCCATGGTCCACGGACCATGAGAATGTATAAGTAGAGCAAGGCTCTAGGTGTAGAAGATAGTTTTTTTTGAAGTCTTGGAGAAGAAAAAAAAAGTGTATGGGTTGTTAACAACGACAGTCACTCCGAGTTTGTAAGTCTGAGTCGAGGGTTGTAGTAAGGGATAGAGGCTCCGCAGCTGTGTGCGCAGAGGCCCGATAGAGTCTGCAGCTATGTTCGCGAACCCTTGCAGCTGTGTGTGCAGGGCAAAAAGTGGATTGTAACTGGAAAAAGGCCTTAATAAAGATAAGTTGGTTTTGGAATATTGTGTATTTGTTCTATATTCTGGTTTATGCATCTGTTTATGGTTTATGATTGCGCGTATGTCTATTATGTTAAATGGTAACTGAAAACTTTGTGCCTTCTTAATTAATTCACGATCTATAATAATATTAAGCACAGAAAAGGTAAATTGCACTCGCACTCGTCTTCCAAATCGCACGAAGGTCGATACTCTGAACAGACGGTTGTGCGGAAGTAGTGCAGCATGTAGGATCGGTTCATGAACTTCAAACATCATCAAGACATCCCTAGGGTGTGGAAACTTGGTTCCAGCACCCTCCCATACTACCTCGGGTGATACCTCAGTCCACGCTCCGTGGACTGTTGCCGAAAGGGTCGGTAGTTTCGGGATTTGTTTGGCTAAACATTTCTAAACCTATGTCAGGCCCCAATAAGCCAATAGTGATTAAAACTTTAGGGCCCACACATAGGGATTGTGCAGAAAGGAATATCATATTTCCTCTCCATCCACGCTCAGATGGATGATTTCCACTAATAGTGTAAAGGAAAGGGAACCATTTAATTATAGGAATTTTAACGTTGTTGCGACTCGAATGATCACATACAGCAATCTTATTTTGAGGGAAGGACCTTATTGGTTGGGATGCCGGTTTTGGAGTCCCATTATTTGGTATCCTCCTGAAGGGTATCGGGCTGACTATGAGTTGCCTGAAGGGAAAGAAAAGGCTGCCTTTGCACTCTTGGCTCAACATCATGGCTTTAGGCCAATTTTCGAAGCTTTCTCTCCAGCTTACTCTTTAACTATATTGCATAGGAACCATTCATTTTTCATGAGGCCATGAAACAAGGTAAGCAGGGGAGTATGTTGAGTTATGCAATGGGTATGTATTTACTCTCAATTACATTGCCTTTTTCCTATTTTCTTATCTCTTTTATACCTTGATACACTAACATATTTATGGATTGTGATAGGAAATGTATGAACTACTCTCGATTAAGATTTAGCCATCCTAACCAACTCTTATTCCTTTTTATGCAGGAAAACTATGAAAGGAACAACTATTGTCCCCTAGAGACAGAACAACATAAACCAACATAAACCAACAAAAGGGAATGAGGCGTGTTGGGTGCAGTCAGGCCAGAGAATGAATCGAGAGCATCAATACTAAATAAGAAGAATGTCAGAAGATAGCATTCAGTTGTGAATCCCTCAAGATCTCCCGATCCTGAGAGATCACATTTATCTTTTACCTTTTTGACTATGAAAGTGAAAACTGTAGGAGGAAAGGGGATCGATCACTGTTTATCTCAAATTGTAATCTTAATTTACAGAATTGTGCTTTTGAAGAACACAACCGTATTGTAATGAGGATTGGATTCAATGGTTAATACATAATTTACATTGTTGTTCATTCGTATTCTCTGAAGTAGCTCAGTAGTATTCGCTGGTGGCTAAGGGCCTGGCCTCTGGTGGATCAAACTGCTATCCTTTGTGTTATATCTTTCTAATTCACGCAAGTTTAATTGGTTTGATGTTTTTCCATTCTCTACTAGTTTATCTTGTTTGCCATTATCCAATTTCTTGTATTGCAGTTAGTTTACTTTCCTTTATTCTGACCTTATGTACTTCGCAACTTTGTCATTTGATTCCATTTATGTTTACTGTAGATTGAATTGATTATCAATGAAGGCATTGAATCTTGTTGATTATGATAAGAGTGTGGTTATTATAGAATCAACTGAAAGAGATTGGTTAATGCTACTGAACTCTAAGTTGACATCATTTCCATTTGAATTACTTAATTGAGATTGAGTGTGATTTAGATAGAATCATCTAGAAGAGATTAGTTAATGCTACTATGCTCTCGGTTGATGCTATTGTCAATTGAATTGCTTGTTTGAGATTTGATTATGATTTCAGTTGAGGATTAAGTCTTAATGCTTAGATGTAATATTTTTGTTAACAGTTGCAATTTGAGTTTTATAAATGCATCCGTTTACTATTGTATCAAGTTTTATAGTTCAACTTAAAAAGCATTACTCTATGTATTTATAGCTTGCACATATTGTGTACACTCTTGAAACAAAAAGACTTACCCAGGTTGATAATTAATGTGAGGCAATTAGGAGTTTTAAAAGGCACCTATTAGCACCCAACATTGAACAGTTAATCATTTTAATGTTTTCTTCTAATATCCAGAGTGTGGAATCCTTCATTGCTCCCTAGTTTCAATTGACCCTTACCATTTCCCTCATTATCCAATTTGAGAAACCCTTAATTGCTCCTTGACCCCGATTGAAAACCACTTCACCATCCAACCTAAAAGATCTGAATTTACTTAGCTATCTTGTCCTGTAAACATTATCTTTAGAACTTGATCCAGTCTTGTTTTCTTGATACTTGACCCCATAGCCCAATGGTAAAAGACATCCCTCTATCCATCTAAGTCAGTGATTCCACCACCAAATCAAAATCAAAATCCAATTTAAGCTTAAATAACTAGCTTAAAATAAATTAACTAAACAAAGTTAAATCATAAAGAGAGAGGCCCTCTTTGAGCATTAGGAAGGCTAGATCCTGATCTCAAAAGTAGTTTTGTGATTACCTTTATTATTTCTTTCATAACAACTCTTGGGAAATTTTAGAGTGATAACTATGGGCAACCATACTGGGGAATAGTCCTCAATTTAATAAAACTCTAGGGAAATTTTAGAGTGGTAACAAGTCCCTATGAAGATATCAATTCTATGCTCCTCTAGAATATCATTTACCCTTATATTCAATTTTTGGAAGTCCTCAATGTGCTCAACTATTGAATGCTTTTGTTTGAGATTTATCAATTGGCTAAAGAAGGTGTTGTTCTTTGTATCCTCATAATGTGCTATCATTTCCTCCATAAAAATTGACCAAGTGACAATTTGTTTACGAGAGCAAAGCCATCGATACCATACAAATTGATTGAGTTCTAAATATAAAGTTGCAATGCGTACCTTTTATGTGTTTTTCACATTATGGAGATCAAAATATTGCTCCATCTGTAGTATCCATGTTACGGGATCCTTGTCATCAAACTTCCTTATATTGATCTTTGGAATATGGTGGATCTTCAATCCAACGTTAGAGTCTAGAAAATCATGATTAGCATTTCCTTTGTTCTCATCATGAGTTTCCTCTACTACCTTTTCGTCATTATGAAACATTTCTTGTAGCAACTTTTCCAAACCTCCCTTTAAACGTTCCATGTCTTTCTTCAAATCTTCAATGTTTCCTTTCAGTTTTGCTTCTATACCATTGATGCCATATTTCAAACCTTCCATGTCTTCTTTCATACCATTCTTCAAACCATCCATCTTAGCTTCCATTTCCTTTTTGGTTACTCTTTGCGAGAGTGAAATTTGTTGCACTTGATCTCGTAATTTTGATATATCATGTTGCATTTCTTCTTCTTCTTCATGTGTCATAGTAGAACTATCGGGTTTCTTACTAGGTGTTTCTGTTTTCCTTCTTTGGGTCATTAATTAATGATATTTATGCTTCACTACTCCCTTTGAATCACTTCAAACTATCTTTTCAAACAAAACTTATGCAAATTGTTTAAAAAATACACACATTTTTCTTTCTTTCTAGGAGCTCAATATTGAATCTCTTGTATCTCAGTAATTTTGGATCCCCAAGGTCTTAAATTTCATCTTGTGGTAGACATATGAGTACTCTTTCCAACCCCACAAGTTGGATCAAGATTGGATTCTTCAAGAAAGAGTTATGTCCAATCTCCCACAATGACATGATTATAGATTGGTTCAGTAGAGCGAACTTGTACGAAGTTCCACGTGTCACTATTTCGACCTTTTGCCCTAAAAACGATACCCAAAAAACTACAGTCTGTCCTCTTTCTGCCACTTTCTAGGAAACTGGAATACGATACCCAGAGAGAGTTATGGCGATTTTCCCAAGGTCACCTATTTGAGATGGAATTCAGGAGCCTGCAAAAACCCTCACTTAATAGAAGAAGAGATATATCAACGACTTCAAAAATAATCTCTTTGAGGGGGAAATCTCCTTTACATTACACAAATGAAAAATTCTTGGATGATACAAATGACAAAACCTCCTTTCTATATATAGGAGTCTAAGGGGTCACAATAGAATCAGAGCCGACATAACAATAATAATGTAAGGGCACAACAATAATAATAGTGGGCTTCTATGGGGCACAACAATAACAATATGGGGACTACATGGGCACAGAAATAACAATAATGGGGCTACATTAATAACAATGATAGAATACACTAGTATTATAGGGACCTAACAAACTCCACTAACCAACACTAGGCAATGAAAATAAATTCACATCGGTCAGAATTTGGGACGTCGTTGAAGGAAGAACTGCAACTCAAAACAAGACCCTGACCCAAGGCTATAGAGAAATAGGACAAAAAACATGGAAACCATAGGTGAAAGAAAATATGATACCAACGTAAACACCCACAGTACACAGTCAAGCAAATTAAGGTTACCCAAGTATGCAAGATTGAAGAGCTTTGAACTAAAGAGTGAGGTTGACATAGGGTCCAAAGGCACTGCTTATCCAACCGGGATGTCAATGCAACCTTTTGAAGACTAAAACACAACCTTGGACCTACTCTCCGCGGTAGGAGAATGTCAAAGCCATAATACACAAATTTTCACCACCCCAGGGCAACATGGAGTTGCATATAAATAACCAATTGTGTAAGATCACCAACATCACAATTAAAACATAGCTCCTGCACTATCCTTAGCCGTAGCTAGTGGTAATGCGAACTCCTCATTTTTATGATCCCCAAACAATGATCAAGAGTGAGGTCATAAATGGACATTCCCTCATTAACGATACGAAGGCCTGCAACAACCAATCTGTCATGGGGACGAATCTCCATTTTTGCAGAAGTGATGGATTAATCATTAACTGAGACAAAAATCGAAAGATCAACCTTAACCTTATGAATGCAGCATTTAAGGTGACTGGACCCAGGTTAGTGGCTCCCATTGTGATCTCTCAACATGCCATGCACTTCCCATGCAATGCCATGTGAAGAGGCCATCTCTCGACCCGAGGGTCGTGACCTCCCATCCCACACAAAATCCTTGCATGAAAATGATATCATCTACCAGAACACAGTTGCTAGAAAGACTCACTGTAATGATAATACCCTCTTGTTCCATGCTATCACGAGGACCTTGGAGCACCCCATCAGGGAGACTTTGAGCCTTGTTATTGAAAATGAATATTCATGATATGGAATATAAAGATATTTTTAGTGTCATATATATGTATATGTATATGTATATATATATATAGATATATATATATATATATATATATATATATATATATATATATAGAGAGAGAGAGAGAGAGAGAGAGAGAGAGACTTTTTACTTTCCAAAGAAACAATGTTTTTAAAAATAAAGGAGATTTTTAATCCCTTCCATAATATGGTGTTGACAAATAATATATATGCAATCCATCTTAACCCTACATCTATTAGGTATTGATGGAAGATAGAATCCTTTTTGTCAAATTTTATACTTTAAAAAAGATTTACACCAGAAGAAATTTATTCTTTCTCATCTCTCAATCTACACCACTTCAAGTGATAATAATGTATCCCTATATAAACTAGGTGTAGTCTAACTTATAGACGAAATAACCTTTTTCACCATAACACATCAAAATCTCTCAATACAATTTCAAGATTTTTTGTTGTTTAAAATGCATTTTTGAATTCATAAATGGATTCAACACCATGAAAAACACCTAAGGCACTCGAATTATACAGATTAAACAATTTAAACTCAAGTTTTTAAAAATTTCTATCAGATTTGATTAAAATTAACCATAAGAAATGTTGTGAAAAAAACCATTTCGTCTATAAGTTAGACTATGCCCATAAACTATTCATTAATAAAATAAATTAACTAATAAATAAACTTTAACTTTTCTAAATATTTTTTTTAATCAATACAAAATAAAACATACCAAAGGAAAAATTGTATTTATTATATTAAAAAAAAATAACAATTTAAAAGAGTGTACTCTAAAGAGCCCATAAATTAGAGGGAAAGTAATGGAAATCCTGACAAGATTATGACAAAATCATCTTGTTAAAATCTCGCAGAAATTTTTGAAAATCTAAATTACAGTTATCAAACTTTAAGATTTTAGGTGCCTTTGAAGTTCTAGATAATGTTAATCCATTTTCACAATAAAAAACCATTTAAACGCTCCCACATTCTAATTTTTTGAAAAAAAACCTATTATTATCCTAACGACATTTGTAACATCAATAGACAACAACTTTTAAAAAGCAGAAACTATATAAACCATACTCATTGTTTACGACTATATTCCAACTTCACGGATTCCATTTTATTATATTATCTGATATAAAAGTTCCTTAGCGTGCATCCTAATTTTCTATAATTAATTATGAAAAATAGCGCCTTAATTTATGCGTGCATGTGACCAAAAGCTTCGAATCTTGGACAAGAAGCCGCCGAGTATGTAGGCGCTTTGACTGGATTAGCCAGTTGCGGATCAGCGAGAAAACGAAGAACCTTTCAAGTCCGTGCTGGCCGGTAATGCCCGCGGCCGAATATTTACGGAATATTCGTCCCCTTTACGGAATTTGAACGGCTGTTTGCAAGTTTACAAAGTGGCTCTTGTCAAGCCAATGGATTATGAATAGGTTTTTCTAGAAGTATTAAAAATATATATATATTTCGGAGTTGTTAATTGGTTTTTTTGACATTTCGGATTCAAGTGCTTTCTAGAAATATTAATAAATAATTTTTTCTATGCTCTTTGTTCCATACCATTTGTCTTTTGACATTTGGGATTTAAGTGGAAGTTTCTACATAGAAGAGGAGACTCTTAAAGTCAAATAAAATTTTAAATTTTTTACTAAATTATGGGGACGTGACGTAGTAATATTTAAATATATATTTCTTGTTATTAAAATTTATTTGTTACCATTATTTATAATAAATGTTTTCATTCACGTACATCCTAATGCATATTTGATGATCATAATTTTTTACCCCACACAAGGTGATTTAATTTTTAAGTAAAATTTCCAATTATCACCTTTTTCAAAAGGTAAAAGGAAAAAAAACATCACTTTCTTAATTAATATAAAAGAAAATGTTTCCTATTTAAGGCAAGGACAATATTATTGAACAAATTACAATAAAGCTTAATTAAGGTTGTAAATAATTTTAGTATATTTTACATGTATTTATATTTTTCTATTATTTAGATCTTTTTAGAGTTAAAATATTTTTTTCTTAATGTTATCAAACGAAAGTCACATGATTTTAATTAGAACAATTATTTTCCTAATAGGCCAAATATTAATGATGTGATTAATCTGAAAGACACTATTATTCAATTATTTTCCTTTTCCATAATCATCCTTCTGAATGATGCTTTCTTTTCATTCCACTTACATAAATCCAAATCCTTGTTTCTCATTCCTAGAAGGGACAATAAGAGGAAGGACCTTATTTGGAGAGCTTTTAGACAGTAGGAATTTATTGTTCTTCTCTAATGTCCACCTCCTTAATGGATTCCTCCTCTTTTTTCATATGTTGGTGCTCCTTGGCTCCTTTCCAACAATTTGGTTTTGTATTTCTCTTTTTTTTTTATTTCTTCTAGAAGTGTTCTTTGAGAACTTCATTTGTTCACCACTTTTTGCTTTGGACAAGAGGTCATAAAGTGATCATAATGAAGGCATGTTCAACTTCTAAAGGGAAATGTTGGTGGGAGCGCGATGGAGCTAAGAGCTAGGTCTTCTGAGAAGTTAGGGTTGCAATGGAGAGTAAGTTGTCACCGCATGTTGGGTTTCGAGGATACTCTACCATATGGACAAGCTATGTTGTCTGCAAAGCAAACCATAGAAGCATGGAACTCTAAGCTAAAGGAGGTTGCAGCTTCGGGCAGAGAGACCTTGGTTCAAAGGGATGCAATGCTTGTTGTGGGGGATGGAAACACTGTGTGGATCGCTCAAACCTCTGAACATTTTGGCGAGAATAAAGGAAGGAACCTTCATCCAGTGGATTACAGTTTGCAAAGAACACAAAAGCCCTGAAAACAATGTGCCCATCTGTGAGGTTTTTCCTGAGGATTTAACCCATGACGCATAGATGGGAGCGATGGTTCAGTTCCTCGGCCCTATAATGGGTGTGAATTGTTGAAGAAAGTAGTTGTGGTCGATCTTCATTATCCTTGATATATTTATAATACCATATAAAAAAACGAAAGCAGATTAAATGTTAATTTAAAATCAAGGAAATCAACAAAAAACACCTAAAATTGAGATCCTTGAAAATAACTCATTCTCACGTAAATAACAAATTTACCATAACCTACTACCCACCATAATTTAACCAAGTATTTGCGTAAAAGATGGGATAAGGAACAAGATGTAAATAAATATACTAACCGAGTCATTTCCCACCATTATTTACCGTGAGCTTCAACACTTTAACAAATATGAGTAAAAGTGTAAATGTGTAGACTTACTAGAATTTAATTTACAAAGAGACATGATTTAATTTAAGAGACATGTCTCTTGGGTATCTTGGGTATAAATACACTTGAAATTTTTCATTTTACATATTCACTTAACACACGCATATCTCTCTCTTACACAGATGATCTCACATATCCTAAGTTTTCAATATTTGTGATCTTTACTTTCCTTTCATGGTTATTGGTTGAATTTCTAAAGTGTGATTGCTTGATGAAGATAAAAAAAACTATAATATATATTCACAAGTAATTACCATAGTTCATAAATAAAGAAATTGTATCAATTATACTAAAAAATCAACATGGTATCAAAGCATTGATGAAGCAAGGAAGTTAAAGATCGCATCTAAAACCTATGCAAGGAAATGAGTTGATATTTGTCTACTAGCAAAGCTAAAGATCGAGGGCACAAGTTTACAAGAGGGCTATTACAAGCAGACGTGCTAGGCTTGGTTGATTCATGTGATTTTTTTATGATGAAAACTAAAGGACTTATGTCAAAGGGAGCAATTGTGGCAGAAAGAATTGCCTCTTGGGGAAGTCAGAGAGCCTCGTACTCGCTTCAGAGAGAGTAGATCTCTAAGTTAAAAATTATGAAATGTCATTGACATTGCCAAACTAGATAGTTGATATGTTGAAAGGCCGCAATGGCAGAGAGAGCAGTGAAAATTACCATAGCAAGATATGTCTCAGCGTGAGAGGGAGCACCTAGTCAGGATGACAGGGAAGAAGTTGGGGTTATGGACCCAATATAAGGGTTAGTGTACTAGTATGGTAGAGTTGGTCATGGAAAAATCAGTTATGTTTTTGAGATTTGACTCAAATAGTGAAGTACATACGCAAATTCAGATTAGGTAGGGAGTGTTGAAGACAGAAAAAAATTGTCAGGGTATTGTTTCAGTCTAAGCTCTGTTATGACTTTGAGCATGAAGCAAACATTTCTTAAACTTCGTATTGTAGTGGTCAAGTATATTGTATCTAGATGGAAATTTGTGAAGCAATAGGGATTTAGAAACTACTTGCATAATCATTTGATCAGGCGCAGGTGATAGCATGATGACAGGTTGTGACACCTTGAGATGTAGTACCAAGACATGACATAGAAGAGAGTAGTATGGCTCCAGTTCTATAATCAAGTAGATTGATCCCTAGATGAAGTCTGTATACTTGGAGGACAAGCTTGAAATGATTAACCATGTCTCTCTTAGCAAGAGCGAGTGATGAGATAACAACATCAAGGAAAAACATTCTCCCTAGATAAGGTTGACCAAGAGATTAGTCTAGATTATTGATATGATATCATGAGGGGACAAACATTCTATCTTAGGAGAATAGTCCAGTAGAGGACAAACATTCTACCTGAAGGAGAATAGTCTAGTAGAGGAAAAACATTCTACCTGAAGGAGAATGGTCCAGTTAAGGATGGACATTCTTCTCCAGTCAACGATATTGACTAGAATGAGGAAGAATGGTCCTAGAGGCCTATACAGTCAGTTGAGTGGGTGAATTTTAGCATCAAGCTCAGACTCTCCAGATAGGAGGAGGAGCACACTTAGCATCAAGCCGGAAATTATTCATGAAGAGTGAGGCCCTTGGAGATTCACCATAAGTTAAATATATTAACCAGGATGATGGTGACTAGTATGTATAACATGTGTTAATGGGACCAAAATATGGTCACTAATTGATGCTAAGATGTGCCATGTGTCAAGTATGGACTAGGATTTGGCAAGTATTTGATGTTGATAATTTACTGTGAGTTGGTAATTAGATGGTGTTGTTGATTTACAATGTTTCACAGTTGTTAACCAATTATGAATTATGGAAAATTTGGAAGTATTTGTGAGCACACTACAACAATAATAAAAGTTTGAAGTCTGAATATCTACTATAGATGTCAAGATGAGTCATTGGAGCATATTATTCTCAGTCCTTAATACAAAGATTTCTTTGTTCAAGGCCAAGGATCTTGACTGTAAAGATACCATGAGGAGATCACAACATGGAAGAATTTTTAACATCATTCAAGTTGTTTATAAAGCCCTTGGAGATTCCTGGATACTTACTTGTAATCAAAATCCTAGATGCATTTGCAATGAAGTCAAGTTTGATAAAGGTTTCCATGCATAGAATACTATAATAGGAGAATGAAGCTTAAAGATAAATGACTTCTTAAATCTTTGGAATGAGTGTTATGCATCATCACTGCAATCTTGATTGAAATATACTTATGTGATCTCTTATCATCATAACAGAAGCTCAGTTAGAAGTTTGAAGACTTGCATCATAATATTCTAATATACCAAAGGTCTTTGTCAAATTCTTATGTCTCAAATTTCCTAGGAGCTAACATTCTCCTCAAAATATAATAAGGATTGCGGTACATGGATTTGGAAACAGGGGGAGAAGAAGTGTAAGAACAATTTAAATCTCATGACAAAAGGATTTGTTCCAATATCAAGATTTAAATATATGAGCTTAAGAGGGAGAAGGAAGATAAACAAATTTGAAATATGCTTGTCTATGACTATAGACGAGAGAATAGAATGTTCTCTGAGTAAGAGGAAGATCATGTTTTGCTCAAGCTGTCAAGATTTTGAAGGAGTATCATAATGTAAAAAGGCCTTAAAGAATTATGTGGAGCAACTATGATATGTTGTACTAAAAGAAAGGGTAGATAAAAAAAACTTATGTTAGCTTTAGAGGGAGCTCTCAATGATCATAGTAGAATATGTCTTAGATTAACAAATTGGCCATTGAATGTGGTATTTAATTGATGAATCTTGATGAAGTAGTTTTTACAAAGGTTTGATGATGATAAGAAACCAATTGGTTCTTTAATGAACTTGGAAATGAGCTTAGGCTATTGGAATACTCTGAATTTGATTGGGTTGAAAGTGTTTCCAATGGAAAGAGTCAATCTAGCAAAAGTAATGGCTTCTTGGATGAGCAGGAAACAATCTTCCATGGAACTTAGTACTTCTAAAGCTGAATATATGGAAGCCTATGTAGTTTTGTTGTGTAGTAGTTTAGCATTAGAAATTGTTTGTTGGAATGTTTAAGCAGGTGTTGGAATCAACCATGATATTTTTTAACAGTCAAAATTGCATGGTACGTTGAAGTAAATTGGTTTCAAGTACCACTATATTCGTGATATGGTATAGAAGGGAGTGGTGAGGCTCCAGTATATCTCCATTGATGAGCATATGACTAACATTCTCACAAAGCCTCTATCTCAGGTGAAGTTTGTATATTTTAGAGACAAGCTTGGACTAGTGGAGAACTCTTATATCAAGTGAGAGAGAGAATTAATGTGACATCAACAAGGGTATGGATCAAACTATTTATGACAATAAGAGCATGACATGGAATGTAGATGGATGGAAAATAAGGGTATGACTCGAACTGTTGGTGACAACAGGAGCATGACTCAAATTGTTGATGGATGGAAAATAGGGGTATGGCTTGGATTGTTGTTGATAGCAGGAACATGACCTAGACTGTTGATGGATGGAAAATAGGGGTATGTCTTGGATTGTTGGTGATAGCAGGAACATGACCTAGACTGTTGATGGATGGAAAATATGGGTATGGCTTGGACTGTTGATGATAAACATGAATTAGACTGTGTTTATGGTGCTAGAACCTGCCAACATACAAGAGGTCTCCCCAATATGAAGTCCCAACTAGACCTAACATCGTTTAGTATAGGATCCCTTTCAGAAATATGGCCTGACTACCATTATTCTCAAATATTTTCCTTGGTTGCAATAGTTAGCGCCAGAGAGCAATGTACATGTACTTTTGAATGAACAAGTGAGCATTCCTTGTGAAATGTTCAATTGCAAAATGTATCAATGTTCTTTCACTGGAAGTAAATGAAAGTAATTCTTTAAGAGAAAAGTAATAGTATTGTTCTAATAAAGACACATACACATACATATGAAAGAATCGTTAATCAACTAGTGAAATAGTTCACATAGGAGTAATGATCGTTAAAAAAATACACCACACTTTCAACAAAGTGAGCACTAAATCCAATGAAATAGTTCAATTTATTTAGTACAAAATAACAACAACATATACAACAAACATTCAATTAATAGTCTTACAACATTTACAATATATGCATGAAAGTTTTTCAACTCAAATAGCTTCAAGTATTAAGCAAAAGTTCCAAGATACATCAATACAATGAACACCACTAGCTCCAATAGTGGAGCATTAAGCCACCATTTTCTCTCCAAAAGAACTATCTTCCTCTCTAATGCCTAGTAGGAGACGCCAAGGTGAAAAGAGCTTGAGCTATGAGGGTGTGTATATAACAAATGAGGTGACTCTTCATCTTCCTTGTGACTCTTAAGCTACCCTCATGACTCTTGAGATTCTATATGACTTTCAAATTCTCATGAGACCCTTTAACTTCTACATGACTTTTCACATTCTATAGGTGACCTTTGGACTTCCACATACTTTACATTTCTCATTTAATTGAAAATCGGTATTCATGTTAAAAAATTCTTTGTATGGGTTAAAGAAGTCACCAAGGTGTTGTTGGGAAAAGTATCCAATACGGAATGACCCTATCCCACTCTAAGGGTGATAGTACCTCAGCAACAACTGAATACAAAGCTATTCAAGATTACTTCTTTATGAGATGTAAGAGAGAGGAGAAAGGGATCCACTAACCGTTGTCTTCCGCTAATGGTTGATCCAATCTTCCCTCTTTGCTGCTTGCTCCCAGTTCCTTGCTCTTTCACTGGCCCAGCTACACAAAGATCCTGCAAAAGCACAAGAAGGGGAAACTACAAGAAGCATACATCCATAATTGATTCAAGGATTAGAATAAATCAAATATACAAGCACCAATACACCATTAAGATACATGCATATAGAAGAACCTCAAATGCTTTATTAATGGAAGAAGTAAAGTTCTGAGAGTGTTACAACCATAAGAGGCCCAATCCAGCAACACCTCCCAGCAGAAAGAAATCTCCCCTTCACCTCCTTCAAAGCAATCACCCAATAGTTCTATGCACAAACCAACAGCACTTCCTTACATTCACAAAATTCCAGCCTCCTCAGACCTCATGAGAGAGCTCTATATATAGGAGTTTTGGAGAAAGGATGAGTCAACTTGAGTTTGGCCTGAAGCTGACTAGTGTCCTCTCCCACTTCAGTTATACTTCAGTTCTTGAGTCCACTTGGAGTTTCTTGCTTCCACTTGGAGATCTAGATCCTCTTACTCATCACAAGGCGAATTCCCTGATCCAAGTGTCATTTTGGAAGCTTCCTGGGCATTTGACACCTTGCAGAATGACTGTGCCACTTGGCCAATCTCACCCAGCGCAGGTAGCCTTCATTGCTTTTGACATTCAGCGCAGGTACAGAGTGGAGCAGTTGACATTCAGCGCAGATGCTCAGTGGAGCAGCTGACATGATCCAGAAATAGCTTGTTTCTGAGTGTTTTCAGGTGGAGAACTGATTTTTAGTGCTATGGTTTGCTGACCTTGTTCCTCTAGGGGTAGGAACAACATGTTTAGGGACTTTGGATCCCTTAGATTATCGACATTTCATGCTTCATGCTGTTAGGCACAAAAATGTCTATAACAGTTGCCCCCTAAAGTATGAGGTCGTTTATCGGGTGAAATGCTTTATCAGGAGGATCCGAAGTTCATTCAATCGCTGAGAGGTGCCCTGTAATAAAATACAATACAATACATTATTTTTCATTCTGCTTTCATGATCTAGCTGAGGCGGGCATTCCCATGCTCAGCTTTATAAATTCATTTTGGTACATAGAACAGACGATCGTCTGGTGGTAGACTGATAATTCTCTGCTGAAATTATCATCCTTTGAGTAGGATGATCATCTGTTGCAATGATGTACATAACAAATGTCTTTATATTTCCTGAATATATATCGCAGCCCGGATGGATGAAACTAGATCCGGGGTCTTCAAACTCGTTCGATCTTCACTCTAAGTACAAGTCGATCCATGTGAGAATTGTGCTGAAGTCGAACATGGAAAGACATCGCTTGATTACCGGTCAATAATGTAAACCGTTAACAAGCGCGAGAGTAATCACCAATAATGACAATGACCCTCAAGGTACTGCAGTACAATTCACGTGGTGTGAATAAAGGACTTGGCGTCGAACACCACGCAAAATCTTCTGGTCGAAGGTCATTGATGTATACCTGTCGCCGGAAGTGAGAAACTTGCCATTGAGGCATGCAAGCTTCAAAGTACTGAGGGGGTTGTTCCTAGATCTACTTCTTGGATAATGAGCTGAAGTCGACAAGAAGCGATCCATCAAAGGGGGGCCTTAATGAATCCCACATCAATGACACGGAACGGAGCTAATGATTTTAGTGGAGGCGAAAACAATCTGTGAAATATGATTCAGGGTGGCGATCATGGGTGGATGAAGGATAATGTATGGCAGTGGATGGGACACGGTTGAATCTTTCTGAACAACATCTCTTGAACATATAACGACACTGATGTGATGGATCGGTAGCATTACCCCAAATGTGGATGGTTTGGCGAGGACCATGGTGATGAGACCGGTGAATGAAACAACCCAACCCGATGTGATACGGAGGACAAAGTGTCATGTTCAAGAGCGACTTGCTACCATTAAAGCTTTGAGGTTCTCCCAATTTTTCCCCAGTCATTTCTGACCAGTACCTCTTTATTTTTGTCAAGCTTGAGGAGGATAACATATGCTTGTTCTATAACCTGCCCTTCGGGCAAGCCCATCGCTATGTTTTAACGAGCTTAGCGATAGGGAAACTCGTTCTCGTCTAAAGACAAGTTTGTCGCTATTTAATCATTTTAACAAGTCTAACGACAAGGAAAACTCTGTCCTTTTCATTTTTAGAGAGTCTGAAAAGGTACAGAAAGTTAACTCCAAAATTCCTTTTTCGTCATCTAATCCCTTAAGTCCGAAAAAGTATAAAACAATACAGAAGGGATGAGTTTTCGATTACTTTAACGAGCCGAATAAAACAAGCGCTCGACCTTTTTGTGTAATAATCCCTCAGGTCCAAAAAGATTAAAATCTAGAGGAGGGATAGCTCTTCCGGTCACTTTAACGAGCTGGAAGGCCAAAACTCGGCAAACTTTTCATATTTTACGAGTCAGGAGAAAAGAGCTCAAAGAAGACTCGTCTTTTGAGGAACGAGTGATAAACAGGGATAGCAGCTGATTCCAGGTACAGGTTGGAATTTTCCAATCACGGCAGTGTCACAAGGATGGCTAAGTGAAATCACTCTTCGCAGCTGTTCCTCAAAATGGGTAAACAATCATATGGAGGTGAACGATTGGCCAACTGGAATGGAGGTGGCAGGTGCAAAACACGACCAAGGCTTTTATGGCTAATAAATTTACGATCACAATGGTTATTTACCGAGATGGGTTCATTTTTTAATGAGCTTGAATGCGCCAAAACACTGCTCAAAAGCTTATGTTTATTTTTTAACGAGCATGAACTATGACGCTAAAACTGCTCGGATCTCGCTTTTCTATTTTTTAACGAGCATAAATTCCGCGGTAAAACTGCTCGATCTTATGTTTATTTTTTAACGAGCATGAACTATGTGTTAAAACTGCTCGGATCACATGGTCAAATTTTGATTTTTTACCATTACTAGCTTTTCTCTTTTCAAATATAGTACTGCTTTTCAATTGCTGCAACAAACTTTGTTAGAAATGAATAATATTTGCATGAAAATGAGATTATAACCCTAATATTTCACTTTAAACTGTGTAAAAAGCCAGTAAAAGGTGTTTTTACCTCTCATTTACCATTTCATTTGCATTTGGTTTGTTGGAGCTCTGGAGGTGCTTCTTCCCCCTTGATTTTCACCAGCTGATTCCGGGAGATTCTGCGGACGATTTTCGGTGCCGTCTGGACCAGGTAGGAGCTAAACCCTAGCTCTTTCTTTTCATGGTTTCCTTTTCCTGTTTTTGCCTGTTTTCCGGTCTTTCTGAGCCCCTGGGGTTTTGCCAGGGCGCCCTAGGATCAGCGCAGGTTTCCCTTTCGAAACCTGCGCTGAAGGTCAAGCTGCCTTAAGGTAGCCTGACCCTCAGCGCAAGTGGGAGACTTCCGGCCTGCGCTGGGCTCAAAAAGACTGAGTTTTAAGGTTATTTTTGATGATTTTTTCGCCAGTTTTTCATCAAATCAGGAATTCACTCTTTCTCTTGTTTGCTTTGCAGGGAACCTTGAACAAAATGTCCCTTACATGGCGAGAACGAGAACATGAAGAGGAGGACATGATTGCCCTCCATGACCCGGTCACGGTGAACGCGCTGCGGAACTGTGGCCTGCTGAAGTTCTTCCGTATCTCTAGTATGAGAGCACATATTTCTTTACTGCAGTATATGCTTGATGCTTGGGATCCTGTTAACCAAGTGTTCCAGATTAGGGGGAAGACCATCCCCTTGACCATAGAGGACATGTACTTCTTGACTAGACTGTCAAGACGAGGTGCCCCCATTTCCTTATCAGGTACGGCCCGGGGGACTGATTCCACCAGAGATTATGTCCGCCAGTATTGCAGGGAAGGTTCTCAGCCGAGCAGAGACGGTAAGATTGTTATCCGTGAGATTACTGATCGGGCTCTCAGGTCCATTCTGTTCACTATTGGTAGGATGGCCGGCAGCGCAGCTCTACATGTTGCCAACAGGTCTTATATGCAGCACGCCTTGGAGTGTCTCCAACCGAAAGTATTCAATTGGTGTGATGCAGTACTTGTTCAGATGAAAAGTCAATTGACCAAGGTAAAGGACGGGAAGCTGAAGAACTTTGGATTTGGTTCTATTCTGACTGCCTTCGCCTTGGAGAAAATCCCACTGATGCAGCCTCAGTACATCATACTTGACTTGCCTTCTCCGACCGAGCCACGCATGCAGAGGTGGGTTGACCACATGTCTAGGCATGCAGGTCAACCTCAGATTACTTTTACTGAGGCCTTCTTTAGGTGGTTCGAGCGCCAGGAGATGGCATTTTCTGAGTATCCATATGTGGGTATGGATTTCCGAGGTGATCCGGATTTGGTGCTACCGGATGGCGAGCAGTGGGGTGCCATCGGTAAACTCTTTGACCATATTACTGTTTATTGTTCTTACTCATAATGTTGTTGTGCTTTATTCTATCAAGACTTTTAATTGTACTCTTGGGTGCATGCAGATATTGGTCCTGTTCGTCCAGCAGTTCGTCCGAGATCGCCAGTTGCTGCCCCGGCAGGGGAGCCTGCTAGGAGAGTTGTTATTCGCGATCTTGACGACACCAAGACCCTTACAGCTGTGCAGGAGCAGGTTGAGAGCCTTACTCGTGGCCTTCCGGATGTACAGATTGACGAGTTACCTTTACAGATGCAGCGGCATACCATTGGTGTGCCTAGACGATGGACTCGTCTCTTGCGCATGATTGCACAGGCCGTGACGTACTATCATGAGCACCACTAGGCTAGGGTGCCCCCTAGCATCTTTTTGAGTTTTTAGGTCATATGACCAATTTTGTCTTGGTTACAGAACATTATGTATGAACTTATATAAACAGCTTATATATTTTGATTTTCGGGTTTTATTCTGTTTGAGTTATATGATCCATATGTACAATCATTAATGATGTGTCCTTTTTATAAATGTTGCAAATGTCTATCTAACACATAGTTTGCTAATGAGTCAGTTAATGTGTTTAAGCTTCTTGAAATATGTTGATATTGAATTGAATCAAATCGTCTTTCCAAGATCTTAACCCTTAGGAACATGCGATAAATAGCTGGATTGCGAACAGAATATATACCATTGAGTTGTAGTATTACGAGCTGTGAGTCTAGCCTGACAATTAGTCGGCGTATGCCACGTGTGATGGCATCAGAGAGTAGTTCTATCAACGCGCTATACTCAGCGATGTTATTCGTTGATTGCCCAATACATACACCTCTGAAACTTACTAACTCGCCGCTTGGATCAAAAATGGCCCAGGCTGCGGAGGACAGGTTCCGCGAACTACGACTCGCTCCGTTGGCATATCCAACACATGTCTCCATAAGGTTTGACATCTGCAACGAATGAAAAAGGCGGATCACTCGACCAGAACAAACACTTTAGCGAAAACAAAATACAACAAAAGCATACAGGTTACTATTTAAGCATAGTAACACTTGAGGTACAACCCATTGCGGGGCTGCGCCAGTGGAATTCCATCGTAATCCATTAACTCGTAGGCTCCTTTTGCTAACACCCTTTTAACAATATAGGGGCCCATCCATAAGGACTTGAATTTACCTGCTCCCAATTTATCGGATTCTTGGTCATAAAGCAAGACCAAATCGCCTTCTGAGAAGACACGGGGTTTGACATTTTTGTCGAACTGAGCCTTGACTCGTTTCTTATGAGCTTCGTTAGCCAAAGTGGCATCACGACGGGTTTCATCCAATTGGATTAGTTCCAAGAAACGAGCCTCTTCTTCTGAAGTTCCGGGGAGAAGATCAATTGCGAGTTTAAGCGACGAAATTTCGCACTGGGTCGGTAAGACTGCTTCCAGGCCATACACCAATTGAAAAGGTGTGAACCCGGTTGCGTTCTTTACCGACGTTCGGTAGGCCCACAAGGCTGAGTACAGGATTAGGTGCCACCTTCTTTTGTGAACCCCGATCATCCTTTGCAACATACGCTTCAGGACCTTGTTGATTGCCTCAACTTGTCCGTTGGCTTGCGGATAATATGGGGTAGAGCTGTCGTGAGATAGCCCTAGCTTGGCAGCTAATTCGATCATCATGTGATTGCGAAAATGCGACCCATGATCTGTAACTATAGCCTGTGGTACGCCGAACCTGGCGACTACATGATTAAAAAAGAAAAGGGCAGCTGTTTCACCAGTGTTATCCAATGTAGGCATCGCCTCGGCCCATTTGGTAAAATAGTCGACAGCGACTATAATATACCCATGCCCCCCGGTCGAGGTGGGGTTACATTGCATGAAATCGATGCCCCACTTGGCGAAGGGCCCAACAGCAACTATCGGCTGTAAAGGTGCGGGTGGTCGTCTGGTTTTGCTATCAAAGATTTGACAAGCATGGCAACTTCTGACTGCGGTTATGCAATCTTTGAACATGGTTGGCCAGAAGTATCCTACTCGTAAGATTCTTTGTGCTGTTGCATATCCAGACTGATGCCCCCCACACGCGCCGGAATGACAATCATTCAGGGCTTTTTCGGCCTCCTCATGGGTAAGGCACCTCCTCAGAACTGTATCGGCACCACGACGGTAAAGTGTATCACCGACGATCATGTAGTCTTTTGCTTGGTACCGTATACGTTTTTGTTCGGAGCGAGAGGTGTTAGGCCTAAACTTTTGGGTTTGGAGATAAACTATGATATCTCCATACCACTCATCGCTTACAGATATCAGAAACAAACTTTCGTCCACGATTGACTCTTCCGATGTTTCATCGTTGGACGATGATGGGAGATCGTACAATAATTCTGCGAAAACTAGGGCCTTCTTTGATTTGGATTTTACAAATTCCAGATCAAACTCTTGAAGGATCGCTATCCATTTTGAATATTTGCCCCCCAGCAACTGTCGCGACAGTATATAAGTCATGGGGTTGCAATCTGACAGGATGGTAGTTTTCCGAAAGAGGACATAATGTCGAAACCTTTGAATCGCTTGAACAGCCGCAAGCGCTAGTTTTTCAACATAAGAATATTTACTTTCTGTATCGTTTAAGTTTTTACTTAAATAATAGATAGGATGTTCTATTCCATCGACTTCTTGAACTAAAACCATTGCAATGGTCGTATCCGCTGCAGCTAGATACAGGTTAAAATCTCTTTGATAGTCCGGGGCGTACATTAATGATGCTTTTACTAGCCAATCTTTCAGAGCATCAAAAGAAGCTTGCGCCACCTGGTCCCAGACAAAAGGTACATCCTTTTTCAATAGACGAGTATAACCCTTAGCAAGTTCTGCGTAATTTGGAATGAACCTCCTCAGAAAGTTTGCTTTCCCTTGGAGTTTCTGAATCTGAAGCAAATTTGAAGGTGGAGGCAAATTAATGATTGCCTGAACCTTGCAGGGGTCGAGACGAATCCCATCTTTAGAGACTACAAAGCCAAGTAAACGACCAGAACCGACGCAAAACACACATTTGTGCGGATTGAGTCTTATCTTGTAGTGTCGGCAACGTAGAAATATCGCTCTTAAATGCTGCGGATGATCAGTCCACTTTCGCGAATGAGCCGGGAGATCGTCGAGATATGGTTGAACAATGTTCTTGATGTCATGGAAGGCATAATTCATCGCCCTCTGAAACGTCGCCCCTGCGTTCTTTAAACCAAAGGGTAATTTTCGATAAGCGAATGTGCCCCACGGACAAATAAATGCAGTCTTTGACTGGTCTTGTGGGCGGATATTTATTTGATTATACCCGGAAAATCCATCCATAAATGAAAAGATTTCACATCCGGCGCATTCATCAATTATCTGGTCGATGAAGGGTGTAGGGTAGTTGTCCTTTGGACAAGCTTGGTTTACATCCCTATAATCAACACACACTCTAATCGTCCCTTGTTTTTTCATAACAGGGACAATATTCGATACCCAATTGGTTAGAGGAATCGGGTAGATGAATCCAGCATGGAGGAGTTTTTCAACTTCCGCCTTAATGGCAGCGGCTTTCTTCGGGTGCACCTGCCGAAGCCGTTGCCTTACTGGTTTGACATCAGGATACATTTTATTTCATGTTCAACGATACTCGAGTCAATGCCTGGCATTTCATCATATGACCAAGCAAAGACATCTCTAAATTCGCGAAAAAGAGCGTTATATATTTCCAGTTCTGAAGGGGAACAACCTTTGCCGACATAAATATTCTCTACAACATCTGTTTTAGTCGAGATATTTATGGCTATAGTCTCTTCAATATTGGATAGGTTTCGCTCGGAATCCACCGTATTTACAGTATTCGTTAGGAAGTCAAATACTGAAGGGTGATAAAGGTCACTTTGAGTATCTTCTTCATATTCCGGAAGAAGGGAACGATGGTGGTGATCATTCCATGGTGCCCCCTCAATCATCATTGATTGTAAGATTCCTTCGTCAGTCCCATGTACTTTCGACCAAGGATCTAATGGGGTTCCATATTCTCTAGATCTATCTACCCAAACGCTTGACGAGCGTTGATTTGGGCTCGCCTCCCATGCTTGAAACATTGATTGCTACAATATTTCTAAAGGGCTTGGGGGCAAAACCATTGAATGATCCATGTTGACCTTCGTGGAAGATATCATGTTGCAGGTTGCTACAAACGGTACATTCCCTATATAAATAGGAGGTGGTAGCGCGAAAGTTCCCATCAATGTGGGGTCTTTCAATAATCCTACTCCGATATCTTGAATTGAATGGTTGCTCTCATGGATCATGGGAATGCTTCCTGTAACTTGTGAACCATTAGGGAGGAAATTCTGTTGGTCGACAATCGTAATCCCTCCTTCAAACGGGAATGTGATCTTCCTAAAATAAGTCGACACGACCGCTGCCATGGCATAAATCCATGGTCTACCCAGTAGGATGTTATAGTCAAGATTTCCATCAATGACTTCTACATCAATTTCTACTGTCTTTCCTCCTAGTTCGACTTTCAAGTTATTAAGGATACCGTAAGGGGTATAAGTCCTTCCGTCGAAGGCTTTTAATGTCGTCGAAGATCGCGACAAGGTTGGAGATCCTAAAGTTTTCCAGCAACTCATTGACATAATACATGTCGAGGCTCCCTCATCAATTATCGTTCTGTGAACAGTTTTGTTGAGTGCTTTCACTTGAATAAGGAAAGCTAGCTGAGCTGGTAACTGAGGATCATATCCCTTGTGATCAAAGGATACTAGATTGGAATCCTTAGGATCAACCCCACCAATTGCCGATAACAATGCCTGCCTTTGGGTTGGACAATTTTGTAGCACTTCAAGAGTCGACATAGCGGATGGCGATTGGGCCAAATCTTCCACTATATTATAATGCTGCGCCGCTCTGGCGCGAGGATTAAATGTCGACTTGTGTACTACACCCTTCGGCGGTTTTATTGTTAATTCAGGGATGGTGGACGTTACAAATTCTGTCGAAGTTGTTGTCGAACTACTTGGTTGATCTTTACCTTTTTCGTTCGACACCTGAGGATTCCCATAATCTTTGTTCCTTGTCGAAATCAAAGCATCATTCTGCTGTTTCGAAACCGACAACATTAGGACTTGCGACGGGGAAGCATTTCCACTATCAACCAGATTTTGACCTGGGTTGGGAAATGGATCAGTTAACACATCTGAGGTTTGGGAACTTTTAAAGAACCTCTTTAACTCAACTTTGAATGGGCAATTCTTTGTGGTATGATCCTTATCATCACATATTAGACATGGATAATTTTGTTTCCCTTTGCCAGGAAGGTTTGAAGAGTCTTTTCCAGGGGATGACTCACCCTGTTTCTTCTTCTTCCCTTTGTTTTGTTTCTTCTTGCTTCCTGGTTGATTGGTTTCTTTGCCCTTATCTTCCGATACGGCATTTACTTCCGAAGCAAGAATTTCTTCTTTTGCATTTTGATCCGAATTCTTACGGGCTTTCTTTGACGAAGCCTTTATCGATTTCGCGTTTGCTGTGCCAATCACGCCATCACCGGCATGAGAGTCACTATTTGATTTAGGAGGGGGAGGAATTGAAAACTCTGGTCTAGGGGCGTCAGGTGTTTTGTCATAGAGTGTGCCGGACTGAGTATAAACTAAGTCCAAATATTGTGCACGAGCAATCACTTGCTCCTCTGTTACGACTCCCCCCTTGGCCACATCTTCCGTAATAGCCGGAAGTAACGACTTTATAAACCATTCAGCTAATAGCTGATCGGGAACATATGTTTTCACCATCCTACGACGACGACGCCACTCATGTATATGATCAGATATATGGGTAGCAGTTGTCTGTTTGAAGTTGGTTAATATTTCTGTTCCCGTTTCATACCTTATCGGTAATTGAAAGTGGGTTAAGAAAGTCGTGGCTAGGGAACTAAAATTGTCGAAAGAGGCTCTTGGCAATTCAATATACCATTTAGCCGCTGGACCTGTCAATGTCCTATGAAAAAGGCGAAGTCTTATCGAATCGTCGTTAAGGGTGTTCGACGAACACCACAGATGAAAAGTCATCACGTGATTCGACGGGTCTTCACCTGGATTTCCATTGAATTTAGGAATGTCAGATGGAAGCTTATGAGGAATCGCTGGCCACCAAGGGGCATAAGCAATCGGATCGTTGGTTAAACGGTGTAAATCGGATAACTCTAAAGTTGCCACGAATGGTAACTGTTGATTCAGGTTAGGCGAAGCGTAACCAGGGTACGATGGAATCGCTTGAGCAGTGGGTCTTTGCATACCAGCATAATGTAATTGATGTTGGTATGATTGATACGGTTGGTGGACTTGACCACTGTAAAGTGGTTGGTTTTGACCGTTTTGGATATACGGTTGTCCACTATTCGCAAAGATCTGCTGCTCAGAACCTTGGTACACTTGTTGGAACTGCGGTTGTTGGTATTGTACAAGCCATGGTTGTGACGCCATGTTCTGTTGCGCCATGCTAACCATTGGACCAAGGTGTGGGGTAATTGTACCCGTTTGTACTTGTGTCGTCCCACCAGTTGGCGATTGTGGTTGTGACCCATGGTCAAGCGACTGTTGCATTACAACCTGAGAAATCTGAGGTTGACATGTAACAGGTATCGCTTGAACTTGCGACACGGTTACAATAGCCGGGGTGGTTGGGATGTTCGTCACAGGTACACACTGTTGCATAGAATATACAATCCTTGGTTGTTGAGGTAGCATAGGTACCCAACTACTTGATGCAATTCCAGTATAACCAGAATACTGTTGAGAACTGCCATATGGATATCCTCCCGGAGGAGGTAATGAAAGGGCATACTGCCCCCCATATGGTAGCAATCCGGAACTCAGAGGGATTGTTAGTCCTTGAGGACTAGATGGCCCAAATTGACCTCCATGAGGATCAATTTGTCGAGTTTCAACATAAGAATTACCGGGTATTACTCCGGATGAACAAACTGGAACAGACCATACTGTCGAAATAGTCCCTTGGTGGACTCCTTCTAGCTGTTGAGAGCTAGTTGGGACAGCTGGTATGCCGGCAAACATCGTTGGAGTGACGGCAGGGGCTTCTGCTATCGCTGTGTCATTTGACACAGTCCTAGATGATGACGGTTGTTCAAACATTTTAAGTCTATCCAATAGATTGCCTAGCGATTCTACAGGGACTTCCACTTGTGGTGGATTAACCTCTGATGAAAGAAAGAGAGTGACCCCTACTCCAAAATGAGTTGGAGTACTTGCTTGCGGATCCTCTGCAATTTCCTCTATCGCAATCAAACCCGGTGGAAGAGGAAGACCGTCAGGTCCGTAAAATATTTCTGGTGCTGAAGAAGTGGTTGTTTCGACAGCGACAGTTGTTTGGGGAACAAAACTTTCTGGACCGGTTACAGATGGAACTGGTTCAGTTACACAAGTATTTGCCCCCAGACTAGGATCAGTATTACTGTCCTTCTGTGGCTGTTGAACTTCTTCTATAGAGGCAGGGTTTCCAGAAATGTTAGGAGTAACCGGAACCTCGGATGCAGTAGGAACACTTGTTCTAACTTTCAAAGGAGATTTTGAACCGGTTAAACGAGTTCGCTTTGCCCGTACTGTTTTCGATTCCGGGGACAAAGACGGTTGACTCGTAAGCCTCCGCGAACGATGGGGTTTCAATTGACTTTCTTCCACGATTGCGGATTACTCGATCAACTAAAATATTAAAAGGGGAAATTTGTGTTTCCGAATTGAATGAATTTTATTAGACGCTTTTAGACACAACTTGCTTTTTCACTTTTTAAGAGTCGAGAAAAAGCTAAAGATGACTCTAGTCTCCTTCGATGTATTAACGAGCCCGAAGTGACAAATGCTCGGTTGGACTTTTTCAGTTATAGAGTTTGAAAAAGGCCAAAAGAAACTGCTCTGGAGATCTAGGTAGAGGGTGTGCCAAACCTTTCGCAAAACCACAGAATACGTTTTACGGTACGAGTGGTCGATCTTCGTGAATGCTGTGTTCACTGCATTGCGATCAGTAGGGCGGCCGACACGGTTTCCTATGGATAAAGGCTTTATTCCTATAGGGGTCTCCCAATATATACGCGACGGTACGTGGGAGCACAAGTCCGTATTAGTGCCACCGACTCTCAGGAGGAATCACCCACCTTCGTCGAGATCGACAGTCACTACGTTTAACGACGCCGGAACACGTCTCTAGCTTAGACCTCTAGATGTTTGCGTTATGTTTCAAAGCGTTGTTAGGTTCATTCAATATATTTTAAGTTGATCTTTTTTAAAGTTTGCCTTTCAAGGTTCACCACGAGATGTATTGATACAAATTCCTAAATGCAGTCTAAGATGAGAAGCAAGCTTTTTCAATCTTTTCGACTTATGAAAATCTTAACTACTGAGGGAAAAGAGAGACAAAATATTTTCACACAGATCAAAGAGCACTTGCTAATGCACTTTCTCCCTAAATCAACATACAAACTTATATGCAAAATGCAAAAATGCAAGTATTTCTTTTCTCTTTCTTAATGTTGGCGTAATGCAAAAAGAAAGCTGTTGTATAATTTTGAATTCAATTTCAAGTGAAAGCCAACAAGCTTGTCCAAAATCAAAAGACACCTTAAGATTTACTTGTTTCAACACTAGAAATATATAAACTCAAACCAAATGACGAAAGCAAAAGCTCAATCAGCTATGAACAGCAAACAAACTAACTCTTAAGATCAAAACGACACTTTATCACAGGTCTAGATCTAAGAGGTCACAGCAAGACTAGTTCACTTTCGTTATGGGAAACTGTAAATGCACAAGAAATACACAAAGAACAAACACAGTTTCTTTATACAACCGAGGCGGAATAGTGACAAGGAAAGTTGGTTTCAGATAGGCCCACTGACTGGTAACAAACAGCAAAAACAAGAGTGAAAACAGGGCAAGAAACAGCAGGAAACCCCAGTAGCACAAGGCAAGACTGGTCCAGCGCAGGTGGGACACTGTCTATTTGACCTTCAGCGCAGGTAGCCCCTTCGGGAACTGCGCTGAAATGCAGACAGCCTTTGTACAGCCTGCACTGAAGAACGAAACTTTCGTTTCTCTTGGTTTCCGGGTCACAGATTGCTCAAAAATTCACAGTTTTTGCTCAAATCAGAAGCTATCAGTCAAGGACACACTAAGGGATGACAAGGAGGATGAAAAGCTATCACTAAGAGCTTATTAGAGTCCTTGTGGATCAGCTCTTCAAATCATAAACTTGCCCAGAAACTGAGCTAGAGTAGTTGCCCTCTACTTTGCATTTGAAAGATTCAAACACAGTTCGATTCGGTACTCCCTTTGTTTATGAAATGAATAGCAAAAAAACACAAACAACCAACAAGATACGATCCCCAGTGGAGTCGCCAATTTGTTGTTGGGAAAAGTATCCAATACGGAATGACCCTATCCCACTCTAAGGGTGATAGTACCTCAGCAACAACTGAATACAAAGCTATTCAAGATTACTTCTTTATGAGATGTAAGAGAGAGGAGAAAGGGATCCACTAACCGTTGTCTTCCGCTAATGGTTGATCCAATCTTCCCTCTTTGCTGCTTGCTCCCAGTTCCTTGCTCTTTCACTGGCCCAGCTACACAAAGATCCTGCAAAAGCACAAGAAGGGGAAACTACAAGAAGCATACATCCATAATTGATTCAAGGATTAGAATAAATCAAATATACAAGCACCAATACACCATTAAGATACATGCATATAGAAGAACCTCAAATGCTTTATTAATGGAAGAAGTAAAGTTCTGAGAGTGTTACAACCATAAGAGGCCCAATCCAGCAACACCTCCCAGCAGAAAGAAATCTCCCCTTCACCTCCTTCAAAGCAATCACCCAATAGTTCTATGCACAAACCAACAGCACTTCCTTACATTCACAAAATTCCAGCCTCCTCAGACCTCATGAGAGAGCTCTATATATAGGAGTTTTGGAGAAAGGATGAGTCAGCTTGAGTTTGGCCTGAAGCTGACTAGTGTCCTCTCCCACTTCAGTTATACTTCAGTTCTTGAGTCCACTTGGAGTTTCTTGCTTCCACTTGGAGATCTAGATCCTCTTACTCATCACAAGGCGAATTCCCTGATCCAAGTGTCATTTTGGAAGCTTCCTGGGCATTTGACACCTTGCAGAATGACTGTGCCACTTGGCCAATCTCGCCCAGCGCAGGTAGCCTTCATTGCTTTTGACATTCAGCGCAGGTACAGAGTGGAGCAGTTGACATTCAGCGCAGATGCTCAGTGGAGCAGCTGACATGATCCAGAAATAGCTTGTTTCTGAGTGTTTTCAGGTGGAGAACTGATTTTTAGTGCTGTGGTTTGCTGACCTTGTTCCTCTAGGGGTAGGAACAACATGTTTAGGGACTTTGGATCCCTTAGATTATCAACATTTCATGCTTCATGCTGTTAGGCACAAAAATGTCTATAACACAAGGATGTGGTATCAAACTTTTGACAGATATATATGGGGACTTGGCTTCACAAGGAGCAAAGCAGATCACTATGTGTATTTTAAATTAATTGGTGGTTGTGTTATTTATTTGGTTTTGTATGTGTATGATGTGTTGCTAATTGGAAATGACAAATAAATTATCTAAGATTTGATGACCTAATTTTACTCTAAATTTGACATGAAGGATATTAGTGTTGCAAACTATACTTTGGGCATGGAAATTAAATGATATTGGGAAGGTTCCTATTCTTGTAGGTGTAAAATTATCTATTCAACAATGTCCCAAGAAACAGGAAGAGGAAGAGGAGATGTCTCATGTTCCATATGTGAGTGCAGTTGGTAGTTTAATGTATGCAATGGTCTATGCTAGACCAAACATTGCACATGTAGTGGGAGTATTGAGAAGATTTATGTCAAAACTAGGGAAGGAGCATTGGACAACAATGAAGCTAGTTTTCAGGTATTTGCGTGGCACTAATGATTATGGTTTGTGCTATCAAGGAAGACCAGGATACAAAGTTTTGTACATACATGGCTCTGTTGATGCAAATTGGGTTGCAGATCTAGATCGAAGAATATCTAAAAGTGGGTATGTGTTTAGCCTATTTGGAGGAGTAGTCAGTTGGATGAGCAAGAGAGAGTCTATAGTAGCACTTTCAACTACAGAGGTTGAATATATGGTAGCCACTCATGCAAGAAAGGAATAGGTTTGGTTACATAGATTGTGTTCAAGTATGGGGTTGGTACATCGATCTATAAGGATAGAATGTGGCAACTATAGTGCAATATTCTTGGCAAAGAACCCTATTTATCATTCAAAGACAAAGCATATTGATGTTCAGTATCACTTTGTGAGGGATAAGGTTGAAAATAAAAATGTGTTGTTGGTAAAGGTGTTCTCTCAAGAAGAATGTTGCAGATGCATTGAAAAAGTCCGTGAGCACTCCGAAATTTTCTTGGTGTAGAGAAAAAATGGGTATTTCAGCCCAGGATTAATGATGTTGCACTCTTGCAGGCCCCTATGTGGAAAGAAAACAAAAAGTGGGAGAATGTTGGGTATGTAATATTCTTTCCACAACTAGCCCTATGCGCTTACTTTGCATCAAGCACAGTGGGGAGGTTGCAAGGGGGTAGAAGCTCCTCTACTAAGGGGTTTGCAAGGGGTATCCCCCCTACATGGGGTCTAGTTCATCACCCCAGGAAAAACAATATGTGGACTCGATAATGGTTGGGAAGACCCAAGTACGGTGGGCGGATCTACCCATGGTTTTGTGCATGGTTTTGGGCATGGTGGTTTTTTGCCATGTTATTTTGTAGATCCGATCAAAGGAACTACGGTTATGTTCTAATCCAAAGTTAATGAGTTGGGTTTATGAATTCTTTGGCATGTATATAATGTATTGTAACATTGAAAGGAATATAATGAAAAATTAATCTTGTTTTCCCGATTTGGGTTCTAGGAGAAATATCTGTGTATATTTCTATGTTCTCACCATTGTATATTTTTCTATTTTAATAATCTTCTTGCAAGTGTTTTTTGTACGGGGTTAAGATCTACACTATCATAACAAAATGGAAACGTAACCCATTTTAAAATTCAATTAACAACAAATCATGTAAATACCTTAATTTCGCTACCCATGATAATATTTATATTTGAGAGGAGATGAAATTAAGTATGTAAAATGATCTAAACAATCAATAAAGTCAATTATGTAAACCATAATGTAAATAAACATATGATCACACAAAATAGAAATAAAAAGAAAACTATAGCAATGTTATACCTAAAATTACATAAAACAAAATCATGGAAGAAACATGATCGGTCAGTGCATCAAGTGCATTCATAATATTAAAACATAATTTTCTTCTCCTCCAAAAGTGACCTTCTCAAATGAGAAACGAGGTCATCATATACAAAATTTTAGATAATTTTCTTGAAGAATTGTCTTTGTAACTTGCAAATTAATAACATAACAAATTAACTAAAATTAATTTTGAGAAATGTTCTTGTTTTTAATGATATTTTTAGCAACTTTTAATGTCTTCTTTGGGATAATATTTGTTACTTGATTCTCCAAAATCAACATCTTCTTCTTCTTTGGCTTAGAAAAGATAATTGTGGCTTCTATATCTGATTCCTCAATTTGTTTGATACTAAACCATAAAGGTGGAATTGGCCTAATGGTCTGTAGAGTTGAGGGGTGGATAGTAAACCACTCAAATCCTCTTTTTTAACTTCATGAACTTGTCCTAATCAAGATTTGATATCGAAGGCACACTTTTGAGCTTTAACTTAGTGATGACGAGCTTTGATATGATTTGGTACCTGGTAATTGACAATTGTTGTATCATTTTATCTAGGAGTGTTGGGGTATTAAACTATCTAAGAAAGGAATCCACAATCGCTTGGTTAGAGATAACCCCTTTCTCATTATATAAGAAATATAAAGTATTGATTTACCTTTTTTAATGCTTCCCAGAAAGGTTTTTCTCAACCTACCTAGCCTATATTTGTTTTATAGACATATTTGGGCACTGCAACCCCAATCACATATGTCCATAAACCAAGGGCTTCTAAGTCCCTAAAAGTGTTGTTTCATACCCTCAAGGAGCAAGGTCAGCTGATTACATCATCTCCCAGAAGTTCTCCTTGAAAAACTACTCAGAATTGGTCAAAACTGGACCATACAGACTGCTCAGTGCTAAGGGTGCGATGCATCTCACCTACCACATGCAAAAAGTGCGATGCATACTGAAAAGCCCTTCTATGGGGTGCGATGAGTGAGAGCAGACAAATGGCAGAAGTAGTTGGCTAGGTGGAAACCCAGAGAATCTTCTAGAAACTACCCATTTGACACTTGCCTCTCTGAATTCACCCAGGGATGAGTAAGAGATCATGAATCTCCAAGTGGAACCAAGAACTATCAGAGAGAGGGCACTAATCAAAATCCCAGAAGTTGACTCACCCACCTGCAAACATCCCCAGAGATCCAAAGGCTGGAATCTTGTATTATGTAAGGAAGTGTTGTTGGTTTCTTTGTGGAACATCATAGTGTTGGGTGATCTAGCTTTCCATGAGGTGAAGAAGGGCTTTCATGCTGGGAGGATGGTGTTGGGTCAGATCAATGGGCTGTAATCCTCTCTTCTACTCTTTCTATCAATAAAGCTATTTGAGTTTTCCTCCATATTCTTGTATGCCTGATTTGATATATGCATTTGTGTGGTCGATATATATCTAATCCTATATTGTTTATGATTGTAGATCTCTATGCTTTGATGGTATTATGTTGCTTTGACTCTACATGTGTTCTTTGAAGCGGGACAAGCGAGGAAGGAGCGACAAAGATCTGTCAAAGGGGAGAGGAAAAGCCCTTCTATGGGGTGCGATGAGTGAGAGCAGACAAATGGCAGAAGTAATTGGCTAGGTGGAAACCCAGAGAATCTTCTAGAAACTACCCATTTGACACTCGCCTCTCTGAATTCACCCAGGGATGAGTAAGAGATCATGAATCTCCAAGTGGAACCAAGAACTATCAGAGAGAGGGCACTAATCAAAATCCCAGAAGTTGACCCACCCACCTGCAAACATCCATATATGGATCCCTCATCCCAGAGATCCAAAGGCTGGAATCTTGTATTATGTAAGGAAGTGTTGTTGGTTTCTTTGTGGAACATCATAGTGTTGGGTGATCTAGCTTTTCATGAGGTGAAGAAGGGCTTTCATGTTGGGAGGATGGTGCTGGGTCAGATCAATGGGTTGTAATCCTCTCTTCTACTCTTTCTATCAATAAAGCTATTTGAGTTTTCCTCCATATTATTGTATGTCTGAGTTGATATATGCATTTGTGTGGTCGATATATATCTAATCCTATATTGTTTATGATTGTAGATCTCTATGCTTTGATGGTATTATGCTGCTTTGACTCTACAGGTGTTCTTTGAAGCGGGACAAGCGAGGAAGGAGCGGCAAAGATCTGTCAAAGGGGAGAGGAAACAAGCAAGGAGCCAAGCGAAAGACTGAGGTTGGTACTCTCTGCTTCTCTCTCATCTACTTCTCATAAAGGAAAATGCAAGTAACTTTAGTTTATTTGTTTCTAAGATAGCTACCCGTCTTAGTGGTACTAGCAGCTCTGAATGGACACTAGTTTTCCCAATAACAAAATGGCGACTCCACTGGGGATTACTCTCGAGGACGGTTCTTATCTTGTGTCGACCTCGTTAAAAAATGAAACAAGGATTCATGATGATAGTTCTTTTACTGTGTCAGCATCATTAAAAAATGAAACAACTCCCTTTCCAAGTCGAGTCTTTCAAAGATATCGAAGGTAAACCGTCATTCCAACCACCTTGTTGAATGCAATGAAGCTTGGGGGGCATGCACCTCGATTTGCATCACTATGTTGGGGGCATGTGAACTTATAACAAGCATAGTTTTTCGTTCCAAGCTTGTGTAAACATGAAACTGAATATGATCAGTTTTATGCGAAGTTCAAGCTCGTTAAAAAGTAAACCTAGCAATGAGCAGTTTTACGCGAGGTTCAAGCTCGTTAAAAAATAAACCTAGCAATGAGCATATGTTCCACCAGAGTTTAAGCTTATTAAAAAATGAACCCACCTTCGATAAATAACCATTGTGATTGCATTATCATCAGCTTTTGAGCCTTGGTCGTGTTCTTACCATCACCTCCACTCTTTTTTAGCTGATCATACGCCTCCATTTGATTGTTTACCCCTTTTGAGGAACAACTGCAATGAGTGATCCTATTAGCCACCTTCTTTACACTGTGTGATTGAAAAGTTCCAAATCTTACCTGGAACCAGCTGTTATCCGAAAACATCACTCGTTCCTCAAAAAACGAGTCTCCTTTAAGCTCTTTTCATCTGACTCGTAAAATATGAAAAGATTTCCAAGCAATTGGCCTCTCCAGCTCGTTAAAGCGATCGGAAGTGCTATCACTCCTCTAGATTTTAATCTTTTTGGACCTGAGGGATCATTACACAAAAAGATCGAGCGCTTGTCTTGTTCGGCTCGTTAAAACTATCAAAAATTCATCCCTTTCGTATTATTTTATACATTTTCTGACTTAAGGGATTATATTACGAAAAAGGAATACTAGAGTTTCCTTTCCAACTCTTTTCAGACTCTCTAAAATTGAAAAGGGCTGAGTTATATTTGTCGTTAAACTTGTTAAAACAATAGCGACAAACTTGTCCATGCAGACAAGAACGAGTTTCACTGTCGCTAGGCTTGTTAAAACATAGCGACGGGTTTGCCCGATGGGAAAATTATAGAACAGGCATATGTTATCCTCCTCAAGCTTGACAAAAATAAAGAGGTACTGGTTAGAAATGACTGGGGAAAAATTGGGAAGAAAACTTGAAGAAACTTTATTGGTAGCAAGTCGCTCTTGAACCTGACACTTTCACTCCATCACCATGATTGAGTTGGGTTGGGTTATTTCGTTCACCAGTCATATCACCATTGGTCCGTCGTACCATCCATCTTTAGGGTTAACACTACCAATCCATTTCAGTGTCGCTGATATGTTCAAGAGAAGTCTCTAAGAGAATTCACCAACCTAGCATGTGTCTCATCCGTTGCAATACCTTCACCCTTCATTCTTTCATGACCGCCACCCTGAACCTTGTATCATCAGATCGTTTTCACCTCCACGAAATCATTTGCTCCGTTCTATGTCATAGATGTGGGATTCATTAATGCCCTCCTACGACGGGTCACTTCTTGTTGACATGAGCTCATTATCCAAGAAGTTGACCTAGGAACAACCCTTCCAGTACTTTGAAGCTTGCATGCCTCAATGGCAAGTTTCTCACTTCCGGCAACAGGTTTACATTAATGGCCTTCAACCGAAAGATTTTGCATGGTGTTCGACATCGACTTATGTATTCACACCACGTGAATTGTACTACAGTACCTTGAGGATCATTATCATTATCAGTGATTCTTCTCGCGCCTCTTAACAACTTACATCATTGGCTGGTAATCAGGTGATGTCTTTCCATGTTCGACGCCAGAACATCTTTTCACATGGATCGACTTGTACTTCGAGGGAATATGGAACAAGTTTTGAAGACCTCGGATCTAGTTTCATCCATCTGGACTGCGATATATTCAGAAAATAAAAACATCAAATATACATCATTGCTGCACAGATAATCATCCAAGCCAAAGGATGATGGCTCTACCAGAATCATCAGTCTACCACACAGACGGTTGTCTGTCATATGTACAAGAAAATGAATTTATAAAGTTGAGCATGGGAATGCCCACCTTAGTTAGATCATGAAAATATTATGAAGATAATGTGTTGTATTTTATCTTATTACAGGTCACCTTCCAGTTCGAAAAACCTCGGATCCTCATGATAAATCATTTCACCTGACATCAGAAGATTTACAACCTCATGCTTTAGGGGGCAGTTGTTATAGAAAAATTTGGGCACTGAAACCCCAATCACATATGTCCATAAACCAAGGGCTTCTAAGTCCATAAAAGTGTTGTTTCATACCCTCAAGGAGCAAGGTCAGCTGATTACATCATCTCCTAGAAGTTCTCCCTGAAAAACTACTCAGAACTGGTCAAAACTGGACCATACAAACTACTCAGTGCTAAGGGTGCGATGCATACTGAAAATCCCTTCTGTGGGGTGCGATGAGTGAGAGCAGACAAATGGAAGAAGCAGTTGGCTAGGTGGAAACCGAGAGAATCTTCTAGAAACTACCCATTTGACACTTTCCTCTCTGAATTCACCCAGGGATGAGTAGGAGATCATGAGTGTCCAAGTGGAACCAAGAACTATCAGAGAGAGGACACTAATCAAAATCCCAGAAGCTGACTCACCCACCTACAAACATCTATATATGGATCCCTCATCCTAGAGATCCAAAGGTTGGAATCTTGTATTTTGTAAGGAAGTGATGTTGGTTTCTTTATGGAACATTATAGTGTTGGGTGACCTAGCTTTTCATGAGGTGAAGAATGGCTTTCATGCTGGGAGGATGGCACTGGGTCAGATCAATGGGTTGTAATCCTCTCTTCTACTCTTTCTATCAATAAAGTTATATGAGTTTTCCTCCATATTCTTGTATGTCTGAGTTGATATATGCATTTGTGTGGTCAATATATATCTGATCCTATATTGTTTATGATTGTAGATCTCCATGCTTTGATGGTATTATGCTGCTTTGACTCTACAGGTGTTCTTTGAAGCGGGACAAGCGAGGAAGGAGCGACAAAGATATGTCAAAGGGGAGAGGAAACAAGCAAGGAGCCAAGCGAAAGACTGAGGTTTGTACTCTCTACTTCTCTCTCATCTACTTCTCATAAAGGAAAACATAAGTAACTTTAGTTTGTTTGTTTCTAAGATAGCTACCCATCTTAGTGGGACTAGCAACTCTGAATGGACACTAGTTTTCCCAATAACAATGTTAGGCCCCTACACTAGTAGTATGTCAGCTTTGATTATGTTATGACCCCTTAGACTCCTATATATAGAAAGGAGGTCTTTTCATTTGTATCATCCAAGAATTGTTAATTTATGTAATGTAAAGGAGGTTTCCCCCTCGAAGAGGCTGAATTCAAAGGCGTTGATCTATCTTTTCTTGAGCTGGTTTCATAACATTCGGTATTAGAGCTTTGGATTCTAGGGTTTCGCTGCTCCAAACAGGTCATTGTGGCATTTTTGCTATAACTTTTTTTCTGCGGTGTTTCAAAAGCTAAAAAAAAACCCATTTGAGAAGAAACCGCGTTGAATCTCGAGTCTGAATCTCAAAGCTTTTCGCGCTATATTTGCGGAGATATGATCTGAGGAAGTTGGTCATTTTGAAGACTCCTGAATTACATTCCAAACAGGTGACCTGGGGAAAATCGTCATAACTTTCTCTCTAAGTATCAGATTGAAATTTCATAAGAAGGTATAGAAAGAGGACGGAATGTAGTTTCTTGTAGACATTCTTTTAGTGAAAAAGGTTGAAACAGTGACACGTGGCACTTCATACAATTTCGCTCTTCTGGAAAGGTCTATAATCAGGTCATCTTGGGAGATTATACATAACTCTTTCTTGGAGAATAAAATTTGGATCAGACTAGTGGCATTGGAAAGAGGACACAGAGGGCTACTACAAGTTGCAATTTCAAAACTTAAAGATCTGAAAATACAGATTTGCAGTCGTTTCAAGATCGAGCTCCTAAAATCAAGAAAAAACAAGATGAGGAAGTTTGATGGGAAGGATCTGGTAAATTGGATACTCTAGATGGAGCAATATTTTGATCTACACGGTGTACCACTATTACAAAAGGTATGTATTGCATCTTCATATTTAGAACCGGATCAATTTTTATGGTATGAAGGGCTTTGTTCTCGTAAAAAACTTGTTACGTGGTCAATTTTCACGTAGGAAATGATAGCACATTATGAGGATACAAAGAGCAACACCTTCTTTAGAGCAACACCACAACAATTGGAAAGAGTAAAAGGGCTTTGTGACATAGTGGAAAGAAAAATTATGGAAACCAGGAAGCATACTCCTCACAACTATAAAGATGTAAGTGTTGTTTCTCCTAGCCTTCCACAACCTAAAAGGGTTACACCTCAAAAATTGGAAGAAAAAAGAGAAAAGGGCTTTGTTACAATTGTGATAGAAAATGCACTAAAGGTCATAAGTGTGCTGAGAAGAAATTATTTTACAAAGAATATGAAGAGGAGGAAGAAAAGGATCAAGAAACATCAAAAGAAGAAGATATATGCCAGGACCCCACCCCAGAGAAAGAAGAAATGAATCAGACCATATCTTGTAAAGCATTGGCAAGAATTACCACTCCTCAAACTCTCAAGATAGAAGGACATATCAAGAAGAAAAAGGTGCAAGAAGTGAAAGATCACATCGAGAAAGAAGAAATGAATCCAACCATATCTTGTAATTCAATGGTCGAAATTACCACTCCTCAAACTATCAAGATAGAAGGACATATCAAGAAGAAAAATGTTCAAAAAGTGAAAGATCACATCGAGCATCAAGAAATGAATCCGACCATATCTTGTAAAGGATTGGAAGAAATTACCACTCCTCAAACTCTAGAGATAGAAGGACATATCAAGAAGAAAAAGGTTCAAGCAGAGAAAGATCACATCGAGCATCAACATCAATTTCTCCAACTTTTAAAGGATAACGCCACTTCAGTGCAAAATCAAATGAAACAACAGGTAGATCAACATCGTAGTGAAAAATGTTTTGATGTAGGTGATTGGGTATTTTTACTGCTACATCTCAAGCAAGCTATTTATGAGAAGGAAATGTTGGCAATACTACATGCACTTAAAAAATGGTGACCTTACCAATTGGGAAGACTCTTCAAGCATGAGGATGTGGAAGCATTGTTTTGTGTTGTTTCTATTATCCAACCAGATTGGATAAATGAAGCAAGGGATGAATGGAAGAATGACGAAGAAGTATGGCCACTTATTAAAAATTTACAAAAGATCCCAATTCAAACAATATTGCCAGAAATTCAAGGGGAAGGAAATATCATATTGGAACCTGGAGCAGTCATAGAAAAAAGAACCCGACAGCTACGAAATCGATCAATTTCAGAGTATCTCATCAAGCGGAAGAACTTACCCGCTGAAGATTCCACATGGGAGGACAAGAATTTTATACAGAAGCATCAAGAACTACTCAAGCGTTGAGGACAATGCTTTTTGAAAGAGAGGAGCATGTTAGGCCCCTATACTACTAGTGTAACCCCTTATTTTTATTAGTACAACCCCCTTATTATATTGATGTACCCATGTATTGCCCATATTGTTACTATTGTGCCCCATAGAAGCCCACTATTGTTATTATTGTTCCCTTACGTTATTATTGTTATGTTGGCTTTGATTATGTTATGACCCCTTAGACTCCTATATATAGAAAGGAGGTCTTTTCATTTGTGTCATCCAAGAATTGTTCATTTATGTAATGTAAAGGAGATTTCCCACTCGAAGGGGCTGAATTATAAGGCGTTGATCTATCTTTTCTTGAGCTGGTTTCATAACAAACAATTTGTCTAAAAGGTTGGGATACCAAATCTCTGTATATAACTCCATTAAACCTTAAACTTATCAATGGTTTCGCATCTGATTCATCTTATGCAGCAATACTCACTCAGATTAATGATCACAACTTGGAAGCACCCATTTCATTTTATAGTTCAAACTTGCAGGGTATTGAACTGAATTACTCCGAAGTATAAAAACAAGCTTTTGTTGTATATAAAGCTATTAAACATTACAGACCCTTCCTTTTAAAAGCCCATACAAAAGTTATAGTTCCTTTCCCTACAGTAAGGCAACTATTAATCCAAAGGGAATTAGGTGAAAAAAGGGCAAACTGGGTTAGAGCACTTCAAGAATATGACTTGGAAATCAAGCCAGCAAAGATTGTTAGAGGCCAAGGTTTTTGCAGGTTATTGGCAGGAGCATCCAACATTCAACAACCAGGTGATACATAACATATCGAAGAAATCAATCAGATAAGTATTACTGATTCTGAATCACAATATGCAGACTTGATATTTTATTTGAAAAATGGATATGCACCTCCTAACTTGTCTTATAAAAGCAAGAGGGCCATTAGATTGAAAGCAAGAAATTTCACAATTGTTGATGATGTACTTTTTAGGCAAAATTATGATTCAATCTTATTAAGATGCCTAGAAAAAACTGAAGCACAAAAGGTTTTGCAGGAATTACATGATGGACCAGCAGGAGGACATTTTGGAGCTAACACAACAACCCACAAAATCATTCATGCTGGATATTATTGGCCTACCTTGTTTAGAGATGCTCATGAATATGTAAGGAAATGCCAAAGTTGTCAAACTTCTAGTGGAAGACAAAGAAAGCTAGCTTTCCCTTTGCAACCAGTCAACATTGAACAACCATTTGAGCAATGGGGATTGGACATCATCGGAGAAATCACTCCACATTCTTCCAAACAGCATAAGTATATCCTTACTGCCACGGATTATTTTACTAAGTGGGTTGAAGCAATTCCTTTAAAGACAAAAAATTCTGAGGCAATTATAGAATTCATAGATCAATTCATCATTACCAGGTTTGGTGTCCCAAATGCTCTTGTTTTTTATAATACATCTTACTTCTCTGGCAATGCTATGTTTGATTTCGCTATTAAAAGAGGATTTAAATTGAAATATTCTGCTAATTACTATCCCCAAGGTAACAGTTTAGCAGAATCTACCAATAAAAATCTAATTAAGATTATTAAGCGAACTATCGAACAGAATCATAAAAACTGGCATAAATCTTTAATATTTGCACTATGGGCTAATAGGATAACACAGAAAGCTTCCATAGGTTCTTCTCCATTCAATCTTGTATATGGGAGAGAAGCAGTGCTACCAACAAATCTTGTCCTTCCTTCTCTAGCCCTAGTTCAATTTATTGAAGAAAGCCCTTCTTCTTCTATTCAACTTAGACATGATCAAATCCTAAAATTAGAAGAGGAAAGAGAAAAAGCCAAAGTTACTCATACAAAACATTAGCAAATTATCAATTCATCCTTTGATTCAACTTCATCCGGTTCAAAACAATTTCAAGTCGGTGATTTAGTTCTGAAATGGGACAAAGCCCATGAGGATAAAGGAAAACACACCAAGTTCTAGAAAATGTGGCTTGGGCCATTTCAGATCTGCGAGAAGATAGGCCATTCGACCTTTATATTACAAGATTTATCAGGTTTGAGATATTTTCTCCCTGTTAATGGCCTTATCTTAAAGAAATTCTTCAATTGAGGAGGTAACCCCTTCTCCTTTTTTAGTTTAGTAAAATTTGTAGTTTGTAGGACCATTTAGAAATAAAGTTGTAAGGTATCTTCCATTGACCGTTGTTGTATTTAAAAGTTTCTCAAAGAAGTAGTGTTGATATTTTCTTTTAAAATAATAGAAGCCTTAGACAAAAAGGACAATTTCTAGGAAACTAGGTATAATTGCATTCTGAAACCACATTTCAATTTTTGTGAACTCTTCTCAAGATTTAGAAGTATTGTAAATCATTTTATTTTTTTAAATTGGTCACAAAAAAGGTTATCAATATCAAAACAGAAACTAATCCAATTTCAGCATCGTCAACTCTTACCCTGTCATCCATTCTCTCTTAAGGAGAAAATTCTCCATCCCATTCATCGAAGTTTGTAATTACTCAGAGTGTAATTCTAAAATATTTGATATAAAAGATAAGGGGTCTTATTACAAGCCTGCTTACCATGATCATCGGGAAATAGTTTAACCGACATTACCAAACACTGCATACCAAAACAGGGTAATGGCTTAGAATTATAAGACAAGGGGTCTCATCACGAGCCAGCTTGTTCGGTTAAATTACTACCAGCGAATGGCATTGTCACTCAGCTGGCCACCGAACCAAGACAATGACTTTTTATCTTACAAAATAACAGAAAAGTAAAAGAGATACAAAATATGGAAGCATGTTTTGAATTCACTCTGTTAATCATACTCTGAAGTGGATGGGATAATGGACAATAATGTGGTTAAAAGGTATCCCTGTCGAAACTATGAACGTTTGCTGGCAGCAGAGGCTCTACCTATGACAGACGAGTCAATTCTAAAAGCGGATTTGGAAAGGTTTTTTTTTTATCATTATCAACCAATAGAGGCCAATTTAAAACTTAGAATGTATATAAGTTTAGACAAGAGAAGAAATTAGCAAAGAGAGTTTTATTTTATTTGGAATGCATATATACCTAGTTATATTAGAATTTTCCTCTTTGATGAGATTCCTATTTAGAGAAAGTTTAAGTATTTCAGTACATTTCATAGATAATTGTTTCTTCCAGCGAATCGCCAATTGTTGTGCTCTACAACAACCCCCCATTTCATACAAATTTTATTTTCATAACTATAATATGAAATGGGTCCCTTTTAGAATTAAATTGGTATCAACTTAGTATTTTTCAAAAGGTCCGAAAATAAATAAAACATTATAAACCTTTTGATAAATCACATAAGCGGTCTTATAATAAAAAATGAATAATCCCTTATTATTGCGATAAAGCGATCGCAAGATCGCATATCGCAATAACAAAGGATACATAACAAAAGGCCCATTAATTTTTCCCCGATGCGACAATACACGAATGGCTATCGGATATCGGCAATGGCAAGCTATCATAACAAAAACCCCTTTTCGCTCCGATGCGATGCGATATCGCTATCGGCAATCAGAGATGTACCATGCATGCATTTCAAAGCCCTCATTTAAAAATCCCGATGCGAATTGGCGATATCGCTATCGGCAATCGGGGATTCCGAAAGGAACCAATATAACAACTTAAGCTTTCCCCCGATCGCCGATTGCGATAAAGCTAAAAGCGCAGATTTCAAAAAAGATTGGTAAAGCCGGGATATTTTATGGTTATTTAGTATTAATGGCCTTTCTTTTCCCGATAGCGATTCACTTGCACTCAACTGCCAAAACATCAAAGCCACGCTTAAATAAATCATTTGGCCAATGAACGACATAATGAGCATTTAAAGGATTGACAGGTTTAAACGGCCATTTAATGAAACAGTAAGTCTAAAATCTCTTCAGAGATCGCATTTGTGGCCACCTTAATTTAAATCCTCCATTATTCATTGATTAATATATCTCGTTCTTCTTTGGTTTGCGCTATCAATTCTCCGCATTACATTCATTTTCACTCCTGTGCAGAGCTCTTCCGAAGCAGTAAATTCAAGCAAAATGGGGAAGAAATCTAAGAAAACTACAACAGCTTCCGCTTCGCCAGCTACAGGGCAACCCACTGCCGATCCAGGAACAAACAGAAAGGGACTGATATCCGACACTACATGTCTAGGACTCGGCAAAACTACTTGGCTAAGCACCTATAATTTGATTGAGGCCGAAGAACCTGAGGTAACAACAGTGCAAGCCACAGCAGACACGACTCGGAAATCTGATGCTACTCTAAAGGATTTAGCCAACTCTTTCCTTCATCGGATAGCAGCCCAGGAACAAATTCTCCCATATACAGATGTGGTGAAGTGGGCAATTGAAGAAATCCCAATCACAAACAGAACATTTTGCACCATGGACGGGAGAGTCTTCAGTTCATTTCAACCTGATGATTTGAGGAAAATGTACCATTTGCCTGTACCGGAGAAGAAGTACAACAAGGCCTTCTTGGAGAAATTTAGAAATGAGAACGAAATTGAATTTGAACCCATTCAGGATTGGAGGCAAACCCCAACAAAACACAAGCATGAGTCTTCAGGTAAGTACTCTGTCGATTCTTTGTGTTCTCCTTATTGTTATGCCGGGATAATGATGTGTAGATTGTGGGGGTTACATAATTCCGCAAACTTCACTATAGAGATGGTTCCTTTGATGGAGGCAGCATGTAATAGTGAAATAATGGATTGGGAAACTATACTGTCTGATAAGCTAGCAACCGCAGTCCTTGAATTTAGGAACAAATCCCGCATTACTGAAAGGGTCATTCCCCCATTCTACTATAGTGCCTATATCTTGGACACCCTGTGTTTTAATTCTGAATTTCCTGTGCTTGGATGGAGATGGACTCCACAAGACCCCATGCCCATTCATATATACCACCATAAGTTATGGAAAGCCCACTATAAGCACCATTTATATCAAGTTTGCAATGGTTTTATGTTACCCATTCACTATTCCATTTTTTATAAACCTGCTCCTAAGATTTCCTACCAAGCGAAGGTTGACTTGACATCCGTAGGAAGATGGTTCGGAGAAGGAAAATTCACCTATGTAAGAGTTTTCGGCAGCCAAGCCAAGCCTCATGTCCTCCCTTTGTACATACCCGATAAACTGTTAGCCCGATAGGTAGCCTATCAGATTACATTCGAAGGAGTTACATAGACTCTAAGGAACAAAAAGAAGCAGGTTTGGCCTCCTTTTCCTCTAAGATGCGGTGTTTATGGTCTGCATGACTTTAAACATGCAGAGAAAGAGGCTGATAGGATCAAGGCACTAAATCTAGCCACTCTTCCTAATAGGCGATTTGATCCAAACAAAGTCGCCTACAATGCACTTGAACAGGCAAAATTAACTAAATTTGACCATAAAGAAGATATGTTTGATGACCTGTTCTCCTCAACCGAGTCAATATTCCAGGTTAAAACGTTGGCCAAAATGAAGTATCAGGATGACGGGTTAGTTGAATTTAACAGACTTAGAGAATAGAGGTTGCAAACTCTGCCTCTAGATCTATTAGCAACGAACCCAATGACAGAATAAAGTGAGCCTGAGTAGCGACTCACTAAGGAACCTCCTGCTACATCAAAAGAGCAGGAGGAAGTGCAGGGAATAAAGCAAGAGGAAACCCAGGGAAAAGAGCAGGAGCAGAGCAGCACAGAGGTGAATGTAGATGCCCAGATTGACCCTAAATTGCTCCAAGAATGGCAGCAATTCGAATCAATCATAAGCAATCTTGAGAGCTCAAAGTAAGCCGAAACATCCAAAGCGGCTGACACACAGGAGACAACATCTAAACAGGTTCCAAGTGGAACCAGCGGCCTACCCAATTCTACAAGAATAGAGATAATTCCTAAGGATCCCTCAGATCAGATTGTTTTGCAAGTGGAAGAAATACCTCCATTGGATGTCTTTAATAGCCCAAAGCACAAGGCTATAATAAAACGACAGCGGAAAAGGAGAAGGAATGATCAACCTTCCCTATTCCCGGAACAAACAGTGACAACCAATGTGGTCTGGAAAGAGGAATTTAATCCTTCTGATGACCTTACTAAATTGTCCCAATATGCTGGAGCCTATTTAGCAGCCACCATGGACAAGGCATCAGAAGTGACTAATCTGTTAAGAGAAAAAAACCAATCAATCGCCTCGCTACAAGTACAGTTATCGGAGGCACAGCAGAAGGCAGAACAACTGGAGCAGCAATTGTACACACAGCAACAAATAAACAATCAATTGAATAAACAATTGCAGGAGGAAAAACAAAGAATTGATTCAAGCGTCGTTCAAAAGCAAAAGGAGCTATCAGAAGCGCTAGCAAAATTGAAAGCGATGCATGAACAGATGGGGAAATCTAAAGATGAGCAAATTGCTCAATTATCAGTCCAAATAGAGAAAACCAAGAATCTTCCACAGCCAGCTGAATTCAGAGCCGAGGCATTACAAATTAACAAAGCATTGGTGACACAAATAAGGCTGTTATGTCAACAAATCACCCAAGACGAACCTTTATGTGACTTAACAGCATCAATAAGAGATAAATCGGCTGATGCTAGAACAGACTTGGAGCAGGCCGATGAGACCTTGAGTAATTTTCTTGAGTGGCAATACACTAATGAGGGACAGGAAGCTAATTTGCCAAAAATCTTAGAATCACATAAAGAGATATTATTTATGGAATGGCAATCCCAGTTAATGAAAGCAGAGAGAGCAGTTTCGAGATGCAAGTTAACCACCAGTAATTTGGTTGAATTGATTAATGATACTCTCTACTTATCTAACATGATCTCTCAATGTACCCCACATAAATTGCTATCGACTAAAACATTGGAGCAGTCATGTTATCAAGAGCTGGAGAAAAGTGGGAGATTAATTGCAGGAATTAACATTTTGACATGGGACACCTATTGGTTGTTCCTAGTCAAACCATACAGCCAGAGAACCGCCCTCAAGTGCCTCACAGATGCAATCGGGTGTATCATTCCCGATATACAAGATGCCACCTATGCTGCCCAACTCAATTCTCGTCTCAACCGACCACCAGAAGTGGAACCAATGCTTGCAATATGCCAGCTCAAGTCTAAAGGCAAACAGCCTAAGTGATGAATCATGCTGCCGACTGCCAGATTTCCGTGAGGAAGATATTCTGAATCAAGTTGTACCAATTAAGTAGGATTTTAGTTTCATAGTTAGTTAGTTTTAATCAAGTATTTATAGACCCTTTCATGTATTTAGAAAGGGTCGTAAGTTTTTGTATATGACTTAAACCTGAAGTTGCACTACTATACTTCAGGCATATTCTTTTATAAAGACTGGGCCAATTATTCCAATTTTGATAATGAAGCTTTTATGTGAATGTGCACTACTGCCTTTGTTTAAAATTATTTCTGCGTCGGAAGAAGGAATCCAAATACTGATTGATATTGGGAGTGATTTGCAGCTCATATGGCACCAGTATCTATGTCTGAGTTCATTCCGTTTATGTGAATTGTTGCTTGATCCTCTTGCTATTATCAGATATATGCATGGGTTTTTAACAACATTCTTTATACTTTCCACTACTGGATGTTTACAACATGCTTTTCTTTTAATCATACATGTATCGGTAATATAAAAGGATAAGTGTAACAATGTGTTAATCACTTTGTTCAACTATTTGAACAAAGTAATCATTAAATAAATGAATGTCTATGTTTATTGCTTAGAGTCATCTATATGCCGATCGATGAACAGAGATCATCAAATGTTGCACTTCAAAGAATAGAAGCCTCCCGGGATAGAATAATTATTTATATTTTCGCTGATAGATTAAGTCATCCATTCATTATCATTTATTAGAAATCAATCACTCATCCATAACCTTCTATTCATTATTGGGAAACTGGTCCCATTATATCCAGTCGGAGTTACCATTCCAAACGGAAAAGGAGCTATATTAAGGTCCGAACCGAGTGGTTATCCCCCAATGTTGATACAACAATTTTTGGGGCATCAACATAATGTAACCACAAACTTCATTGGAAATCATAAGCTATCAATGTGCATGAGAAAAAATAACTGAGTGTAAGAAAGTCATTTCTCTATTTTTTATGAATCATGCCAATATGTATATCAATTCATATGAAGCAAAGTGCAACAGGGGATCATTGGAAAAGATATTTTGGTGAATGGTAAATGGGATTAAAATGGAATGATGGTAGTAAATATTTGGTGACTATGAATATAGTTCCCCCTCCCCCCCAACTGAAGTTGTTGCATGTCCTCATGAAACATAGTGTAGGTCATGGAAGGGAAAAGGAAATGGAGTATGGTGAGGAAATTTTCCAAAATATTCAAGTCAGCATATAAGGAATTGCGTGATTAAATCTTAGAAAATAACATACCTCCACTCACCCAAAAAGTAGATGAACTATGAAATAGGAATGGAGTTGTTGCAACTGCTAGATCAAGAAAACATGACTGGCGCGGGAGCTGCAACTACACTGTTGTAACTACAACTGCTAGAACTGTTGTAATAGCAACTGCTGTAACTACTGTAATAGCAACTTCTGTAACTACTGTAATTGCAACTGTTGGGACTGTTGTAATAGCAACTACTGGGACTGTTGTAATGGCAACTGCTATAATGAATCAGGGAAAAGAGGAAGTATGAAAGTGGACTGGAGTACTCTCATATATAAATTCAGTGACATTTCTGAGTCCGAACAATGTGTTGAAGTTAAACATGCTAGAAAACCACCTAATTACGGCCAATGATATGGAGTCTTAATAGGTACGAGAGAAACAACCAATAATGACAATGGCCCTCAAAGTACAATAGTACAATCCGTGAATGTGATAATGAAGTTGAGGTCGAACACTCGTGGAATCACCCAATCAAAAGTCAATAATGAAGACCTGTCGTCAGATGTGAAGAACTGACCATTAAGGCATGCCAGCTCTAAGGTACTGAAAGGAAGTTTCTAAGTCATCTTCCTTGATAGCGAGCTGAAGTCAATAGGAAGTGACCTGTCAAAGGAGGGCAATGATGAGTCCCCCATCATCGACACGAAACAAAGAATAAAGTGGAATGATATTCAAGACCGTAGCAATGACTCAAACAATGTATAGGTAAATAACCGTAGAGTGGACTTCTCTTGAACATATTGGCAACATGACTCTGGAGTGTGGCAGCATCTGAATCAACATGGGACTAAGTGAGAATATCCCAAACCCGACATGAGAGCAGAAGTGTGTCATGTTTAAGAGAAACATGCTGTGTATACAAAGGATGCCTCATCTTCCTTTTCCCCTGTTATTTCTAGCTAATACCCCAATTATTTTAATCACATGCTTGAAGGGTATAGCATATGATTGTTATGTAAGTTCATTCTTCAAATGAATCCATCCTAGTAAGTTTTACGAGCCCTAGGAAGGATAAGCTTGGTCTCATCATGGTGACAAGTCTTTCTTCACAAAATTTTAACGAGCCCGGCGTAAGAATAACTCAGTATCCTTTTCATGTTTAGAGAGTTTGAAAAAGAAAACTTCATCATGTCCCTTTTCATAATTTATCCCTCGGATCCCAAAAGGTAGAAAACAATATCTGAGGGAACCTCTTGACCGTATCGACCAAGGTGTACATTTTTCATAAATAATCAGTCTCAGCCTGAAAAGGGGTAAACATATACTGAGGTGACGTCAATTCACTTACTTTAACGAATTCGAAATGACAAGTACTCAGCAATATTTTCAATTTTCGAGAGTCAGAAAAGAGCTGAAAGATGACTCCAAAAAAGAGATAAAATAAAACTCCTAGAATCAGTCAACACCGATTACTGTTCACATTGAAGGTACTTGGAACTGCACATGAAACACACTCATCACTAATATTGAGAAAATATTAAAATATTACAAAAATTTTGGACAAAATGACTTTCAAAACTTATAAATAGGTAAAAGTAATTTCATTTTTACCATTTTACCAAACTGAGCTCTTAAAGTGGTTTTGTGCCCTAATTTCCTTGATTTTCTAGTGGTTGTTATGGGAGATCCAGGGTACCATTTCACGATCTGTCTATGACAGGTAATAGCCTCATCCTTTCTCTTGCATTTCATTACCCTTTTATGCAATTTTAATGGTGAATTTTAAGCTAGAAAAGAGGATTTTTAAAATTCAGGTCATCGGCGACCATCGCGGGTATGGTCATCAAACCCATGATGGTCACACTCGAGCCCAAATGCTCGCACGATGCCATTGCACTATTTTGAAAAATAGGTGCGATGGCACTGAGAGCAATTTTTTAGAGATTAAAACTCATTTTAAATCAAAAAACTATTGAATTTTATCCATGAAAAAGCATTAAAAAGTGTTTAAATGTTTTTTACAGGAGAAATATGGTCCTAGAGTGGAAAGAAAGTGTCCATGAGGCCAAATATCACCAAGCATCTCAAGTTCCGGCATGCATAAATGCTTTGAGGGATTGTTTCCTACTAAAATTCTTCCAGACCACAGGGTTGAGGGCATAGATGGAGTTGCTACCCTATCTGATCAGCCTTTGGGATGTAGATTGTGAGATCTTCATCATGAAAGGGAAATAATTGGAACTGGAGGATATGGACATCTATTTCATCATGGGATCATCCCTTTGAGGAGAAGCCATTCAGCTCTTTAGATCTCGCCAAGGAGGTGAGAGTACTAGGAGTTTAGTCCATAGATACTATCCTGGTGCCGAGATAACTAGCAGAGGTAAGGTGAAGATTGCAAAAATCACCAATAACATTGTTCTAACAACAATATTATTCACCATGGAACATGTATCTAGCATGCAAGCTCTTCATGAGGTTTCCAAGTCTCAATTTTAGTATGTTATTGCTTGTTTTACCCCCACCATCTTCAACTGGTGTGGAGGTATCTTGGAGAACATGAAACGCCAACTGACAAAGGGTAAGCACGAACACCTAAAGCAGTTCGGATTTGGTTCCATACTGGTGACCTTCTTCTTGGAGAAAATACTGCTCTTTTGGTATGAGTGGGCAGAAGTACCACATCCTGCCCCCCAAGATCTGAGGCTCGTGAGATGGAGCCAGATCATGCCTCGAGGAGGCACGGGTAAACATATGCACTATCCACCACAGTTCTTCATGTGGCTTGAATGCCAACTACTTATGGTGGGTGACTATTCTTATGCCAGCATAGATTTCAAAGGGGACCTAGGTTTACCTCTACCACCAGGCGAACAGTGGATCGATGCAAGTAAAAAATTGTTTTTTATTTTTTCAAGTTTTATGATTTTCATGAGAGTGTAAGCTAAGACTCAACTCATGATAAATGTGCAGATGTGGGACCAGAGAGACCACTAGGCATGTCACAAATAGCATGGCGAGATGCCCATCTGATAGTAATTGTGGACTACGAAGAAGGGGTTGACCCCTTAGCTGAGATGGAGCGAAATCTGGAAGCCATCACTCGAAGGGTTCCAGATTATGCCACTATTGACGATGTTCCACTGTGATGGCGAGGACATAAAGTGGGAGTCTCTGCAAGACTGTGTCGGCTGCTAGGTCGAGTGATCAGAGCAGTCGCATGCTATCATGAGCACCATCCAGTTTGATAGTTCTTATAGTCTTTTACACATTAATTAATGTATTTAAATTACGTTAAATATGTTGATATGTAATGTAATCAAAATTTCTTTCCAACAATCTAACACATATATACATACGCAATATTTGTGAATTTCTTACTGAATAATGATTGTTTAATTGTAACATAACAAGCTGTGAATCCAACTTAACAACTAAATCCCTAATGCCAGGAGCAACTACTTCTAACAAGAGTTCAATAACTGCACTATACTCAATGATATTATTGGTTGTTCAACCATGGTAGATACCTTGTAAGTTAATCAACTCACCATTAGGGTCATAGAGTACCCACGCTACGGAAAAGAGGTTTTGTGTGCTATGACAAGCACCACAGCAAAACCCACATAATGACTTGATGACATCTGGAAACTGAATGGAACACAGGGTAAGAAGAAAAACATATGTCTGCGAAGCAAACAAACACACCAAAAAATCAAAAAGCGCGCCAATGAATTAACACACTAATGTACAAAAGTTATCATACAAATTTCATGCATAGTACTTTTTAAGATACAACCCATTATGGGGTCGTGACAATGCATTTCCCTCATACTCACATAGCTCATAGGCACCTTTCTGTAAAACACGCTTGACAATGTAGGGCCTATGCCACATAGGTTTGAACTTGCCTACCACCAACTTATCATTCGCTTGATTATAAATGAGGACCAAGTCACCCTCAAAGAAACTGCGAGGATAAACGGTTTGGTCAAAATGAGCTTTGACTCGACTCTTTTGAGCTTTGATGACTATCACAGAGATGCAACGAGTCTCGTCGAGTCTCTCAAGATACAGTAGTCGTTCCTCTTCAGGCGAGGTATTCGAAAGAAGTTCGATAGCTAGCTTAAGCGAAGGGATTTTTCATTCGACTGGAAGAGTTGCCTCTAAACCATACACTAGTTGGAATGGAATGAATCCAATGGTCGTACTAGAAAAGGTTCAGTAAGTCCAAAGAGCTGAGAAAAGCATTAAATGCCAATCTTTTATGTGCTTCCCAACAGTACGCTGAAGCATAGTAATCAAAACCTTATTGACTGCTTCAACTTGGCCATTGGCCTTGTGGATAATACAGAGTCGAGCTATCATGTCAAAGGCCCAACTGAGCAGTTAACTCTGCCATCATGTGCTGATGAAAATGTGATCCATGGTCAGTCATGATAGCTTAAGGGACACTGAAACATGCTATAAAATGGTTAAAAAGGAACTGCATGGTAGTAATACCGTCAATATTGTATGTAGGCATCACCTCGACCCATTTCGTGAAATAGTCGACGACGATGATGATCTAACCATGCCCCCCAGCCGAGTGAGGGTTACATGTCATGAAATCAATGCCCCATTTGGAAAATGGCCCAACAGTAATTACAGGGTGTAGGGGTGCGGGTGGGGCACACTGCTTGTGGTTGAAAATCTGGCATTCATGACATTTTGGATAGCTAGAATGCAATCTTTGAAGATAGAAGGCCAAAAATAACTGACGCGAAGTATTTTCTGAGTAGTGGAATATCCAGACATATGACCACAACAGGCACCAGAGTGGAAATCATTTAGGACCCGCTCAGCTTCTTTAAGGGTGAGACATCTGCGAAGGACAGAGTCCACATCGACCCGATACAAGGTATCACCAAGGATCTGATAGGGTTGGGACAGATATTGGATGCGACGTTGGTCTGATCGGGACAACTCAGATCAGAATGTATGGGTTTGGAGATAAACAATAATTTCTCCATACCAGAGGTCAAGAGTGCTAATCAGATATAGTGTTTCATTGGGTATCTCCTCAGTAAAGTCGGTTGCAATGGTTGCAAACGGGAGATCATAGATTAACTTAGCAAAGAGAGAGATTTCTTTGATTTGGTAGCAGCAAATTCTAAAACAAACTCGTGTCGGACGATGATCCATTTGGATTATTTTCCCCCAAGTAACTAGAGAGTCAATATATATGTCATGGGGTTCCAATCAGAAATCACAGTGGTTTTCGGTAAAAGGATATAGTGTCGAAACCTTTGGACAACATGAACCACCGCCAAAGCAAGCTTCTCAATGTGAGCATAGCAAGACTCAGTATCAAGAAGATTTCGGCTCAGATAATAAACCACATGCTCGTTGTTGTTATCATCGTCTTGAACTAATACCATAGCAATGGTTGTATCAGTTGTAGCCAAATACAAGAAAAAATTGTAGCGGTAATTGGGGGGATGCAGTAAAGGAGCACTAATCAGGCCTTTCTTTAAAGCATCGAAGGATTCTTGGGCAACTTCATCCCAGATAAAAGGGATCCCCTTCTTAAGTAAGCGAGTATAACCTTTGGAAAGTTCAACATAATCAGGAACAAACTGATGGAGAAAATTAGCTTTTCCTTGTAAGCTATGCAATTTCAGCAGTGATGAAGGAGAGCGTAGATTGATTATGGCCTCAACTTTTAAAGGATCAATTCTGATCCCTTCACGAGACACGACAAAACCTAAGAGTTGACCGAAGTCAATGCAAAAAACACACTTGTGTGGATTGAGACGAATATTATAATGCTAACGTCGCAAAAAGATAGCTCTTAAGTGATCCGGATGGTTACAATGTGTATTTGAATGAGCAGGAAAGTCGTCGAGGTATGGATGAACAATGTGTCAAATGCCATGGAATGCATAGGACATTGTTCGCTGAAAGGTAGCGCCAGCATTCTTTAGACTGAAAGGAAGTTTTTTGTAAGAAAAAGTACCCCAGTGACAGATAAAGGCCATTTCAAGCTGATCGACAGGTGAAATGTTAATCTGGTTATAACCAGAAAAGCCATCCATGAAAGAAAAAATCTCACTTCCTACGCATTCGTCGATGATCTGGTCAATAAAGGGAGTAAGATAATTGTCCTTAGAACACGCATGATTGATATCGTGGTAATCAACACAAACACGTATCATGCCCTTCTTATTGGCAACAAGGACGATATTGGATACCCAATCCGTCAATGGAATAGGATAAATGAATCCTGCTTTCAAAAGCTTTTCTACTTCTGCTTTGATCGCAACAGCCTTTCGAGGGTGCACAGGTGAAGCCGTTGCTGAGTAGGCTTAGCACTAGGATAATTCAGAATCTCATGCACTATTATAGTTGGATCAATAACAGGAATTTCCTCATATGACCAAATGAAAACGTCTCGAAATTATTTAAAAAGCTGAGTATAAATCTTGATCTCTTCTGGAGAATAAGAAACCCCAATATGGATGTTCTCGACAATGCCAGTTTAACGGAAACGTCAAGAGGCATCGTAGCAGTGATGTTTCCCATATTTCCCTCCGACAAGAATTCATGTACTCGGATGGGCATCTGAAGTGGAGGTGCAGGAGAATGAGAAACATACGCTTCAAGACAGGAAGGAATCCCATCGAGGCCAGGGAGGAAGGAAGAACGATGATGTAGACTGTTTCATGGAACTTCGTCCAGAGACATGGCCTCCATGATACTTTCTTTAGTGGGGAATGCCTCGTTCAAGGGATCCAAAGAATACCAAGAACTAGGCCACAGGGATGGCACATAAGTGTCTAGGTTCATACTGAAGATAGTATGACTTCCTAAAGCAGCCATTGAAGCTAACACAATTTCTTGATAATTTATCTCCAATGGACTTAAAGGCATAGCATCGCCAAATGAGTCAATTTGATCTTTGGTAGGGATAATCCAAGGATCCGAAGAACCTGAGATCATATTGACTGAATGAACATTTGGGGTGCGAGAGTGAAAAAACCCATTAAAGCGGAGTCTTTGAAGAGACCTTCTCCCACGCTCTTGTAAGGAATCTCAGTATTGCCCACATAAGGAATGTTATCATCGGACGAACCAGAAGGAAAGAAAGACAGTTGATCAACTGTGACTATTTTTCCTTCATGAGGAAAACGAAGTATGCGGAAGAAAGAAGACACCAAACAAGACATGGCGTGAGTCCAGCTTCACCCAAGAAGAAGGTTGTAGTTGAGATTGGCGCCTACAACTTCTACTTCTAATTCAATAGTCTTGCCTTCTAATGTAATCGGTAAGTTCATGAGAATACTGTATGGTCGCGAACCTCTACCATCAAAGGCTTCCAAGGTGTTCGAAGATTGGTTAAGAGGAGGAGAGCCAATGGCTTTCCAACATGAAACTGGCATGATGCAGGTAGAGGCACCTTCATCAATAACCGTTCGATGAATCGTCTTCCCTTTGATAAGGACCTATATCAGAAATGAAATCTGATAAGGAAGACAAGGTACATGATTCTCAAGATTGAAAGTAATCAGACTCGAATCAGAAGGATCGATAGCACCTATAGCAGACAACAGTGACTTACGATACGTTGGACAGGATTGAAGAACCTCCAAGGCAGACATCATCGAAGGTGCTTGAGCTAAATACTCAACAATATTGTAATGTTGTGCAGCTCTAGCATTCAAATTAAAAGATGACTTCCAAAGAACACCTTTAGGGGGTGGTCAGATGACAGACTCACTGTTAGGGTACTCACTATGGAGCGGACCAGAAGCAGATGGATTAGAAGTAGAAGGAGCATCAGTAACGTCGTTCTCCATGGTCTGCTTAAACGTAGCTTGATAGTCCATGGTTCGAGTACGATCGAGATAGGTGATGAACCTTGCATCATGAACACCTGGGAACCTGAGGAAGCAGAATACTGAGGCTGGTCTACCAATTGGGTATATTGTGATGGAAAGGGTTATTTTAAGACTACTGGAGTCCCTTTCAGTAAGCGACTAACTTCAAATCATCGAGGACAATCCTTAGTGTAATGATCCTCCTCACAGATGAGGCAAGGATACTTGGGCTTCCTTCGAGAAGCATCATCAGTAGAAGACTTAGGAGGGTCCTATATTGGGGCATCGGTTTTGGCCTTACCTTTGCCCTTATTCTTACCTTTAAAGTAATTATCTGATGTGGTAGACTGGAAAACATGAACCTCAGAGGTTTTACCAAGATTGGATGAATTCTTAGAGGGATTATGGGACTAGTGTTCGAGACTAATTTCTGCTTCAAAGAATCTTTCACAGGAGTCTGAGACACAGAACCAATCACACCCTCAACAGGTGGTGTATCGGGAGACTTCGATGTTGTCAGATTTGAGGATGGTATCAAAGAGTCAGGTAAAATCTCATACAATGTGCTAGATTGCGAATAGACCAAGTCTAAATACTAGGCACAGGCAATATCTTGCTCTTCTGTAACACATCCACATGTGGCTATGTCCTCAACAATTTTGCTGATGAAGGATTTATGAACCATTATGTCAACAACTCATCAACAATATCAAACTTGATGAGGTGACACTGACGTTTCCATTCATGGATATGATCAAAAATGTGGGTCATAGTGTCTTGCTTAAGCGATGTAAGAAAATGGGTATCAGTTTCATAGCGAACCAGTAGCTGGAAATGAGTGAGGAAATACAATGAGTAATCTAATCACTAACTTGCAAAAAAGTAAACTAACTCATACTACATCAACTAATATTCTTATTCCTCACTATTTGAGTCGCTTGGATATAGGAGGTAATCATAAACAAATGGAGTAATATGATATCTAAATTGCATGAAAGTAAATGAGCAAAACAGAACTGAAAGAAATGACAATTCTGGAAGTAAAACTTAGAACATAAATCAGCAGAAGGACAAGATGATTTCATGTCATTAGTCATTAAAAACTATGTAAATTGCCCGGGTTGTCTACAAGAACCTGAAAGAAAAACACTGATCAGTTAACAATCATGAGAAAGCATAAAAGAAAAGATGGACAACAGTTAACATGAATATCAGAACAGTGTAATATATACAAGCAAATGATTATAAAAGTAGTAACATAATGAAAGCAAGCAAGAAACTATACAGTAGATACAGAGCCTTGGTGTACAGGGGCCCTCTGCAACCTCGGCCAATCAATACTCAGTCATGAATTGAACTTAAGAACGTTGTCTTCTCATATATTAAAATGTTGTTATAAGATAAAGATATAGCACGGCACAGTGGGCTTGTTATGCTATAACTAATTCCTAAATTTTTCGCTGCCAAACAGACACGTGAATGACCACGTCCTGAGATCTAGCAGTATGGTAGTCGTGACAATTAAATCTATGGAGTGGTGGCTGTTCGATTTGGTTCACGGATCGATCCACAGGTGTTAGCACACCTCCGGAGATTGAGGAACTTGCCACGCAAAACTTCACGTGGTAAAAACAGAGTCGTGCCACCACAAAACTCTTGGTTTGACCACTGCTTTGACTGCCCTTGACCGTGGTTGTTTATGAGAGATTCGGCTGAACCAAGGGGACACGCTCCATGTACACATCATTTGCAGCTTTCCCATGGTCTTCAGTGGACACCTGTAACATAGTCTTCAACAAAATGGTTGTGGAAACTTGCGCTGGCTGCGGAAAGTGACAAGTTTCCGCAGCTTATTGAACAAAAATCTAAATCAAATAGCAGTCACAAGACATAGTTAGGAAACCATTTTATAAGCTCTTTTTAAACTAATATGCAATGATTTGACAGCTTGGTGGGTCAAGTAAATGGAAAAGAAGGCTGAAAAGGTGTATAGGGAAGATGCAAGTTTGGGACTCAACATACCCCCACTATGAAGGTGTTGCATGTCCTCATGCAACCATAATTTTAGTCATTCCCCTTTAATCCATATGTTCTGAAGCCTCTGCTAGTACATCCAGTCCTCTTCTCTTCTTTCTTGGTGCTACCACCATCTTGGGTTTCCTTATCAGACATCTGAATTTGAGATTGATTAATTCTCTGCTCAACTTTCTGCACTTTTTCTTTAGTTTCTTGTTCTTCTTTTGCCATAGTCCCAAATGAAGCATAGTACTATCATGAATAATATTTTCCACTTTGCTCTGCTCCTTAAGTGCTTCATTTTCTTGCTTAATATGCCTGTTTAGAACCTCTAATTCAAATACTTCTTACTTTAAGGATTGGACTTGTGCATCTTGTATCATGTGGGGGAGAGTGGTACTCGGGCCTGTAGCTATCTTTTCTAAAGATTCGAGGTAGTCATACACCTCCTGTTGAATTGGATCTATTTCGGGTGTTTTTCTTGGACTGACTTCAAAGTCTTGTGGAGGAGGAGGACTGCTTTCTAATTTCGGCTGACAAGGGATTTCATCAACATGTGGAGGACTAGTTTCAATACTTGGCTGAGGACGAGATGGACTACGGCCAGCTGGAGGTTTCTCGGGCGTTTCCCCACCCAAGTCAATGAAGTGGGGTCATTTTACTTGTGTTTTACTCCCCCTTCCTCTAAGCCTGTTGCTTCTTCTTAAATACGGTGGACTAGTACTTCCTTCTTCTATGCTCTGTTTTCCTTTTTCCTTCTTCTTTGTTGTAGCAGCCTGTTTTTGAAGATGCACTAGTCTCTCAGACAATGTTTGATAGTCTTCCTCTATAGATGGATCAGGTGATTGGTAGACTTCTTCTATGTTTCTTTTGCCTTTCATTTTTCTCTGTTTCCTGTCCTTAGTTCTTTTCTCCTTTTCTTTTTGACCAACTTCTTGAGTTTTGGTAATAGGAGAGTCTTGGACTATGGCACTCTTTTCTTTTCTCCTACTCCTTCTCGGTGTCTTTGGTGTACTACTTTCAGGTGCCTCAAATGGCTCTTGAAAGTAATTTCTTACTAAGAATCGTTCCCAGGTATCATTGTTTTTCTTCAGTTGGTCTTCAATGAGAATCCTTACAAGTCCATGATGATATAAATGAGGTTCTATATTTCCTATGTGCTTTTGGACTGTGGTACTCATCTTTTTCAAACTCAGCAGTAAGAAATAAGGCAAATTAAGAGTTTGACTCTCTAAGAAATTCATCAATAACCTAGCATGATACATGTACGAACCAAAGCGTCCTTCGCAAGCGATAAACTTTTGGATGATTAACAGTAGGCTGGCCCATTCTTCTTTCAATGCATGAATAGGAATTCATTTTGTAAAAATAGTAACGTCCATACCTGGGTTACGTAGCATAATTATCCATGCCTTCTCTTCCACACTTTTGTTTTTAAACCAACGCTCACCCTCCTGGGGCAAATCTGTGGCAGCTGTTATTGTTGCTTCAGTGACTGTGAACTTCAAGTCTCCAATTTCTACCATCTGGCTGTCGAAAGATCGTGCAAAGGCTTTCATTACCTCCTTGTTATGGCCCTTAAATTTTTGGATGAAGCGTAACCATTTTGCTTTCTTCAGCAAATATTTTGCTTGAGGGTAACCTTCTAAATATTTAGGTCCTTCCGGTTCTGCCCTTAGTAATCGTCCCATCCTTTCCTCTGTTTTGAAATTCAACTGAAAATTCAATTGCGTGTAAGGGTTTAGCAGAGGTAAGGTGGCTCGGTTGCAAGGTTTATGGCAAAAATACAGTGGCTGCAATTGGAGGATAACAGGTAACGGGAGTGTTCTGAAACTGCAAGCGGAAACAGAGGATGAGCAGCCAAGGTAAGTTCACAAAATGAAGTGCAGATGTATGTGAAGAAGATGGTTTTAACAGAATGATAAGGAGATGGAGTGAAGTTGGGATTTTGAATTGAACGGCTACGTACGAAATGTTACACGTTTAATGAATGGCTGCGGAAAATGCAGTGGAGAGGAGCCGTAATGAAATAGGTCACATCTTATGATTACAAGTGGGTATGAAAGTGTAGTCAATTATGAGTTTAAACCTGAAAATCAATCATGAGACCTTGGTTTGTGGAATAATGTCGTGGGATGGTAATGGGTAATGGAGCTATCGTGATAATCATTGCACATAGTAGAGCTTTTATGGTTTGACAACTATGCAAAATTGTGCCTTTAATTGCTATTTGAAAGAAAGTTTTGCTCATACCTTTGGAAACCTTGTCATTTGTTGTCCATTAGCCTTTAACCAACTAGTTTTTATTGATGTCTGGAGCTGCTCCATGTCTTCATAGCATATGCTCAGTCACACCTGCATTTTCATTATTATTGCACTAACATTTTGACTGTAAATTTGAAAAACAGAGTGATGGCTGCGGAAACTGCTTCTGGCTGCGGAAACTGCTTCCATCTGCGGAAACTAACACAGCACCCACTTGGCTGAACAAAGATAGTTAGATAATAACTAACTGAGTGAAAATGGTCCTGAAAGAGACATTTATTGATGAAATGGAATGAAATGAATGAAATGGAATGAGATGAAGTGGAGTGAAGTGAAATGAAAATGAAATGGAGATGGAGTGGAATGGCAAATGAAATGGAGTGAAAATGAAAAAGAAAGGAAGAATTTTTTTTTGGAAAATATAGAGTGTCAGGTGTCCCTGATTTTCACTCTACATTTCCTGTATAAGACCGCCAATCAGTGATTGGTTTTCAGGTTTATACAAATTTTTATTATTATTATTATTTTTTTTTTTTTTTTGAACTAAAAGAAACAAAGGTTAGGCTGGTGGGGAAGAAGGATTCTTCTTCACCAGCCTTACTGCAGAATTCTCTTGAAACATTTTGACAAATTCCTCTTTTGGGAGTGGCTTATGATAAATTTTCAATCTGTGGCCATTCACACTAACAGGAGTTTGAAATTCATCAATGGTCTTGATTCTTACCGCTCCATTGCTAAAGACTTTGTCAATCTCATATGGCCCAAGCCAATGGGTCTGAAATTTACCTTTAAAGTCTTTAAACTTGGAATCAAATAGTAGTGCCCAATCTCCCTCTTGAAACTTTTTCTCTTTGATGTATCTGTCATGCCACTTAGCTCTTTGATGTTGAACTAGATCAGTTCTTAAAATTGCTTCTTGTCTGATCTCATCTAGCTCATTCAGCTGCTGCATTATGTGCTTTTGGGCTTCTGATAGATTCATCCCCAAATGAACTGCCATCTTGAAAGTCTTGACTCGAAACTCAATGGGGAGCAGGACTTCTTTCCCATAAACGAGTTCATAGGGAGAATGTCCTATTTTATTCCTCCATGTAGTTCTGTAGGCCCACAAGGCTTCAGGAAGCCTTTCTGCCCAATCTCTTCTGTGTAGATGAACAGTTTTGGTGATGATGCTTTCAATAACCTTGTTTGTAGACTCCACTTGACCATTTGCTTGTGGATGGTGAGTAGATTTTTTGTGCTTGATCTTGTATTCTTCCATCAGCTTCTCCATCATGTTGGATGTAAATTGGCTTCCCTGATTTGTCACAATTTCTCTTGGGACACCAAAACGAGTAAAAATATCCTCATAAAGAAAATTAACAACTGAATTTTCAGTAGCAGAAAGTAATGCTTTGGCTTCTACCCATTTAGTGACATAATCAGTGCATACCAATATATACTTCTTCTGTTTAAATGGTGGATTAATGGGTCCAATGAAATCTAAAGCCCATTTTTCAAAGGGTTCGATGAGTACCTATGGTTGTAATGGCATTTCATTTGGAAGAGTCGGTTTTCCTACTGCATTATGTTTCTGGTATGGCTATTGTTATAGACATTTTTGTGCCTCGCGTCAAGGAGCAGGAAATGTCGATAATTACAGGGATCCTTAGTCCCTAAACATGTTGTTCTTACCCCTAAAAGAACAAGGTCATCAATCAACAACACTTCCAATCAGTTCTCCACCTGAAAACACTTCAGAACAGGCTTATTTTGGATCATGTCAGCTACTTAACTGAGCTTCTGCGCTGTATTGCAACTGTCCCACTCTGTACCTGCGCTGGAAGTCAAAAACAATGAAGGCTACCTGCGCTGGGCGAGATTGGCCAAGTGGCACAGTCCTCCTGCAAGGTGTCAATTGCCCAGGAAGCTTCCAAACTGACACTTGGTTCATCAGATTCGCCTTGTGATGAGTAAGAGGTACTTGATCACCATGTGTAACCAAGGATCTCCAAGTGGACTCAAGAACTGAAGATTAACTGAAGAGGGAGAGGACACTAGTCAGCTCTATGCCAGCCTCAAGCTGACTCATCCTCTCTTCTTCTCTCCTATATATAGAGCTCTTCTATGAGGTCTAAGGAGGCTGGAATTTTGTATAAGCAAGGAGGTGCTGTTGGTATACTGCCAGGATTATTGGGTGATTGTTTTACTAGAGGTGAAGAAGAGAGTTCTTGCTGCCGAGGAGGTGCTGCTGGATTGGGCCAACATCATTGGTTGTAACTTCCTCTGGAACCCTGTTACTTTCTATCAATAAAGTTTGCATGTTCTTCTATATACTTGTTTTACATAGATGCTTTTGTGTTTACATGTATATTTGATGCAACCTAATCCATGCTTCAATTATGATTGCTTGTATCTCGTAGTTTGCTCCCTTTTGTTGTGCAGATTCTGTGTGTAGCTGGATCGGCTTGGAGAGTAAAGAGCTGGGAACGGGATACAAAGCGAGAAGGACAAGGATCGACTAAGCGCAAGACACCAGGTTGGTTGATCCTCTTTCTATTCTCTCTGTGCTTTCATAAAGATGAACATGAAAACTTTGTCATTCAGTTGTTGCTAAAGTCTGTCACCTTTAGAAAGGGTTAGTGTCATCCGCATCGGATACTTTTCCCCACAACAAACTGGCGACTCCACTGGGGAGATCCTAGTATCTTGTTGTTGTAGTATTTTGCTATTCATTTCTTGAAGAAAAGAGTACCGAATCGAAAAGCTTTTGACTCTATCAAAAGCGAAGTAGAGGGTTTTGCTACTCTTGCTCCTTTGCTGAGCAAATTCAAGATTTAAAGAGCTAATCTACAGATGAATCCTTACTCTTAGTGATAGATCTTTATCCTCTTGATCATCCCTTAGCCTGTACTTAACCCATAGCATTTTATTTCAGTCAAAACAGTACATTTTTGAGCTTTTTATGACCCGGAATTCTTAGCAGACGTAACTCTCGTAAGTCAGTGCAGGCTGTCCACAGGCAGTCTGCATTACAGCGCAGGTGCTCCCTTCGGGAACTGCGCTGAGAGTGAAACTGGCAGACCAGTGCCTGCGCTGGTCCAGTTGGCCTTAGTCTGGCTCAGCTCTTCCTTTGTGTCTTGGCCCTGTTTGCACTTGTTTTTGGCTGATTGCTTGCTGGTTATTGTATTTGCTGTAGACCACTTCTCCTTGACATTATTCCGCCTCAGTTGTGTGATGAAATTGTAAACGTTCTTTCAGTATTTCTTGTTTCAGTTACAATTTCCCATTGTGAAAAGCGAACCTAGTAGCTGTGGCCTCTTAGATTGCGATCTTATGAGTTAGTGTTATTGCTGTTCATAGCTGTTTTGGATTGGTTTGCTTCTCACTTTATGGTTTGAATCTATACTTTTCCTGTAATTTAAAACAAGTCTTTCATAAGGTGTTCTTTTGATTGTGGACAAGCTTGTTTATTTTTACTTGAAAGTTGATTCAAAAATCATACAACAGTTTCCTTTTGTTAAGCATCAACATTAAGGATAACGAAAAGAAATACATGCATTGTGCATTTTGCATTTGACTGTATGCTTGACGATTTAGGAAAATGTGCATTTTAGTGTGTGTTCTTTGATCTGTGGAAAAAGTTGTGTCTTGCTCTTTCCTCAAGTAGATTAAGGTTTTCAAAGTTGAAAGATTGAAAAGATTTTGCTTCTCATTCTTAGATTGCATGTAGGAAGTTGTATATATACATCTCGTGGCGAACCTGAAAGGCAAACTGTTAAGGAAGATCAACATTAAAATAAACTCAATTTACATAACAACGCTTTGGAATTTAACGCAAACATCTAGAGGTCTAGGTAGAGACGTGTTCCGGCGTCGTTAAACATAGTGACTGTCGATCTCTACGAAGGTGGGTGATTCCTCCTGAGAGTCGGTGGCACTAACACGGATTTGAGCTCCCGCGTACCGTCGCGTATATTGGGAGACCCCTATAGGCTTTTATCCTTTATCCTTAGGAAACCGTGTCGGCCGCCCTACTGATCGCGATGCAGTGAACACAACATTCACGAAGATCGACCACCCGTACCGTAAAACGTATTCTGTGGTTTCGCGAAAGGTTTGGCACACCCTCTGCCTAGATCTCCAGAGCAGTTTCTTTTGGCCTTTTTCAAACTCTATAACTGAAAAGGTCCAACCGAGCATTTGTCACTTCGGGCTCGTTAATACATCGAAGGCGACTAGAGTCATCTTTAGCTTTTTCTCGACTCTTAAAACATGAAAAAGCAAGTTTGTGTCTAAAAGCGTCGTAAATAAAACTTATTTTAAAGCGGAACATAATCACCTGTTATTCCCACGTTGATCTTTCAGTTGAAAAGTATGGAGCCCACCAACCAAGGAAGTAACCTTGGCGGAAGTCCAAATCCCTTCTCCTCTTGGGGAGATGTTGGTGCGCCTCATATGGCTACATTGTCACTTCCAGGATTGACAATCGGCCTTCCTGTTTGGCTCTTTTCAACTAATGTTGTCCAAATCGCCACTAATCCTGAGCAGTCGAATCAACTGTCAGAACAATCTAGAACTACCCACCAGCCTTCTACCTCTTGTGATACTTCCTCTGATCCTTCATCTTCGCAGGGTAGAGCCGGCAAAATTCAGCCTCCCAAGGAGAAGAAGGAAAAGAAGAAGAAAGGGAAGAAGCAGAAGGAGCCTCTGGCGAAGGCGACTGGGGGCAAGCAGAAGAAAACTGACAAAAACCCACACACTGCACCGACCGGGCCTAAATCGCCATGTGTCATTTGCAAAGGGATCCATTTCCATCGTGATTGTCCTTGTATTCCCCGGATACTAAGGGACTGGTCCCCGAGGTTGCACAATCCGGTAGCATCAACCTCTGGTTGTCAAGTTGATTGCATTCCCTCAACTAGCGAGAGTGAAGGACGAAGAAGGGGACCAAGATCACCCTGTCTATTGTGTGAAGGTCACCATGCCATCCACAAATGTCCATTCTTAGATGAGGCAAAGAGAGTTTTGGAAGATCGCCCGGTGTCACCGGTGCAACTTCCGCCTGGATACCGAAAACTCGCGCCTAATCCCTCGATAGTTGAAAATCCAGTTGAACCACTCAAGTGGTCAGCTGATGTGTCAGTCATTGAGAATGAACCTACCGAATCTAGACCAGACGAAAGTCTAAAGGTCGAAACGGCAGTTGACCCGGTTCTTCCTTCAAAGGTTCTATCGTCCAATGACTCCGTCATTGAAGACCCGTCTTCAAATGACACCGTCACCGAAGTGTCGTCTTCATGTGACACCCTCACTGATGAGAACAAGGATGACACCATCCAGGTTCTCTTTATCAGCACCGACTCCGACGAGCATCCGGGCAATGCGCCCATTCCTTTATCGCAGGAAGGAACATCATCTGAGTCGTATCCGGCCGTATATTCGGTCCCACCACCAAGCAACCTGGTTGTATCCTTTGATTGGAATCAACTAGGCAGACCCCGGTTACCAGCCAGTACACCATTTAGAATCATTGTCCAGATCTATAGAATGGTTATGGCTGGTACTATCATTGATGAAGGGGCGTCTGTGAGTATCCTTTCCTCTATTGCTTGGAAAGCACTGGGTTCCCCAGCGCTTTTACCTGAGTTGAGAAATCTCTCAGGTTTTGATAAAGGAACCAGTCGACCATTAGGAATCCTCCCCGATGTACCTGTTACATTGAAGGGGAAGACCGTCAGGATGAACGTGTTGGTAGTTCAAGGACCCTTGGATTATAACCTACTCCTTGGACGCGACTATATTTATTGCATGGGAGCGATAGTCTCCTCACTCTTTAGAGTAATGTGTTTTCCACACGAAGGAAGGGTGGTCAAGCTCGTAGACCAGCTTTCATTTTCGGGATCTCGCATCGCAAATAGTCAAATACCAATCCTAAATGGTCTGTTCACTCAAGATTCGCCTCCGCCCCCAGTCCTCCTTCCCGATGAGCGCGAGTAATTCGGAAAGAAAGACTAGGACCCAGGGGGTATGCACCCTGGTCTGCTTCGGGCAGAAGAAACTCCGGGTATAAGGAAGAATTTCCGCAGGAGAACATGACTAGTCCGTACCCCGTCCGAAGGAAGTGGGGTTGTTCTGGAATAATGATCTTTTGTTAAAGTTATGTGTTTGGGAATCATTCACCTTTGTCTAAAAAAGTGGGCAATGCCCAAGTAGGAATTCCCTTATTGTAACAAGTAGTCACCATCTTTAAATTCAAGCCTCGCCCATCGAAACATATGTTTTGAAGGATAAGCAGGGGCAGTAAACTAAGAAGGAGACCGTATTGTTATGACAGAGGGTAACCATCTTTGGACAACCCAATGATAGACACCGCCGAAGAAAGAGATTGATTTGCGGCAGCGAATAGAACCACTCTTCGGATAATAAGAAAGAGGCAAGCCTCCCTCGATAATACCAATGTTTTATCTTTGAGTAGTGTTCTTCTATTGTCACAATAGCTGTTTGTTAAAAGTGGGCCGACAGGAAGTCTGAGTACTGCGTAAGACCCCTTAAAATAACGAGAAGACAAGTATCGTTAGCATTAGATTAGCAAGATGACAAATAACTGTGAACACCCAAAGAAAAGCAGAAGTAGGAGAGAGGAGGGGCAACCTCGAAATTCTATCCTATACCTGGGGGCATGCAAACTTTCTGGAGTGCAAGCTAGGGGCGGTTATTTATCTGGTTTTAAGATTAGCCGTTTCCAAACTTGCATGAAAAAAAGCCTGTGGGGCAGAAGTAAAATTTGCCAAAATAAGAGCATAGCTGTAGTAAGGCATAAGCTCTATAAAAATTGGTCCTTATAGGAGGCATTCTTATGACTGGTATATCGAGCAGTTTTAGCATATAGTTCATGCTCGTTAAAAAATAAACACGAAATTCGAGCAGTTTTAGGCCTGAATTTATGCTCGTTAAAAAATAGAAAAGTGTGAGCAAATGTTTCCCCCAGAGTTCAAGCTCATGGAAAAAATGAACCGGTAAATAACCTTTTGAGATCGTAAATTCATTAGCCATAAGAACCTTGATCGTGTTTTCATCCACCACCTCCACCGTTCATTTGGCCGATCATTCACTTCCATTGGTGTGTTTACCTCTTTTGAGAAACAGCTGCAAAGAGTGATTTCACCTAGCCATCCTTGTGACACTGCCGTGATTGGAAATTCCAACCTGTACCTGGAATCTGTAGCTATCCCTGTTTATCACTCGTTCCTCAAAAGACGAGTCTTCTTTCAGCTCTTTTCACTGACTCGTAAAATATGAAAAGTTTGCCGAGTTTTGGCCTTCCAGCTCGTTAAAATGACCGGAACGCTATCCCTCCTCTAAATTTTAATCTTTTTGGACTTGAGGGATTATTGCACAAAAGGATCGAGCGCTTGCCTGGTTCAGCTCGTTAAAAATACCGAACAGCCATCCCTTCTATATTGTTTTATACTTTTTCGGACTTAAGGGATTAGCTGACGAAAAAGGAATTATGGAGTTGACTTTCTGTACCTTTTTAGACTCTCTAAAAATGAAAAGGACCGAGTTTTCCTTGTCGTTAGACTCGTTAAAATGATTAAATAGCGACAAACTTGTCTTTAGACGAGAACGAGTTTCCCTATCGCTAGGCTCGTTAAATCTTAGCGATGGGCTTGCCCGAAGGGCAGGTTATAGAACAAGCATATGTTATCCTCCTCAAGCTTGACAAAAATAAAGAGGTACTGGTCAGAAATGACTGGGGAAAAATTGGGAGAACATCAAAGTTTAGAGGTAGCAAGTCACTCTTGAACATGACACTTTTCCTCCGTATCACATCGGGTTGGGTTGTCTCATTCACCGGTTTCATCACCATGGTCCTCGCCACACCATCCATTCGGGGTAATGCTACCGATCCATCGCATCAGTGTCGTTATATGTTCAAGAGGGGTCATTCAGAAAGTGTCAACCGTGTCCCATCCACTACCATACATTTTCCTTCATCCATTTCATGATCGCCACCCTGAATCATATGTCACAGTTTGTTTCACCTCCACTAAATCATTAGCTCCGTTCCGTGTCATTGATGTGGGATTCATTAAGGCCCTCCTTTGACGGATCGCTTCTTGTCGACATCAGCTCATTATCCAAGAAGTCGATCTAGGAACACCCCCATCAGTACTTTGAAGCTTGCATGCCTCAATGGCAAGTTTCTCACTTCCGGCGACAGGTATACATCAATGACCTTCGACCAGAAGATTTTGCGTGGCGTTCGACGCCAAGTCCTTTATTCACGCCACGTGAATTGTACTGCCGTACCTTGAGGGTCATCGTCCTTATTGGTGATTCCTCTCGCGCTTGTTAACGGTTTTCATTATTGACCGGTAATCAAGCGATGTCTTTCCATGTTCGACTTCAGGGTAATTTTCACATGGATCGACTTGTACTTAGAGTGAAGATCGAACGAGTTTGAAGACCCGGATCTAGTTTCATCCATCCGGGCTGCGATATATATTCAGGAAATATAAAAGCATTTGCCATGTACATCATTGCAGCAGATGATCATCCTCCTCAAAGGATGATAATTTTAGCGGAAGATTATCAGTCTGTCTTCAGACGATCGTCTGTCATATGTACCAAAATGTATTTATAGAAAGCTGAGCATGGGAATACCCGCCTCAGCTAGATCATGAGAATAGTGATGAATGAAAGATAATGTATTGTATTGTATTGTATTACAGGGCACTCTCCTCAGCACTGGAACGAACTTCGGACCCTCTAGCTAAAGCATTTCACCCGATTAACGGCCTCATACTTTAGGGGGCAACTGTTATAGACATTTTTGTGCCTCGCGTCAAGGAGCAGGAAATGTCGATAATTACAGGGATCCTCAGTCCCTAAACATGTTGTTCTTACCCCTAAAAGAACAAGGTCATCAATCAACAGCACTTCCAATCAGTTCTCCACCTGAAAACACTTCAGAACAGGCTTATTTTGGATCATGTCAGCTGCTTAACTGAGCTTCTGCACTGTATTGCAACTGTCCCACTCTGTACCTGCGCTGGAAGTAAAAAACAATGAAGGCTACCTGCGCTGGGCGAGATTGGCCAAGTGGCACAGTCCTCCTGCAAGGTGTCAATTGCCCAGGAAGCTTCCAAACTGACACTTGGTTCATCAGATTCGCCTTGTGATGAGTAAGAGGTACTTGATCACCATGTGTAACCAAGGATCTCCAAGTGGACTCAAGAACTGAAGATTAACTGAAGAGGGAGAGGACACTAGTCAGCTCTATGCCAGCCTCAAGCTGACTCATCCTCTCTTCTTCTCTCCTATATATAGAGCTCTTCTATGAGGTCTAAGGAGGCTGGAATTTTGTATAAGCAAGGAGGTGTTGTTGGTATACTGCCAGGATTATTGGGTGATTGTTTTACTAGAGGTGAAGAAGAGAGTTCTTGCTGCCGAGGAGGTGCTGCTGGATTGGGGCCAACATCATTGGTTGTAACTTCCTCTGGAACCCTGTTACTTTCTATCAATAAAGTTTGCATGTTCTTCTATATACTTGTTTTACATAGATGCTTTTGTGTTTACATGTATATTTGATGCAACCTAATCCATGCTTCAATTATGATTGCTTGTATCTCATAGTTTGCTCCCTTTTGTTGTGCAGATTCTGTGTGTAGCTGGATCGGCTTGGAGAGTAAAGAGCTGGGAACGGGATACAAAGCGAGAAGGACAAGGATCGACTAAGCGCAAGACACCAGGTTGGTTGATCCTCTTTCTATTCTCTCTGTGCTTTCATAAAGATGAACATGAAAACTTTGTCATTCAGTTGTTGCTAAAGTCTGTCACCTTTAGAAAGGGTTAGTGTCATCCGCATCGGATACTTTTCCCCACAACAGCTATATGTTACAAATGTTGTACTTGATGGCAACTCCCGTGGCAAGGCCCTCAATTTGTTGAAAATAAAGAAGTACGCAGGAAATCAGTTCAGAAGGTGCGTACCCGCAGGTACACCATGCAGGGACCGCGTCCAGATACGCAGGCCAGCCGTTCAGGAGGTGCGTCCCCCCAGTGCACACATTTCAAGGCAGAGAAAAGCACACGTGGGGTTTCTTATGTTTTACTCTTGGTATTTAGCCGACGGTTTTGGGTTATTACGGTGTCGGCTCGTGGTATTGTTCCATGATTTTAGGAGGAGCTTGCCTATATAAAGCAAAGGAGATCACTTGGCTAAGCATCTTTTGCAATTGAATATCTTTAGATCTGAAATATTGGGTTATGGTCTTAAAAGCTTGATCTATATGAAAGGGAAGTTGAAGGCGAATCTGTGAAGGGTGATCTCTCGAGCGCATGATCAGATCTGAGCAACTGTGCCATTCTGGTAGACTGCCTATTCGGCCCTAATCAGAAGGACGCAGGTGTTTAACAGAAGAGCTGCGTGGGTACGTAGTGCAGAAACAGGAGATCTGCATGGGGACGCAGAGCAGAAGAAGGAGACCTGTGTCGGTACGCAGAGCAGAAGAAGGAGACCTGCGTCGGTACGCAGAGCAGAAGAAGGAGAACTGTGTGGGTATGTAGAGCGACTAAGGTTCAGGTGCGTCCGTGCAGTAAAAGTACGCGGCGCGATAGTATTTTCAGGTGCGTCCGTGCAGTAACAGTACGTGGCGCGATAATATCTCTGGGTGCATCCCTGCAGTAATAGTACGCAGCGCGGTTCAAGGAACAGTGCGTGGGCATGCAGTTCGGCCGAAGGATCCCTGCGGGTATACGCAGGAAAGCAGAAGGTGAACTGCGTAGCGACGCAGGCCACAGAAGGGAAAACTGCGTATCTGTCTTAAAATGTTCTGTTGACTGAATTTTTCTGTTGATAAGGTGTTCTGGGTTAGCTCTGTTATTGCTGATCTGATAACTGTAGTGGTCTGTAACTTTTATGTACTTGATGATCATTTGATGCTTAATGAAAAGAAGTAAGGGGTTGTAGCTCCCTTCCAGGAGAGACTGGAAAACGAGAGAGAGAGAGAGTTGTAGCTCTCTGCAGGTTGCAGCCTGCGTACTGGTAAAGGACTGCACCAGTACAAAACCATTGTAAGAGAAGTTTCTAATTTGAAAGAAGATAGAGACATATTGCAGCAGGTGGTTTTCACCCACATTGGGTTTCCACCTTACATCTTGTGTTCTTTGGTGTGACTATCTGTTTTCTTTGTTCATGCTCATTATTTTATGGTACTGACATGCAAAAATAATTCAAAGAACAAATAAGGAAGATTTGTTAAAAGAATTAGATAATACTGATTCACCCCCCCTCTCAGTATTATTGTCAACAATTGGTATCAGAGCAGGTCCTTCAGAGAAGCTTGATCGCTTGAAGGTAGATCGTTCATCATGAGCAACTACGAGAGAGAAGCATCAATCAGGCCACCGGTTTTTGATGGGACAAACTTCAATTATTGGAAGGTAAGAGTTACTGCCTATCTTCAATCTCTTGGTACAGAAGTTTGGGACATCGTAGAGATAGGCTATGCTTTCCCTTCAGCTACTCCTACAGATGCAGCCAAGAAAAAGAAGTATGAAACAAATGCGAAAGCAGTCAGTACTCTATTAGGATGTATATCCCAATCAAAATTCATGAAGGTAATGCACTATAAATCTGCAAAAGAAATATGGGACAAAATTGTCACGAGCTATGAAGGAGACGAACAGGTAAAGCGTGCTAAACTTCAAACTCTCAGAATTCAATATGAGACTCTCAAAATGTATAATGATGAAAGTGTGGCTAACTATTTTCTTCGGGTAGATGAGGTTGTTAATTGTATGAAAAATTTGGGTGAAGAAATAAAAGAGGCTATTGTGGTTGAAAAGGTCCTAAGATCATTGTCCCCCAAGTTTGAATCTAAAGTATCTGCAATAGAAGAAAAGGAAAATCTACGAATTCTTACTATGTCTCAGCTACATGGGATTCTAACTGCTTATGAAATGAGAAAGGGAGGTCCATCAGACAGAAGAGAAGCTGCTTTCAAGGCATCAGGCAAAGGAGATTATTATGAAGCAAGCCACGTCCCAGAAGAAGAGGAAGAAGAATCAAATTTCGTCAGAAATCTTCAAAGGGGTTCTGGAAGGTTCAGAGGTAAGTTACCTTTTAAATGCTTTGCTTGTGGAAGATTAGGTCATTATGCTGCAAAATGTCCTTATAAGGATAAAGGAAAGGAACCTGCTAGATGGAACAAGAAACAGAAAGCAAATAAGAAAAGCTACTACACTCATGAAGATAGTGATGGTCTATCAAACAGTGATGAAGATGAACAAGGTAATGAATATAAGTTGTTAATGGCATTTGAAGATGATGATTATATGGATGCTATAGATGTGGATAACCTTTATGATGAAATTACTCGACTCAAGAGATGTATAGAAGAAAAGAACATGATCATTGATACTCTACAATTTCAAATTGATGAGAAGGAAAAACATCTTGAAAAATTAGAAGGTGAAATTGTTGGTCTTAGAAAAGAGATTGAGAAAACAAAAGCTATTAATCTCAAGTTTGTCAAAGGATCTGAAACTTTGGATGAGATTATCAATGTGCAGCGGTCTCCACTAAACAAGACAGGTCTGGGCTATAATGGAGAAACTTCTCAAGCATCCACCTCAAAAAGTTATCTTGATGCAGCAAGAAGAAATGAGCAAAAGAACAATGAAGATCATCAGGTAAAGCAGGAACGAATTACAAACAGAAACTATCAAGGGCAATCCATCTTAAGGGTGAACAAAAGCTACAACCAGCCACAGGTAAAATCTTCTCAATTTGGTTCAAGAATAGATGAAAATAGAAATTACAATCAGTTGGCTGGTAGATTCGATAACCGTAGAAGTTTCTTCAATGGACAATGCTTTTCTTGCCATAACTTTGGTCACAAAGCAACTCAATGTGTTGCATATAAAACGATCATGACTAGGGAAGCTCAAAAACAAAGAAGTATGACAGGGATTACAAAAAGGACCTATAACAACTTTTCGGTTCTTGAAAATGAAGTTGAATGTTCTATTTGCAATAACTTTGGTCATGAAGACTCTGAATGCAGAAGCAGGTTTCAGCAGAAAAAGGAACAAGCCTCAAGCACCAAAACATGGAGAATAAAGGAACCTCAAACAGAAAGATGTGGGATAGCTTTTTATGCAGAGGGACAGGAAAATCTATGGTACATTAACAATGGATGTTTGAAGCATATGACAGGTGATAAAGAAAAACTTGAGTCTTATTCTGCTCTAGAAAAGGGAAAGAAAGTCTCTTTTGGAAATGATACTCCTGCAACTATAAAAGGAAAGGGCATTGCTCAGTTAAAAGAAAAGGTCAAGGCTGGAAATGTTTTGTATGTTGATGGTTTGAAGCATAATCTTCTAAGTGTCAGCTAGATGTGTGATCAAAGAACTGAGGTTATATTCAGATCAAATGGATGTCTTGTTCGTGATCTTGATACAGGTAAAACAGTGATCAAAGGTAAAAGAACTCCAAATAATCTGTACATATTTGAAGAAGGACAACAAAAATGCTATCTGAGCAAGGATGATGAGCACTGGTTATGGCATCGGAGGTTGGGGCATCTAAGCTTTTCACAAATAAGGAAAGCATGCAAATATCAGGCAATTCGTGATCTTCCAGATATCAAAATTCCTGACAACACCATATGCAAATCATGTCAGTTTGGAAAACAAACCAGAACTAACTTTCCAGAGAAGGAAGGATCAGCTAGCATGCCTCTTGAGCTAGTTCATACAGATACATGCGGTCCATTCAGGAAAAGAACACCTAGAGGAGAAGAATACTTGATATTATTCATTGACGATTTCTCTAGGTTTGTCTGGCTAGGACTTATGAAGCACAAAGATGAAGCATTCGAAAAATTCAAATCCTTCAAAGCCTTGGTTGAAAATGAATCAGGTCACAAAATTAAGTGCCTCAGATCCGACAGAGGTGGGGAGTTTACCTCAAACGAATTTTTCGATTTCTGTGAAGAACATGGGATAAGAAGAGAATTCTCTACAGCTAGAACTCCTCAGCAAAATGGAGTTGTGGAAAGAATGAACAGAACAGTCCAACAAATGGCTCGTGCTATGCTTGATGAATCAGGAACTCCCGCAACTTTCTGGGGTGAAGCTGCACATGCTGCGGTTGTTATTCTCAACAAAACAAATGTCCGGGTGAACAGCACTCAAACTCCTCATGAGCTCTGGAGTGGTAAGACTCCTTCGGTAAAGCACTTCAAAATCTTTGGGAGCAAATGCTATATCAAGAATACTGATGAGCAGCTTGGCAAACTTGAACCTAGAGCAGATGAAGGAATTCTTCTTGGTTACTCTCCACATAGCAAAGCATACAAATGCTACAATAAAAGACTTGGCAGAATTGTTGACAGCATTGATGTAGTGGTTGATGAGAAGGGATACATTCCTAGGCAAGTACATCATGAAGACATCGAAGAAGATGAAGGCTACCCTCAAAGACAGAATGATGAAGAAGAAGAACCTCAAGAAGAACCTCAAGAAGAACCAGAGGAGCAGACAAGAATAGAAGAAAAGACTCCATCCAGATATGTTCAGAAGAATCATCCAGAATCTCAGATTATGGGGCAGAAAGAAGCAGGTGTACAAACAAGAAGAACAGTTGCAGAAGCTTCAAGCTATTTGGCATTACTCTCCTCTACTGAACCACAAAGTGTGAAAGAGGCATGCAAAGATGAATGTTGGGTGAAGGCAATGGATGAAGAACTTGAGCAGATCGAAAAGAACAACACTTGGGAGCTGGTTCCTAGACCAAAGGATAAGAATGTTATCGGAACAAAATGGTTCTTCAAAAATAAATTGAATGAAAATGGGGAAGTAATTAGAAACAAAGCCAGACTTGTTTGTAAAGGGTATGCGCAGCAAGAAGGAATAGACTTTGAAGAAACCTTTGCTCCTGTTGCAAGACTTGAGGCCATCCAAATGTTCCTTGCTCTCTCAAGTTTTCAAAACTTCAAAGTATTTCAAATGGACGTGAAATCAGCCTTTCTGAATGGAGATTTGGAAGAAGAAGTGTACATTGAACAGCCAGATGGGTTCATTCTTGGAAATGATCCAAATCTTGTATGCAGATTGAAAAAGGCTCTCTATGGTCTCAAACAAGCTCCAAGGGCTTGGTACTACCGTTTGGACAAATATCTTCATCAACAAGGTTTTTCAAAAGGATCAGCAGATAGCAATCTTTATATAAAAGTTGAAAATGACAAATTGCTAATACTTGTTGTGTATGTAGATGACATCATTTTTGGAAGCAATGAAGAAGCTATGAGTCAAAACTTTGCCTTGGTCATGCAGAAAGAATTTGAAATGTCCTTGCTAGGAGAACTGACATATTTCCTTGGTTTGCAAATCCAACAAAAAGAAGGAGGAATCTTTTTATCTCAAACCAAGTATCTCAAACAGATTTTGAAGAAATATGGTATGGAAGATGCAAAACCAGTATGTACACCCATGGTCACAGGATGTAGCCTCAGTGCAAATGATGAATCTGCAGCAGTACATCAACCAACCTACAGATCTATGATTGGAAGTTTACTTTATTTGACAGGTACCCGACCGGACATCATGCATGCAGTTGGAATAGTTGGAAGATTTCAGGCAAATCCGAAGGAGACTCATCTTCAGGCAGTGAAGAGAATTTTCAAATATCTTCAAGGGACTCAAAATTATGGTTTATGGTATCCTAGAGATACAGATCTTACACTTCATGCTTATACAGATGCAGATTGGGCCGGAAGCGTGGATGACAGGAAAAGCACAAGTGGTGGTGCGTTCTTTATGGGTTCCAGACTGGTATCTTGGTTCAGCAAGAAACAGAGTTCAATTGCCTTGTCTACAGCTGAAGCGGAATATGTTGCTGCTGCATCTTGTTGCACCCAACTCCTTTGGATGATGCAGACTTTGCAGGATTTTCAAATCACTTGTAAACCACCAATCCCCAACTTATGTGATAACACAAGTGCAATCAGCATCTCAAAGAATCCTGTTATGCATTCAAAAACCAAGCACATACAAATCAAGTACCATTTTCTCCGGGAACAAGTACTTGAACAGAAGGTCAAGTTGGAGTATGTTCCTTCTAAGGAACAAGTTGCTGATATTCTCACCAAACCATTGCCCAGGGACACTTTTGAATACCTCAGGCAAAAGCTGGGGGTTGTTGATGCATCATCTTATTGTTGAACCTTTTCTGATTGATGGTACAGGTTCAGGGGGAGCATATAATGCATTGTTGGCATTATGGAGAATGGTCAGAAGGAGATCTTGGAAATAGCTGCAATATGTCTCTATCTCTTTCATGGTGGATTATGGTTCTTTGTTGCAGATCTGGTTCATTTTCAGGGGGAGCATGATCTTAGGGGGAGCATACCCCTTTGCCCTTGATGTCAAAGGGGGAGAATGAAGCTGAGGTTTGTGAGGTTGCCATCAAGTCCAAAGGGGGAGATTGTTGGCATTATGTTTCTGGTATGGCTATATGTTACAAATGTTGTACTTGATGGCAACTCCCGTGGCAAGGCCCTCAATTTGTTGAAAATCAAGAAGTACGCAGGAAATCAGTTCAGAAGGTGCGTACCCGCAGGTACACCATGCAGGGACCGCGTCCAGATACGCAGGCCAGCCGTTCAGGAGGTGCGTCCCCCCAGTGCACACATTTCAAGGCAGAGAAAAGCACACGTGGGGTTTCTTATGTTTTATTCTTGGTATTTAGCCGGCGGTTTTGGGTTATTACGGTGTCAGCTCGTGGTATTGTTCCATGATTTTAGGAGGAGCTTGCCTATATAAAGCAAAGGAGATCACTTGGTTAAGCATCTTTTGCAATTGAATATCTTTAGATCTGAAATATTGGGTTATGGTATTAAAAGCTTGATCTATATGAAAGGGAAGTTGAAGGTGAATCTGTGAAGGGTGATCTCTCGAGCGCATGATCAGATCTGAGCAACTGTGCCATTATGGTAGACTGCCTATTCGGCCCTAATCAGAAGGACGCAGGTGTTTAACAGAAGAGCTGCGTGGGTACGCAGTGCAGAAACAGGAGATCTGCATGGGGACGCAGAGCAGAAGAAGGAGACTTGCGTCGGTACGCAGAGCAGAAGAAGGAGACCTGCGTCGGTACGCAGAGAAAAAGAAGGAGAACTGCGTGGGTACGTAGAGCGACTAAGGTTCAGGTGCGTCCGTGCAGTAAAAGTACGCGGCGCGATAGTATTTTCAGGTGCGTCCGTGCAGTAACAGTACGCGGCGCGATAATATCTTTGGGTGCGTCCCTGCAGTAATAGTACGCAGCGCGGTTCAAGGAACAGTGCGTGGGCACGCAGTTCGGCCGAAGGATCCCTGCGGGTATACGCAGGAAAGCAGAAGGTGAACTGCGTAGCGACGCAGGCCACAGAAGGGAAAACTGCGTATCTGTCTTAAAATGTTCTGTTGACTGAATTTTTCTGTTGATAAGGTGTTCTGGGTTAGCTCTGTTATTGCTGATCTGATAACTGTAGTGGTCTGTAACTTTTATGTACTTGATGATCATTTGATGCTTTATGAAAAGAAGTAAGGGGTTGTAGCTCCCTTCCAGGAGAGACTGGAAAACGAGAGAGAGAGAGAGTTGTAGCTCTCTGCAGGTTGCAGCCTGCGTACTGGTAAAGGACTGCACCAGTACAAAACCATTGTAAGAGAAGTTTCTAATTTGAAAGAAGATAGAGACATATTGCAGCAGGTGGTTTTCACCCACATTGGGTTTCCACCTTACATCTTGTGTTCTTTGGTGTGACTATCTGTTTTCTTTGTTCATGCTCATTATTTTATGGTACTGACATGCAAAAATAATTCAAAGAACAAATAAGGAAGATTTGTTAAAAGAATTAGATAATACTGATTCACCCCCCCTCTCAGTATTATTGTCAACAGAGCAGGACTTCTTTCCCATAAACGAGTTCATAGGGAGAATGTCCTATTTTATTCCTCCATGTAGTTCTGTAGGCCCACAAGGCTTCAGGAAGCCTTTCTGCCCAATCTCTTCTATGTAGATGAACAGTTTTGGTGATGATGCTTTCAATAACCTTGTTTGTAGACTCCACTTGACCATTTTCTTGTGGATGGTGAGTAGATTTTTTGTGCTTGATCTTGTATTCTTCCATCAGCTTCTCCATCATGTTGGATGTAAATTGGCTTCCCTGATTTGTCACAATTTCTCTTGGGACACCAAAACGAGTAAAAATATCCTCATAAAGAAAATTAACAACTGAATTTTCAGTAGCAGAAAGTAATGCTTTGGCTTCTACCCATTTAGTGACATAATCAGTGCATACCAATATATACTTCTTCTGTTTAAATGGTGGATTAATCGGTCCAATGAAATCTAAAGCCCATTTTTCAAAGGGTTCGATGAGTACCTATGGTTGTAATGGCATTTCATTTGGAAGAGTCGATTTTCCTACTCTTTGGCAACTATCACACCTTCTAACATATTGTTTTGTATCTTTGAAGAGGGAAGGCCAATAATATCCTAAAGAAAGGATTTTATAGGCCATACTTTTGTTAGAAAAGTGTCCACCGCATGGTTCATCATGACATGCCTTGAGGATGTCATGCATTTCATCTTCCCGAACACATCTTTTGATCACACAATCTAGCCTTGTTTTAAACAATTCGTTAGAAATCCATGAATAATTTGAACTCTCCTGAATAATTCTTCTTTTTTCACTAAGAAATAAATGTTGAGGTAGCTTCCCTGTAACCAAATAGTTAGCAATATCTGAATACCAAGGAGTCTTAGTAGTTACTGCAAATAAATATTCATCTGGAAACTTATCCTCTACATGAGAATCTTCATTAGTATTTTGGATCCTAGACAAGGAATCAGCTACTGTATTTTGTTTCCCTGGTCTATCCAACACAGTAATATTGAATTCTTGTAAAAGTAAGAGCCATCTTGTAACTCTGCCATTAGTAACAGGTTTATTCATTAGATATCTAATTGCAGAATGATCAGTATGGATAAAAGTTTCATAGCCTGTTATATAATGTCTAAACTTATTGATTGCATGAACAACAGCTAAGAACTCTTTTTCAGTCACAGTATAGTTCAACGCAGTGGGAGTCAAATTTTTACTAGTATAGTAAATGGCATAAGGAACTAAATCCTTTTGACCCAACACAGCTCCTAGAGCTGTATCTGAAGCATCTGTAGAAATATGGAAAGGAAGTTTCCAATTTGGTCCTCTCAAAATGGGTGCTTCAGATATTCTTGTTTTCAAAGTTTCAAATGCAGATTGACAATCAGGATCTCATTTGAATTCACAGTCTTTTGTAAGTAATTTGAAGAGGGGAGATGCTATTTTGGTAAAGTTTTCTATAAATCTTCTATAATACCTAGTAAATCCCAGAAAACTTCTAACATCTTTTTGACAATTTGGAATAGACAACTTGGAGATGACTTCAACTTTTGATCTATCAACTTTAATCCCATCCCCTGAAATATGATGTCCCAAAACAATACCTTCAGTAAACATCATAAAGCATTTTTCATCACTCAATGAAAGGTTTGTTTCTTTACATCTTATAAGGACTTTTTCCAAATTCTCTAATGCCTCTTCAAATGAATCACCATAAACTGTAAAATCATCCATATAAACCTCTACACAATCATGGATTAGATCAGAAAAGATTCCTAGTACTGCCCTTTGAAATGTTGCGGGTGCTTTACATAATCCAAAAGGAAGCACTCGGAAAGCAAAAGTTCCCCATGGACAGGTAAATGTGGTCTTATCTTGATCTTTAGGTGCTACCTGAATCTGATTATAGCCACTAAAACCATCCAAAAATGAAAAGTACTTTTTGCCTGCTAAAGTATCTAATACCTGATCGATAAAGGGTAAAGGAAAGTGATCCTTCAGAGTTTCTTTGTTCAATTCCCTGTAATCAATGCATACCCTCCATTTACCATTCTTTTTAGGTACTATAACCAAAGGAGAAACCCATCGGCTATCTAAAATTGGATAAATGAAGTTTACATTGAGTAGTTTTTGGAGCTCTTCTTTCACTATCTCCCTAAGGTTTGGATTCATCCTTCTCTGAGGTTGTCTGATTGGTCTACCGTTTTCCTCAATGTATATGTGATGAATGCAAGTCTTAGGGTCAATACCTTTCATATCAGTATACTCCCATGCAAATGCAATAGAATGCTTTTGCAAGATTTTGGTTAGCTCTCCCTGTTGTGATTTTTCCAAGTTTTTGTTGATATTCAATGTTTTACCTGGAAAGATCTCAATGGCGGAACTACCAAAATCTTCCATAGAGTAAAGAGACATTTGTCTAGATGATAGATACTCAATGTCAGAATCTAACTGAAATTGTGTGTGGTCATATTCTGAAGATGTTTCAAAGTTTTCTAATGTGTTCAAAATTTGACTATCTTCACTGATTTCAGAAATGGTAAAGACAGGTTGTATAGTATCCTCATCATCAATCCATTCATTATCTCCTACTTCTGTAATTGCTTTTGCTGGAGGATACAGATTGAATTTCTTTGTCGAATTACCATCAAAAATATACATATCCCCTGATCTACAACTGATAAAAGCATCAGCTATGGCTAGCCAAGGTCTTCCTAAAATGATTGGGTGTCCTCTTAGATTACTCTTGGGAGTTAAAATCATGAAATCTACTGGATATTCCCAAGAATCTAAGGAGACCGAAATGTCTTCTAATACACCATCTGGTTTAATGATTGATCAATCTGCAAGTTGCAGTAAAGTAGGTGTAAAAAGAAGATTAGGAAGTTTTAGTTGTTCCATTGTCTGTCTACTCATAATGTTGATAGCAGCCCCTAAATCAATCAAAGTATTTGGAATCTCTACCCCATTGATATGTGTTTTGACAATTGGACTACCGGGATCTACATACTTCTGCATAGTAATTTTTCCCATCATAAGACTCAACTCCTTTATTGTTTTGCTAGAATAGGAATCTCTCTAATGGCTTGTAAAAAGGGAATCCTCATACAGACATTCTTTAATTCATCTAGAAAATCATAGTCAGGCAACAAGATTTGTTTTTCCACCCCTTTGTCAATTTGTAATCTTTCAGGAAAAGGAGGTGTGGATGAAGATGTAGGTTGCTCGACTATAGGAGTTGTGGGGGTTGACTCTTTTTCTTTTTCTTTTTGAGTGCTTGGGTTTTGAAGAGGTGCTTCAGAACCTTTATTGGCTTCAAGAGAATCTTCCTCAGAAATGCTTTGCTTTTGAGTATCTATAGAAGGCTTGTCTAAAACTCTACTAGATCTGAGTTGTACATCATTAAGAGGAACAATCATATAGGTAGGAAATTGTTGTCCTTCTACCATGTAAGCATTTTGAGGGTTTTTATTGTTGGGGTTCGACAATGGCTGGGAAGGTAGTTGATTTGTCTTCTGTTGGAATGGAAGCAAGAGTTGAGAATTTGGATTCTATTGAGAAGGTTGTTGTTGTTGTGGAAATGGCAATGATAGTTGTGGATTTTGATTTGGAAGTTATGGAGCTTGTTGATTTTGAAAAGATGGAGGATATTGATAAAATTGAGCAAATCTCCCATAAGGATTTTGCATACCTTGTACCCATGATTGAAAAGGATTTTGAGGTTGGGACCAAGGTTGTTGCCAAGGATTCCAATTTGGTGGGGGTTGAAAGTTCATAGAGTTGTTAAACCCTTGATTTTGTTGCCCCTACCAAGGTCTCCTTGCAACAAAACAGAGAGACTCAATTGAATTTGGATCTTCTTGAAAGGCAGCTTTGAGCCCAGGAATTGAAGGACAATCCTTGGTCTCATGGTTTTCTGAGCAAATTACACATGTTTCTACAACTTTTGCATCCAAGGGACATTCCCTTAAAGCATGTTTCTTTCTACATTTCGGACAAAATATGGCCAAAGCGTCAGCTTCTGCTTTCTACTTGTTTTGTATCTTAAGGGTGTCTAGTTGCTCACTAAGACTCCCTAAAATATCAGTTTTGAATTCATCAAGCATGTTGCCAATCTCAGCCCTACTTACTGATCCAGTTGCAGATTTGTTTGCTCTAATGAGAGAAGTATCTCTAGGCCCTTTTCCAGTTTGATATTTTCCCCTTGAGAGATGGACACATAGCTCTGCTATATCATGAAGTGGAAATTGAGATATATCTCCTTTTCCCATCATGTTCAAAATATCTATCCATTCATCTCTAATGGCTTTTAATAGAAGGGCTTTCAAGGTTTCCTCATCTAAGTTATTCAGTTTTGCTTTTTTCAGGTTGTATTGAAATCTTTCAAGTAAATCCTCCAAGTTTTCATCTTATTTTTGCACCATTTTGAATACCTCATCCTTGTGATTGGTGGGCATACAATAGTCCAGGTATCTATCCAAAAATGTTTGTTTCATATCATTCCAATTCCTAATGGATTGAGTGACTAATCCCATGAACTATTTCAAAGCAACTCCCTTCAATGCTAAAGGAAACAATTTGAGTTTTTGAGAGTCTTCCAGATAATCATAAGTTCGACACACGACTTCAAACTCAAATAGAAATGTTTCAGGATCTTCATTTCGTAACCCATGAAAATTTGGGAGGACAGATGGTGAGATGTTTTTCGTTGTTGCTCGAGAATCCTCATCAACTATAGGAAATCTAAATGAGTTATCTCCATCCCTATTTCCCCCATTGTTACCTCTACCTCCTCCATTGTTTCCTCCTCCTCCTCTACCTCTACCTCTACCAAATCCGTTTACTACTTCCTTTGCCATGATAGTTTCCTTAGAGACTTCAAAGTCCTCTGGTTCCTCTACTAATGGTGAACGAGAAGGAATTTCTCCCTCTTCTTCTTCATGTGATTCTACTTCCTCAATTACAATGTGTTTCCCTGTAGAAGAAAAGAAAGGGTCTTTTCCTAATTCAGATTTGGTGGATAGTGTGGGAGAGTCTCCTAATTCAACTACTGCCTCTTGAATTCCAGGAATCCTAAGGCTAGGAGTGTGAGTTGGAGATGATGGAGGTGTTTCTTGTCTATTCCTTGAAGTAGATGGAGTTGTAAAAATCGAACTCTTGGCCCTAGCTAAAAACCTTCCCCTAGAATCTCTTGCTCTATGCATGTCATCTTCAAGTCGGGCTAATAATTCTCTTTTTGATCTTCCAGGTCACTCTAGGTGCAAGAAGAGAGCATACTCAAGAAATTATTAAACCAATAACTCTCTTTTCTGATCCTCTAGATCACACTAGGTGCAAGAGGAGAGCATACTTTGAGAAGTTATCAATTTTTACCTTCCTTGAAATTTTCTGTTTTTTTTTTTTAAGAAATTGGCTACCTAGTTTCACTTCCCCGGCAACAGTGCCAAAATGTTTGGTCAATTTAGTGTGTCCTAAATTGCTATTTAAAATGTCAATCCGAGAGTCGTAAACTGCTGAAGTGAAGTGCATTGTATATGCAAGATAACTGATTTCTTATTTCTTTGTCGTTTTTGAGTTTTTTGGTTTGTTTTTAGGTTTATCTTCTGTTGATTCCCTAATGTGAGATGGCAGAATTAAAAGTCAAGTATGGATGGCAATGGTGACTTCTACAATGATTTTCCAAACTTTAAAGTTCTCAAAAAGGTTCAAACTTGCTGTGATGAAATCAATTCCCAAAATAAAATAAAAATGTACCAAAATAGTGAGCTAGTGACAATGAAGCCTAGTATCCTTACTGCTGTATAAAAAGAAAATAAAAACTGAACTGAAAGCAATTCAAAGATTGTAAGCAAAGCAAACTAAATCACACTACTTCAACTCATATTCTGACCCCTCACCTTTCAACTCACTCTGGCTATAGGAGGTAATCATAAACAAATTGAGTAATCTAATATCTAAATTGCAGGAAATGAAATTGCATAAAATGAAACTAAGATTAAACTACACATTCATATTTCAATTCCTGAAAATGACATGAGTAATCTAATCACTAACTTGCAGAAAATTAAACTAACTCATACTACATCAACTAATATTCTGGTTCCTCGCTATTTAAGTTGCTTGGCTATAGGAGGTAATCATAAACAAATGGAGTAATATGATATCTAAATTGCATGAAAGTAAATGAGAAAAAAAGAACTGAAAGAAGTGACAATGCTAGAGTTAAAACTCAGAACATAAATCAACAGAAGGATAAGATGATTTCATGTCATTAGTCATTAAAAACTATGTAAATTACCCGGGCTGTCTACAAGAACCTGAAAGAAAAACACTGATCAGTTAACAATCATGAGAAAGCATAAAAGAAAAGATGGACAACAGTTAACATGAATATCAGAACAGTGTAATATATACAAGCAAATGATTATAAAAGCAGTAACATAATGAAAGCAAGCAAGAAACTATACGGTAGATACAGAGCCTTGGTGTACAGGGGCCCTCTGCAACCTCGGCCAATCAATACTCAGTCACGAATTGAACTTAAGAACGATGTCTTCTCATATATTAAAACAATGTTATAAGATAAAGATATAGCACGACACAGTGGGTTTGTAAAAACAGTTAAGATTACATGTGAAAAGCTAACTATCAAGCGTATGATAACGCGTTATTTATAACTGAGGATGCTATAACTAATTCCTAAATTCTGAATTCTGCGCTGCCAAACATACACGTGAATGACCACGTCCTGAGATCTAGCAGTATGGTAGCCGTGAAAATTAAATCTATGGAGTGGTGGCTGTTCGATTTGGTTCACGGATCGATCCACAGGTGTTAGCACACCTCCGGAGATTGAGGAACTTGCCACGCAAAACTTCACGTGGTAAAAATAAAGTCGTGCCACCACAAAACTCTTGGTTTGACCACTGCTTTGACTGCCCTTGACCGTGGCTGTTTGTGAGTGATTCAGCTGAACCAAGGGGAAACGCTCCATGTACACATCACTTGCAGCTTGCCCATGTGGCCGGATTCTCTAGTGGACACCTGTAACATAGTCTTCAAAAAAATGGCAGCGGAAACTTGAGCTGGCTGCGAAAAGTGACAAGTTTCCGCAGCTGATTGAACAAAAATCTAAATCAAACAGCAGTCGCAAGACATAGTTAGGAAACCATTTTATAAGCTCTTTTTAAACTAATATGCAATGATTTGATAGCTTGGTGGGTCAAGTAAATGGAAAAGAATGCTGAAAAGGTGTATAGGGAAGATGCAAGTTTGGGACTCAACAAGCTCAAGACCAAGTGTCGAAAAATGCTCAAATTTGAAAGTGCTTAGATTGGGTTGGAACCTAAATGACCGGATATGTCTCGTCTTCCTGCTTCTAGCGCCATGAACGGTTCGAAAAACTGACATCGTATGCAGAAGTTATGCCAATTTGAAAATCGCCCAATAGCCTTTAATTTTAAATTTTTTTATTAAAAAAATTGAAATAGAATATTCCACAAAATATTCCTTTAGAATATTCTTGGAATATTCCATATCAGGCATCCAGTAAGAGGGTGCCACTTGGCAATCCTGGAGGCCGCCACGTGGCCCCAAGATGGCAACGAATTGGTATATAAAAGTTTGTCGGGGCGGAGGACCGAACACACGACCTGCCCACTACAACCGCAATGCCTTACTGCGAGGCCAAACCATCGGGACTAGATGGTTAACAGCAAGTGGTTGATGTTAAAGTGTGGAAACCGCTAGCGGTCTCCCATGTGAACGGCCTCCTCTAACCACGGCGGTCCTCCCGCTGACAATCCGTCAGTCAACAGTTAGGCGTGCAATCCAAGGCGCATAATGGCACATGAGACCACGCACTGTAGTTCAAACTGACAGGCAAGGCTTAAATGGTGGGAATTTTGGTGGTGGCGCCAATTTTTGCAGTCCGGCCATTTTGGCGGACTTAACTGCCCAACAACTAAAGTTAGCTGGAGTTAATTCAGGGCCAACTCGTAGTTGGAGTAAATGAGACATAACTTTGGCTAGGAAAGGCCTTTTGATAAGACATTTTTTTTTTTTAATTTTGGGTCTTTCGACCTTCTGGACTCAATGGAGTAGGTCTGAATTCTAACAGAGGTCATCTTTAGAGGTTTAAGCTATGAAGAAGATGAAGGAGCCATTAGGGCCTTAAAGGAGAAGTTTGTGTATTGGACTGTGTTTCTCTGTTTAAGGTAAATGAACAGGAATTCTTAGCTATTTCATACCTTTTGAATTTGTTTAGATGGTTTGCAGAGCCTGTTAAAAACATTAGAAAGCTAAAAAGCTTCATTTAAGTTCTAGAGGCCATTTTTGCCGATTTTGCCAGCAGTAGTACAGGGCCAACCAGGGGAGCTAGAGGACATTTGCAGTGAACCAGTGGTCATTCTTGACTGAAAACATAATTTTGAATCCATTTACATAGGTTTAAACAAGTATTAAAGACTTTTAGAGGTTGAAAACTCAGCAAAGAAGTTTTTCTTGACCCGAGTGCCAAGAAGTGCCAACAGTGTGTGTAGGCGAAACCGGAGCAGCTGGAGGTTGTTTCTAATGAAAAAAAACTCTATCTTGACTATTTTAGTCATTTTGGAACTAATGGAAGTGGTTTCAGTTCATTTTGAGTACTTCTACAGCTCGAGAATTTGATGTGAATTCGTGGGCAGCACTGAGTAAACCGTGGAGGAGAGCCATTTTTGGGGATGTTGTGCTTGATGTAAGCAATTAATCAGTTGGTATTTGGTGTCTAATCATTATTGGATATAGTAGTAGTGGTTTCAGTGACATAAAAAACAATCTAAGGGAGTTTGTGTGTAGGTTTTAACCCCGTACAGAAATTACCTGCATTCGAATTCTAAATCACAAAAAAATAAACAATGCGAGAGCATAACACATAAAACACATATACACAGAGATTTTCCCCTGGATCCCAAAACTGGAACTACCAGCTTGATTTTTCATTATATTCCTTTCAATGTTACAATACATATGTATACATGCTGAAGCATCCAATACCATGGACCGAAAACCATCGCATCCAAAACCATGGACCGAAAACCATAGGTAGGTTCGCCCAACCTAATATAGGGTCCAAAAAAAAATTTCCCAAGGCGCTGCCCCGGACCCCGTAGAGGGGGCTACCCGCCCCCCTCAAACCCCCCAGATAGGCGCAATCGACGCAACGAAGGGGGGGCTCTGCCCCCCTCTAACCCCCCGGTTCACTACGTGGGTTAGTCGTGGAAAGAATATAACACAACCCAACAATCTCCCACTTGTTGTTTTCTTTCCATAGGGGGCCACAGGAGAGCTTAGTCATTTTTCCAGCCTTGAAATGCCCATTGTTTCTCTACACCAAGAGAACTTCTCAGAGCTCACAGATTTTTTCAATGCATCTGCAATATTCTTCAAAGTGTCCACCTTTACCAGCAACACCTTTTTGTCTTCTATCATATCCCTCACAAAGTGATACTGAACATCAATGTGCTTTGTCTTTGAATGATAAGCAGGGTTCTTTGCCAAGAAAATTGCACTTTGGCTGTCACAATCTATTCTTATAGCTCCCTGTACTAACCCCATACTTGAACACAATCTCTGCAACCAAACTGCTTCCTTTCTTGCATGAGTGGCTGCCATGTATTCTGCCTCTGTAGTTGATAGTGCCACTACAGATTGTTTCTTACTCATCCAACTGACTACACCTCCAAATAGGTTAAACACATACCCACTTGTAGATTTTCTCTGATTCAGATCTCCAACCCAGTCTGCATCAACAAAGCCACAAATACCCAACACTCTGTCCAATCCTGGTCTTCCTTGGTAGCACAAACCATAATCACTAGTGCCACGCAAATACCTGAAAACCTGCTTCACTGCTGTCTAGTGCTCCTTCCCTAGTTTTGACATAAACCTGCTCAATACTCCCACTGCATGTGCAATTTCTGGTCTAGTACAGACCATTGCATACATCAGGCTACCGACTGCACTTGCATATGGAACACGGGACATGTCCTCTTCATCTTCTTGTGTCTTGGGACACTGTTCAGCAGATAACCTCACACCTACCAGTTTACTATCCTGCATATTAAACCTCTACAGTATTGTCTCGACATACTTCCTCTGGTTTAACAAAAGCTTCCTCTTTTCCTGATCTCTTTTAATTTCCATGCCCAAAATATAGTTTGCAGCACCAAGATCTTTCATGTCGAATTTGGAGGAAAATTGGGTCTTCAAATCCTGGATAATTTCTTTGTCATTTCCAACCAACAACATATCATCCACATACAAGACCAGATAAATAACACTGTCACCAATCAATTTAAAATACACACAGTGATATGCTTTGCTTCTGGTGAAGCCAAGTCCCCGTATAAATGTATCCAATTTCTGATACCACATCCTTGGTGACTGTTTTAACCCATGCAGAGACTTCTTTAACTTGCATACCAGTTCTTTCTTACCCTTCACCGCAAAGCCTTCAGGTTGCTTCATGTAGATTTCCTCTTCCAAATCCCCGTGAAGAAATGTTGTCTTCACATCCATCTGTTCTACCTCAAAATCAAAAGCAGCAGCAACAGATAAAAGTAATCTAATAGAAGTTACCTTGGCAACAGGAGAAAAAATATCACCAAAATCAATTCCCGACACTTGGGAATATCCTTTTGCTACCAACCGAGCTTGGTATTTCTCCACCTTCCCTTCTGCATTTGTCTTCTTTTTGAACACCCATTTGCTGCCAATTGGTTTCCTTCCAATCGGAAACTCCACCAGATCCCAAGCCTCATTTTTGTGCAAATATGCCATTTCATCAACCATGGCCTCTTTCCAGAGTTTTCCATCCTCTGAATCTACTACTTCCTTCACAGTTCTAGGATCATCATCAGTAATAGACAAAGCAAAATTTGAACAGAAAGCAGAAGGACTATACCTTTCTGGCTACCTTCTTTCTCGAACTGATCTTCTCACAGCCGGAGTTTGTGGCTCTTCATCTTCTGATTCCTCCTCTGCTACAGAGTCTGATTCTTCCTCCTTTAGCTCAAACTCTATCTTCTCAGGTTCCTTTGGTTGGACTTCATGTTTAATAACATCTTTCACCTCTCTAAACACCACATCTCGACTGTACACAACCTTCGTTGTTATTGGGTTCCAAAGCTTATAACCCTTTAAACCATCCTTATACCCAATAAAGATGCACTTTTTATATTTACTATCCAACTTGGTTCATTTTTCCTTTTGTAACATGTACATATGCATCACATCCAAATACCCTCAGATGTGAAAGAGAGGGTTTCTTACTAGTCCATACTTCTTGTGGAGTCTTATCCTCCAACGCTGATGAAGGTGACTTGTTGACCAAGTAACATGCAGTATCCACCACCTCTGCCCAGAATTCCTGTCCTAACCCGGCACCACTGAGCATGCTTCTTTCCCTTTCCATCAACGTCTTGTTCATTCTTTCTGCGACTCCATTTTGTTGAGGTGTATATGGAGTAGTATTTTGCCGTGCTATACCACACTTCTTACAGAATTCTTCAAATTCCTTGCTGCAAAACTCTCCACCATTATCTGTCCTGAGCACCTTTATGTTCTTCTTTGTCTGATTTTCCACGAGAGCCTTAAATTCTTTAAACCTGTCAAAGACTTCAGATTTCTTCTTAAGGAAATATATCCATGTATTCCTTGAGAAGTCATCTATAAATGATACATAGTACACAGACTTACCCAGTGATGGAACTTTCACAGGTCCAAACACATCACTGTGCACAAGCTCTAATATTTGTTTCGCCCTCTTAGCACCAGAGGGGAAACTCACCCCATTCTGCTTCCCATATACACAATTTTCACAGAAATCAAAATCTAGAGAGCTATTACTCATACCTTCTACCATACCTTTACCATGAAGTATTCGAAGGCCCTTCTCTCCAATATGTCCAAGCCTTTGATGCCACAGCATGGTCTTCTCTCCAGAGACCACTAGATTTTCATCTCCACTTTCAGGAACCACAGAACTGTTGCACCCATCAACAACAGTGCTACCTTTCAGCTTGTACAGAGTTCCAGTCCAAACTCCCCACATCAATACCAGTGCTCCTCGAACCATCTTGCAGGTATCCTTCTCGAACACTATTTTTACACCTGCATCATCCAACTTGCTTACAGAAATCAGATTTTTGGCCAATGCAGGAATATGCAGAACACCCGAAAGTGTTCTAACCCTTCCACCTTGCAACTTCAACTTTACTTTTCCGCGACCAATGATTCTAGCCTTCCTATCATCTCCTAAGAAGACATCACCACCATCGTATTTCTCATACTCACAGAACCACTCTCTATGGGGAGTGAAGTGAAAGGATGCACCCGAGTCAATCAACCATGCCTCATGATCTACATGTGTACTTGAAGAAGCCAAGTACACATCCCCACCTTCATCTGAGGTGGTTTTCGCCTCTGCAGAAGGAGCATCATCAGATCCCTTTCCTTTATCAGGAGCTTTAGATTTTCAGTCCCTTTTGAAGTGCCCTTCCTTTCCACATTTCCAGCACACCACCTTTACAGGTTTTCCTGGAGATTTAGATCTCCCTCTAGATTTAGATCTCCCACTCAATGACTTATTTTTGTTTCTATTCTGGGACCGTCCTCGTACAGACAAGGCATCACCATTTTGGCTCTCCATATTTTTCCGTCTCATCTCCTCCGTCAGCAAGGCTGAGACTATTTCATCAAACTGCAAAGTAGTTGCATTGCTACCTATTGCAATAACCATACTATCCCACGAATCTGGTAGAGAACACAACAAACTGATGCACTTATCTTCATCTGAAATTTTAATATCAACATACACTAACTGACTTACCATAGTATTAAATGCGTTCAGATGCTTTGTCACCGAGTCTCCATCTTTCATCCTCAGGTTATACAGCTTTTTCCGCAGGAACAGTTTATTCACCACAGACTTAGATTGGTACAAAGTCCCTAACTTGTCCCACAAAGCCTTCACCATAGCTTCCCCTGATACATTTAGCAATACTGAATCTGAGACACACAATCATATTGTGCTCTTTTCCTTCTGATCCAACTTCTTCCATTCTTCATCGGTCACTCCCGTTGGTTTAGTACCTGTATCTACTGCGATCCACTGATCTTTATCCACCAACAGATCCTCCATCTTGAGTTTCCACAACTCAAAACTCTGACCATTGAACTTCTCGATCTCTATCTTTCCGTTTTTCGTCATCTTCTTTCACCACCAAAATCGATCTCACAGATCTCCCACTGAACAGGGTCTACCATAGGCCCGAGCAAAACCCCTCAGCAACAAAGGCATCCCCTTGAAGCCAAAACAACTCTGATACCAAATGTAGGTTTTAACCCCATACAGAAATTACCCGCATACGAATTCTAAATCACAGAAAAATAAACAATGCGAGAGCATAACACATAAAACACATATACACAGAGATTTTCCCCTTGATCCCAAAACTAGGACTACCAGCTTGATTTTTCATTATATTCCTTTCAATGTTACAATACATATTTATACATGCCGAAGCATCCAATACCATGGACCGAAAACCATCGCATCCAAAACCATGGACCGAAAACCATAGGTAGGTTCCCTCAAACCCCCCGGACAGGGGGGGCTACCGCCCCCCCTGTGACCCCTCCGCTGCGCAATTGGCAGAATGAAGGGGGGGATCCGCCCCCCCTCTAACCCCCTGGTTCACTACATGGGTTAGTCGTGGAAAGAATATAGCACAACCCAACATTGTGCCATTTAGAAGCTCAAAGAAGCTTAGTGCACCGACAGAAGGATGTGTGTCCATGGAAGCCTTAAGTTGTTTGCAAGAATTGGACATCCATTAAAAGGATTTAAAATGGTATTCTCAGTCCTTTGAATCATTATTGGATTCATTTTGGTTAAATGTGGAGCTTATAAAAGAATATAATTACCCTAATCCCAAAGAGTCTAGTCATGTTGACGAAGCTCAAAGGCGATGTAGCCCAAGAGTTGGGTTGAACTCCTATATTATATTGCTGTTGTGTTTTGATATTCTATGGCTGAATTATGTTGCTGATATATATGTTAAGTTTCAGCAAAAGCAAATAAACTTAAAACACATAAACAGAGGAAAAGACATACACCTATTTCAAGCTAAAATTATGTTCAAGCAAGGTTTTTTTAATTAAATCTGAGTGTTTACTTCTATTATTTCTTTAGGCAGAGTCTGTAGAGGGCCAAGTAGCTTCTGGATCTCATCCTCTCTTTAGAGATGACATATCCAGTAAATGCCCCTACAATTTATCTTTGTCTTAGAAATAAGAAGTTCTCACATTTTCATATTTAAACTTGGAGTATTTTTGCACTCATTTACATAAATGAAAATGGATACCTTGCACCCTTTTCCAAGTGCCTTCCATTTTCAGATCAGGTTGGTATCAGAGCACTTGGTTTTCTTGATTGTATAGCTTGAAAGGTGTTTAAAGGAGTGTAGAAGATTGACTGCTTTCCTATTTTGCAAACTGCATGTTGTTTGAGTTTGCTAAATTTTGGGGATAGCTACTGATTAGCTAAGTCTTGGAAAAGACAAAAAGGGATAGAAGATATTTTCCTTGCCCCGATGGACCCCAAAACCACTCCAAGATTTTCAATTGAGTTGGTTTGTTGTTGGCTACTTGAACAAGATTTTCCCTTGATTTTTGTGTTTTTGGATGCTTGAATATGTGATGGTTGTAAAGACATTTGGGTGAAAAATCTTTGTCATTTGTTTTGAAAAGCTTTAAGAACACTGTTGAAGTTAATTTATTCATTGACATCATAATGACAACTTATACAAGTGAAGTTTCCTCCTTCACAAGGTTCTTTGATGAGGATGTGAAGCGTGAATTCCTTATATTGAAGGATATGGTGCAGATCCTGTTTGAGGATAGAAGAGAAAGCACGGAGCTTCATGAGAAATTGTTGGCCATGAAGCAGGAGAAGGAAGAAATTATTCAAAGCTTGCATGATATGGAGTTGCAGCTTCATCAAGCCCAAGAGGCTTTGACCAAGAACATGTGTGAAAAATAGGTAATCTGATTTGTCTTCAATTTCCTCTTTAGAAAGATGTGTTGGATCTTTCGAAAAGCATACAAGTGGAGTAGAATCCAAGTTAATGTTTAAGATGAGTTATGAAGGAAAAGGATTAAGAAAGCATGCACAAGGCATGATTGAACCCCTTTTTTTTGAGGAATGACCCAAGAATCTTGGACTTGGTTATGTGCAATCTAATGGCAAAGACTCAAAAGCCATGAAGGCATGTGAAGCTAATTCAAAGAGAAATTTTGTTCCAAGTTCCATGGGGAAAATATGTCAAATTTGTTTCAAACATGATTGCCATTGCTTTAAGCCTTTGTTGCAGCAAGAAGATGGTAAACATGCAGCTTATGGCATGCATGCAATTTTAGGTAGTTTTCAAGACAAAAACGATGATGTTAGTCTGCAATTGAAAACTAGAGCCTCTACTAGTTCATCTCCTCATGGAGGCAAAATGGATGAACATGTGAAGCAGCACAAGAGGTATACATCTTCTCATGATCAATTTGATTGTGTTTCTGCAAGGCATGAAAATTTTACATGCTTTAATGGAAGAAAGATTTCTTGTACATATTGTGGTCAATTTAACCATCATGTTTCGAGATGCTGGATGAGGAAGAAAGCACACATGAAACAAATGAAGTGAAGACTACCTTCAAAGAAGGTGAATAAGATTTGCACTTTTTGCCAAAAGAAGGGACATGTTGTCTCTCATTGTTGGACTTTACATCCAACTCGTCATCCCACACACATGCAGCAAGAGGAAAAGAAGATTGGGAAAGGTGGAACCACAGATTCCATTATTCATGTGGAACGGGAAGTTTCACATGAGGAAAAGTTGCAGCAACAAAATTCGCCATGGAAGTGGCTTGGTGAGAAGTGGATGGACTTCTTGACACAGTAAGACGTACTCCTTTTGTACATATGTAAATTTTAGATGTATGCATGTATTCTATGTTGTAATATCTTGCTTGCTTTGAGCCACCTTAGATCATTGATCAAGGCAGCATTGTTCAGTTTCATTCTATAATTTTCTCTCCAGAAAATTTCTGTGTGAGTGCAAGAAAGACAATTGTGGACAGGAGGATAAGTGCATTCAAGAATGGAAATGTCAATTTCTTTCCATTTGTGGTTCAAAGTCATTTGCCATGCAAAGCAAATGTTTGAAGAGCTGAAGAAAAGAGGATATTCATTCTCTCATTGTCTATACTATAGTTCAGTTCAGCATTTCAGTAAGCTTTTGGGGACCAAAAGCCTCTCATTTGGGAAGTGTGATTAGGAGCTCAAGACCAAGTGTCGAAAAATGCTCAAATTTGAAAGTTCTTAGATTGTTTTGGAACCTAAATGATCAGATAGGTCTCGTCTTCCTAATTCCGACACTGCAAATGGTTCGAAAAACTGACACCGTATGTAGAAGTTATGACAATTTGAAAATCGCCCAATAACCTTTACTTTTGAATTTTTTTTATAAAAAAAATTGAAATAGAATATTCCAGAGAATATTCCTTTCAAAATATCCCATATCAAGCATCCAATAATAGGGTGCCACATGGCAAGCTTGGCCCACCACATGGCCCCAAGGTGGCAACGAATTGGCATATAAAAGTTTGTCAGGGCAGAGGATCGAACACACTACCTGCCCACTTCAACCACAACGCCTTACTGCCACGCCAAACCATTGGGGCTAGATGGTTAACGACAAATGGTTTATGTTAAAGTGTAGAAACCGCCAGCAGTCTCCCATGTGAATGGCCTCCTCTAACCGCAGCAGTCCACCCACAGACAATCTGTTAGTCAGCAGTTGGGCAAGCAATCCAAGGCGCATAACCGCCGATGTGACCATGCACTATAGTTCAAAACGGCAGTCAAGGCTTAAATGGTGGGAATTTTGGTAGTGGTTCCAATTTTGGTGGTACGGCCATTTTGGCGGACTTAACTGCCTGACAACTAAAGTTAGCTGGAGTTCATTCAGGGCCAACTCGCTGTTGGAGTAAATGAGCCATAACTTTGGCTAGGAAAGGCATTTTGATACGATTTTTTTTTTTTTTTTCGGGTCTCTTCGACCTTCTAGACTCAATGGAGTAGGTCTAAAGTCTAACAGAGGTCATCTTTAGAGGTTTAAGCTACGAAGAAGATGAACGGCCATCAGGGCCTTGAAGGAGAAGGTTGTGTATTGGATTGTGTTTCTCTGTTTAAGGTAAACGAACAGGAATTCTTAGCTATTTTATACCTTTTGAATCTATTTATATGGTTTGAAGAGCCTGTTAAAAACGTTAGAAAGCCGAAAAGCTTCATTTAAGTTCTAGAGGCCATTTTTGCGGATTTTGCAAGTAGTAGTGCAGGGCTTAGCCAGGGGAGCTAGAGGACATTTGCAGCGAAACAATGGTCATTCTTTACTGAAAACATCATTATGAATCCATTTACATAGGTTTAAGAAAGTATTAAATACTTTTAGAGGTCTAAAACTCAGCATAGAAGTTTTCCTTGACCTGAGTGCCAAGGGGTGCCAACTGTGTGTGTAGGCGAAACCGGAGCAGCCGGAGGCTGTTTCTGATGAAAAGAAACTCCATCTTGACTATTTTAGTCATTTTGGAACAAATGGAAGTGGTTTCAGTTTATTTTGAGTACTTCTACAGCCTAAGAAGTTGATGTGAAGTTGTGGGCAGCCCTGGGCAAACTATGGAGGAGAGCCATTTTTGGGGATGTTGTGCTTGATGTAAGCAATTCATCATTTTGTATTTCGTGTCTGATCATTATTGGATCCAATAGTAGTGGTTTCAGTGGCAAAAATAGGAATTTGAGGGAGTTTGTGCCATTTATAAGTTCAGAGAATCTTAGTGCACCGAAAAAAGGATGTGTGTCCATGGAAGCCTTAAGCTATTTGCAAGAATTGGATAGCCATTAAAGGGATTTAAAATGGTATACATAGCCCTTTGAATCATTATTGGATTCATTTTGGTTAAGTGTGGAGCTTGTAAAAGAATTTAATTACCCTAATCCCAAAGAGTCTAGTCATATTGACAAGCTCAAAGGAGATGTAGCCCGAGAGTTGGGGTGAGCTCCTATATTATATTGCTATTGTGTTTTGATATTCTATGGCTGAATTATGTTGCTGATATATATGTTAAGTTTCAGCAAAAACAAATAAACTTAAAAAACATAAACAGAAGAAAAGACATACACCTCTTTCAAGATAAAATTCTGCATGACGTCAAGTTCAAGCAAGGTTTTTTTAATTAAATCTGAGTGTTTACTTCTATTATTTCTTTAGGCAGAGTCTGTAGAGGTCCAGGTAGCTTCTAGATCTCATCCTCTCTTTAGAGGTGACATATCTAGTAAATGCCCCTACAGTCTGTATTAGAAATAAGAAGCTCTCACATTTTTAGATTTAAACTTGGAGTATTTTTGCACTCATTTACATAAATGAAAATGGATACCTTGCACCCTTTTCCAAGTACCTTCCACTTTCAGATCATCTTTCACGCTAGTAGCTTCATTTACTTTAGGCTTTCATCTGATACACTTTGACCCTGATGATTTGTCTTCATCCTTTTAGCTTGTTGTTTTACTTTCACTGTACATTAACCTTTTTACTGCATGTTTCTATAGTAAATCAATTAATTTCTCCCATGTTTTAGCATCAAGTAATTGGATTTTTAGCATCCTCCTATATATTTCATCTTCCTCGGTGTATTTGGAAAAAGTAGGCTTATTGATAAACAAGTGTTTTACCTCATGCTGGAGGTAAAACAAGTTTTCAAATGTCTAGTAGAGTACTTTTCCTATTGGCAATGCCTTCATTGATGATGTATTCACCTGATCCTTTGCTACCTCTCTGATTTTCTTGTTGTAATCCTCTGTGTCATGAGCTTGTCATTTATTACTATGGGATTGGGTAATCCCTTCTCTCTCAAAATTTGGAACATAGCCATAAATCTATCAATGGCTACCTACATATTCTGACACTTGTCCTCCAAGTTTTGCATTAAGTTTCTCTTGGAGAGGACCTTTCTAACCTCCAAAATTGTCTCTATTTTTTCCTCTATTTCCAATTCCTGAAGCTCATACTTATTCTTACTGTTAAGGAACTGGATAATTTTGGTAGCTTCTTTTGGCATTTGTCCTAATTCTTCCTTTACTTTCTGGATGGCCTTAGTAGCTAGCTTTATCAACTCTACTTGCTTAAAAATTACCTGAATAGATGGCCAAATATCATTGACAGAGTCAATGATATTGGCCCATAGTTGTTCCTTAGCCTACCCAAGGGGTTCTTTTAGTGTCAAGTCTTTTTCCAAGGCTTTCAATCTTTCACTCATCCTGGTGGCCTTTTGTACTTCTTCCTTGTGCATGATTTTATCAAGCTTGTAATCAGTTTCCAAGCTTGTCATATTTTCTTTGAGCTTATTCATCTCTGTTGTATGTATGGACATTTCTTCCATAGATTTAACCAACGTTGTTGCTTCATCACCTGATGTACCTGTTGCTGATGTAGATTCTGTAGAAACCAGTTGTGTTATGGCCATTGGAGGTGTGAAAGCCAATGAGGCTTCCAATGTTGAAGGAACAATCGTGGTAACTGTTAGAATGACATTTACTGAGGTAGTGCCAATATCAATTTTCTTTGATTGGATCAAGTTTTCCAATTCTTTTTCTGTCTCCCTCAATTGGTCATTTAGTTTTAGGGAAATTCCATCAACTCTTCATGCCTTGTTTGATTTTCTAAGACTTCCTGTGTCTGGGGATCCTGCAACTGAGGTATCTTCAACTGCTTTTTGAGCACTGCAATGTCATCATTCTTCTTTTTGATCAGTTGTTCAGTAGCCTTGATGTCTTTGGTATCATGTCCCAATTCAATCACTAAGTCTTCCAAAGACTTGATTCTGGTGTTTTTGGCCTGTGAGGAGGCTTTTTCCAACTGATACTAGGCTGAGATATTATTCAATGAATTCTACAACTAATGGGCAACTATGGATTTTCCTGTAAGGGTGGAGTAAATCATTTCTCCAACCGGTTTGTGAAATTCAATTTGGTCAATGGGATGAATATCCCTTGCTAATACCTCAAAATCAATCTTTATGAAATCTGTTGATGTTCTTCGTTGTTGTACAATTGGCTTATGAAGTACATTTGCTTCTTTCCTTCCTTGATGTCAAAAGTTGACATCAACCTAGTTTGATTAGTGGGTGTAAGTTTGAGATATTGTGCATAGGATTGTGCCTTCAATTTCTCATTTCTCATTTTGATTTCTTTGAACCTGTCCTTAATGTAACTATCTCTATCGACAGGTTTGTTTAATGAGGATACTTCCACACTGAGCTACATTTCTAAAATTTCAGTCTGTGATGTAGATGGATCTTGTGTTTCTCCAAATGGATTTGTGCCCTTGCTCATGTCTAACTCAGTATTAGTTATTTCTACTAAGCCTTCTGTGTCTTCTTTTTTTGAAAAGGATTGAGCCTAGGCCTTTTGCTCTGGTTGGCTTCATATTGTACATTGGAAGTGTCCATATCTGAATTGGAGGCTCCCTCTCTGTTCCTTTTTGGATTCTTTTCCCCATTCTGAGGAGTCTACAAAATAGTATGGGTACTCATGGTTCCTTCGTGCTCTAGTACCTGCAGGAATGAGCTTTCATCAAGTTGTCTCTCTAAATCAAACAAGGTATTTTCAACATCTAACTTTGTACTATCCTTGTCTATGAGAGTGTTTTCTAACCACTCAGATTGATTGGAATATCTCTCTATCTCTAGTATGGGGTGATGAATGTAAGGTCCCAATTTTACCTTTGGCCTTAGTTTGGTAATAAACCCTTGGGGGTCATACCTCCACATTAAACTGTTTTGGAACTTCATTTGTTGCAGAATTTGATCTGCTTCGTGCCCTGCATCTCTACAATTGCAAATGAAAGGGCCTAACTGATTTTTGACCTTGAACTGAGTTCTTTTCTTGGCCAAGACAAAGTTGACATCATTGGAGTTCATTGTTTGCTTATAATACTCTAGAGAAAATAACCTCATGGGGAGGTATTTGGGCATTTTGTATGGGGAAAGTTGGCAACCATAAATTCTTATTTCGGTGTGATTTTTGTAAAGGTACCAATCTCCCACCTTACTTTTCTTGGACAATTGGAGCACTCTTTGATCTCTTGGCTTATTCTGGGTGGAGGACATCCTATCAACATGGTCATGACTAGATGGACAAAAGAGTAAATGAAGTTTGTGTAGGTGTATGGTGATGAATACCTATGGAATAATGGTGTCCAAAATATAACAGACCTGGGTTGGCCTTTAGTATCCAACTTCTAGATGGTGAAGGGCTGTCTGATTGATAATATAAGAATATGTGGTAAAGTACAGCTGAGTACTTGGATACTCTTTCATTGTGCATCCTGGTAAATTGTTCATGCATCCTTTCAGCTATGAACTAGGCATAATTATACAAAGTAGCTGGAGGCTTTCCTGGGGTGAAAATGGACATGAAGGCCAGGATAAGATCATCAACAAATTCATCGTTATTATAGCCCAGAATACATGATATCATGGTTACAATTTTCTTTCCCCTTTCAGAGAAAATGGCAGAAACATATGGAGGGGCATCTTTAGGGATGTGTTGCTCTTTTATAATGAAAGTTTGAAATATTTGGACCAGTCGAGATGGACTCAATTTGGTGTATTGGTCTAACAAATCCCTAATGGAGAGTGGGGTTAGGTTTGGACCTAGTTGGACTTGCAACATCTCATTGATTGACTCAAATATAATAGTGAACAAGACTTTTTGGTCTCGGGACATTATAGCTCTATGGCTGGGAATGTAATAAACATGGCACATATGGACAATCTCAGGAAAGATATGTACTTGTGGAAACTAGTATTTGGGAAAATTGGAGTCCCAAAGGCCAATGTCATTAGTATGGTTCAAATATCTGTCCCTACTCAAACAATGAATTTTGAGCAAGAGTTGATAAGCACTTGTATCTTTGATTTGAAAATCCCTGTCTGCCAAGGTGTTATAGACATTTTTGTGCCTTACAGCATTGAGCATGAAATGTCAATAATTCAAGGGATCCAAAGTCCCTAAATGAGTTGTTCCTACCCCTAGAGGAACAAGGTCAACCAATGACAGCTTCTCCCAGAAGTTCTCCACCAAAAACCACTCAGAAATGGTCAAATCAGGATCAATTCAATAGCTCCACTAGCTGTCTGCGCTGAAATGCAAAGTCTGCACTGGCTACCTGCACTGCAACGCAGGTAGAAGCACTACCAGGGTGCGTTGAGCGGGAATTGACAAATGGCAAGTTCATTCAACAAGGTGTCAAGACCCTGGAAGCTTCCAGAATCTTCCTCAATGACACTTGCCTCAGTGAATTCGACCAAGTGATGAGTAAGAGGTTCTTAACCTCCAAGTGGAAGCAAGAACTGACAGAGAGAAGCCACAAGTCAAAACATGAGCTAACTCATCCTCTCTGCTCACATCTACATATGGATCTCTCACCCAGAGGTTCAGGAGGCTGGAATTTTGTATTTGCAGAGAATTGCTGTTGGTTTGAGATTGAGATTAGTACATTGGGTGATTTATGCTTTGTTGGAGGAGAGGAAGGGATTCTTTTGCTGGGAGGTAGATGCTGGATCAGGACTCACTTGGTTGTATCTCCTCTTGAACCTTGTTTATCATATCAATAAAGCTTCTTGAGTTTCTCCTATATGCTTGTATTTCAATGATGTTTTGTTGTATTTGCATATTTAGTTTATATCTGATCCTAAACTAGTTATGAATGTGAATCTATATCTTTCGTGTAGTCTTCTGCTCTTGTGATCTTGCAGGAACCGTGTGAAGCTGGACCAGTGAAAGAGCAGGCAACGGGAAGCAAACGAAAGAGAGAGAGTGATTGGATCGACCAACTAGCGGAAGACATCGGTTAGTTAGATCCTTCTTTCTCTATTTGCATCTCATAAAGAAGAATACTCAGATAGCTTTCCTTGTTTGTTGCTAAGGCACTATCACCTCTTAGAGTGGGATAGGGGCATTCCGTATTGGATACTTTTCCCAACAACAAATTGGTGACTCCACTGGGGAGAGTATCTTGTTGGTTTACTTATGTTTCTATTGCTATTCATTTCATAAACTCAAGAGTGTCAAATCGAACTGCATTTGCTTGCAAATGCAAAGTAGAGATCAGCTACTCTAGCCCTCTCACTGGGCCTGTTTATGATCTGAGAAGCTGATCCACAAGTGCTCTAACAGCCCTTTGTGATAGATCTTAGTCCTCCTATAAATCATCCTCCTAATTATACCTAATTGATAGCTTTTATCCGGCCAAAAACTGTAGAAAAACTTGCAAATTGTAACCCAGAACCCAGAAACAACTCTCGTTTCTGCTTCAGCGCAGGCCCTGTGAAGGGGTTCTGCATTTCAACGTAGGTCCCGTGAAGGATACCTGCGCTGAATGTCAAAACCTCTATGTGGAGGGTGCGCTAATCAGTCTTTGCCTTGTGCAGTTGTGGTTCCCTGCTTCCTTTTGCTCAGTTTTCATCTCTGTTTTTGCAGCCTGTTATCAGTCAATGTACCTATCTGAAACCCCTTTTCTTTGCCTCAATTCCGCCTCAGTTATATAAAGAAACTTTATTTTTTCTTTGTGTATTTGTTACATCATTTGCAGTCTCCCATTACAAAAGTAAACTAGTCATACTGTCGCCCCTAGATCTAGACCTATCGTAAGTGTCGTTTTGATCTTAGGAGTGAGTTTGTTTGTTGTTCACAGTTGATTTAGCTTTTACTTTTGTCTTTTGGTTTGAATTTATGCATTTCAAAGTGTCGAAACAAGTAAATCATAAAGTGTCGTAATCGTCTTTTTGATTTTGAAAAAGGAACTTTTTTGTGTTTTCACTTGAAATCGAATTCAAATTTATATAACAGCTTTCTTTTTAGGCATCAATATTAAGAAAGCGAAAACAAATACATGCATATGTGCATTTGCATTTGATAGTTTGTATGTTGATTTAGGAAAAAGTGCATTACTGTGTGCTCTATGCTCTTTGAGAAAAGATGGTGTCTTTCTTTTCCCCTTGTAGCTAGGATTTTCATTGTTGAAAAGATATAAAGCTTGCTTATCATCTTTAGACTGCATTTAGGAATTGTATCATACATCTCGTGGTGATCCAGAAAGGAAAACTTCTAAAAATATCAACCTAAAATAAATTGAATGAACTTAACAACGCTTTGCAACATAACGCACAACATAGAGGTCTAGGCTAGAGACGTGTTTCGGCGTCGTAAAACCTGGTCACTGGTCGCCTCACTGATGGTTGGGTGATTCCTCCTGAGGGACGATTAGTACCAGTACGGATTGTGCTCCCACGTACCATCGCGTATATATTGGGAGACCCCTATAGAAAAATATCCTTTATCCATAGGAAGTCGTGTCGGCCGCCCTACTGATCGCAATGCACTGAACACAGCATTCAGGAAGATCGACTGCCCGTACCCTAAAAAGTATTATGCGGTTTTGCGAAAAGTTTGGCACACCCTCTGCCTAGAACTCCAGAGCAGTTCCTTTTGGCCTTTTTCAGACTCTATAACAGAAAAAGTCCATCCGAGCATTTGTCACTTCGGGCTCGTTAAAACATCGAAGGAGACTAGAGTCATCTTTAGCTTTTTCTCGACTCTTTAAAAGTGAAAAAGCAAGTTGTGTCTAAAGCGTCTAAAAAATTCATTTAATTAGGAAACACATTTTCCCCTTTTGTATTTTGGTTGATCGAGTAATCTGCAATCGTGGAAGAAAGTCAATTGAAACCCCGTCGTTCGCGGAGGCTTACGAGTCAACCGTCTTTGTCTCCGGAATCGAAAACAGTACGGACAAAGCGAACTCGTTTAACCGGTTCAAAATCTCCTATCAAAGTTAGAACAAGTGTTCCAACAACATCTGAGATTCCGGTTACTCCAAACATTTCTGGAAACCCTGCCTCTATAGAAGAAGTTCAACAGCCACAGAGGGACAGTGATACTGATCCTAGTCTGAGAGCAAATACTTGCGTTACTGAACCAGTTCCATCTGCAACCGGTTCAGAGAGTCCTGCTCCTCAACCATCTGTCGTTGTCGATTCAACCCCTTCTTCAGCACCAGAAATATTTTACGGACCTGACGGTCTTCCCCTTCCACCTGGTTTGATTGCGATAGAGGAAATTGTAGAAGATCCGCAAGCAAGTACTCCAACACATTTTGGAGTCGGGGTCACTCTATTTCCTTCGACATCAGAAGTTAGTCTGTCACCAGTGGAAGTTCCTGTAGAATCGCTAGGCAATCTATTGGATAGACTCAAAATGTCTGAACAACCGTCAACATCTAGGACTGTGTCAAATGACACAGCGACAGCAGAACTCCCTGCCGTCACTCCGATAATGTTTGCCGGCTTACCATCTGTCCCGACTAGCTCGCAACCGCTAGAAGGAGTCCATCCAGGGACTATTTCGACAGTGTGGTCCATTCCTGTTTTTTCTTCCGAAATAATATTCGGCAACTCTTATGTTGAAACTCGACAAATTGATCCATTTGGAGGTCAATTTGGGCCATCCAGTCCCCAAGGGCAAACAATCCCCTTGAGTTCCGGATTACCACCGTATGGGGGGCAGTATGCCCTTTCATTACCCCCTCCGGGAGGATATCCATACGGGAGTTCTCAACAGTATTCAGGTTATACTGGAGTTACAACAAGTGGTTGGGTACCTATACTACCCCAACAACCAAGAGTTGTGTATTCTATGCAACAATGTGTACCTATGTCGAATATCCTGACAACACCAGCTATTGTAACAATGTCACAAGTTCAATCGATGCATGTTGTATGTCAACCTCAGATTTCTCAGGTTGTAATGCAACAGCCCCTTGACCCTGTGACTCAACCACAATCGCCAACTGGTGGGGCGACACAGGTCCAAACGGGTACAATTACCCCACATCTTGGTCCGTTGGTTAGTATAGCACAACAAAACATGGCTTCACAACCGTGGCTGGTGCAATACCAACAACCACAATTCCAACAAGTGTACCAAGGTTCTGAGCAGCAGATATTTGCGAACAGTGGACAACCGTACATTCAAAACGGTCAAAATCAACCACTTTACAGTGGTCAAGTCCACCAACCGTATCAGTCATACCAGCATCAATTACATTATGCTGGTATGCAAAGGCCAACTGCTCAGGCAATTCCATCATACCCTGGGTATGCTTCACCTAACCTGAATCAACAGTTACCATTCGTGGCAACTTTAGAGTTACCCGATTTACACCAGTTAACAAACGATCCAATTGCTTACGCCCCTTGGTGGCCAGCAATTCCTCACAAGCTTCCATCGGACATTCCTAAATTTAATGGAAATCCAGGCGAAGACCCATCGAATCACGTGATGACATTTCATCTGTGGTGTTCATCAAACACCCTAAACGATGATTCGATAAGGCTTCACCTTTTTCAGAGGACGTTAACGGGTCCAGCGGCTAAATGGTATATTGAATTACCTAGAGCTTCGTTCGACAATTTCAGCACCTTAGCCACGACTTTCTTAACCCATTTTCAATTACCGATAAGGTATGAAACGGGAACGGAAATCTTAACCAACTTCAAACAGACGACGGCCACTCACATATCCGATCATATACATGAGTGGCGTTGTCATCGTAGGATGGTAAAAACGTACGTTCCCGATCAGCTATTAGCTGAATGGTTTATCAAGTCGTTACTTCCTGCCATAACGGAAGATGTGGCGAAGGGGGGAGTCGTAACGGAAGAGCAAGTCATCGCTCGTGCGCAATATCTAGACTTAGTTTATACTCAGTCTGGCACGCTCTACGACAAAATACCTGACGCCCCTAGACCGGAATTCTCAATTCCTCCTCCTCCTAAATCAAATAATGACTCTCATGCCGGCGATGGTGTGATTGGCACGACAAACGCGAAATCGACAAAGACTTCGTCCAAGAAAGCCTGTAAGATTTCAGATCAAAATGCAAAAGACGAAATTCTTGCTTCGGAAGTAAATGTCGTATTAGCAGATAAAGGCAAAGAAACCAAACAACCAGGAAGCAAGAAGAAGCAAAACAAAGGGAAGAAGAAGAAACAGGGTGAGTCATCTCCCGAAAAAACTTCTTCAAACCCTCCTGGGAAAGGGAAACCAAAAAGTCCATGTTTTATATGTGATGAGGATCATTGGACAGCCGATTGTCCATACAGAGCTGAGCTTAAGAAGTTCTTTAAAAGTTCAAAAACCTCAGCTGTGTTGACTGATCCGTTCCCAAATCCAGGTACAAATCTGGTTGATAGTGGAAATGCTTCCCCGTCGCAAGTGCTAATGTTGTCGATTTCCAAGCAACAAAATGATGCTTTGATTTCGACAAGGAATAAAGATTACGGGAATCCGCAGCTGTCGAACGACAAAGGTAAAGATCAACCAAGTAGTTCGACAACAACTTCGACAGAAGTTGTACCACCCATCATTCCTGAATTAACAATAAAACCGCCAAAGGGAGTAGTACACAATTCGACGTTTAATCCTCGCGCCAGAGCGGCGCAGCATTATAACATAGTGGAAGATTTTGCCCAATCGCCATCCGCTATGTCGACTCTTGAAGTACTACAAAATTGTCCATCCCAAAGGCAGGCTTTGTTATCAGCCATTGGTGGGGTTGATCCTAAGGATTCCAATCTTGTATCCTTCGACAACAAAGGATACGATCCTCAGTTACCAGCTCAACTAGCTTTCCTTATTCAAGTGAAAACCCTCAACAAAACTGTTCACCGAACAATTATTGATGAGGGGGCATCTACATGTATTATGTCGATGAGTTGCTGGAAAACTTTAGGATCTCCAACCTTGTCGCGATCTTCGACGACATTAAAAGCATTCGACGGAAGGACATATACCCCGTACGGTATCCTAAATAACTTGAAGGTTGAACTAGGGGAAAAACAGTAGAAATAGATGTTGAAGTCATCGATGGGAATCTTGATTACAACGTCCTACTGGGAAGACCGTGGATATATGCCATGGCAGCTGTGGTGTTGACCTATTTTAGAAAGATCGCATTCCCTTTTCAAGGGGGAATTACGATCGTCGACCAACAAAACTTCCTCCCAAATGGTTCACAAGTTACGGGAAGCATTCCCATGATCCATGGAAGCCCCCATTCGCTTCAGAATATCGGAGTAGGCCTACTAAAAGATCCTATATTAATGGGAACTTTCGCTCTTCCGCCTCCCATCGATTTGGCGGAAGTAGCGTCGATAGGTACCTGCAATATGATATCTTCCACGAAGATCTCAGAAGACGATATCAACATGGATCATGAAATGGTTTTGCCCCCAAGCCCAATAGAAATATTGTAGCAATCAATGTTTCGGGCATGGGAGGCGAACCCAAATCAACGCTCATCAAGCGTTTGGGTAGATAGGTCTAGAGAATATGGTACCCCATTAGATCCTTGGTCGAGAGTGCATGGAACCGACGAAGGAATTCTACAATCAATGTTGATTGAGGGGGCACCATGGAATGATTGCCACCATCGTTCCCTTCTTCCAGATTATGAAGAAGATACTCAACATGACCTTTATCGCCCTTCAGTTTTTGAATTCCTATCAAATACTGTAAATACGGTGGATTCCGAGCGAAACTTATCCAATATTGAAGAGACTATAGCCATAAATATTTCGACTAAAACAAATGTTGTAGAGAATATTTATGTCGGCAAAGGTTGTTCTCCTTCAGAACTGGAAACATATAACGCTCTTTTTCGCGAGTTCAGAGATGTCTTTGCTTGGTCATATAGTGAAATTCCAGGCATTGACTCGAGTATCATTGAACACGAAATTAAGATGTATCCAGATGTCAAACCGGTAAGACAATGGCTCAGGCAGGTGCACCCCAAGAAAGCCGCTGCCATTAAGGCAGAAGTTGAAAAGCTTCTCCATGCTGGTTTCATCTACCCGGTTCCTCTAACCGACTGGGTATTGAATATTGTCCCTGTTATGAAGAAGCAAGGGACAATTAGAGTGTGTGTCGATTATAGGGATGTAAACCAAGCTTGTCCAAAAGACAACTACCCTACACCCTTCATCGACCAGATAATTGATGAATGCGCCGGATGTGAAATCTTTTCATTCATGGATGGATTTTTTGGGTATAATCAAATAAATATTCGCCCACATGACCAGTCAAAAACTGCGTTCATTTGTCCGTGGGGCACATTCGCATATCGAAAATTACCCTTTGGTTTAAAGAACGCAGGGGCGACGTTTCAGAGGGCAATGAATTATGCCTTCCATGACATCAAGAACATCGTTCAACCATACCTCGACGACCTTCCGGCTCATTCGCGAAAGCGGACTGATCATCCGCAGCATTTAAGAGCGATATTTCTACGTTGCCGACACTACAAGATATGACTCAATCCGCACGAATGTGTATTTTGCGTCAGTTCTGGTCGTTTACTTGGCTTTGTAGTCTCCAAGGATGGGATTCATCTCGACCCTTGCAAGGTTCAGGCAATCATCAATTTGCCTCCACCTTCAAATTTGCTTCAGATTCAGAAACTCCAAGGGAAAGCAAACTTTCTGAGGAGGTTCATTCCAAATTACGCAGAACTCGCTAAAGGTTATACACGTCTTTTGAAAAAGGAGGTACCCTTCGTTTGGGATCAGGTAGCACAAGCTTCCTTTGATGCTTTAAAGAATTCCTTAATAAAAGCATCATTAATGTACGCCCCCGATTATCAAAGAGATTTTAACCTGTATCTGGCTGCAGCAGATACGACCATCGCAATGGTTTTAGTTCAAGAGGTCGACGGAATTGAACACCCTATATATTATTTAAGTAGAAACTTAAATGATACAGAAAGCAAATATTCTTATGTTGAAAAACTAGTGCTTGCAGCTGTTCAAGCAATTCAAAGGTTTCGACATTATGTCCTCTTTCGGAAAACTACCATTTTATCAGATTGCAACCCCATGACTTATATATTGTCGCGACAGTTGCTGGGGGGAAAATATTCAAAATGGATAGCGATCCTTCAAGAGTTTGATCTGGAATTTGTAAAATCCAAATCAAAGAAAGCTCTAGTTTTCGCAGAATTATTGTGCGATCTCCCATCGTCGTCCAATGATGAAACATCCGAAGAATCAATCATGGACGAGAATTTGTTTCTGATATCTACAAGCAATGAGTGGTATGGAGATATAATAATTTATCTCCAAACCCAAAATTTCAGGCCTAACACCTCTCACTCTGAACAGAAACGTATACGATACCAAGCAAAAGACTACATGATCGTCGGTGATACGCTTTACCATCGTGGTATCGATACAGTTCTGAGGAGGTGCCTCACCCATGAGGAGGCCGAAAAAGCCCTGAATGAGTGTCATTCGGGTGCGTGTGGGGGGCATCAATCTGGATATGCAACAGCACAAAAAATCTTACGAGCAGGATACTTCTGGCCAACCATGTTCAAAGATTGCATAACCGCAATCAGAAGTTTCCATGCTTGTCAAATTTTTGATAGCAAAACCAGAAGACCACCCGCACCTTTACAGCCAATAGTTGTTGTTGGGCCTTTCGCCAAATGGGGCATCGATTTCATGACATGTAACCCCACCTCGACCGGGGGCATGGGTATATCATAGTCACCGTTGACTATTTTACCAAATGGGCCGAGGCGATGCCTACATTAGATAACACTGGTGAAACAGCTGCCCTTTTCTTTTTCAATCATGTAGTCGCCAGGTTCGGCGTACCACAGGCTATAGTTACAGATCATGGATCGCATTTTCGCAATCACATGATGGTTGAATTAGCTGCCAAGCTAGGGCTATCTCACGACAGCTCTACCCCGTATTATCCGCAAGCCAACGGACAAGTTGAAGCGATCAACAAGGTCCTGAAGCGTATGTTGCAAAGGATGATCGAGGTTCACAAAAGAAGATGGCACCTAATCCTGTACTCAGCCTTGTGGGCTTACCAAACATCAGTAAGGAATGTGACCGGGTTCACACCTTTCCAACTGGTATATGGCCTGGAAGCAGTCTTACCATTCCAGTGCGAAATTTCGTCTCTTAAACTCGCAATCGATCTCCTCCCCGGAACTTCAGAAGAAGAGGCCTGTTTCTTGGAATTAATCCAATTGGATGAAACCCGTCGTGATGCCGCTTTGGCTAACGAAGCCCATAAGAAATGAGTCAAGGCGCAGTTCGACAAAAATGTCAAACCCCGTGTCTTCTCAGAAGGTGACTTGGTCTTGCTTTACGACCAAGAATCCGATAAATTGGGAGCAGGTAAATTTAATTCTTTATGGATGGGCCCCTATATTGTTAAACGAGTGTTAGCAAAAGGAGCCTACGAGTTAATGGATTATGACGGAGTTCCACTGGCGCAACCTCGCAATGGGTTGTACCTCAAGCGTTACTATGCTTAAATAGTAACCAATATGCTTTTGTTGTATTTTGTTTTCGCTAAAGTGGTCGTTTTGGTCGAGTAATCCACCTTTTTACATTTATTGCAGATGTCGAACCTTTTGGAGACATGTGTTGGATATGCCGACGGAGCGAGTCGTAGTTCGTGGAACCTATCCTCCGCAGCCTGGGCCATTTTTGATCCAAGCGGCGAGTTAGTAAGTTTCAGAGGTGTATGTATTGGTCAATCAACGAATAACATCGCTGAATATAGCGCGTTGATAGAACTGCTCTCTGATGCCATCACCCATGGTATACGCCGACTAATCGTCAGGCTAGACTCACAACTCATAATACTACAACTCAATGGTATATATTTCGTCCGCAACCCAGCTATTTATCGCATGTTCCTAAGGGTTAAGATTTTGGAAAGACAATTTGATTTAATTCAATACCAACATATTTCCAAAAACTTAAACACATTAACCGACTCATTAGCAAACTATGTGTTAGATAGACATTTGCGACATTTATAAAAAGAAACACATCATCAATGTTGTACATGTGGACCATATAACTCAACCAGAATAAAACCCCGAAAATCAAAATATATATATAAGCTGTTTATGGTTTACATATAATGTTCTGTAACCAAGACAAAATCGGTCGCATGACCCAAAAACTCAAAAATGCTAGGGGGCACCCTAGCCTAGTGATGCTCATGATAGCACGTCACGGCCTGTGCAATCATGCGTAAGAGACGAGTCCATCGTCTAGGCACACCAGTAGTATGCCGCTGCAACTGTAGAGGTAACTCGTCGATCCTCACATCCGGAATGCCAAGAGTAAGGCTCTCAACCTGCTCCTGCACAGCTGTGAGGGTCTCGGCCACATCAAGGTCGCGAAGAATAACCCTCCCAGCAGTCTCCCCTGCTGGGGCAGCGGCTGGCGCTCTCGGGTGAAGTGCTGGACGAACAGGACCAACATCTGCATGCACACATGAGTTTGATTAAAGTCTTGATAGAATAAAGCACAAGGACATTATGAATAAAAATAGTAAACAGTGATATGGTCGAAGATTTTACCAATAGCGCCCCACTGCTCGCCGTCCGGTAGTACCAAATCCGGATCACCCCGGAAGTCCATGCCAACATATGGATACTCGGAAAAGACCATCTCCTGACGCTCGAACCACCTGAAGAAGGTATCAGTGAAAGAAATCTGAGATTGACCAGCATGCCTAGACATGTGATCAACCCATCTCTGCATGCGTGGCTCGGTAGGAGAAGGCAAGTCAAGTGCAATGTACTGTGGCTGCATCAGTGGTATCTTCTCCAAAGCAAAGGCGATCAAAATAGAACCAAATCCAAAGTTCTTCAACTTCCCGTCCTTTACCTTGGTCAACTGACTTTTCATCTGAAGAAGTACTGCATCACACCAGTTGAATATTTTTGGTTGGAGGCACTCCAAGGCATGCTGCACATAGGATCTGTTGGCGACGTGAAGAGATGCACTACCGGCCATCCTACCAATAGTATACAGAATGGACCTGAGAGACCTGTCAGCAACCTCACGGATAACGATCTTGCCGTCTTTACTCGGCTGAGATCCTTCCCTGCAATACTGGCGGACATAATCTCTCACGGAGTCGCTCCCTCGGGCCGAACCTGACAAAGAAATGGGGGCACCCCGCCTTGACAACCCAGTCAAGAAGTAAATGTCCACTGCGGTCAAGGGGATAGACTTGCCCCTAATCTGGAATACTTGGTTAATAGGATCCCAAGCATCAAGCATATACTGCAGTAGGGAGATCTGTTGTCTCATGCTAGAGATACGGAAGAACTTCAGCAGACCACAGTTCCGCAGCGCGTTCACCATGACAGGATCATGTAGGGCAATCATGTCCTCTTCTTCATGTTCTCGTTCTCACCATGTAAGGGTCATTTTGCTCCAATAATCTCTGAAAAACAAACATGAGAGGAGTTATATCCTGGATTTGATGAGAAACTGGCAAAATTTTCATCAAAAACTGTGCAACAAAACCCTTTTTCTGTGCCCAGCGCACCTAGCCAGTGTTCCACCTGCGTTGAAGGTCAAACTGCCTTCATACAGCTTGACATTCAGCGCAGGTTTCGAGTCAACCAGGTGCGCTGATGGAAGAGCAACCCAATAAAACCCCAGGGGCTCAGGAAAACAAGCACAGAATATAGAAAAGAAACCATGAAATGAAAGAGCTCAAGTTTAGCTCCTACCTGGTCCAAACGGCGCCGAAAATCGTCCACAGAATCTCCCGGAATCAGCTGGTGAAAATCAAAGGGGGAGAGGCACCTCCAAAGCTCCAACAAACCAAGTTCAAATGAAATGGTAAAATGAGAGGTAAAAACACTTTTTAATTGCTTTTTGCGTAGTTCAAAGCAAAATATTAGGGTTTTAATCTCATTTTCAAACAAATGTTATTCATTTCTAACTAGTTTGATGCAGCAATTGAGGATACAGTACTATCTTTGAAAAGGGCAAAGCTAGTTATGGTAAAAAATCAAAATTAGACCATGTTATCGAGCAGTTTTATCGTATATTTCATGCTCGTTAAAAAATAAACATAAAATCGAGCAGTTTTAGCACATAGTTCATGCTCGTTAAAAAATAAACATAAGACCGAGCAAGTGTTTCAACCCGTGTTTAAGCTCGTTAAAAAATGAACTACCCGGTAAATAACCACTGCGAGTATAGATTCATCAGCCATTAAAGCCTTGGTCGTGTTTGCACCATCACCTCCACTTTTCCATTGGCCGATCATTCACCTCCATTTGATTGTTTACCCATTTTGAGGAACAGCTGCGAAGAGTGATTTCACTAGCCATCCTTGTGACACTGTCGTGATTGGAAAATTCCAAAGCTTACCTGGAATCAGCTGCTAACCCGTTTTATCACTCGTTCCTCAAAAGACGAGTCTTCTTTAAGCTCTTTTCATCTGACTCGTAAAATATGAAAAGATTGCCGAGTTTTGGCCTTCCAGCTCGTTAAACCGACCAGAAGTGCTATCCCTCCTCTAGATTTTAATCTTTTTGGACCTGAGGGATTATTGCACAAAAAGATCGAGCGCTTGTTTTGTTCGGCTCGTTAAACTATTGAAAACTCATCCCTTCTGTATTGTTTTATACTTTTTCAGACTTAAGGGATTAGATGACGAAAAAGGAACTTTGGAGTTACCTTTACGTACCTTTTCAGACTCTCTAAAATTGAAAAGGACCGAGTTATCTTTGTCGTTAGACTCGTTAAAAAGCATTAATAGCGAAAAACTTGTCTTTAGACGAGAACGAGTTTCACTATCACTAGGCTCGTTAAAACATAGCGATGGGTTTGCCCAAAGGGCAAATTATAGAACAAGCATATGTTATCCTCCTCAAGCTTGACAAAAATAAAGAGGTACTGGTCAGAGATGACTGGGGAAAAATTGGGAAGAAACTCAAGGAACTTTTATTGGTAGCAAGTCGCTCTTGAACATGACACTTCCACTCCGTGCCTGAGTCGGGTTGGGTTGTTTCATTCACCGGTCACATCACCATGGTCTCGCCATACCATCCATCTTTGGGATAAATGCTACCAATCCATCACACAAGTGTCGCCGATATGTTCAAGAGAAGTCATCCAGAGAAGTCAACCATGTCCCATCCACTACCATACATTATCCTTCATCCTTTCATGACTGCCACCCTGAACCATATATCATCAGATCATTTTCACCTCCATCAAAATCATTAGCTCCGTTCCGTGTCACTGATGTGGGATACATTAAGGCCCTCCTTTGACAGATCGCTTCTTGTCGACATCAGCTCATTATCCAGGAAGTTGATCTAGGAACACACCCTTCAGTGCTTTGAAGCTTGCATGCCTCAATGGCAAGTTTCTCACTTCCGGCGATAGGTATACATCAATGACCTTCGACCGAAAGATTTTGCGTGGTGTTCGACGCCAAGTCCTTTATTCACACCACGTGAATTGTACTGTAGTACCTTGAGGGTCATTATCATTATCGGTGATTCCTCTCGCGCTTGTTAACAGTTTACATCATTGACTGGTAATCAAGCGATGTCTTTCCATGTTCGACTTTAGAACATTTCTCACATGGATCGACTTGTACTTAGAGTGAAGATCGAACGAGATTGAAGACCTCGGATCTAGTTTCATCCATCCGGGCTGCGATATATATTCAGGAAAGATAAAGACATTGGCATGTACAACATTGCAGCAGATAATCATCCTACCAAAAAGGATGATGATTTCATCAAGATCATCAGTCTACCATCAGACGATTGTCTGTTCTATGTACAGAAAAATGAATTTATAAAGCTGAGAATGGGAATGCCCGCCTCAGCTAGATCATGAAAGCAGTATGAAAAATAATGTATTGTATTGTATCTTATTACAGGTCTCCTCCCAGCATTAGAAGAACTTTGGATCCTCCTAATAAAGCATTTCACCCGATAAACGGCCTCATACTTTAGGGGGCAACTGTTATAGACATTTTTGTGCCTTACAGCATTGAGCATGAAATGTCAATAATTCAAGGGATCCAAAGTCCCTAAATGAGTTGTTCCTACCCCTAGAGGAACAAGGTCAACCAATGACAGCTTCTCCCAGAAGTTCTCCACCCAAAACCACTCAGAAATGGTCAAATCAGGATCAATTCAATAGCTCCACTAGTTGTCTGCGCTGAAATGAAAAGTCTGCACTGGCTACCTGCACTGCAACGCAGGTAGAAGCACTACCAGGGTGCGCTGAGCGGGAATTGACAAATGGCAAGTTCATTCAACAAGGTGTCAAGACCCTGGAAGCTTCCAGAATCTTCCTCAATGACACTTGCCTCATTGAATTCCACCAAGTGATGAGTAAGAGGTTCTCAACCTCCAAGTGGAAGCAAGAACTGACAGAGAGAAGCCACAAGTCAAAACATGAGTTGACTCATCCTCTCTGCTCACATCTATATATGGATCTCTCACCCAGAGGTTCAGGAGGCTGGAATTTTGTATTTGCAGAGAATTGTTGTTGGTTTGAGATTGAGATTAGTACATTGGGTGATTTATGCTTTGTTGGAGGAGAGGAAGGGATTCTTTTGCTGGGAGGTAGATGCTGGATCGGGACTCACTTGGTTGTATCTCCTCTTGAACCTTGTTTATCATATCAATAAAGCTGCTTGAGTTTCTCCTATATGCTTGTATTTCAATGATGTTTTGTTGTATTTGCATATTTAGTTTATATCTGATCCTAAACTAGTTATGAATGTGAATCTATATCTTTCGTGTAGTCTTCTGCTCTTGTGATCTTGCAGGAACCGTGTGAAGCCGGACCAGTGGAAGAGCAGGCAGCGGGAAGCGAACGAAAGAGAGAGAGTGATTGGATCGACCAGCTAGCGGAAGACATCGGTTAGTTAGATCCTTCTTTCTCTATTTGCATCTCATAAAGAAGAATACTCAGATAGCTTTCCTTGTTTGTTGCTAAGGCACTATCACCTCTTAGAGTGGGATAGGGGCATTCCGTATTGGATACTTTTCCCAACAACACAAGGGAAGGTGGTCAAGGTCCAAATGCGGAGTTGTGATAGGTTTGACATCCATGGCGATGGTGGCAGCCATAATTCAGCTCTTTTGGATTTGAATTTTGGCAATACAGGTTTATATCAGAGGTTTGAAGGTAACTCGGAATATTTCAAAAGGGTTTGGGCACACAATTTGGTTTTTAAAGTAATTTCAATTAATTTTACTTAATTAAAACACTTTAAATACTGAATGTTTTCAAATTGAAAGGGTGTCTGGTAATTTGTCTTCAAATACCTGGAATTTGGGTGAATTAACTTCAAATTTGGGGCTCTCAACAACTGCACAAGGTTGAATGAGCTCTGGTATAGACTGAGAGCTTGATTGGGGTCTCTGCAACTTCTTCAGATATGAAATTGAGGTCAATTGGTGAATTCAGCATTTGTAGGTGTCAAACTAGTTTTCAAAGGTTTACAAAGAAAATGAGTGAAAAAAGGAAAAATAGGGCTTCTCGGCCTTTTTATTGAGCAAAGGTCACTTTTTGGCTGGTAAATTAAAAATAAATAGTGGTTAGTTTTTCGGGTTGGGTGGGAAGGTGGTTTCCCAAGCCATCGCACTGCTTTTATGGAGGAGGTGGTATTTTGGAGGGGTCACCCGATCTATGTGTTGTTGGGAAAAGTATCCAATACGGAATGACCCTATCCCACTCTAAGGGTGATAGTACCTCAGCAACAATCAAAGCAAAGCTATTCGAGATTACTTCTTTATGAGATGTAAGAGAGAGGAGAAAGAGATCCACTAACCGTTATCTTCCGCTAATGATTGATCCAATCTTCCCTCTTTGCTGCTTGCTCCCAGCTCCTTGCTCTTTCACTGGCCCAGCTACACAAAGATCCTGCAAAAAGGCAAGAGAGGGAAACTACAAGAAGCATACATTCATAATTGATTCAAGGATTAGAATAAATCAAATACACAAGTACAACAATACACCATTGAGACACATGCATATAGAAGAACCTCAAATGCTTTATTAATGGAAGAAGTAAAGTTCTGAGAGTGTTACAACCATAAGAGGCCCAATCCAGCAACACCTCCCAGCAGAAAGAAATCTCCTCTTCACCTCCTTCAAGCAAATCACCCAATAGTTCTATACTCAAACCAACAGCACTTCCTTACATTCACAAGATTCCAGCCTCCTTAGACCTCATGAGAGAGCTCTATATATAGGAGTTTTGGAGAAAGGATGAGTCAGCTTGAGGCTGGCATGAAGCTGACTAGTGTCCTCTCCCACTTCAGTTATTCTTCAGTTCTTGAGTCCACTTGGAGGTTCTTGCTTCCACTTGGAGATCTAGATCCCCTTACTCATCACTAGGAGAATTCCCTGATCCAAGTGTCATTTTGGAAGCTTCCTGGGCATTGACACCTTGAGGAATGACTGTGCCACTTGGCCAATCTCGCCCAGCGCAGGTAGCCTTCATTACAGTTGACATTCAGCGCAGGTACAGAGTGGAGCAGTTGACATTCAGCGCAGATGCTCAGTGGAGCAGTTGACATGATCCAGAATTAGCTTGTTTTTGAGTGTTTTCAGGTGGAGAACTGATATTTAGTGCTGTGGTTTGCTGACCTTGTTCCTCTAGGGGTAGGAACAACATGTTTAGGGACTTTGGATCCCTCAGATTATTGACATTTCATGCTTCATGCTGTAAGGCACAAAAATGTCTATAACAGTTGCCCCCTAAAGTATGAGGTCGTTTATCGGGTGAAATGCTTTATCAGGAGGATCCGAAGTTCATTCAATCGTTGAGAGGTGACCTGTAATAAAATACAATACAATACATTTTTTTTTTTCATTCTTCTTTCATGATCTAGCTGAGGCGGGCATTCCCATGCTCAGCTTTATAAATTCATTTTGGTACATAGAACAGACGATCGTCTGATGGTAGACAGATAATTCTCTGCTAAAATTATCATCCTTTGAGTAGGATGATCATCTGCTGCAATGATGTACATGTCAAATGTCTTTATGTTTCCTGAATATATATCGCAGCCCGGATGGATGAAACTAGATCCGGGGTCTTCAAACTCGCTCGATCTTCACTCTAAGTACAAGTCGATCCATGTGAGAATTATGCTGAAGTCGAACATGGAAAGACATCGCTTGATTACCGGTCAATAATGTAAACCGTTAACAAGCGCGAGAGGAATCACCGATAATGATAATGACCCTCAAGGTACCGCAGTACAATTCACGTGGTGTGAATAAAGGACTTGGCGTCGAACACCACGCAAAATCTTTTGGTCGAAGGTCATTGATGTATACCTGTCGCCGGAAGTGAGAAACTTGCCATTGAGGCATGCAAGCTTCACAGTACTGAGGGGGTTGTTCCTAGATCAACTTCTTGGATAATGAGCTGAAGTCGACAAGAATCGATCCGTCAAAGGAGGGCCTTAATGAATCCCACATCAGTGACACGGAACGGAGCTAATGATTTTAGTGGAGGTGAAAACAATCTGTGAAATATGATTCAGGGTGGCGATCATGGGTGGATGAAGGATAATGTATGGCAGTGGATGGGACACGGTTGACTCTTTCTGAACAACATCTCTTGAACATATAACGACACTGATGCGATGGATCGGTAGCATTACCCCAAATGCGGATGGTTTGGCGAGGACCATGGTGATGAGACCGGTGAATGAAACAACCCAACCCGATGTGATACGGAGGAAAAGTGTCATGTTCAAGAGCGACTTGCTACCATTAAAGCTTTGAGGTTCTCCCAATTTTTCCCCAGTCATTTCTGACCAGTACCTCTTTATTTTTGTCAAGCTTGAGGAGGATAACATATGCTTGTTCTATAACCTGCCCTTCGGGCAAGCCTATCGCTATGTTTTAACGAGCCTAGCGATAGGGAAACTCGTTCTCGTCTAAAGACAAGTTTGTCGCTATTTAATCATTTTAACGAGTCTAACGACAAAGAAAACTCGGTCCTTTTCATTTTTAGAGAGTCTGAAAAGGTACAGAAAGTTTTCTCCAAAATTCCTTTTTCGTCATCTAATCCCTTAAGTCCGAAAAAGTATAAAACAATACAGAAGGGATGAGTTTTCGATAACTTTAACGAGCCGAATAAAACAAGCGCTCGACCTTTTTGTGTAATAATCCCTCAGGTCCAAAAAGATTAAAATCTAGAGGAGGGATAGCTCTTCCGGTCACTTTAACGAGCTGGAAGGCCAAAACTCGGCAAACTTTTCATATTTTACGAGTCAGGAGAAAAGAGCTCAAAGAAGACTCGTCTTTTGAGGAACGAGTGATAAACAGGGATAGCAGCAGATTCCAGGTACAGGTTGGAATTTTCCAATCACGGCAGTGTCACAAGGATGGCTAAGTGAAATCACTCTTCGCAGCTGTTCCTCAAAATGGGTAAACAATCATATGGGGGTGAACGATTGGCCAAATGGAATGGAGGTGGTAGGTGCAAACACGACCAAGGCTTTTTATGGCTAATAAATTTACGATCACAATGGTTATTTACCGAATAGGTTCATTTTTTAATGAGCTTAAACTCTGGAGGGAACTCTTGCTCAATATTATGTTTATTTTTTAACGAGCATGAACTATGTGCTAAAACTGCTCGGATCTCGCTTTTCTATTTTTTAACGAGCATAAATTCCGCGGTAAAACTGCTCGGTTATATGGTCAAATTTTGATTTTTTACCATTACTAGCTTTTCTCTTTTCAAGTATAGTACTGCATTTTCAATTGCTGCAACAAACTTTGTTAGAAATGAATAATATTTGCATGAAAATGAGATTATAACCCTAATATTTCACTTTGAACTACGTAAAAAGCCATTAAAAGGTGTTTTTACCTCTCATTTACCATTTCATTTGCATTTGGTTTGTTGGAGCTCTGGAGGTGCCTCTTCCGACTGAGCCATGTATGCAGAGGTGGGTTGATCACATGCCGAGGCATGCTGGTCAACCTCAGATTACTTTTACTGAGGCCTTCTTCAGGTGGTTCGAGCGCCAGGAGATGGCGTTTTCTGAGTATCCATATGTGGGTATGGATTTCCGAGGTGATCCGGATTTGGTGCTACCGGATGGCGAACAGTGGGGCGCCATTGGTAAACTCCTTGACCATATTACTGTTTACTGTTCTTATTTATAATGTTTTTGTGCTTTATTCTATCAAGACTTTTAATTGTACTCTTGGGTGCATGCAGATATTGGTCCTGTTCGTCCAGCAGTTCGTCCGAGACCGCCAGTTGCTGCTCCGGCAGTGGAGCCTGCTAGGAGAGCTGTTATTCGCGACCTTGACGATACTGAGACCCTTACAGCTGTGCAGGAGCAGGTTGAGAGCCTTACTCTCGGCATTCCCGATGTGAGGATTGATGAGTTACCTTTACAGCTGCAGCGACACACTACTGGTGTACCTAGACGATGGACTCGTCTCTTGCGCATGATTGCACAGGCCGTGACGTGCTATCATGAGCACCACTAGGCTAGGGTGCCCCCTAGCATCTTTTTGAGTTTTAGGTCATATGACCAATTTTGTCTTGGTTACAGAACATTATGTATGAACTATATAAACAGCTTATATATTTTGATTTTCGAGTTTTATCCTGTTTGAGTTATATGATCCATATGTACAATCTTTGATGATGTGTCCCTTTTATAAATGTTGCAAATGTCTATCTAACACATAGTTTGCTAATGAGTCGGTTAATGTGTTTAAGTTTCTCGAAATATGTTGATATTGAATTGAATCAAATCGTCTTTCCAAGATCTTAACCCTTAGGAACATGCGATAAATAGCTGGATTGCGAACGGAATATATACCATTGAGTTGTAGTATTACGAGCTGTGAGTCTAGCCTGACAATTAGTCGGCGTATGCCACGTGTGATGGCATCAGAGAGTAGTTCTATCAACGCGCTATACTCAGCGATGTTATTCGTTGATTGCCCAATACATACACCTCTGAAACTTACTAACTCGCCGCTTGGATCAAAAATGGCCCAGGCTGCGGAGGATAGGTTCCGCGAACTACGACTCGCTCCGTCGGCATATCCAACACATGTCTCCAGGAGGTTCGACATCTGCGACAGATGAAAAGGTGGATCACTCGACCAGAACAAACACTTTAGCGAAAACAAAATACAACAAAAGCATGCAGGTTACTATTTAAGCATAGTAACACTTGAGGTACAACCCGTTGCGGGGCTGCGCCAGTGGAATTCCATCGTAATCCATTAACTCGTAGGCTCCTTTTGCTAACACCCTTTTAACAATATAGGGGCCCATCCATAAGGACTTGAATTTACCTGCTCCTAATTTATCGGATTCTTGGTCATAAAGCAAGACCAAATCACCTTCTGAGAAGACACGGGGTTTGACATTTTTGTCGAACTGAGCCTTGACTCGTTTCTTATGGGCCTCGTTAGCCAAAGCGGCATCACGACGGGTTTCATCCAACTGATTAATTCCAAGAAACGAGCCTCTTCTTCTGAAGTTCCGGGGAGAAGATCGATTGCGAGTTTAAGCGACGAAATTTCGCACTGGATTGGCAAGACTGCTTCCAGGCCATACACCAGTTGAAAAGGTGTGAACCCGGTTGCGTTCTTTACCGACGTTCGGTAAGCCCACAAGGCTGAGTACAGGATTAGGTGCCACCTTCTTTTATGAACCCCAATCATCCTTTGCAACATACGCTTCAGGACCTTGTTGATTGCCTCAACTTGTCCGTTGGCTTGCGGATAATATGGGGTAGAGCTGTCGTGAGATAGCCCTAGCTTGGCAGCTAATTCGACCATCATGTGATTGCGAAAATGCGACCCATGATCTGTAACTATAGCCTGTGGTATGCCGAACCTGGCGACTACATGATTGAAAAAGAAAAGGGCAGCTGTTTCACCAGTGTTATCCAATGTAGGCATCGCCTCGGCCCACTTGGTAAAATAGTCAACAGCGACTATAATATACCCATGCCCCCCGGTCGAGGTGGGGTTACATTGCATGAAATCGATGCCCCACTTGGCGAAGGGCCCTACAGCAACTATCGGCTGTAAAGGTGCGAGTGGTCGTCTGGTTTTGCTATCAAAAATTTGACAAGCATGGCAACTTCTGACTGCGGTTATGCAATCTTTGAACATGGTTGGCCAAAAGTATCCTGCTCGTAAGATTTTTTGTGCTGTTGCATATCCAGACTGATGCCCCCCACACGCGCCTGAATGACACTCATTCAGGGCTTTTTCGGCCTCCTCATGGGTAAGGCACCTCCTCAGAACTGTATCGATACCACGACGGTAAAGTGTATCACCGACGATCATGTAGTCTTTTGCTTGGTATCGTATACGTTTTTGTTCAGAGCGAGAGGTGTTAGGCCTGAATTTTTGGGTTTGGAGATAAACTATGATATCTCCATACCACTCATCGCTTACAGATATCAGAAACAAACTTTCGTCCACGATTGACTCTTCCGATGTTTCATCGTTGGACGACGATGGGAGATCACACAATAATTCTGCGAAAACTAGAGCTTTCTTTGATTTGGATTTCACAAATTCCAGATCAAACTCTTGAAGGATCCCTATCCATTTTGAATATTTGCCCCCCAGCAACTGTCGCGACAGTATATAAGTCATGGGGTTGCAATCTGACAAGATGGTAGTTTTCTGAAAGAGGACATAATGTCGAAACCTTTGAATCGCTTGAACAGCTGCAAGCGCTAGTTTTTCAACATAAGAATATTTACTTTCTGTATCGTTTAAGTTTTTACTTAAATAATAGATAGGATGTTCAATTCCATCGACTTCTTGAACTAAAACCATTGCAATGGTCGTATCCGCTGCAGCCAGATACAGGTTAAAATCTCTTTGATAGTCCGGGGCGTACATTAATGATGCTTTTACTAGACAATCTTTCAGAGCATCAAAGGAAGCTTGCGCCACCTGGTCCCAGACGAAAGGTATATCCTTTTTCAAAAGACGAGTATAACCCTTAGCAAGTTCTGCGTAATTTGGAATGAACCTCCTCAGAAAGTTTGCTTTCCCTTGGAGTTTCTGAATCTGAAGCAAATTTGAAGGTGGAGGCAAATTGATGATTGCCTGAACCTTGCAGGGGTCGAGACGAATCCCATCCTTAGAGACTACAAAGCCAAGTAAGCGACCAGAACCGACGCAAAACACACATTTGTGCGGATTGAGTCTTATCTTGTAGTGTCGGCAACGTAGAAATATCGCTCTTAAATGCTGCGGATGATCAGTCCGCTTTCGCGAATGAGCCGGAAGATCGTCGAGATAAGGTTGAACAATATTCTTGATGTCATGGAAGGCATAATTCATCGCCCTCTGAAACGTCGCCCCTGCGTTCTTTAAACCGAAGGGTAATTTTCGATAAGCGAATGTGCCCCACGGACAAATAAATGCAGTCTTTGACTGGTCCTGTGGGCGGATATTTATTTGATTATACCCGGAAAATCCATCCATAAATGAAAAGATTTCACATCCGGCGCATTCATCAATTATCTGGTCGATGAAGGGTGTAGGGTAGTTGTCTTTCGGACAAGCTTGGTTTACATCCCTATAATCGACACACACTCTAATCATCCCTTGTTTCTTCATAACAGGGACAATATTCGATACCCAATCGGTTAGAGGAACCGGGTAGATGAATCCAGCATGGAGGAGTTTTTCAACTTCCGCCTTAATGGCAGCGGCTTTCTTGGGGTGTACCTGTCGAAGCCGTTGTCTTACTGGTTTGACATCAGGATACATTTTAATTTCATGTTCAACGATACTCGAGTCAATGCCTGGCATTTCATCATATGACCAAGCAAAGACATCTCTAAATTCGCGAAAAAGAGCGTTATATATTTCCAGTTCTGAAGGGGAACAACCTTTGCCGACATAAATATTCTCTACAACATCTGTTTTAGTCGAGATATTTATGGCTATAGTCTCTTCAATATTGGATAGGTTTCGCTCGGAATCCACCATGTTTACAGTATTTGTTAGGAATTCAAAAACTGAAGGGTGATAAAGGTCACTTTGAGTATCTTCTTCATATTCCGAAAGAAGGGAACGATGGTGGTGATCATTCCATGGTGCCCCCTCAATCATCATTGATTGTAAGATTCCTTCGTCAGTCCCATGTAGTTTCGACCAAGGATCTAATGGGGTTCCATATTCTCTAGATCTATCTACCCAAACGCTTGACGAGCGTTGATTTGGGCTCGCCTCCCATGCTTGAAACATTGATTGCTACAATATTTCTAAAGGGCTTGGGGGCAAAACCATTGAACGATCCATGTCGACCTTCGTGGAAGATATCATGTTGCAGGTTGCTACAAACGGTACATTTCCTATATAAATAGGAGGTGGTAGTGCGAAAGTTCCCATCAATGTGGGGTCTTTCAATAATCCTACTCCGATATCTTGAATTGAATGGTTGCTCTCATGGATCATGGGAATGCTTCCTGTAACTTGTGAACCATTAGGGAGGAAATTTTGTTGGTCGACGACCGTAATCCCTCCTTCAAACGGGAATGCGATCTTCCTAAAATAAGTCGACACGACAGCTGCCATGGCATAAATCCATGGTCTACCCAGTAGGATGTTATAGTCAAGATTTCCATCAATGACCTCAACATCAATTTCTACTGTCTTTCCTCCTAGTTCAACTTTCAAGTTAAGGATACTGTATGGGGTATAAGTCCTTCCGTCGAAAGCTTTTAGTGTTGTCGATGATCGCGACAAGGTTGGAGATCCTAAAGTTTTCCAGCAACTCATTGACATAATACATGTCGATGCTCCCTCATCAATTATTGTTCTGTGAACAGTTTTGTTGAGGGCTTTCACTTGAATAAGGAAAGCTAATTGAGCTGGTAACTGAGGATCGTATCCCTTGTGATCAAAGGATACAAGATTGGAATCCTTAGGATCAACCCCACCAATTGCTGATAACAAGGCCTGCCTTTGGGTTGGACAATTTTGTAGTACTTCAAGGGTCGACATAGCAGAGGGCGATTGTGCCAAATCTTCCACTATGTTATAATGTTGCGCCGCTCTGGCGCGAGGATTAAATGTCGACTTGTGTACTACACCCTTTGGCGGTTTTATTGTTAATTCAGGGATGATGGGTGGTACAACTTCTGTCGAAGTTGTTGTCGAACTACTTGGTTGATCTTTACCTTTTTCGTTCGACAGCTGAGGATTCCCATAATCTTTGTTCCTTGTTGAAATCAAAGCATCATTCTGCTGTTTTGAAACCGACAACATAAGTACTTGTGACGGGGAAGCATTTCCACTATCAACCAGATTTTGACCTGGGTTGGGAAATGGATCAGTTAACACAGCTGAGGTTTGGGAGCTTTTAAAGAACCTCTTTAACTCAGCTTTGAATGGGCAATTCTTTGTGTAATGATCCTCATCGTCACATATTTGACATGGATAATTTTGTTTCCCTTTGCCAGAAGGGTTTGAAGAATTTTTTCGAGGAGATGATTCACCTTGTTTTTTCTTCTTCCCTTTGTTTTGCTTTTTCTTGCTTCCTGGTTGATTGGTTTCTTTGCCCTTATCTTCTAATACGGCATTTACTTCCGAAGCAAGAATTTCTTCTTTTGCATTTTGATCCGAATTCTTACAGGCTTTCTTCGACGAAGCCTTTATCGATTTCGCGTTTGCCGTGCCAATCACACCGTCACCGGCATGAGAGTCACTATTTGATTTAGGAGGGGGAGGAATTGAAAATTCTGGTCTAGGGGCGTCGGGTATTTTGTCGTAGAGCATGCCGGACTGAGTATAAACTAAGTCCAAATACTGTGCATGAGCAATAACTTGCTCCTCTGTTACGACTCCCCCCTTGGCCACATCTTCCGTGATAGCAGGAAGTAACGACTTTATAAACCATTCAGCTAATAGCTGATCGGGGACGTATGTTTTCACCATCCTACGACGACGACGCCACTCATGTATATGATCAGATATATGGGTGGCAGTTGTCTGCTTGAAGTTGGTTAATATTTCTGTTCCCATTTCATACCTTATCGGTAATTGAAAATGGGTTAAGAAAGTTGTGGCTAGGGAACTAAAATTGTCGAAAGAGGCTCTTGGCAATTCAATATACCATTTAGCCGTTGGACCTGTCAATGTCCTCTGAAAAAGGCGAAGCCTTATCGAATCGTCGTTTAGGGTGTTCGACGAACACCACAGATGAAAAGTCATCACGTGATTCGATGGGTCTTCACCTGGATTTCCATTGAATTTAGGAATGTCAGATGGAAGTTTATGAGGAATCGCTGGCCACCAAGGGGCATAAGCAATCGGATCGTTGGTTAACCGGTGTAAATCGGGTAACTCTAAAGTTGCCATGAATGGTAACTGTTGATTCAGGTTAGGCGAAGCGTAACCAGGGTACGATGGAATCGCTTGAGCAGTGGGCCTTTGCATACCAGCATAATGTAATTGATGTTGGTATGACTGATACGGTTGGTGGACTTGACCACTGTAAAGTGGTTGGTTTTGACCATTTTGGATATACGGTTGTCCACTATTCGCAAAGATCTGCTGCTCAGAACCCTGGTACACCTGTTGGAATTGCGGTTGTTGGTATTGCACAAGCCATGGTTGTGACGCCATGTTTTGTTGTGCTATGCTAACCGTTGGACCAAGGTGTGGGGTAATTGTACCCGTTTGGACCTGTGTCGCCCCACCAGTTGGCGATTGTGGTTGTGACCCATGATCAAGTGGCTGTTGCATTACAACCTGAGAAATTTGAGGTTGGCATGCAACAGGTATCGCTTGAACTTGTGACACTGTTACAATAGCCGGTGTGGTTGGGATGTTCGTCATAGGTACACACTGTTGCATAGAATATACAACCCTTGGTTGTTGAGGTAGCATAGGTACCCAACTACTGGATGCAATTCCAGTATAACCTGAATACTGTTGCGAACTCACGTATGGGTACCCTCCCGGAGGGGGTAATGAAAGGGCATATTGCCCCCCATATGGTATCAATCCTGAACTCAAGGGGATTGATTGCCCAGATTGACCTTCAAATGGATCAATTTGGCGAGTTTCAACATAAGAGTTGCCGGGTATTACTCCGGATGAACAAACTGGAACAGACCATACTGTCGAAATAGTCCCTTGGTGGACTCCTTCTAGCTGTTGTGAGCTAGTTGGGACAGCTGGTATGCCGGCAAACATCGTCGGAGTGACGGCAGGGACTTCTGCTGTCGCTGTGTCATTTGACACAGTCCTAGATGATGACGGTTGTTCAGACATCTTTAGTCTATCCAATAGATTGCCTAGCGATTCTACAGGAACTTCCACTTGTGGTGGATTAACTTCTGATGAAGGAAATAGGGTGACCCCGACTCCAAAATGAGTTGGAGTACTTGCTTGCAGATCCTCTGCAATTTCCTCTATCGCAATCAAACCCGGTGGAAGAGGAAGACCGTCAGGTCCGTAAAATATTTCTGGTGCCGAAGAAGTGGTTGTTTCGACAGCGACAGTTGTTTGAGGAACAAAACTCTCTGGACCGGTTACAGATGGAACAGGTTCAGTTATACAAGTATTTGCCCCCAGACTAGGATCAGTATTACTGTCCTTTTGTGGCTGTTGAACTTCTTCTATAGAGGCAGGGTTCCCAGAAATATTAGGAGTAACCGGAACCTCAGATGCAGTTGGAACACTTGTTCTAACTTTTATAGGAGATTTTGAACCGGTTAAACGAGTTCGCTTTGTCCGTACTGTTTTCGATTCCCGAGACAAAGACGGTTGACTCGTAAGCCTCCGCGAACGACGGGGTTTCAATTGACTTTCTTCCACGATTGCGGATTACTCGATCAACCAAAATATTAAAAGGGGAAATTTGTGTTTCCGAATTGAATGAATTTTATTAGACGCTTCTAGACACAACTTGCTTTTTCACTTTTAAAGAGTCGAGAAAAAGCTAAAGATGACTCTAGTCTCCTTCGATGTATTAACGAGCCCGAAGTGACAAATGCTCGGTTGGACTTTTTCAGTTATAGAGTTTGAAAAAGGCCAAAAGAAACTGCTCTGGAGATCTAGGCAGAGGGTGTGCCAAACCTTTCGCAAAACCACAGAATACGTTTTACGGTACGGGTGGTCGATCTTCGTGAATGCTGTGTTCACTGCATTGCGATCAGTAGGGCGGCCGACACGGCTTCCTATGGGTAAAAGATATATGCCTATAGGGGTCTCCCAATATATACGCGACGGTACGTGGGAGCACAAGTCCGTATTAGTGCCACCGACTCTCAGGAGGAATCACCCACCTTCGTCGAGATCGACAGTCACTACGTTTAACGACGCCGGAACACGTCTCTAGCTTAGACCTCTATGTGTTTGCGTTATGTTTCAAAGCGTTGTTAGGTTCATTCAATATATTTTAAGTTGATCTTTTTAAAGTTTGCCTTTCAAGGTTCACCACGAGATGTTTTGATACAAATTCCTAAATGCAGTCTAAGATGAGAAGCAAGCTTTTTCAATCTTTTTGACTTATGAAAATCTTAACTACTGAGGGAAAAGAAAGACAACATCTTTTCACACAGATCAAAGAGCATACACTAATGCACTTTTTCCCTAAATCAACATACAAACTTATATGCAAAATGCAAAATGTAGGTATTTCTTTTCTCTTTCTTAATGTTGATGTAATACAAAAAGAAAGCTGTTGTATAATTTCGAATTCAATTTCAAGTGAAAGCAAACAAGCTTGTCCAAAATCAAAAGACACCTTAAGATTTACTTGTTTCGACACTAGAAATATATAAATTCAAACCATATGACGAAAGCAAAAGCTCAATCAGCTATGAACAGCAAATAAACTAACTCTTAAGATCAAAACGACACTTAATCACAGGTCTAGATCTAAGAGGCCACAGCAAGACTAGTTCACTTTCGTTATGGGAAACTGCAAATGATACAAGAAATACACAAAGAACAAACACAGTTTCTTTATACAACCGTGGCGGAATAGTGGCAAGGAAAGTTGGTTTCAGATAGGTACATTGACTGGTAACAGGCTGCAAAAACAAGGGTGAAAACAGGGCAATAAACAGGAGGGAACCCCAGTAGCACTAGGCAAAACTGGTCCAGCGCAGGTAACACTGGCAGTTTGACCTTCAGCGCAGGTAGCCCCTTCGGGAACTGCGCTGAAATGCAGACTGCCTTCACAGCACCTGCACTGAAGAGACAAACTTTCGTTTTTCTCAGTTTCCGGGTCACAGATTGCTCAAAATTCACAGTTTTTGGCCAAATCAGAAGCTATCAGTCAAGTACACACTAAGGGATGAAAAGGAGGATGAAAAGCTATCACTAAGAGCTATTTAGAGTCCTTGTGGATCAGCTCTTCAAATCATAAACTTGCCCAGAAACTGAGCTAGAGTAGCTGCCCTCTACTTTGCATTTGAAAGATCCAAATGCAGTTCGATTCGGTACTCCCTATGTTTATGAAATGAATAGCAAAAAACACAAACAACCAACAAGATATGATCCCCAGCGGAGTCGCCAATTTGTTGTTGGGAAAAGTATCCAATACGGAATGACCCTATCCCACTCTAAGGGTGATAGTACCTCAGCAACAATCAAAGCAAAGCTATTCGAGATTACTTCTTTATGAGATGTAAGAGAGAGGAGAAAGAGATCCACTAACCGTTATCTTCCGCTAATGATTGATCCAATCTTCCCTCTTTGTTGCTTGCTCCCAGCTCCTTGCTCTTTCACTGGCCCAGCTACACAAAGATCCTGCAAAAAGGCAAGAGAGGGAAACTACAAGAAGCATACATTCATAATTGATTCAAGGATTAGAATAAATCAAATACACAAGTACAACAATACACCATTGAGACACATGCATATAGAAGAACCTCAAATGCTTTATTAATGGAAGAAGTAAAGTTCTGAGAGTGTTACAACCATAAGAGGCCCAATCCAGCAACACCTCCCAGCAGAAAGAAATCTCCTCTTCACCTCCTTCAAGCAAATCACCCAATAGTTCTATACTCAAACCAACAGCACTTCCTTACATTCACAAGATTCCAGCCTCCTTAGACCTCATGAGAGAGCTCTATATATAGGAGTTTTGGAGAAAGGATGAGTCAGCTTGAGGCTGGCATGAAGCTGACTAGTGTCCTCTCCCACTTCAGTTATTCTTCAGTTCTTGAGTCCACTTGGAGGTTCTTGCTTCCACTTGGAGATCTAGATCCTCTTACTCATCACTAGGCGAATTCCCTGATCCAAGTGTCATTTTGGAAGCTTCCTGGGCATTGACACCTTGAGGAATGACTGTGCCACTTGGCCAATCTCGCCCAGCGCAGGTAGCCTTCATTACAGTTGACATTCAGCGCAGGTACAGAGTGGAGCAGTTGACATTCAGCGCAGATGCTCAGTGGAGCAGTTGACATGATCCAGAATTAGCTTGTTTTTGAGTGTTTTTAGGTGGAGAACTGATATTTAGTGCTGTGGTTTGCTGACCTTGTTCCTCTAGGGGTAGGAACAACATGTTTAGGGACTTTGGATCCCTCAGATTATTGACATTTCATGCTTCATGCTGTAAGGCACAAAAATGTCTATAACACTATGCTAGCGCTTAACACATAGCAGATGGGGGGCTGGGAAAAACCACTTTATCAAGCAGGTAAATATCAGACATCGGGTGAACACGATATGGTTGTGGACCATTGGATTTGAGTTCTAACGATCGAACGACAATCAGGTGACAGTTGTGCACGGACAAAATGGGAAAAGGTTTCGGGGGGGCCCAGGGCTTTAATCCTTGGCGATTTGGGATTATTTACGAGTTAATCATGGATTTAAATGATCAGGCGGGGCTTAATGATGGGATTACTTTAGCTTTATTGAGAAGTGGTGAATTAAGTGGGTTTTGTCGGGAATATGGGGTAAAAGTATAGTTTATATCTAAACTAAAGGTTGGGGTATTATATATGGGAAAAGGTATATCGGGAGCTATAGTACTATGTTAAAAATTAATAGCAAATGAAATAAGCGGAGTGAACATACCCCTAAGCACAAATGTAATATTTGCGCATTTTATTCACATAGACTTCATACTTAGGATAAAATCTTTTTGTGGGTATTTTGAATGAAATGGAATTTAACATGGGGTTGTTTACTTTTCATAGGAATATAGGGTTTTAACCTTAGGAAAAGGGGTTTTATTAGGGTAATGAAGGGAAATGAATTTTATGATGGGAATTCTAACACTTGATGTCCATAAGTCATTAATTCGACGGTCCAGTCCCACCAAAAGTCAGAGAAATGCTCTGAGCCTTTAAAACATTAGTAAGTCAAGGGTTGAAATGAATGGAGGGGGTTAATTAAATCAAATTGTAAAACATTTTTTTTCTTTCTTAATTGCTCATGCACATTGAAACATATGATTAAGCATGATAAATTTGCTTTTGTCCAATCAACTTTATACTTCAGCAACCTTTCTTTTACTTACCCATTACTTACCCTAACATTTTTTCTTCATTTATTTGGGTGCATTTAGGCTAGCAAACCCTTATCATTTTCTTTTTTTTTATAAAACAAACTATCTACTTCTAACCTTATATCATCCAAGGGCTTAGATTAAATTGATGAGCTCCTTTTATTTTTTCTAGCTATCTAATGATCTGCCAAGATTAAACTGCTTGGTCAGATTTTATTCTCTAACTATAAACATAAAATTCAAAGCATGAAATAGTCAAGATTAAGCAGTTTGACTACCATGGGTTGTGGCATGTATGACAAGCTGCACACAACCATTATTTAAGACAGTAAAATAGTAGTGGCATTTATACTTGCACACTTTCATGATCTATTTTTGCTTTTTGGGGTTCATATATTTTCATTTTTTGATATTTTCTTATTCTTTTTGTCCTTTGATATTTATTTTTAGGATATACCCTCTTTACATTTTTTAATTTTTAATATGGAAAACATTTGCAGAAAGCAAAGGTATGTACAATATTACAAGGCTTAACCTTAGCCAATTCAAAATTATGAATCCTATCACTATAGGACTCTAACAGTGCCTCCACATGGGGATGGCATTTCTTAGTGAAATTTCAAGGACTCTAAATATCAGTAGCCTTTGAATTGTAGCTTAAGTTACCTTACAAAGTGTCCTTATGTGAATCTACATTATTGATACTTATGATAGTAAATATTTCAAAGCTTAGGACCTTCTCTCCAGGCTTCAACTTCAAAGGATTACCATCCAATCCAATCTTCACTCTACAATGTTATGTACAATGATGCAAAGTAAAGTTAACTATTGTAAGTCAATGGAAAAGTAGTGCTTTAGCATCCTACCATTAACAGGTCCTCCTGGTAGATCTGATCCATCTGTGTTTCTCAATAAAAAGGCATTGTTGCCTCTATAGCCATAAATGACATAAGGCCCCTGTCATAGAAAATAAAATTTTCCATGCTTGCCTTTATCTTATCTCCTTGAATCCCACTTAAGGACTTTGTCCCCTATGTGAAAATCATATGATTTATTCTTTTTATCAAAGACTTTCTTGACTTTTTCTTGGATTATCTGTGATTTTACATATACTTCTTCTCTGGTCTGCTCCAGGTGTATGGTCTGATTTATTCTTCTTTGAATATCATTTGGTTCCACTTGTAATTGTTGAAGGATCTTCATGACTAACACTCCCAAGGATGATGGGAAAACTACATCCATCCCATAAACCAGCTGATAGGGTGATGTTCCAATGGACTTCTTAGTAGTCAATCTATATACCCATAAGGCATTGACTAACTTCTTGTGCCATGTCTTTTGTTATCCTCCAGTAAATTTTTAATAATATTTACCAGGATTTTGTTGGATGACTCTTCCAGTCCATTACCTTGAGGGTAGTAGGTTGTGGAATGGCCAAGGGTGATATGGTATTTGTTACAGAAATCTATCATTCTTTTTTATTTAAAGGTTTCTGCATTATCAGTAATGAGCTTCTGGGGACATCCAAATCTTGAAAGGATATTACTCTCTAGGAAGGTGATTATGACAGTGTCTGTGGCTTGCCTAGAAGGTATGGCCTCTATCCATTTGGTAAAATAGTTTGTGGCTGTTAGAATCCACTTATGTTGAGCTAAGGATGGGGGTTTTATTTACCCAATGAAGTCTAACCCCAATTGTTGAAATGACATCTCAGTGGAAATTGGTTTAAGAGGCAAGGGTAACAGTTTCCTCTTTCCCTCAAAAATCTGGCATTTGTGACAAGAGGTCACATGTTTTTTGACATCTGCAAACAAAGTAGGCTAGTAGAAACCAGCCCTTAGAATCTTGTTAGTAGTACTCTTCCAGTACAAGTGTCCTCCACAGTCCCCTGCATGAAACTCTTGCAAAATCTTGTCAGCTTCATCTTTTAATAAACATGTTAAGAGAATACCACTATTGTCCTTCCAAAACAATGCATTATCTATAACACAATATCTCAATGACTTCATTTTTAAGAATCTAGCTTTAGTTCTTGTTAGTCCAGGAGGAGCTTGTAAATTTAGTAATACAAATGTAATATCTGCATACCATGGTGAATCAGTAAAAGGTTCATTGATCTGTGGAGTTTCCATCTCCTCTTGATCATCAAGAGAACTTATGAAGTTGATATCAAGGGCCTGACAGTTCGATTTAGCCATGAGTTTGGCTAAACATTGGCCTTTGATGAGCTTGGTGGGTTTTATCAATATGGTGGCAATCCATTTGCCTCTTTTTCCTTTAGGCCCATTTTGAGTCAAAATGTCCTTAACTACAGAGTTTGGAACATAAGCAATAATGTGAGAGTACAAAATGTATACTCTGAAATATTTGATAGCCTTAACCAAAGCTAATGCCTGTTTTTCCATGATATTGTAATTGAGTGTGGCATCTCTTAAGGATTTACTAAAGAATGCTATTGGTTGTTTATATCCTTGATTTTTATTTTGCAGCAAGACTGTTGCAATGGTGTGTTCTGAAGAAAAAGAAAAAATAATAAAATCTTTGCTAAACTCGAGACTAATCAGGACTGGAGTCTTGTTAAAGCTTCCTTAATAGCTTCAAAGGATTGTTTGGCCTCTAATGTCCATTTAATTTTTGAATCCTTTCTTAGCATGTTATTATATTCCCTAATTAATTCTGTTAGATTTGAGATGAATCTCCTAAGAAAATTAATCTTACCTAGAAATGATTGTAGCTCTTTTATGTTTCAAGGATGGGAAATGGTCAAAACGGCTTATATTCTAGCAGGGTCTGTCCTAATCCCATATTTAGATATGATGTGTCCTAACAGCTTTCCCTCTTCTAGACCGAAAAGTGTCTTTTTAGGATTTAAAGAAATCCCAAATTTCCTACATTTGATAAATACTTTTCTAAGGTGGTATAAGTGTTCATTGTTAGATTTAGGGAATATTGTGATTTCATCCCGGTATACTACTAAGAAATCATGGATTTCCTTGGAAAAATCTATATCCATAGCTCTTTGAAAAGTGGCACTTGCATTCATCAATCCAAAAGGCATCTTCAAATACATGAAGGTACGCCAAGGATTAGTAAACGCAGTTTTGGGTTGGTCCTTAGGTTGGACTAATATCTGGTTATAGCCAAAGAATCCATCTAACAGTCAAAATCCTAGATAAGCCTACTACCCTTTGCAATATATGGTCCATTTTTGGTAAGGGGTAGTTGTATTTTAAAGAGACCTTGTTCAAGTTTCTAAAATCTACACAAAGTCTAATTTCACCTGTCTTTTTCCTAGTTGTAACTAAGTTTGAAATCCAGTCTGAGTATCTAATGGGGGCTATTATTTGGGCATCAAACATTCTTTTAACCTCTTTTTCTATGGATGGCATAAGAACTGGGTTTATCCTCCTAAGTTTTTGTTTGAAAGGTTTATGATCTTCTTTTAGAGGTATTTTGTGTTGGATTATGCTGGTGTCATAAGATTTTAAGTCTTCATAACTCCATGCAAATACATCCTGGAACTCTTTAAACAGATTTATATATTTGACCTTTTCCTCTGGGGGTAAGGCTTTAGATATCTTAATGAGCTTTGGATTATCTTCAGTTCCTATATTAACTTCTTCTATGTCAGCTCTTAGAGGTTCCATATTTGGTTTTCTAGCTACATCATTAGAGTCAAACAAATCCTCTAAAGGTACTAATCCTTTAGGCAAAAAATTATCTTTCAAATTAAGAATCTCAGGATCATCATCCATTATCTCATCTATCTCTACATTTTCTAAACTATCTATTTCTAGCTTAGTAAATTTAGTTGGTTTAGTTATATAAAAAATATTTACATCGAAGTTTTTTTCTACATTACTGTCTATTGTACAGTGAATATCTATCTTTCAGTTCTGAAATTCACCTTCATTGTTCATGAAATCATATATCTAAGAGTCTTAGGAAAAAATTTGCCAATGCTTGAGGTTGTCTGGTATAACAGGCCTATGTCTGACTTCTGTAGTGTACTAGTGGTTTGGTTGAAATGGAAATTTACAAGTACTAGAAAATGTGGCCAGACTATGGGCCAGCATGTTTTGTTTTCTAGGAATGGCAACAAAGTTTGATTCCGGGAGGTCCTTGACCAAGTCTAAAATGATATCTATATATCTACCAAGCCTAGGGTTGTTGATAGAATATTCACCACTAATCTTTTTCATAATCAGCTCTGAATATCCCATGACGAAAACTCTTTTGGCTCCCAATTTCCTAACCAATTATAACCCTAGAATCAAGGCTTCATATTCGACCATGTTATTGCTACATTTGAATTTCAATCTGAAAGCATGTCCCTAAGCATGTTTATTTTCCATATTATGGAGCCACACTCCTACACCAGCCCCTAACCTATATACAGACCCATCAAGGTCTAAATTCCAAAGTGATTCATGGAATATGTTCTCACTATCAGTTGTTTTGTATTTAAGGTCTTTTGCTATGATTTCCTTTTTATCAGTTTCTGCATTTTATAAGATGAAAGAGTCCATATCTGAATGCATGGAGTATATGTGATAGTTTTGTGGCTTCTCCTCACTAATGACCATGTACTTCATCAAGGTCTCCCTATATAATTTTCTTGGTTGGCCAACAAAAGATATGGTGGCATAAGACATATCCAACTATAAAGATCCTTGCATTTTTGCTCCCCATGAGCGAGATAGTAGCATTCCATATTTTGGTGGGATATATGCAACTACAATTTCCATTAGCATTCTCTTTGTAGGGCACTGGACAAGAGTCACACATAAGTCTTTGATCAGATCAAGGAATTTAACCTGGCTGGAGTCAAAAGAAAATAAATCCTTATAAGGCTTGGTAATGTCTAGGTTTAGCCTTTCCATTATTGCCTTCGACATGAGATTGTGGGATGCTCCTGAGTCCAACATAGTGTTATGAAAATTTTTATCATGAATGTTTCGGCTGATGTAGAAAGGAGGAACTCCTTGCTAATGAATTCCATTGGCCTCAGGGCCAAACAACAATTCAGGCTAGTCATCATTCAAATTAACAGAATCCTCTCTCTATCCTATGTTTAAAGTCTCGGTTATCTGTGACCTATAAGATTCATTCTTTACCATTTTGGTCAGAGGAATTGATATCTTTAATTTAGCTATTTCATTTTTAATATTGAAAGGGAGGTGAGGTTTGTTTGTTTGATTCAAATCTTCCTTAATGTGTGCAGTTTGAATGTCTTTATCTTGTTTCTCAGTGGTAGGCATTTCAGTCTGTGTTTCTACTATTTTACCTTGATTTCTTTTATCTTGATTGTTTTCAATTATTGGCTCTGTTTGGATTTCAGTGGAGGTTATATCTACAATCCTAGGGGTTGAAGTTTTAGGTGTTCCCCTAGGGAGAATTTGCAAAACTTTGTTAACTGGAGTTTCTCTTATTATCTTAGTCTGGATTTGGATGGATATTTTAATGGGAGTCTCATTATTCTTCTTATTTCTCAAGCTATATTGTTTATGTACCTCATATATAGTTGATTCATATCCCTGCTTAAAATCAAAATATTCACTAGATTCTAAATATAACTATTGAAGCATATATAATTCTTGTTCTTCTTGAGTAAGAAAAATAGTGTCTTCTTCTGTGGTTTACAGTAAGTTAATCTGGGTATCATCCTCTGGTTGTTGGATTTGTGAATCCTTAACATAGTTTTCTTGGAAGGGTGGCCTAATCTATTGGTCTGGTGTAGCATTTTTTGTAGTATTAGGGTTCTTCCTAAAATATGGGTTTCTCATTGGGGGTTGTTGTTGTTGATTCTCCCATTGATTTTTCCTCTCCATGTTATCTAACCTATCCATAATTCTTTCTAAACTTTTAGCTAAAACATCTAATTTTCCATCTGAAGTTGAAGCTTCTTCTTTAAATACAACTTTCTTTTCATTCCTCATTTGTGCCTTCTTAGCTAACAAGTTGGCCTCTACACTGACAACATTACTCTGCATTTGTTCAAGTGCTTCAGAATTTCTTTCCCTTAGCTGGTATGACATATCAGCATCAAAACCATCAGGGAGCTTAATTAATGCTAGGTCAAATGGAGGCTTAATGTTGGCTAGAATTGCATTATAGATATTATTAAACCTAGTGAAATAGTCCTGAACTAACTCATTGCGAGCTCTCCTAATATTGTCATATTGAGAAAGTATTTACAATGGGTTCTTATTTATTTCCCATCTATCAATGAATAACCTTTAAAAATTTGCTAAGTCTGCAATGTGGTTCGCAGGAAAGGCTTTGAACCACTTCTTGACATCACTAGTTAAAGTTTGGGCAAGCAATCTCATTTGGACTTCTGCCTCATCTATTTCATGCAATTCAAAAAAGTTAGACATCTTGTTTACATGTTGTTGGGTAGTGTAATGACTAGTAGCATCAAACGGGAAGATCTTACTCTGATAATCTGCAGGCATGGGGTGGAGTTGCGCAGGTAAAACAAGAGGAGCATATATGTTTGCCATTGTTGTGATTTTGGTTTGACTAGGGGGTAAAGTTGTGGTGGTTGAAGAAGGGCTTAAAACTAACGGAGGTGAACTAGATGATGATGAAGATGATTTATTAATAAGTGGTTTAGGTGATTGGATTGTGGTAGATACAATTGATGGATTTGTGGTAAAGGAAGGTGGATTTACAGCAAGTGAAGTTTGTGAAGAAACTCCAAGGACAGTAGTAGTAAGGGCAGCTAGTTCAGTAGATTGTTGAATGTAAGAATCACCTACATTACTTATAAATTTAGAGGCCCAAGCTTCTAATTTATCAAAAGTCTCAACTACTAATTTATCTAAATTAGAGTGAATAACCCTTTTTGATTCAATGACTTGAAGGAACTCAGGATCTAAGATTGTTTCGTGGATTGAATTCTCAAATTTACTTCTGAGTAATGAGAGGTCAAATGACAAATCGAAAGGGATGTCCTCTATAGTTGATAACTCCTCAGGGAGTGAATTGGATCCAAATAACCTACTACTACTGGCTTGAGTTTCTGTTGTTTTGGGTTGTCTTAAAATCCTCTCTGGGTCATCCACTATAGTTGTAGGGTTTGGATTTGGGTTGGCCCTAGTATAGTGAATCTTTTAAGGAGCCAGAATTTTAAGTTTTTAAGTTGTTTTTATGAAATTTTCTAAAAACTTATTTCAGGTAATGACCTTAAGGTGCTCAAGATTTAATTTTAGGTTTCCTTAAAGTTTTATGAGATTGAGGATCGAATTCCCCAGTATGGTCGCCAAAAATGTTATCACTCTGATAATTCCTTTGAAGTAATAAGAAGGAAAAACCAAAGGTAACCACAATCCACTTTTGGAGATCAGGACCTAGCCTTCCTGATGCTCAGAGAGGGCTCTCTCTTTAAGATTTAACTTTGTTTTAGTTAAGAATGTTTTTAGGCTAGCTATGATTGTTCAAGGGGTTTTTGATTTTGTTTGAGATTGGGTGGTGGGATCTGCTTAGACAGATGGATAAATTGATGTCTTTTAGACCATTGGGCTATGGAGTCAACTACTAAGGAAGAAAAACTAGATTAACTCACTAAAGGGGATGTTCCAAGGGCAGGATAGCAGAGTGTATTTCAGATGTTTGAGACAAAGGGGTGAAAGGGTTTCACTCAGGGTGAGAGAGCAGTTAAGGGTTCTCAGACCTGGATAATGAATGAGGAATGAAGGGGTAATCAAAGATCAAAGGGAAATTAAGAATCTTTTAACCTGGATTATGATTTGTTCAATCTAAACCAAAGAGAAATTAATAATTCTTTAATTTAAATATCAGAAGAAAAAATTGAAATGCATAACTATTAAGGCAGAGTGTGATTAAACAAGTTCTGAAATATTATTCCAATTATGACTTTTTAGATTGAGAAACACATATAAGATTATGAATAAATTTGAGAAAAATGACAATAACACATGAAAACACTTGTCTGAAATTCACTCAACACATGAATCCTTGGAAAAGTCTAATATTTATTTATCAATCCAGCTTGTTGGCTCATCAACTGATATAATAACCTTCTGGGTATTTTTTATCTAAAAGTCTATAGAAATGTCTAATAGAATCCACCCTACATACTTCAAATTGTGAAGTATTTATACAAAAGCCTATTACAAAATATCTCAAACTAATTTGATATTTAATCTAGGAAAAAATAATATCTTCTTGCAAGAAGATAGAGACAGATATTGAACTGTTTCATGTTGTCCCTTTTATTTTGGTACTACTAGCTTTTATGCTTTGATTTTTAGCACTTTATGCTGCTTTGTTGTTTTATCTTTCACGCTGGAAGCTTCATTTACTTTAGGCTTTCATTTGATACACTTTGACTCTGATACACTTTGACCCTGTTGATCTATCTTCATCCTTTTACCTTGTTGTTTTACTTTCATTGTACATTAACCTTTTTACTGCATATTTCTATAGTAAATCAGTTAATTTCTCCCATGTTTTAGCATCAGGTAATTGGATTTTTAGCATCCTCCTATATATTTCATCTGCCTCAGTGTATTTGGAAAAAGTAGGCTTATTGATAAACAAGTGTTTTACCTCATGTTGGAGGTAAAACAAGTTTTCAAATGTCTGGTAGAGTACTTTGCCTGTTGGCAATGCCTTCATTGATGATGTATTCACCTGATCCTTTGCTACCTCTCTAATTTTCTTGTTGTAATCCTCCTATGTCATGAGATTTTCATTTATTACTAAGGGATTGGGTAATCCCTTCTCTCTCAAAATTTGGAACTTAGCCATAAATCTATCAATGGCTACCTGCATATTCTGACACTTGTCCTCCAAGTTTTTCATTAAGTTTCTCTTGAAGAGGACCTTTCTGACCTCAAAAATTGTCTATGTTTTGTTCTCTATTTCCAATTCCTGAAGCTCATACTTATTCTTGCTGTTAAGGAAATGGATAATTCTGGTAGCTTCTTATGGCATTTGTCCTAATTCTTCCTTTACTTTCTGGACAGCCTTAGTAGCTAGCTTTATCAACTTTACTTGCTCAAAAATTACCTGAATAGATGGCCAAATATCATTGACAGAATCAATGACATTGGACCACAGTTATTCCTTAGCCTGCCCAAGGGGTTCTTTCAGTGTCAAGTCTTTTTCCAAGGCTTTCAATCTTTCACTCATCCTAGCATCCTTTTGTACTTCTTCCTTGTGCATGACTTTAGAAAGCTTGTAATCAGTTTCCAAGCTTGTCACCTTTTCTTTGAGCATATTCATCTCTGTTGTCTGTATGGACATTTCTTGCATAGCTTTAACCAACTTTGTTGCTTCATCACCTGATGCACCTGTTGCTGATGTAGATTCTGTAGAAACCGATTTTGTAGTGGCCATCGGAGCTGTGGGAGCCAATGAGGCTCCCAATGTGGAAGGAACAACCGTGGTAACTGTCGGGATGACATTCACTAAGGTAGTGCCAATATCATTTTGCTTTAATTGGATGAAGTTGTCCAATTATTTTTATGTCTCCCTCCATTGGTAATTTAGTTTGAGGACTATGTCCATCAACTCTTCATGCCTTGTTTGATTTTCCAAGACTTCCTATATTTGGGGGTGATGCAGCTGAGGTATCTTTAACTACTTTTTGAGTGTTGTAATGTCATCATTCTTCTTTTTGATCAGTTGTTCAATAGTGTTGATTTCTTTAGGATCATGTCCCAATTCAATCACTAAGTCTTCTGATGACTTGATTCTGGTGTCTTTGGCCTGTGAGGAGGCCTTTTCCAACTAATACTGGGATGAGATATTATTCAATGAATTCTGCAACTGATGGGCAGCTATGGATTTTCTTGTAAGGGTGGAGTAAATCATTTCTCCAGCCTATTTGTGAAATTAAATTTGGTCAATGGGATGAATATCCCTTGCCAATACCTCAAAATCAATCTTCTTGAAATCTATTGATGTTCTTGGTTGTTGTACAGTTGGCTTTATGAAGGACATTTGCATCTTTCCTTCCTTGATGTCAAAAGCTGACATCAACCTAGTTTGATTGGTGGGTGTAAGTTTGAGATACTGTGCATAGGATTGTGCCTTCAATTTCTCATTTCTCATTTTGATTTCTTTGAACCTATCCTTAATGTCCCTATCTCTATCAGCAGGTTTGTTAAATGAGGAGACTTCCACACTGAGCTGCCTTTCTAAAATTTGAGTCTGTGATGTAGATGGCTCTTGTGTTTCTCCAGATGGAGTTGTGCCCTTGCTCATGTCTAACTCAGTATTAGTTATTTCTACTGAGCCTTATATGTCTTCCAGTTCTGAAACAGGATTGAGCCTATGCCTTTTTCTATGGCTAGCTTCATATTGTATATTGGATGTGTCTATATCTGAACTGGAGGCCCCCTCTCTGTTCCTTTTGGGATTCTTTTCCTCATTCTGAGGAGTCTACAAAATAGCAGGGGTACTCATGGTTCCTTCATGCTCTAGTACCTGTAGGAATGACCTTTCATCAAGTTGTATCTCTAAAACAAACAAGGTAGTTTCAACATCTACCTTTGTACTATCCCTGTCTATGAGAGTGTTTTCTAGCCACTCATATTGATTGGCATATCTCTATCTCTGGTATGGGGTGATGAATGTAAGGTCCCAATTTGACCCTTTGTCTTAGTTTGGTAATAAACCCTTGGGGTTCATACCTCCACATGAAACTCTTTTGGAACTTCATTTGTTGCAGAATTTGATCTGCTTCTTACCCTGCTTCTCTAGAATTGCAAATGAAAGGGCCTAACTATTTTTTGACCTTGAACTGAGTTCTTTTCTTGGCTGAGACAAATTTGACATCATCAGAGTTCATGAACTTCCTATAATACTCTAGAGAAGAAAACCTCATGGGGAGGTATTTGGGTAGTTTGTATGGGGCAAGCTGGCAACCATAGATTATTATTTCGGTGTGATTTTGGTAAAGGTACCAATCTCCCACCTTACTTTGCTTGGACAATTGGAGCACTCTTTTGATCTCTTGGCTTATTCTGGGTGGAGGACTTCCTGTTAGCATGGTCATTACTGGATGGACAAAAGATTCAATGAAGTCTGTGTAGGTGTATGGTGATCAATACTTATGGAATAATAGTGTCCAAAATATGACAACCTGGGTTTGCCTTTAGTATCCAACTTCTAGATGGTGAAGGGAGATCTGTCTGACTGATAATATAAGAACATGTGGTAAAGTACAGATGAGTACTTGAATACTCTTTCATTGTGCATATTGGTAAATTGTTCATGCGTCCTTTCAGCTATGAACTGGGCATAATGTACAAAGTAGCAGGAGGCTTTCCTGGGGTGAAAATGGACATGAAGGCCAGGATGAGCTCATCAACAAATTCATCGATGGTATAGCCCAGAATACATGATATCATGGTTACAATTTTCTTTCCCCTTTCAGAGAAAATGCTAGAAACATATGGAGGAGCATCTTTAGGAATGTGCTGCTCTTCTACAATGAAAGTTTGGAATATTTGGACCAGTCTAGATGGACTCAATTTGGTGTACTGGTCTAAAAAATCCCTAATGGAGAGTGGGGTAAGGTTTGAACCTGGTTGGAATTACAACATCTCATTGATTGACTCAGTTGTAATAGTGAACAAGACTTTTTGGTTTGGGGACATTATAGCTCTCTGGCTAGGAATGTAACAGGAATGGAACATATGGACAATCTCAGGAAAGATATGTACTTGTGGAAACTGGTATTTGGGAAAATTGGAGTGCCAAAGGCCAATGTGATTAGTATGGTTCAGATATCTGTCCTTACTCAAACAATGAATTTTTAGCAAGAGTTGATAAGCACTTGTGTCTTTGATTTGAAAATCCCTAACCACTAGGGGAAGGTGGTCAAGGTCCAAATGGAGAGTTGTGACAGGTCTGACATCCATGGCAATGGGGGCAGCCATAATTCAGTTCTTGTGGATTTGAATTTGGAAATACAGGTTTATATCAAAGGTTTGAAGGTAACTCAGAAGCTTTCAGAAGGGTTTGGGCACACAATTTAATTTTTAAAGTAATTTCAATTAATTTTACTTAATTAAAACACTTTAAAGACTGAACATTTTCAAATTGAAAGGGTGTCTGGTAACTTGTCTTCAAATACCCATAATTTGGGTGAATTAACTTCAAATTTGGGGCTCTCAGCAACTGCAGAAGGTTGAATGAGCTCTGGTACGGACTGAGAGCTTGATTGGGGTCTCTGCAACTTCTTCAGGATTGAAATTGAGTTCAATTGGTGAATTCAACATTTGCAGGTGTCGCACTAGTTTGCAAAGGTTTACAAAGAAAATGAGTGAAGAAAGGCAAAATAGGGCTTCTCAACCTTTTTATTGAGCAAAAGTCACTTTTTGGCTGGTAAATTACAAATGAACATTAGGCGGATTTTTGGGTTGTGCGAGAAGGTGGTTTCCCAAGCCATCGCACCGCTTTTATGGAGGAGGTGGCATTTTGGAAGGGTCACCCTATCTATGCTAGCGCTTGACATGTAGCAGATGGGGGGCTGGGCAAAACCACTTTATCGAGCGGGTAAATATCGGACATCGGGTTAACCTGATATGGCTGTGAACCATTGGATTTGACTGTTGATGATCAGACGGAAATCGGGTGACAAATGTACACGGACAAAATGCAAAGGTTTCGGGGGGCCTCAGGGCTTTAATCCTTGGCAGTTTGGGATTATTTACAAGTTAATCATGGATTTAAATGATCGGGCGGGGCTTAATGATGGAATTACTTTAGCTTTACTGAGAAGTGGTAAATTAAGTGGGTTTTTTCGTGAATATGGGGTAAAATTATAGTTTATAGCTAAACTAAGGGTTGGGGTATTATATATGGGATTTAATTATATACGGGAAAAGGTATATCCAGAGCTATAGTATTATGTTAAAAATTAATAGGAAATGAAATGAGCGGAGTGAACATACCCCGAAGAATAAATGTAATATTCGCGCATTTTATTCACATACACTTCATACTTAGGATACAATCTTTTTGTGGGCATTTTGAATGAAATGGAATTTAACATGGGGTTGTTTACTTTTCGTAGGCAAATGGGGTTTTAACCTTAGGAAAAGGGGTTTTATTAGGGTAATGAAGGGAAATGAATTTTATGATGGGAATTCTAACACTTGGTGTCCATAAGTCGTTAAGTCAAGGGTCCGGTCCCACCAAAAGTCAGAGAAATGCTCAGAGCCTTTATGACTTGAAGGATTTTTAGTACTAGAACTTACTTGTGGATGGGGAAATTAATAAGTTAAGGAATGAAATGAATGAGGGGGAGTTAATTAAATCAACTTGTAAACCATTGTTTTTTCTTTCTTAACCACTCATTCACATTGAAACATATGATTAAGCATGATAAATGTGCTTTTGTCCAATCAACTTTATACTTCAGCAACCTTTGTTCTACTTACCCATTACTTACCCTATCATTTTTTCTTCATTTATTTGGGTGCATTTAGGCTAGCATACCCTTATCATTTTCTTTTCTTTTATAAAACAAACTATCTACTTCTAACCTTATACCATCTAAGGGCTCAAATTAAACTGATGAGCTCCTTTTATTTTCTCTACCTATCTAATGATCTGTCAAGATTAAACTGTTTGGTTAGATTTTATTCTCTAACTATAAACGTAAAATTCAAAGCATGAAATAGTCAAGATTAAGTAGTTTGACTACCATGGGTTGTGGCATGTAGGACAAGCTACACACGACCATTATTTAAAAACAGTAAAATAGTAGTGGCATTTGGACTTGCACTCTTTCATGATCTATTTTTGTTTTTTTGGGGTTCATACATTTTCATTTTTTGATATTTTCTTATTCTTTTTTTCCTTTGATATTTCTTTTTAGGACATACCCTCTTTATCTTTTTTATTTTTAATATGGAAAACATTTGCAGATAGAAAAGGTTGTACAATATTACAAGGCTTAACCTTAGCCAATTCAAAATTATGAATCATATCACTACAGGACTCTAACAGTCCCCGCTGAGGGTTACCTTTTCCATAAGGAGGATTTGGTCCTTGGAAGGTTTAATACTACCCTGCCATAGGCTGCTTATGAGCATTGTACGCGGCATACAGTTTATAAGGCTGTTGAACCTCTTGACCCTGGACGTTAGGATTTTGAACCTGCTATTGCAGGGGTTGACCTTGACCTTGCTGATATGCATATAAGGCTTGCTGCTACCAAGTCTGACCTTGTTGTTGCAAAGGTTGGCTCTGTTGTTGTAAAGGTTGGCCCTGCGGCTGCAAAGGTTGGCCTTGCGAGGACAAAGGTTGGGAGGACTGTTAAACAAACTACATCTGCGGTTGCAAAGGTTTTTGTGACTGTTGCAAAGGCTTCCCTTGCAGTTGTAGCAATTGTCCTTAATGTTGCAATGCTTTCCCTTGCTGCTGCAAAGATTTCCTTTGCTGCTGCAAATGATTCCCTTACTGCTGCAAATGTTGCCCTTGTTGCTGTGAAGGTTGTCCTTGTTTCTGCAAGGGTATATGGATAGTTCCTGGGGCTATACCCTGAGGGTATTGATAGTTCTTGAATTGGATCTGGCCATATCCACTAGGCACATTGGATTAGCTAGGCCAAACATAAGGTCTAGATTGAGGAATGTAAGGCGGATTTACCATAGCTTGTGAACCATATGGGACATAAGCCGGTTGGAATCGGACATGATCCATATATGGCTACTGGTATTGGATGTTACCTGACCCAGATGGACCAGCAGGGTTAGGAATAGCACCGTAAAAGGGTTGATTCATTCCAACCATGTGAGTTTGTAATCCACTCACACCAGTTTCTCCAGAAATAATGGGGATATTCGGATCTTTCCCCCCAGGTAGTGGCACATTCTGTCCACTTGCTGGAGGGATAGAAGAACTTACCGAGGCCTGACCTGAGACCGTCGATTGAACCAGAAGAGTTGGTTGAAACGACGAAATAGGTTGATATGGAATGGTAGGTTGAACTGGAACTGAAGTGACTGCAATTTACACAATTGGTTGAGAGGTCGTGTCCTTAACGAATGAACCCGACGTAGGCATAGCATCGGAAGACCAGATGGGGTTTTGATACAATGACGAGGCACTAGGAGTGCCTGAAACCAACTAAGCTAGAGAGATATAACCATGTGGCAATATGGGTTCACCACATTCAAGATAAGAGAGAGTGGGACTCTTCCTATGAAAGGGAAACCTTCTGTAGGGAACTCATATCCCTACTCATCATCTACGTGAGGAGTGTGGGTAGCGAAAACTTCCCAATGACCTAGAGAGGAAACTGGGATCTCACCTTCTGATTCCATAGATGGAAACAAATGGGGACGAGGGACTGGAGATGTTTGAGAAGATAACTCCAAAGGAATACCATGCCAATTGTACAGACTGTACAGAAATTATGGAGATATCACAACAGGATCGAACAATGGGTTTGGTGGATAGACAACCAATCTTTGTGGACTTTCCGGAGTCTGCGGATTCTCAGGTGTCTGGATAGGATTATCAAAGGAATTTCGATCAGATTCTTTTGGTGACCAGGAATCTGATGGAGGTGGGCAAGAAGACAAAGGTTGGATACTTAGAACAATTCCAAGTTCAACACCTTGATCCTTAAGCGACTGAGGAAGTTACGGATGAACTCCTTGGGAGGACCCTTCAATATCAAACAATAAAGGGGAACTATGAGATGGACTCAATGGTTCAGCCACGATGGCTTCCCCTCAACATCAAAAAGGAAAGGGAACAATTTGATTAAGGCTTTAACAATCTTGAAATTAACAGGGAATTACTCAATTTTGTCTAAGAAGCAACTGCTTGGGATTGACATGTTTACCGTGGGAAGTTAAATTTTAGAAACAAAAACATTGCCTTTTCATGTTTTAAGAATCAAGAAAAGGGAGAAATGTGACTCTAGTTGCTTTCAATAGTTTCACAAGTGTGAAAGGACAAGTTGCTCGATGATCTCCTCAAATTTAAAGAGTCAAAAAAAATCAAATGACTACTTAGGTGAATCTAGGTAAAAGGAGTACCAAGTAACCGTGAACTGCAATATACACCTCAGCCAATAAATTGACCAAGGACTTGAAGTACGTGTAGGAAATCTCCCCAAATGATGTGTTCAGTGTATCACGTTTACAGGGCAGTAGACTCGACTGCCTATGGATAAAGGATTACAACCTACAGGGGTCTCCCTTTATATACGTGACGGTACGGGGAGCACAAGCCTGTGCTAGCATTATCTAATGTCGAAGCAAATGATAGCTGCTAAGTTTTAAAGATGTTAGAAAATGTATCTAACCTAGACCACTAGATATGATCGTTAATTTTTCAAATGTTCCTTAGGTTAATTGATAGATTTTAAAATTGATCTTGTAATTATGTCTCAATTTCAAGGCGTTAACAATGTTTCCTCTTCCTAAAATGAAAACTAGATGATGAAATGAAATCTTTCAATTCAATAAAGGCTATCTATGTAGGGAAGAAAAGTATTCAAATCATTCATCAAACCAAATGCAATGCGCATCTATGACCATCTTCAAATACTAAATGCAAAATATGAAATCTAATCTTTCATATGATAAGGAAATGCAATTCCAAAACAAATCCTAAAGCAAAATTTCCTTAAGATGTAATGATGATTTTTCTATTTTTCCAAAAATGCAACTAATGTAATCTAGTGAAAAGGAAAAGATATTGCAAGAAAACCAAGAAGTATGAAAATATATTTCACATCAATGATTCGAATGCAACGCAAAATGTTTCGATAACTAGAAAAAGAATGGCACTTTCACCTTCATTTCAAAACATAAACAACTTCAAAGAAAACACTTTCTTTTGATTCCAAAGAGACAATCGATTTGTAATCTATCTCTTTTCAAATGAAGCTTAAGAAACTTTCACTATATCCACTAATGAAAACAACTTAAGGCACAAGAATACAAAAGTAAACTACAAGCACGTTTGAACACACAAATATTCTTTAGCACAAGAAATCAATCTTTGGCCTCTGGCAGGAAGACCAACGAATGTACTGAGGTTGCCTAGAAGAACTATAACCCTAAAAGGCTAATAAAACATCAAGAACACTCAAGCCAAGCTAAATGACAGTTGGAATCAGACAATAGGAGAGGCAATGAGAAAAACACTAGTAAATCTCAAAGGGAAGACTAGTGGAACTGAAAATCAAAGAGAAAACCCTAAATTTATTATTTTTTCTGCAATCATTGATACTGTAACTAAGAAACCTGAAATATCATTGCGGCTGTCAAGCTCAAATCCGCGATGTTTGAGGAAAAGTACAAAGAAACCTAAAATTTTCAAAAATAGCTCAAATTAACAATCTTCAAGCATCTACCAGGCAATGGAACTGACTGCAAACAAGCAATGAAGTCTAAAAATCAACGGTTTACCAAACTCATCAAAAGACAAGGTGAAGGAAAGGAAGGAAAGGGTCATTGGGTCCCTAGTGGAGTCGTCATTTTGTTGACAAGGTTAATCCTCTCTGTGGATAGAGACGATCCCTCTATCCCAATGAGTGGGTCTAACAACTGGAGGGACAATCAACTAGACATCTTCCTAGATTATGATTGAAAAAATAGAACAAGAGAGAAGGCCTACCTTTCTCTGATGCTAACCTGATTTCCTTTGTTGCGATCCTTGAACTACTTGTGTCAAGGTCTTGTTCCTACTTATTTCAGTGCTTATGTACCTGCACAAATGACCAAGAGACAAAAAATCATGGAAAAACCAATAGCAAATCCAATAATAATCTATTTAACTGATCAAAGAATGCCAAACAAATATATACATGAACATATATATTGGGAAGATGAACCAGCAATTGTATTATTATATAAAGAATAAAGGAGAAGATTACAACCATAGCCTTGATGTTGAAAGTCTCTCCTTGAGTGGTAATCCAAGTCCAATCCAACAAACTCTCCAACACTCCTTCTCCAAGTCTAATGAATAATCTTGAAGCACAAGCTCAACATAGGGGTGCAAATGGACATAGATCAACCATTTGGGAATGGTAGAGGGGAAATTTATAGGATGGGAGAGGGATTTATACCTCCTCCAAATATAGGATTAGGCCCACATCTTAAGGAAGTAGCTCATAGGGATGAGACCAAGAGGTCAAATTAGGAGGATTCGACCTCATCCATGGGAAGCCACCTCCAACTTGTCGCTCATGAAGCTTCTAGATCACAAAGCTTCTCATCCTCTTTGGGAAAACTTCCTTTTTGAGACCATCACAAGTATGAGAGAGAACAGATCGATGCCATCACTGGCTTAACAAGGTGCAATAGGCGATCATTGTGGTTTTGAGCTTCATAAGGGCGATGATCTTCATTTTATGGTTTCATGAGCCATTTCTTCAAGGAAAGCTCCATATATTTTCCAAGCAAAGTTAAAGGATGGATCTGAGTTGTATACATTGATGAGTATATTTTATAATGACCATGTTTTGGGCACTTTAGGGTATGTCACACGAAGTGTAGGAGGTGTGACAAAATATTGTGTAACACCCATACATCTGTCTGAACAAGCTCTAATTTTTCACACTTATTTTCTTTCCCAACTTTGAGAAAACTGACTCTCTTTTGTTTTCCATAAAAACAATTCTCGCAAAAGTCCAAATCAACATGTTTCAAACCTGGAAATAAATTTCTCAAGTGAATAATCTACATCCCCTTCTTACTCATGTGCCCAAGCCTATGATGCCACAATATCTACTCTTGTGGAGGTTAAAACATTAGAAGAATTAGAAATACCATTGCATAAATACAATGTCCCAAAATTTTCTCCTTTTGTTATTACCAGGGCTCCTTTAGTGATCTTCCAGGTTTTTCTGTAAATGTAGTTACACATCCTTTACCTCCTAACTTCCCTATCAAAATTATATTTTTCTTCAGATATGGAACATGTCTTGCCTCCTTTAATAACCATTGTTTTCCATTATGTTTCTCTATAAAAATCTTACCCATTACAATGATTTTATAGGGTTTATCATTACCCAAATGAACCTGTCCAAAATCTCCTTGCACATAGTCATGAAAATGTTTCCTATCATTCATGGCATGCAATGAAGTCATTGATTCTACTACCTAGGTATCAATAATATTTTTTGATGAAAGAATCAGAGCATCTTGCAACACATCACCTATTACATTTTCTTCCTCTTTTTTCTCTCCATTTCCATCTCCTTCTTTTGCCTTCCAAGACTTACATTCCTTCTTCAGGTGTCCTTTCTACCCTCATTTCCAACACATTATGCCCAATGTGGATTTGGATCTGCCTTTCCTTGACTTACTGCAATATATTGGGCTATTTCCTCTCTCTAGTTTTCTTCCTCTAGTCTTTGCAGTCAAAGCATTAATTTTTGTCTCACCTGAGCTTTTCCATTGCATTTCCTCACTAAGAATAGCACCAACTAGATCATTAAACTTTAAACTACTAGATCTAGAGATAGAGTTACTAATGTCCATAACTAAACCATTCCAAATTTCTGGAAATGACCATAGAAACAAAAGAGCCCTAATTTCATCATCAAAATTTACCCCTACAGAACTTTTGTGCTGTACAACAACCCCCCATTTCTATAAAAAAAAATTACACAAAATCTTAATATGAAATGGGTCCCTTTTTAAATAAACTTAGTTAGATTTGTGAGTTCATAAATAAAACTAGTATTAACCTCATAATAAGAAAAATCTTTATTAAAAGGCCCAATGTAAATAAATCATTTTATAAAGCCTTTTGATTAAAAACAAAGTTTTCCTTTAAATATTATAAAACAATTCTACATTGCAATAAAGCGATCGGAGATTGCATATCGCAATGACAAAGGGACATACACAAAATAAAGCTTCATCCAATCCTCCGATCCAAAAGGAAATCGCAATCGGAAATCGGTGATGTCAATGATAAAGGGACAATCGTAAATGCCTAATCAAATCTCTCGATGCGATAAAGGAAATCGCAATCGGCAATCGAGAAATCAAATGCCAAAGGAACACACACAAAAGGCCTCATCAAATCTTCTGATCCGATATCGCAATCAGCAATCGGCGACAACTTATGGGCACGACCCAGCCGGCGGGGGGAAAGCAGATTGAGGAGGGCACTAACGAATAGACGAATCAGCCAGGTAGACTCTCATATGACAAAAGGATAAAAGCTTAAGCCAAATCCCGACTGCGATCAATCAATTGGGCACGCATCTCAAAAGGTAAATATACGCTGAAAAATGGTTTGCATGCATAATGCCCCACTCCATTGTATTATAATATTACCTTTTGGCAATCAGAGATATTCATTGCAAGTCACTAAGCCTCTCCCTTTGAAAATCTCGATTTCTATTTGCGATTTGTGATTTATCGTTGATCGTCGATCGATGAAATCCGAAGCATGCTTGAAATAATCACTTATACGGTTGACGAGATGGGTATTTATGATATTAATAATCACTTATACGATTGGCAGTTTGAACGACTATCAAATTTTACAGTTAAGGGTAGATCCTTTAAAATATTTTATTCGTGGTAATCCTTAACTGTATTTCATTTATCGTATGTCAATCACCGTAATTCTATTCATTTTCATATTGGCTTGTAGCGGTAGTATCTCTGTATTATGGTTTGCAATTGTCTGTGCAGAGTCTCTCTGAGCCCATAAATCCAGAGAAAATGGGCAAGAAATCAAAGAAGTCCACAGCAACTCCTGCAGCCAAAGAACCAGAACAAAGCAAGAAAGGATTAATCTCAGATACAACATGTCTTGGCCTCGGAAATACTAGCTGGGAAAGCATCTATAATCTGATAGAAGCAGAGGAGCCCGAAGAATTAGAAGAGGAAGCCATTTCCGATTCAACCAACAAATTATAGGGAACTCTCAAAGAATTGGCTTGTTCTTATCTTCACAGGATAGCAGCACGGGCCAAAATCTTGCCGTATACTGATGTGGTAAGATGGGTGGTTGAGAAAATCCCAACTTCAGATAGAACATTTTCCATAGTTGATGGAAGGATATTCGGCTCATTCAAGCCTGAAGATCTCAGGAAAATGTACCATTTACCTCCACCCGAGAAGCGATACAACAAGGCATTCCTAGAAGCATTTGCAAAGGAAAACGACTCGGAGTCGGCCCCGATCAAGAAATGGAGGCATTTCCTAGAGAAACACAAGCACGAGTCATCAAGTACTCTGTTGACTCATTAGCTTCCCCTTATTGCTATGTCGGAGCTATGATGTCTAGACTGTGGGGACAACATGATTCTACCAATTCACTATAGATATGGTCCCGCTAATGGAAGCTCCAATTAACGGTTATGTTATGGATTGGGCAAATATTTTGTCTAATGGATTAGCCACTAAGATTTTATAGTACAGAAGGAATGCATATAAAACTTCCCGGATCATTCCCCCTTTCTACTACAGTGCATAGATTATGGATACTGTTTGTTTTAATTTTGAATACCCGGTACTTGGATGGAAATGGACTCCCCAAGATCTGAATCCGATTCATATCTACCACAAGAAGTTATGGAAGGCACACTATAAAAATCACCTGTACAGAATTTGCAATGGTTTTGTTTTACCTGTATACTATTCTATTTTCAATAAGCCTACTCCCAGGATATCCTAGGAAGCAGAAATTGACTTGACAGCAGTAGGTAGTTGGTTCGTTGAGGAGAAATTCACCTATGTGAGGCTTTTTGGTAGTCTCACTAAACCCCATGTTCTCCCCCTATATGTTCCTGATAAATTGTTAGCACGGGAATTGGCTTATCAGATAACAGTCGAAGGGACATCAAGAACCCTTAGGGATTCAAAGAAATAGATGTGGCCTATATTTCCCCTATGATGTGGCATTTTCACCTTACATGACTACAAGCATGCAAAGAAAGAGGCAGAGAAGATTCAAATGCTGAATCTTGCCACCATTCCAAGCAGGCAATATGATCCAAGAAAGGTTGCCCATAATGTCACCTCTCAAGCTAAGCTTTCCAAATTCGATCTTGAAGCAGATGACTTCGATGAATTATTTGCTTCGACTGATACATTTTTTCAAGTTAAACGATTATCCGGGATCAGGTATGAAGAAGAAGGGTTAGAAACATTCAATAGGCTTAGAGACCAAAGGTTGCAAACTCTGTCTTTAGACCTATTAGCTACAACCCCTACAGTTCAGCCACCAAGTCAAACTGAACAGAAAGCTGCCAACAAGACTCCTGTAGTGGAGAAGGTCCTTGAAAAAGAAAAATTGCCAGAGTAGGAGCAGGAACAAGGAAAGAGTAGTGAACTCATTGATTCAAACATTTATGTTGATCCCAAACTTCTCAAAGAATGGCAACAATTTGATTCTATCATCAGTAATACTAAGAGCCTACAAGGATTCAGCACACCTGAGGCGACAACTGGTCAGAAGACAACAACTAATACAGTTCCGACTAAAGGAACTAGTGGCCCACCCATGACTCAAAAGAATGTCGAGATAATCCCCAAAAATCCATTTGATGAAATTGTTCTACATGTAGAAGAAATACCACCCTTGGATGTCTTCTACAGCCCTAAGCATAGGGCTGTAATCAAGAGACAAAGGAAAAAGAGAAAACTTGATCAATCTTCTCTTTTGCCTTCACAAATGGAGATAAAAAATGTGGTATGGAGAGAAGAAGTCAACCCTTCTGAAGATCTCACTAAACTCTCTCAGTATGCTGGAGCATACACAGCAGCTACAATGGACAAAGCATCGAAGGTAAGCAACTTGCTTAAAGAAAAGGATCAAGCAATCGTTTTGCTAGAAACACAGGTATGAGAGAAGCAGCAGAGGATAGAGTAGTTGGAACAGTGGTTAGTAGCCCAGAGGCAATCAAATGATCAATTGAACGAGAAATTGCTCAAAGAAAAACAAAGTATTGATCAACATGCAATTCAAAAGCAACAGGAACTATCTCAAGCATTAAGCAAGTTGCGATTATTAAATGAACAATTGAGAAAATCAAAAGAAGAGCAAATCACTCAACTATCATTGCAGATAGAAAGATTCAAAGAATATCCCCAAGTGGGAGAAGTCAGATCGGAGGCTCTCCAAATTACCAAAGAATTATCTAATCATTTGAGCTTATTATGTCATAATATCTCTCTCATTCTTCCCCTATGTGAAATTTCATCATCTATGATAGATAAATCAATTGATGTGAGACAGAAATTTGAGCAAGCAGATGAAAGATTAATAGAGTTTCTCTCTTGGGAAGAAACCAAAGAAGGAAAAGCTGCAAATCTACCCCAAATTCTAGAATCGCATAAAGAAATCCTATTCCTTGAATGGCAATGTCAACTGATGAAGGCAGAAAGGGAAGCATCAAGATGCAGATTGGCAACAAGTAATCTGGTTGAATTGATTAATGATACTCTTTATTTATCAAATTTAATTACAGAGTGTACTCCAGGGAAACTTCCATCGGTGAAAGAATTAGAACAGACATGGAAACAAGAGCTGTGTTATCACTTAGAATAAAAATTTTATGCATATAGTCCTTGGTCCTAGTTCAATGTCAAAGGTCTGTGTCATATGGTATTCGTTTTATGTTTCATACTTAGGATTTGGAGTTTTAAAGGTGTTTGTTTTAAAATTATACTCTAATCCTTTGGTTCTCCTCCACCATCATTGGGTTATAAGCCATGTCTTGTCTTATCCTATTCACCGAGTCTTTTCGTGATTTCGCAGCGTAATCTCCTATTGGCCAGTTTCGCAGCGTAATCATTGTTCAGTCATTTCGCAGCGCGTTATCATTAAGCCATTTCGCAGCACATTATTAGAATTTTAAACTAACCGCGCTGCGAAATCACGGATTCGTGCATTTCGCAGCGAATCTTTCCTAAAGTGTCAAGTCTATTAATGAGTCACCAATTCTGTCCTCTCATGTCAGTTTTTGTGTATCTCCGGTAGCATGTCTAAGCGCTCATTAGTCATCACTCCACCAATAGATTTGATGAAACGCACAGAAATATCATTCCGATGGATTGTACCGTGCATGGATCTTGATGATGATCGTGAGTGTTACATAAGTGACAAGCTTATCGGATGATGTATTTGAGTTTTCAAGCGAGCCTGATTACAAGCGAGCCCGAGTTAAAAAGAACTGAACCGCTATTCCAACTGAAGCTGTTGGTCATTGTGAGTGTAAAGATTTCAAAAAGCAAATGGAGAGGAAAGAACACAGATCTGGAAAATGCCAGAGGACTGAACCTGAAGGTTTAGACATAGCATTGAGGGATGAAGGCGTGAAGAAAGCATTCAAAGATGCCGGGTGCTGGAACTTCTGTAAAAAGCTGCAAGGAGGACATGCGCAGGTAACCAAAGAGTTTGCTTTGAACTTCACCGGTTTAAATTCAAAAATAGCTATGTTGGAAGTTCAAGTGTCTCCGGAAGCAATAGCTGCTGTAACAGAAATCCCAAGAGGGCAGCAAGAATGGTTTAAGAACTTTAAATTTGATATGAATCCATGTAAAGAGTTCTTAAAAGAGGCATATGTGAATGAAGACCTAACAAAAGCAGTGCCCAGAAACTATGTTAAGGAGCATTATGCCCTTCTTCTCACCTGCATTCAGAAATACTTGACATGTGAAGGAAGATACAATAAGGTCTACTCTTATCATTTCAAGTTGCTTTTACATTTCACTGGGAAGGCTTCCATAGATATTCCTTTTTACTTATTTCGCAGTCTAAGTAAAATGTGTGATAAGGTGCAGTTGAGAAAAGAGGATTGCGAGACTTCTTTATTTCACCATGGTTTGGTTAAATTGTTAGTTTTAGATGGCCTTCAGAAGATAGGTAGAGACTGGAATTCGTTCATCTTCATGGCAGGTTTCCAAAGCAAAACTGGTCTTACTCCACAACCATTCAAAGAACTCACAATAGCTGAGCTTCAGAAGGAGGCCAGAGCTAAAAAGAAAACCAAGTTACAGCTTAAAAAACCAGTGAAGCCACTGACCATTAAAGAACAACCTCAGCAAGCAACAAAAGAAAAGACTCAGGATAAGAAGACTGTAGCTGAAACAAGTAGATCTGAAATGGTGTCAAGAGTAAGGAAAAGAAGCCAAGTAAGTAAAGAAAAAGGTAAAGCCTTAGCTGTTGAAGAAAGCCCAGTATCTAAGGCAAGCCTGAATGATTTATTGGAAGCCATTCAGTTTGAGCAAATTGAACCAGTGCATATTGATTTGACACAGTCATCACCAGAAAGTACCAAGAAGCCTAAGGCCTCAAAAAGGCTGAAGTTTGATGAACCAGGTGAAGAATTCATCTTCAAACCCAGAAGACCTATTACAAGGAAACAAGTGAAGGAAGCTGAGAAATTGCCCAGAACAGAGGAAGCCGAGGAATTGCCTAGAACAGAGGAGGCAGAGAAAATTAAGCAAAAAGACACCAACAAAACAGTTATCATATCTCAAGGGGGTAATATCATAGCTATAAAGAATCAGCTAGAAGCAGCTAAACATGAGATTGTTAAGGTGAAGAATGCCACTAGGGAGTCTGCAGTCAGGTATGCAAATTATCGTAAAGTTGTATTGAAAGGAAGTGAAAACCTAGTAAACCAGGTGGATTCAGTAGCCGATGTTTACACATGGACAGTACGTGCTATTAAAGAGGCCAAACTCCTTAGGAAGATAAACATGCATTTAAGAGCAGAGAATAAAGCTATGAGAAAGAAAGTGGAAGACTTGAAGGCACAGCTAGGCCAGTTAGCTGCTGAATGAAATTGAGGTTTTGTTCCAAATTTTGTTAAATTTTGCTTAGTTGTATTGTTTTAAAGACATGAAGATCCCTGCTATATATATCCAAGGTCAAAAGAAGTTTTTGCAATCAAATGTCTGGGGCGGTAAATATCTCAAGGAAAAGACAAGCTGTTTAAACAATTCAGCAGTTTCGTAGCGCGCTACGAAACTGCTGTAGGTGTTGATTTTAAACGCAGACAAACAGTTTGGTAAAATGATCGGGAACTTTCTAAAGGAAACACCTGAAGGACATGTAAGAGACCAAATGAAGCTATCACAGCCATTCAGATCAAGACAGGTGTACCTTTAAAAAGGTGAAATGTTTTGACTCAAGTTTAAAGTTTCTATTATAAAGCCACTTTATTACCGGTCATTAGGGTTTTGAATGAGTTACATATGAGGGATTTTGGCCTGCACACTTGCCCATCGATGAAGCCTCCAACACATCAGGAACATGGTGATCTCCTATATTTTTGGGTTATTAAAAGGGCTAAAAACATGCTGCTGTATATTCGAAGTTATGGAGGACTGGAACCGAAAAGCAAGGGATACATCACTGAACAGTTAAGGTATTCAGCATCTGAGGCTAACATAGAGCTTTAAATACTCATCTCAGCCATCTCAGCCAAACTGCAAGGAGTCCAAGTGTCAAAGAACAAGAAGGAATCATTCTACGAAGAAGATAGAGTTAGAGTCATAATCAAATTAGAACTCTTTAGAACTCCAGTTAGCATTAATTGTATTTAATAGTTTGTTTGTAAAGCAGATAGGTGTCATCATAGGCAAAATTCGAGTTCCCCTCATGTTGGAGGAGGAAGCTCGAAGTAGTTAGAATAAGGATTTTCTATATATAGCTGGAACATCTATGTAATGAGGGTTGGATATTTGATAAAACAGAGGATTGTTTTGGCTTGTGAAAAAACTCAGTTTCAGTAATATAATTTGCTGCTTTTCTTCTCAGGATTCATACAGTATTTTTATGTTCAAGATGTGTGGTTTTACTTTGTTCTTGATGTTTTTACAGTTGTATAAATACACAATCACTCAGAATTCACTTATGTTGCTCTGATTTCCTGTGTGTATTTGTAAACTGTGGTTTTCTATGAATTGTGTTTTGAGCATCTAAATGCCACATGCCCTGACTTCTATGTAAAAGCAGTGTCATTGTTTACTGAAGTATGAATGACTCCATAAGCCCAATGGAAACCTATGTAATGTTTGTCCAGCCTTCATATTTGTTAAGTTTACTTTACAAGAGTTAGTCATCTTACTCATAGTCAAAATCAATAACCTTTTGAGAGAGCCCTCTCAGGCTAAGGAGGCTAAGCCTTAGTCAAAAGATTGGTCTGAAATAGTTACTTGAAGTCTTCCTGGGTAGCAGCCTTCCAGGGCCTGATTTTGAGATAACAAGCTGGAAAAGAGAGAAAGATTGATCACAAGAATTCAAACTTTAACATGGGAAACCTTTTGGTTCTACCTTGTTAAACCACATAATCAGCGAACAGTGATGAAATGCCTCAATGATGCAATCAGTTATATGATTCCCCAAATTATTGATGCCACATACACTACCCAGTTACATTCACACATGAGTCATCCTCCAGAACTGCAACCAATGGTCACCATTTGCCAGCTCAAGTCACAAGATAGTCAACCAAAACAGTGAACCATTCTGACCGACTACAGCATGCCTATTTTGAGAAGATTGTCACAATTTTTGTGATTTGGTTATACCAACACATAGCATTTTTATTTCATAGTTTGTTAGTTTAGACAATATTTATAGACCCTTTCATGTTTTTAGAAAGGGTCCTCAAATTTTGTATTAAGACTTGGATCAGAAGTTGCGCTATTTTACTTCCGATATATATTTATTTATAAAAATTGGACCTGAATTTTGAGTTTTAATGAAGAATACTTTTATGTGATATGCACTATTGCTTCTTGTAAAAGTATTCCAAGTTGAAAGGCGGGATCTGAATGAGATTCATATCAGAGGAGACTCAAATACATATGGTACTACTATCTATGTTTTTGCTTCATGATTTTATGTGAACCATCATTTATTTGTTTTGCTGTTATTGATGTATGTATATGCTTTCACAGCAATTCTTTGACTTATCACTATTGAATGTTTAAGACTTGTTATTTTTCATTCATATGTATGTCAATAATATATAAATATTAGCGTAATAATGTTTTAATTATTACTTTGTTCAACTACTTGAACAGAGTAATTATCATATGAATAAATGTTTTTGTTTATAAGTAGAGTCATCTATATGCCTACTTGTCAATAAGAATCATCAAAAATTGCACTAAGAGAAAGATTTCCCGGGATAAATTAGTTATTTAGATTGTTGCATTTTAGAATAGGTCATCCATCATTCCCATTAGATATTAGAAAATCAATCATTTATCCATCCCATTTATAAGTCATTGGGAAACTAGTCCCATTATATCCAGTCGGAGCCACCACACCAAACGGAAAAGGAGTTGCCTTTAAGGTCCGGACCGAGTGGTTTTCCCCAATGTTAATGCAGCAATTTTCGAGGCATCAACATTTTTGGCGCTAGAAGGAGGGCATGAACTGTGAATGGCAAGAAAACCCAAATCTATAATCCATTCTGAGAGAAAATCTCCCTATACATCACCTTCGACTTCTCTCTCGCATGCTGGAACTCCAGTTTCCAAGCGAGAAGTCGAGGAGACAAAAACCACTGCTCAACCCCAAAATATCTCAGATAAATTAACTCCAAAATCTCCCAAAGTACAGTATCTCATCCACAAACTTCAAGGATTCTCAATATCACCACAGAAATCCGAGTTATCTCAAGGCAGTGTGACTTCGCAATTCGTTCCTTCTCACCCCATCACCAGACTTCAGAGAAAAAATCTTGGTAATGAACCTACTGATTTACCTTTACCTAAAAGGAAATGAGTAAGGAAGACATCTGAAGGGTCTGATAGTGAAACTTTCTCATCATCATCATCCATTTCATCCATTTCATCTTGTCCAGTGCGAAGTCAACCATCCATTCCTCCACTCCAGATTGTCGTTCAATATGGAACTGGAACTTCAACATCTGCTTCTCAACCTTCTCAAAACTCAATATCTGTTCCTTCTCAATCATCTAGAACTTCATCAGCGCTATCATCCATTAGTATCTCAACACTGGCACAGAACCCATGGAACAATCTTGGTACAGTCACAATGCCTGTACCTTTGCACCCATTGCCAACTCATCTTGAAAAATGGCTGCCAAAATTCAATCTAGATGCAAGCATACACACAGATGAACACATAAACAACTTTATGTTGTCAGTAAACTTAAAAGGGGCTACTGAGGAAGATGTGGTCGTTAGACTTTTCCCTTATGCCCTACAATGATCGGCTGGGTCTCAGTACTTTTCCTTACCATCAGGATCCATTACTAGTTGGAATATTTTTCAAGAACAATTCTTAACTAAATACGGTGATGACAGATCTATAGCAACGTTAATCAATGATCTTTCAAATCTTAGAACAGAGTCTAGAGAACCTATAAAAGAGTTCAATTCACGGTTTAATAAACTCTTAAATAAGATTCCTACTACCTCTAAACCAAGTGAACAAGTTAGAAATAATTAAATATTTCAGCTGTGAGGGCAGATTTTCTCGCCTGTATGCTTACCACATCAGACTATTGATGCAATTCACTAGGGTGAGAATGATGAATCTCCACTATTTTATTTGCCGGAATATTGAGAAGATGACTACCTTGGTTCAAAAGAAGCCTCCTCATCAGCAGTATAACAGCATCTATCACTTTGCACTCATCAAAATTGTGGTCTTGCATCAGCTTGGTCTACTGAATATCTCATGGGAGGATTTCATTGCACATGAGGTCTTTACAGGTCCTCAAGTACCCCCATCAGTTTTTCATGAGGCGGGAGAGCCTTCACATCAGTACGAGATGCATGAGACACAGACCACCAGTGTGCCAATGTTTATTACATAACAAAATGGCACAAGGAGATTGTTTGCAGCAGCAAAACGAGTACTATCTCCACCCGAGATGGAAGGGGTCTCATTTCCTTCAACAAAAAAGTAGTTATAGGACAAGGGTAAGCAGCCATTACATGATGAGGGGCCTTCAGGAGGACAAGAGACAGATTTCATTCTTTTTCAGGATGATGACACCGATTTGGGCTCCCAAAGCTCAAAGCTCAAGGAGATCATTCAGGAACAACAAGCTGACATTCGTGATTTTTCTCTCAGCATGGAAAGAGCCAAATGGATAATCAAATATCTAGACAAAAGAAACAAATAGCTAGAGGATCAGCAAACCATCATGGAGCTACAAAACATACGAGAAAACTGGCAAGCTGCCAAGAGGACGAAAGTCAATTTGACACCACTTGAACAAGAAATTGATGCTGATCGTAAATCTTGGCTTGAGAGGGAAAATATGCACTTGGAAAGATTTTAGAGAAGGCCAACAGGGAGAAAAAGATTTTGAGGCACATGGCCTACCACTACTTGGCGAGAAACAAGGTGTGCAAAGCAAGAATCAGGATTTTGAAGGCCAAGTTGAAGAAGGCATCGAGGAAGAAAAAAGAGCAAGATAAACTCCAGATCTTGGCTGAGGCTTCCTTAGACCAACAGCACTTGATGATGGAAACTCAGCCCAAATTTCAAGAAATTTGAGAAACTTTTTGCAAATTTTGAAATTTTGGCCTAAAAAACAGGTTTTTCCATTTGGTGCGCCGTGCCACCTAGCGTGCACTTTTGCTAGAGACCTCCTTTTGAGGAAAACTTAGCATTTTTGGATTTCTCATGGAAAAATATGAATTCCCTCACATAGCCAAGAAATTTTGATAGGTTTTGAGCTTCCAAAAAGGTCAAAAACACCTCAAAAATGCCCTTTCTGCCCCTTTTTGGCCACACAGGAAGCAGTGATGGGAGAACTCATTTTTGTAGGGGCAAATGGAGGCAAAATTTAGAAATTCCACTTGTTTTGGAAAGTAGACAGGTAGACCTTTTCAACAAGACCACTTGGAGAAAATTTGGTGCATGTAAGGCCTCCAAAAGTAGCTCCCAAGTAGCATAGCGCACAGGATGAAATTTTGTCATTTTGGTCAAAAATGTCCGTTTTTTCGTCTAGTTTCTTCACAGTTTGACTTTTCTCTTTCTAATAGTCAAACTCATGATGTAATTTTATGTGACTTGATGGATTTTGATTTAAATATGTTAAATTTTCACTCATAGAGGTAGATTCATCCATGAAAAGGTAGTTTGCAACTGAATGAATCAGTTCCCTAGTTTTTAGAGGCAAGTTGTTCCACTGCCTACTTTTTAGTTCTAAGTTTAGACTTTGTTGGAACAGCTCCTAAACTTATGAGCTCGAACCCTAGAGGCTAGGATGATTTTTTGGTTGCCTATATCTTGTAATTTTTTAGTCATTGGCAAGGGTTGGACTTTGGGAAAGCTTGGAGCTTTATTGTACACTTATTTCAGCAGTTTGGCAAAGGAATAGACCAGGGTTTGCAGCTCTTTATGGGATTCATATGAAAATTTGATTTGGTATTGTGTTTCCTTCTATAATTTCAATTTTACATGTGTTTTATTTATGCCATTATCTCTCTATGTTCATCTTAACTAAATGAAGCAAGGATAAAGGCGGAATTCATTGATTTGTAGTGCTCTACCTAGGGTTTTGTTTAGTTATTTATGTTTTCAGCTGTTTGAAGAGGATCCCTGAGACTTCCATGCCCTCTTCAACTCCTTACCAGTCTAAAATCTCTCCATCTCACTCAATTTGAAGTACCAAATCATTTTCCTACCTCGCCCCATAGAGATCCCTGCAAAACTGAGCTCATTCCCTGGACCCAAAATCTACCTTTCACATTTGAGCCAACAAAACATCATCAAATTCAATCAAACTCTTATGAACATATACCTAACCTAAAATCAGTCTTTACATCAGTCATCTCAAGCCTCATTGATCATATTTTGCTGAGATTGACAAGGAGAGAGCCCTCTCCTGACCTGGTAAGGCTAGCTACCAGGTTAAGCGTGGTTTGATGTTACCCTAGATCCTACCTTTCTCAGCCTGAGTAAGATTTAGGCCTTAACATAGTGGCGACTGTACTGGGGAAGATTATTTGTTTGTTAGTGTTATTTGTTTTATAAACTACAGACGGAGCCTGAATTTATGCCAGGTAGCCTTCGAACTGCACATTTCTTTACAAGTGCATAAGTAGATAAAAGCTGCTTCAGTCAATCTCCGATCTAGTCTTATAAACGGAACATCTGACTTGCAAATTGCCCCAGTACATCAGATAATTCTATACTTTTGGATGATGCGTTTAGAATTTGATAGGCTGAACAAGTTGATAATGTCCATTTGATTTCTTGGCAATAATTCAAACACACTAGCTTCCAAAAGATACACCAGAGCAAATCCTGATCCTAATCCACCTCCTGTGTATGAAAATCCCAATCTTATTCCGAGAATTTTTCACCGAGAAAGTTCTGTGATTCCTGTGTTTACATCTCATTCATGCCCAGTTGTTTTTGAATATCTTGAAGATCTTGATTTTGATGAACAATTTGATCTGTCATTGTTTGAGACTAAATTTGAAAGTGTTGTTGGGTTTACTGTCCTAAATTCAGAGTTTGTCAAAGACCTTGAAACTGAAAAGGCCAATAAATCAATTGACGATTATATCTTGAAACTTCAAACTTCCAATGTGGCTACAAACATTCCTGAATTCTTAGATTCCGCATTAGCAACTCTTGGGTCATCCACTATTGCATCTAGTTCAAAAATTCCTACTAAACCTCCTTTCATTCCCACCATTCCTGTGCAGCCTTCCATCTTTGATCAAAAATCTGCAGTGTTGTCACCTCCATCCACTCCTTCTACCCCTCAAACATCAAAAATTTCTTCACCTCCATCCACACCTCATACACCTCACACATCAACTGCTCCAACTCCTCCTACATCCCCAAGACCAGTCGTAAATCCACCTAGAGCAATGGCTGCTAGATATGCACCTCTCATTCTACCCCAAAATTTGGATGCGATGCCCGCCGATTATCAAAGTAAAATTCCATTGTTTGATGGTACCGCTCAAGGTATCACAGCTCAGCAACATGTGGATTGAATGGGTGATTTCTTTTATCTCCACGAGATCAATGCAGAAAATGTAACAATGAGATTGTTTGTGCAAGCTTTTGGAGGTGAAGTGCGGAATTGGTTCAGAGCTTTGCCGACTGCAAGTATCACTACATTGGCTAATCTTCAGAGAAAGTTCTTCGATTGCTGGGAAGTAAAGAAAAACCCTCTTCAGATCCTTTCCGAATATGAGAACATCAAGAGGAATGTTGGTGAGACTGTTCAAGATTATTGTATTAGATTCAATTCTATTTACAATGCAATTCCTGCTGATATAAAGCCACCTATGGGGCTGGATTTGATTAAGTTTCCTGATGGTTTCGATCCTCATATGGCCTATCAATTAAGATAAAAAGATATGGCCACTTTGGAAGACATGCAGAAAATTGCAGTCAGCGTTGAAGCAAATCTGCTTGCCAAGAGAGCTAGAACAAAGGCTAAAAAGAAGGTAATGATAAAGGAAGAGACTTCCACTTCAGATCAAGTGCTTAGTAAGATTGAGAAGATGTTTGACAGGTTAACCATTGATAAAGCCTGAAACACAAGTCATAAATCCAAACTTCTATGGTCAGCAGCAACCACAATTCAAAATTAAGCAATGAGAGCAACGAGCGCAAGACCAAGCGGCACAACAACAGGTGAAGATACCCTTACAGCAGAATTTTGTTCATGGTTCGGAATTAGTTGATGAGGAGAAAGTAATTGGAGAGGAGAATCATTTCTTTACACCTGATGATATGCCAATTTTTATCACCGAAGATGAGGAGTATTCAGAGAGCCCAGCTGTACAAAGGGACGAAGATTTCATCTTGGCAAATGAAGCAGTTCTTGAAGAAGAGTTTGATGAATATCAGAGAGGATACATGAATGCTTTGACAGCCCAGCAGTGACAATATTCACTTAGGAGTAGATATGTACTCATAGATCCAATTCAAAAGAGGAAGGAAGTGACACCGCCAAAGAATGATCCTCCCATTGTGTAGAAAAAGGGAAAAGAGATAGCTGATCCTACCACGAGCAAAACACAATCAGCAAATGAAATATCAAATCAGCCAAGTGTATCAAAGGAGAAAACTAAAAATAAGGATGTTTCAGCCAAAGAGGTGGAGAAGAATTTAGTTTTTAGCTTAGAAAATGAATTGCTAAGTTAAAAGTATCTATACCTTTGACTAAGTTGATGAAGAATAGCAACTATAAAGGTCATGTGTCTAAGATTTTGAATTTAGATCCATTATCTAATATGGTAAACGTGGAGTATGACCAACCTGAGTTGATATTTGGTCCAACATTAGAAGGTCAGTCCTAGAATAGTGATGTAGCTCCTTTTTACATCAGCCTTAGGGTGCATGACTATGTATTGCACAATGCTATGTTTGATTCTAGAGCCTCTCATAATCTCATGCCTAAGGCAATCATGAAGAAATTGGGTTTGGATATCACTAGAAAGTATCATGACCTTTACTCCTTCGATTCTGGTAGAGTAAGATGCATTGGTCTTATTAAAGATTTGGTGGTCAGTTTGGATCAGAATCCAGCAAAAAAGGTTTTGATGGATGTGGTTGTGGTGGATATTCCTCCTAGGTTTGGCATGCTTATTTCCAGATCTTGGGGAGCAAAACTTAAAGGGACATTGCAGCTTGATTTCTCCTATGCTACTATTCCCGTGTTCGGTCAGATGAGGAAATTATACCAGGAGCAAAAGATGAAGTACATGATCACTAGAAAGGAGAAACCAGTAAATCATCCACTCAACTATGTACATACTGATTTAGAATCATTTGTTTTATATTCTGATAGCTTTAATGATGTAAATAGCCAATTAGTTGAAGTAGAAGATATTCTGGAGATCACTAAGAATTTTAGAGATGTATTAAAGCAAGAAATACAAAGACTTGATAGTACCGCTGAGCAATCAGCCTTCCGACAACAGCAAAATACTGATGGACAGCAAGGAACAGTAGAAGAGCAAATAGAATTTCAGCGTTTGGAAGAGGATGAAGTCGGTTTGTGGAGCATGGATTTTGATGGTGCAGTAGGAAAGGAAGGTGCTAGAATTGGAATTTGGATACGAAGCCCTGTTTTCTCACCACACAAAGTTCCAAGTAATGTAAGGGTTTGTTCGTATAAATTGGCTTTTGATTGTTCAAATAATGAGGCTGAATATGAGGCTTTAATTGTTGGTTTGAAAATTCTCAAAAAGTTAAATGCTAAAATAATTTCAGTATATGGTGACTTTGATTTAGTTATCAAGCAAGTGAAAGGGGAATACCAATCTAGGCATCCTCGAATGCAGGCCTACCGCAATGCGACATTAGATATCTTGATATTGTTTCCATATTACACTTTGACATGTGTCCCTCGCATTCATAATGTTATTGTAGATTCACTTGCAACAGCAGCAAGTAATTTGAAAATTTCGATGAATTCAAGCAATAAGTTTGAGATTCATGTGAAACATTGCCCAGCTATCCCTGATAATGAAAGGTATTGGCAGGTGTTTCAAGATGGTAAAGAGATTGAAGAATTTCTGCAAAATGAAGGTAAATTCAAAGACACTTCTATCAATGGGGAGCATGATGATGGTGAAGCAGATATAGAAGTCAATCAGATGGAAGTTTTGCAGCTGAAATACAATTTCATTCCTAAAGGTCTAATACCTTTAGAGGAGTTGTTCGATCAAGATGATGTAGCCTGAAAACCGAGCTTGCTACCAACCAAGAAAGGAGCTGAGGATGTGAACATTGGATCAGCAGAAAATCCTAAAATGGTGAAGTTATGAAAGGCGTTGCCTCCACAGGTAAAAGCAAAGTATATCAATTTATTATCTTCATTTATTGATGTATTTGCATGGGACTATTCAGATTTGAAGGCATATGATACGAGCATAATTCAGCATATAACTCCAATCAAGCCAAATCAAAAGCCTTTTCGTCAGAAGCTAAGAAGAATAAATCAAAATTTGCTACCCTCAATAGAGAAGGAAGTGAATCGATTGTACAAAGCTGGTATAATCGTCCCCATAAGATTTTCAGATTGGATTTCTAATTTGGTGCCCGTGCGCAAGAAAACAAGTGAGATTCGATTATGTATCAATTTCAGAAATCTGAATAAAGTATCTTTGAAAGATAACTATCCATTGCCCAAGATGGATCACATACTTCAAAGAGTATTTGGGGCATCCCGCATGTCACTACTTGATGGGTATTCTAGTTATAACCAAATTCTGGTCCATGAGGATGACAGAGATAAAACAGCGTTCACCACTCTGTGGGGAACTTTCCATTATGCCAAGATGCCTTTCGGATTGAAGAATGCTGGCGCGACCTTTCAGCGGGAAATGGATATTGCATTTGCTAATGAAAAAGATGTATTTTTAGTTGTTTATCTTGATGATTTGACAGCTTTTTCTAATTCAGATGAAGAGCACCTTTATCATTTGAAGATTTTATTGCAGTGGTGTAGAAAGTATGGCATATCTCTCAATCCAAAGAAGAGTTTGTTTGCCATGGATGAAGGCAAGATTCTCGGTCATATTATATCCAAGGAGGGCATCCACATTGATCCAGCTCGAGTGGAAGCCATTCAGAAGATTGATTTTCCACGAAGTAAAAAAGAGATCCAATCATTCAATGGTAAGATGAATTTCTTACATTGCTTTGTGCCCAATCTTGCAGAACATTTAAGGGAAATCACAAACATGCTAAAGAAAGATATTGTAGTGAAGTGGACCAAGGAAGAAATTAAGTCCTTCAATTTGGTAAAGTTGGCCCTTTCTTCAGCTCTGGTTTTGATCAATCCAAATTATACACAAGATTTCATTTTGTTTTCATTTGCTTCGGATCATACTATGGCCGCGGTCTTAATGTAGAAAAGAGACGAACTTGACAAACCAATTGCTTTTTTCAGTAGAACCATAAGGGACACAGCTTTAAAGTATAATATTATTGAAAAGCAAGCTTTTGCTTTGGTAAAGGCATTGAAAGATTTTTGAGTCTATATTCTGCATTCTCACATCCTTTCTTATGTCCCTAATGTCGTTGTTAAAGATGTCTTAGTGCAAACAGATCCAGAAGGGAGACGAGGCAAATGGATTGTTGCTTTGTTGGAATATGATGTGGAGATCAAACCAAAAAAGCTCATCAAAGGATAGGGGCTAGCCAAGCTAATGGCTGAGTCAAATTTACATGCCTTGGACATTAATCTCATTGCTGCTATGTCCGAGGAAAACGAAGAAAGTTCGCTTGTTCAGGTATCAGCAATTTTTCTTCTTTCTCCTTGGTATTCAGACATTGTTTATGTGCTCCAAAATCTGTCACCACCACCTAGAATGGCTAAGAACAAAAGTAGAACCCTGAAATTAAAGGTTGCCAAGTTTTGTATAATGATTAATGCACTCTATTGGAAAGATCCCAAGGGTGTCTTGCTCAATTGCTTGGTTGAAGAAGAGGCAAAACAGGTTATGGAAGACTTTCACAAGGGAGATTGTGGAGGTCATCTATTTTGGAAGACAACAACCAATAAAATTTTGAGAGCGGGATATTATTGGCCAACTCTCTTTGCTGATGTGTACAAAACTATTACAAGCTGCCACAAATGTCAGATTTTTCAAGGTAGGAGAAAATTGCAGCCTTTACCGCTCAAGCCGATTGAAGTAAGTGCTCCATTTCAGTAGTGGGGTTTGGACTTCACTGGTGAGATCCATCCTACTTCTTCAGCACAACACAAGTGGATCCTCATAGCGACAAACTATTTCACTAAATGGATTGAGGTAATTCCCACTAGGCAGGCCACTGATTCAGCAATCATTTCATTTCTTGAAAATAATATTTTGTCTCGTTTTGGTTGTCCAAACAAGTTGATCACTGATAATGCAGTAGCTTTGAAATCTAAAAGAATAATTGACTTTTTTAATAAATATCAAATTACCTTGGGGCACTCAACTACATATTATCCACAAGGGAATGGATTGGTGGAATCCTCAAATAAATCCTTGGTCAATATTATCAAAAAGTTGTTAGAAACGAACAAGAAGAGTTGGCACAAAAAGCTTGTTAATGCACTTTGGGAAGACAAAGTAAGTCAAAAGAAATCTAGAGGCATGTCCCCTTTCGAGCTTGTGTATGGTGTTGACACAGTATTCCCGACCTCTCTCACAGTCCCGATGGTTAAACTTCCGTAGGAAGCTGGCAGCAAGGATGATCATTTGCAGCGAAGAATCAATCAAATGATCCATTTATAGCAGACTAGAGAGGAGGTTTTTCAAAATACCTTCAGGCTGCAAGAGATAATCAAGAAGATATATGATCGAAAGGCAAAGGCAGACAAGTTTCAAATAGAAGACATAGTGCTAAAATGGGATGCGCGAAACGAAGACAACGGTAAGCATGGCAAGTTTGAGAATTTATGGAAAGGACCTTTTAAAATTGCCGCATATTGGGGCCAAAATTCTTTCCTGCTGAAAGAAATGAGTGGACAATATTGTCCAGGTGGGCCGGTCAACAGGAGGCTACTCAAATGGTACTATTTCTGAAATTTTTTTTGCTGTCATATGTATCATTGTACATACTGGTTTATTTTATTTCATTGCAAGTGTGTACTATTATCATTCATTCAGTTTGGGGCCTGAAGTGAAGGCTATAAAACTGAAGGTTTTATTTTAGTTTTGGTTTGGATTGTTTGAGTCAGGTCTTTCAGTCGATTTCAGTCTTGAAATTGAGTCAGTTTTGAGTCATATTTCAGTCCTGAAATTGTGTCAAGATATTGGTTTTGGTTTGTCGAAGGTATTGACTCCATAGCCCAATGGACGAAGGCACTACCTGCTTTCACAAAGATCTGTATTTCTTGGCACCTCCAAGGAGCTACCATCCCCATTGGAGCCAATGTTAGTGTCAGTATCTTCATCCCTCCATTAGTGATCAAATTCTCTTGTTGCATTGCATGTTAGGTGTCTCATCCGATCAGTTGCATTCCATTAGGGTCATGGAGCATCTAATAGTAGGGGCATATTATACATTTTCCCTCATGTTCTTTACCTACTGGCCCATTTTCATTCATCTAAATCATCTACGGTCATTTTTTGTCTTTAAATCTGCAAAAGTCATTTTTAGGGTTTTAGGTCTCATTAGGTCTAGGGTTTCGTCAATAAGGTCTTTAAAACACTCAATAATGGTCAGCAGGCACATGAGGAGGTAAAATAAAGTCTCAGCATCAATAATTTCAATGATCACATGCTCAGCTATTGATTTTTCCTCAAAACCTTGTTTTGAGGAAAAACAGAGTTTTTTATGTTTCATGTTCTAAATTTCATGTAATTTCATTTTCTCTATATGTGATAATCTTAGAAGCAGCCTTGGCCACTTTTCCAAGCCTCTGCTACTTCAATTCCTGCAAAAGAAACAAAATGCCAAAGTATTCAGTCCATCAAAGGAAAAAACCAAGCAAAATGCCAAAACAAAGTTTTAAAAGAAAGTGAAATGACCAAACATTAGAAGAGTGGGTTTTCTTGAATGAAAAATTAAAAGCCATGGTTATATAAAGTTTTTTCAAATCAAATGAGGCTCATTTGTGTCCACAAAGTGAAGAGAAGCAAGTGCATTTCCATTTGCAAAAGCCAAAAGAGCGATTTTGTGTTTAAAGGGAGAAAATCGCAGGCGCGACGCACCTAGGTTAGAGTGCGGCGCATCCAATCAGCGCAGCACACCTGGCAGTGTTCCTAGTGTATTTTTACAACGGGCATGGAACATAGAACAAGCATGGCACACCTATGAGGTGGCGCGGTGCACACGTCTGCAAGGCCCAAAAACGCTAACAGCTTCCTCCAAACTCTCAAAATTGCTAAATTCTCCATTGTCTAAGTAATTTGATGCTCCCTCATGATCAATGAATGAGTTTGTCTTAGTCTTCTTGGTGATTTAATAGGGAAATATTGAAACCATAGTTCCTTGCAGTTTGATGAAAAGCAATTGCATAGGGTTTACAAATTGTATTTTTTGTTGCTAAAACTTCTCCTCTCATTTTCACTCCCTCACTTTATTTTCTCTCTATCTTTTCATTCATATTTCCCATTCCATATTCCCCATATCCCTAAAATACTAACCCTAAATCCATAATCCTACTATCCCAAACCCTAGTCAAATATCCCCAAACCCTAATTGCTATTCCCAAACCCCTCATACACATTCCCTCCATAGTCCCTCATACATTCATATCTTTGGCAACAAAAACCTATTGACACCATAAAATCTCTTCATACTCATCTAAGAAAACTCAAACATTGCAAAACATGGAGTCAAATTTTTCCTATGACAGAAATGAGGAAACAGTCAGTGATTCTTCTAGAGAAATGCATACACCAAGGAGGCCTCATAAGAGTGGAAAACATAACCGGGAGGAGCCTACTTCACTTGCCGAGTTGTTGGCCTATCCTCTTGCTGTCACATACTTCCAGTATCAATCATGTTATCAATTTTGTGAATTGGTGGAAAGATTCAAGTACCATAATGAGCTTGCCCAACTATTTGTGCTCCATCTTCATAATGGCCAAGTCACTTTGGCAGGTGTGACATTCACCTTGACACCTGAGACTATTTCTCAAGCGACCGGTAATCCAAATGTAGGTGAGCAATGGAATAAGGGGCAGTACGTTGACAGAGATCATTATGAGCACATTGGCAAAATTTTCCCTTTCAGGTACTTTCAGGACTCATATGCACCCTTGATGAAATTCATAATTAAATATTTCAGCTGTGAAGGCAGATTTTCTCGCCTGTATGCTTACCACATCAGACTGTTGATGCACTTCACTAGGGTGAGAATGATGAATCTCCCCTATTTTATTTGCCAGAATATTGACAAGATGACCACATTGGTTCAAAAGAAGCCTCCTCATCAGCAGTATAACAACATCTATCACTTTGCACTCATCAAAATTGTGGTCTTGCATTAGCTTGGTTTACTGAATATCTCATGGGAGGATTTCATTGCACATGAGGTCTTTACAAGCCCTCAAGTACCCCCATCAGTTTTTCATGAGGTAGGAGAACCTTCACATCAGCACAAGGTGCATGAGACACAGACCACCAGTGTGCCAGTGTTTATTACATACCAAAATGGCACAAGGAGATTGTTTGCAGCAGCAAAACGAGTACTATCTCCACTCGAGGTGGAAGGGGTCTCATTTCCTTCAACAACAAAGTAGGTACATGACAAGTGTAAGCAGCCATTACATGATGAGGGGCCTTCAGGAGGAAAAAAGACAGATTTCATTCTTATTCAGGATGATGACACCGATTTGGGCTCCCAAAGCTCAAAGCTCAAGGAGATCATTCAAGAACAACAAGCTGACATTCATGATTTGTCTCTCAACCTGGAAAGAGACAAATGGATAATCAAATATCTAGAGCAAAGAAACAAACAGCTAGAGGATCAGCAAACCATCATGGAGCTACAAAACATACGAGAAAACTGGCAAGCTGCCAAGAGGAAGAAAGTCAAGTTGACACCTCTTGAACAAGAAATTGATGTCGATCGTGAATATTGGCTTGAGAGGGAAAATATGCACTTGGAAAGGATGCTAGAGAAGGCCAACAAGGAGAAAAATATGTTGAGGCACATGGCCTACCACTATTTGGCGAGAAACAAGGTGTGCAAAGCAAGAATTAGGATTTTGATGGCCAAGTTGAAGAAATCATCGAGGAAGCGAAAAGAGAAAGATAGACTCCAGATCTTGGCTGAGGCTTCCTCAGCCGAACATAGCACTTGATGATGGACACTCAGCCCAAATTTCAAGAAATTTGGGAAACCTTTTTCAAATTTTGAAATTTTGGCCTAAAAAACAGGTTTTTCTGTTTGGTGCACGTGCCACCTCGCGCGCACTTTTGCTAGAGACCTCCTTTTGAGGAAAACTCAGAATTTTTGGACTCCTCATGGAAAAATATGAATTCCCTCACATGGCCAAGAAATTGTGACAGGTTTTGAGCTTCCAAAAAGGTCAAAAACACCTCAAAAATGCCCTTTCTGCCCCTTTTTGGCCACACAGGAAGCAGTGTTGGGAGAACTCATTTTTGTAGGGGAAAATGGAGGCCAAATTCAAAATTCCAATTTTTCTAGAAAGTAGATAGGTAGAACTTTCCAACAAGCCCACTTGGAGAAAATTTGGCCCACAGGAAGGCCTCCAAAAGCAGCTCTAAAGTAGCGTGGCGCACAGGATGAAATTTTGTCATTTTGGTCAAAAAACTTTGTTTTTTTTGCCTAGTTTCTTCACAGTTTGACTTTTCTCTTTCTAATAGTCAAACTCATGATGTAATTTGATGTGATTTTATGGATTTTTATGTAAATATGTTAAATTTTCACTCATAGAGGTAGATTCATCCATGAAAAGGTAGTTTGCAACTGAATGAATCAGTTCCCTAGTTTTTAGAGGCAAGTTGTTCCACTGCCTACTTTTTAGTTCTCAATTTAGACTTTGTTGGAACATCTCCTAAACTTATGATCTCGACCCCTAGAGGCTAGGATGAGTTTTTGGTTGCCTATATCTTGTAATTTTTTAGTCATTGGCAAGGGTTGGACTTTTGGGAAAGCTTGGAGCTTTATTGTACACTCATTTAAGCAATTTGGCAAAGGAATAGACCAGGGTTTGCACTCTTTATGGGATTCTTGTGGCAATTTGATTTGGTATTGTGTTTCCTTCTGTAATTGAAATTTTACATGTGTTTTATGTATGCCATTATCTCTCTCTGTTCATCTTAACTAAATGAAGCAAGGATAAAGGTATAATTCATTGATTTGTAGTGCTCTACCTAGGGTTTTGTTTAGTTGTTTATGTTTTCAGCTGTTTGAAAAGGATCCCTGATACTTTCATGCCCTCTTCAACTCCTCACCAGTATAAAAACTCTCCATATCACTCAATTTGAAGTACCAAATCATTTTCCTACCTCGCCCCATAGAGATCTCTGCAAAACTGAGCTCATTCCCTGGACCCAAAATCTACCTTTCACATTTGAGCCAACAAAACATCATCAAATTCAATCAAACCCTTCTGAACACATACCTAGCCTAAAATCAGTCTTTACATCAATAATCTCAAGCCTCATTGTTCATATTTTGCTAATATTGACAAGGAGAGAGCCCTCTCCCGACCTGGTAGGGCTAGCTACCAGGTTAAGCGTGGTTTGATGTTACCCTAGATCCTGCCTTTCTTAGCCTGAGGCAGATTTAGGCCCTAACAACATATAAAAATTTGGCGACCATACTAGGGAACGAATGTCATTCTTGGGGGCTTACCCTCATCATATTACACCCTAGTAGACTTCTCTTGACTTTATTGATCTTATTTCAGTATTTTTGAAGTGTTTTTAGTCAAAAATTGTGCTTGAATGTCTCTTTATTTGACTCTCTGGCACCAGAGTAGTGTTGGTCTTGACACAGTGCGCTACAGAGTAGCCCCTAGCTTAGAGACAGTGCATTCAGCACACTATCTCCCACTCTAGCCTGCGTTGATTCCTCTTAGGCTAAAAAACCCACCTTTGGCTTGATTTTTCCAAAGTTGCTTCTCATGTTGTTTACTAAAAGATCAATGATTCTTATAGTTCTGAATTCAAGTTGTATTTATCCTCCTAGCCCTACTTTAGCCTTTATTTTTTAGTGTTTCTTAAATGATTTCTTTATCATTATCAATCTATTGTCAAAGTTAGCTTATAGTCGATTAATCTTTTCTGAAAAGGAAGTGTCGTAAAGTCTTCATTTCTTTCAAAAAGGAACTATCGTAAAGTCTTTGTTTCTTGCGAAAAGTATTGATTGATTGTATGTGCATTTAGTTTCCTTTTGTTCATCTAAACATTAAGAGAAATGAAAAGAAAAAATTGCATTATGCATCTAGAGGTTTCTGTGTGCTTGTAGGAATAGTATAAGGAAATTGCATTAGATGTTCTCTATAGTCTTTAATCAAAGTTTCTGACTGCTCTATCTCTTGTAGTTAAGGTTTTCTTTGTTCAAATAAAATGAAAATAATGTTTCTCATCATAGTTGCATTCTAGGAATTTCAAAGACATCACGCGGTGAACCTGAAAGACAAACTCTTAATCAAGATCAACTTTAAAGTTATCTCAATTAACCTAATGGAGAATTTTCACCTAACGAATAACATTTAGAGTTTATAGGTTAGAGACGTGTTCCAGCATCGTAAAACATAATAGCTATCATTAATTGTCTACGGTACATTCTGAGTGTGATACCTCATTCCATGTACGTAAGTATATCGTAGCTCATCCATGTACCTTCGGGTATATAGGGCGGTGTTATAGTACGAAAATTGTAAAGGAATGCTCTCACTGTGCGCTTTTGCATTAGACAACGCTAACACAGATTAGGCCTCCACGTACTTTCAAGTATATATGGGAGGACTGGTTTCTATCCATCCTTAGGTAACCGAGTCGGCTGCCTTGTACACTGTGATACACCGAACACAACATTCGGGGAGATTGCCTGCATGTATGTTAAGTCCTTGGTTTACTGAGGCAATATATTACAGTTCACAGTTCCTTGGTAATCCTTTTGCCTAGATTACCCTCTTTTTTTTAATTTCTTTTTTTAATAAAATCAATCAGCAATTGTGGAGGAGCATCAACCCTTACCCCGTCATTCATGGAGGACAGCGAGTAAATCACCTTTACCCCTGAAGCTACACCTATCCGAAAAAATCAGTCTCGTTTAACTAAATCCAGTACATCACAAAATTCTGGTTCTTCATCTGAATTACCAGAGTCACCTATACCGGTAAGTATTGTGACCCTAGTTACTCCTACAATTACCGGTACATCTGTTACTAAAGTGGAACCTTTACAATTACTTGAGGACACTAAAGTGAATTTAGTGAAACAGTAACCCAAGTTGTCCAAAAAGAAGTTAATTCTCAACCCAAAGTTGTTCAACAAGAAATTACTTATGAACTTGAATTTCTTCAACCAGAAATTGATCCTAAACCTATCACTATTCAACCAAAAGTTACTTCTGAACCAGAAGTTGTTCAAGAAGCTCAACCTGAACCTATTGTTCTTTTACTAGAACACTTGGATCTTGAAGTTGAACAATCAGAAGTTGTTCCCATACCGGAAGATGATCAAACGATTTATCCTCAGACATTTGTAACTGTTGAGACTTCCCCTTTACCACAGAGTCAAATACCAGAAATCTATTACAGACCTGACAGTGAAATCCTTCCACCTGGTTTGATTTCAATTGAAGAGGAACCTGAAGAAGAAACACCTAGAAATCCAACTTGCTTTGGACCCGGGCTTTATCTTTATCCTCATACTCCTCACTTTACTGCTCCTTTTGATCTTGGTTACTTTAAAACTCCTGTTGATTCGTTAGGACATTTATTGGGTCATTTGACTATGGCTTAATCAACATCCCATATTGTACCATCTGTTACAGCTGTGGCAGAATCAACTATCGCTACTTCTTTGATGCTTACCACAACACCTAAGTCACATTTGTATGGTGTTCCGCCCATCGCACCGGGTTACCAATCTTTATCTGGAACTCACTCAGGTGTTGCTTCTAGTCCATGGTCTGCACCCATGTTGTCCACAAGAATTTTACCTGGTTCTTCGCTTATGGATACAGAACAGTTTGATCCATCAAGTCAATATCAGGCTGGTCCATCTGGATACCGTCCAATGTATCCACTTTATGCTGGATTACCCCTATATGGAGAACAATATGCACAATCTCCTTATCCTCCATTTTCTGGGGGGCAACCATATGGCAGTATGTTGTCGTCTTTAGGTCCGCCCGGAATGACTGTTTGTCAGTGGTAGCCAATAATGCCCGTTCAACCAAGGCTTGTGTATCCATCACAACAATTGCAATGTGTTTCATCCATACCTACTACGCCTATCGTTACGACTTTACCATAGTCACAGGATCAGTTAATTGTATCTCAACCTTTGCAAGTTGGTCCTTCAACCTCTGACCCTCAAGTTTCAGGTTTACAGATCCAGTCTTCTCAGTCCATTTTACAACAACCGTTTGTGCTTGGAATCCAACAACCTTAGGCCAATTTACCATTTATTGGAATGACTCAGACTTATACTGGTTTATTTTATTCACAACCTGGTCAAACTTGCATTGGTGGGCAACAATCGTTAAATCAACAACCATGGCAGCCACAATATCAACAACAGCAATTCCAACAATACCAAACTTATGATGGACTTGGTCAAAAAGCCTATGCTAGGTTTGGTCAACAACAAGTTTACTCAGGTCCTAGTCAACGAGCCTATGTTGGGTTTGGACAACAGCAAATTTATCCTGGTGCCCAACAACCACCTTATACCGGATTTGCTCAACAAAATTACCCCTATCAATGTTACCAGCAACATATTCCTTATGCTGGTATGCAAATACCTATTGCCCAGGCAATTTCATCTTCCCCTGGTTATGCTCAACCTAACCTAAATCGACAGTTATCTTTTGTTGCAACACTTGAATTATCGGATTTAAATCGGCTTACCAATGACCTAATTCTTTATGCACCTTGTTGGCAGATGATTCCTCATAAATTTCCTTCTGATATTCCTAAGTTCAATGGAAACCCTCGAGAAGACCCGTCCAACCATGTTATGAATTTTCATTTATTGTGTTCATCCAACTCCCTGAATGATGATTCAGTTAGACTACGTCTTTTCCAGTGAACACTTACTAGTCCGGCTACAAAGTGGTATATTGAATTACCACGAGATTCATTTGACAACTTTACATCCTTAGTCACCACATTTTTAACCCACTTCTAGTTACCCATCAAATATGAAACTAGAACAGAATTATTGACCAACTTTAAACAGACTACTGCTACTCACATTTATGATCATATTCATGAGTAGTGTCGTCATCGTCAAATGGGAAAAAATTATGTTCCTGATCAGCTTTTAGCTGAGTGTTTTATCAAATCCTTGTTGCCATATATCATCGAGGATGTGGCTAAAGGAGGAGTTGTTACTGAAGAGCAAGAAATTTCTCATGCACAATACTTAGACTTGATTTACACCCAGTTTGACACGCTCTATGACAAAATTCCAAATGCACCTAGACCAGCTTTTACTGTTCCTCCATCTCCATCTAGTAAGGAATCTCATGCCGGTGACAGTGTGATTGGTTCTTCAAGCACACAAACAGTAGGTAGACCATCTGGTTAAACGCTTGCTATTTCTAATCAAACTTCTAGTGCATCTGATAATATTCCTACTTCTAAAATAAATGTCGTGTGATCCAGATTTAAACAGGAATGCAAAAAATTACAGAAATAACCATAAACATAGAGATGCAGTGGAAATAATACTTCATTTCATTAATGTAAAACACTGAAATGTGCTTACAAACAGAATTGGAAATAAACCAGCTAGGGTGATGGTAGCTTAGCTCTGAGAAGAGATGTGGTGGCTACATGCCTCTGAACTGTGTTACAATGAGGCTCGAAGGCCTATTTATTGTTGAGAAACAATGGAAAACCCTTAACATTCCAAAACCTAACCCTAGAAGATGAAACACCAAATTGTGGGCCCCATTTGGGTAAATTGGTACATCAATTTCCTGAGGTTGTAACTTTGGCATACGATCTCTGTTTGACGCGTACAATATCTCGTTAGAAAGATCTATCTGAGCACTAACACTTTGGGAAGGGAAACATCGGTCCATGGACCCATGTTGCCCACAGATTTCCCAAAAAACGTCATTTAGGGCCTCAAAACGACTCTGGAAGTTCAGGACCCGAAAAACTACTAAAAATAGTAAACTGTGCTACAATCTAGGAAACTGAAAAAGCTGAAAGAGACAGTTGTGGGGGTCCAAATGGGATAGGTGGGTGGCCACCAACATCCACTTGGATCATTCCTCCCCCCTTAGGAAGCAATGGTCCCCATTACGTTGAGTTCCTCCCTGAGATGAGGAAGCTTCTGCTGAGCTGGGTCTTTGGTGAGCTGTTCTACAATCTCTAATGTGTCCAGAAATGGTGGAAAGCATGGTTGACAATGGTCCACATTGAACACTAGGTGCAAGCGAAGGAACGGAGGAATGTTGTGCTTCAAAGCATTGTTTCCCGTAGCCTTGTTACTGGTGTAAGGACCATGTCGGAGTGGTCTGAGTTTCTGATGGTTTTTGGTAAGGCGTTCTCTCTGCAGATGTAACCAAACTTTGTCACCCACCTGAAACTTGTGTGGTACCCCTGTGGGTGAGGAGAAGTTGTTCCTATGTTCTATCATGACCGTATCCCTTTACTATTGTTGCTGCGTGGAGGAACCCTTTGCGGGGGTCATGGATGTAGCAATGATCTTCCCCTTACTTTGGGAGCGAACCAAACAGAAAATGAATTTCCTAGTGTGGGAGATGAGCTTGCTACCTTTCTTGGCAGTGATCAAAGAGGTGGCGGTAGGTGGGGCTACCTCCAGTATCCTGTATAATGAATTATCCAAAGAAATAATAATGGCGTGAGGCCTTGACTCGTACATAGCATGTCGCCTCCACAAGTATGGCTGGCCTAATAATACATCACACACATCCAAAGGTGTAACATCACACAATACCTCGTCTGTGAAGGGCTTGATGTTGTAGGGAAGGTGGCACTACTGGCGAACTTTGAGTTCTCATCCTTCATGAAGCCACTCGATATTGTACGGCTATGGGTGTGGTGTAGTTGAGAGGCCCAACCGCTTCACGACCTCTACTGAAATGAGGTTCTTTTGGCTGCCATTGTCGACAATGAATTGCAGCGTTGAACCCTTCACCCACTTTTGTGAGTGGAAAAGATGTTCCCCCTCCTCTAGATCTTTAGGCTCATTTTTCTGGATCTTTGTGGTGGCAACTATGGCACTAGGCTCCATGTCAATGATCTTCTTCCCCTTGCCATTCCTCTTGTCAGGTTTTGGCTCAAGGTCGGAACATGCATCTAATTCGGAAGCCTTCAACTCAGCCACGAACGACTGCTTGCTCTGACACTCACTTGTGTTGTGAGTGGGGTTCTTGTGGAACTTACACCACTTTCCTGTGTCCTTTTTCAACTTCGTGGTGTTGTTCTTTTCTTGTGGCTTTGACAGTTGTCTTGGGTCACCCCACCTTGGCTTTGTCCTTTAGTCTTCGGATTCGCAGATCCAAAGTCTCGCTTCTTCTGTTTGAACTTTTGCTTGATTTTGACAACGTATCGATACGCCTTGATGAGTGAGGAGATGTTCAGGAACTCCATATATTCCTAGATGTATCTGTGTAGGCAGTCGCGGTATTTGAGTACCAAATGCAGCTTAGAGTCCTTGATACCCAACTGTGTGCAAAAGATATGAAAATGTTTGTGAACTCTGGCACATCTTGGTCCCTTCCCTACCATGGTGTGGTCCATTTGATGTATTTGTCTTCATAGCTTTTGACAGGGTAGTACTTCTCCTTGACGGCATCTCGAAATGAATCCCAAGTGGGTGTGGCTGAAAATAGTGAGCCCGTACTTTCATTCTTCTGCTTGCAGTAGGTTTCCCACCAGTCCTTAACGTGGGGGGCTACTTTGAGGAGAGCGAAAACAATCTTTTCCCAACTCGAAAATTCATGAATAGAAAAATAACCCTCTAGCAGATTTAACCATTTATCTATGGCATCTGCGTCTATTTGACCCTCGAATATTGGGATTTCAAAATTAACTTGTACCTTAGATGGTGTGGCATTTCCAGAGTAGCTGTTCGAAGCTGATGCATCACCTCTGGGTAGCCGCTGAAGGATCTGCGCAAAGCTATCAATCATCGTGTTCCTTTTTCACTCGAGGGCTTCTTCAAGCAAGATTTTGATAGAATATCTTGTCCCCTTGTCTTTCTTCTCATCCACCATGGGAGGCCGTCGGGATTTCCAAGGTTGATCTTGTAAAGGTTCGACCAGTTCAAGCCCTAACTCCTTATATCCCAACCTCGTTGGGGACATGCAAAGAAAAAAAAGAAAAAGCAGACTGCTCTAATACCACTGATCCGGATTTAAACAGGAACGCAACAAATACAGAGATAACCATAAACATAGAGATGCAGCGGAAATAATACTTCATTTCATTAATGTAAAATACGGAAATATGCTTACAAACAGAATTGGGAATAAACCAGCTAGGGCAATGGTAGCTTATCTCTGAGAAGAGATGTGGCGGATACATGCCTCTGAACTGTGTTACAATGAGGCTCGAAGTCCTATTTATTGTTGAGAAACAATGGAAAACCCTTAACAGCCCAAAACCTAACCCTAGAAGATGAAATGCCAAACTGTGGGCCCTGTTTGGGTAAATTGGTACATCAATTTCCCGGGGTCGTAACTTTGGCATACGATCTCCGTTTGATGCATACAATAGCTCGTTAGAAATATCTTTCTGAGCACTACCACTTTGGGAAGGGAAACATCAATCCATGGACCCATGTTGCCCCCAGATTTCCCAAAAAAACGTCATTTAAGGCCTCAAAACGACTCCGGAAGTTCAGGACCCGAAAAAACTGCTAAAAATAGTAAACTCTGATACAGTCTAGGAAACTAAAAAAGCTGAAAGAGACAGTTGTGGGGGTCCAAATGGGATAGGTAGGTGGCAACCAACATCCACCTGGATCATCGTGTCAACTGACAAATATAAGAATGAAAAGTAACCTGGAAGTAAGAACAAGGGGAAAGCTAAAAAGAAACAAAACCCTCCCCCTTAAGAGAAATCATCTGACTCCTCTTCTCCGCCTAGGAAACCTCGTTATCCATGTTTAATCTGTAATGAGGAGCATTTTACACAAGAATTTCCTCACCGCTCTGAAGTCTCAAAACTTCTTAAGACTTCTAGTGCATCCGTTGTGTTGACAAACCCTTTTCCGAATCCAGAGACTCATTTGGTTGCTATAGATCATGCTTCCACATCATAAGTGCTTATGCTATCCGCCTCTAAGCCTAAAATTGATGTTTTGGTGACTACATGAAGTAAATATTACGGTAATCCATCATCGTCATTGAATAACCAGGCTTCATATCAACCAAATACTTCGACTACGACTTCGTCTAATCCTATTCCACCACCCATTACACCAGAGTTAACAATAAAACTGCCTAAAGGAGTTGTACATAAGTCCACATTCAACCCTCGAGCTCGAGAAGCGCAAAACTACAACATAGTAGAAGATTTGGCTCAGTCACCTTCTGCTATGTCGACACTTGAGGTACTTCAAAATTGTCCCTCCCAAAAGTAGGCTTTATTGTCAGCAATTGGTGGAATTTATCCAACAGATTCCAATCTTGTGGTTTTTAACCATGCGGGATATATGCCATAATTACCAGCTGAGTTAGCATTCTTGATCCAAGTAAAGGCTTTGAATAAACTCGTTCACTGAACCATTATTAATGAGGGTGCATCTACTTGTATCATGTTAATGAATTATTGGAAAACACTTGGCTCCTCGCCTTTGTCACGATCACCTACAACGTTAAAATATTTTAACGGCCACACTTATATGCCTTGTGGAAGTTTAAGTAACCTGCAGATAGAACTAGGGGACAAAACTGTAACTGTTGAAGTTGAGGTTGTTGATGGACCCCTTGACTACAACATTTTGCTAGGAAGACCTTGGGTTTATGCTATGGCTCTTATGGTTTCGATTTTCATATGATCTCTTTCCCTCATAAAGGCGGAATCACAGTAATTGATTAACTTGACTTCTTTGCCTCTAGTTCACAAGCTACTGGAAGCATTTTGTTAGTTCACAAACCCCCAATATCTCTTCAAAACGTTGGAGTAGGTCTCTTCAAAGATTCTTCCCTAATGGGTACTTTTTCACTACCGTCACCATCACAAATGGCGGAAGTTGCAAAAGTTGAGACTTGCAACATGATATCTTCCACTTCATCTAATTCAAGGAATATTTCCAATAATTTTGAAGATGAAATTTATAATGAAACCATGCTGCTAAGCCCCATTGAGCTTACATAGAAGTCAATATTTTTGGCTTGTGCGGCAAACCCAAATCCATTATCACCAATTGTATGGGTTAATTGTTCATTAGAATATGGTACTTCCTCTCATCCTTTTTCACGAACATTTTCTACTGATGAAGGAATCATCCAATCAATGATGACATAAGAAGAACCATGGGCAGATTATCATCATCGATGCCATCTTCTAGATCACATAGAAGATATTCTAAATGAACCAAATCACCTTTCAATTGTTGATTTCCTTTCAAATTTTGTATTTATAGACACAATCGATTCCAAACGAAACTTGTCAAATATTGAATAAACCATTTCTGTTGAAATTTCAACCAAACTTGGAATTGTAGAGAACATCCATGTTGGAAAATCTTATTCTCCATTGGAACTTGAAACTTACCATGCTCTTTTCTGTGAATTTCGCAATATATTTTCCTGGTCATATGAGGAAATGCCAGGAAGTGATTCTAGTATAGTTGAACATGAGATTAAAATGTATCCTGATGTCAAACCGATACGACGGCGCCTCCATCCTGTTCATCCAAAGAAGGCTGCTGCCATAAAAGTAGAAATTGAAAAACTTTTGCATGCTGGTTTCATTTACCCTGCTCCTCTTACCGATTGGGTTTCCAATCTTGTTCATGTCATGAAGAAACAAGGAACAATATGAGTGTGTGTTGATTATAGGGATGTTAATAACACTTGTCCAAAAGGAAACTATCCCACTCCCTTTATTGACCAGATAATTGATGAATGTGCCGGATGTGAAATATTCTCATTTATGGATTGATTTTTCAGCTATAATCAGATCAATATACAACGAGAAGACCAATATAAAACTGCTTTTATTTGTTCCTAGGGTACATTCTCATATAGGAAACTCCCTTTGGGTTTGAAGAACATTGGGGAAACTTTTAGAGGGCAATGAATTATGCCTTCCATGACATCAAACACATTGTTCAACCCTATTTAGATGATTTGCCTGCTCATTCACGGAAATGGGTTAATCACCTGCAACATCTGAGATCTATCTTTTTACAGTGCCGACACTACAAAATTTGACCCAATCCACATAAATGTATGTTTTGTGTTGGTTCTGGTCATTTGCTTGGTTTCGCAGTGTCTAAAGAAGGAATTCGACTCGACCCTTTGAAGGTTAAGGCAATTCTTGATTTTCCTCCACCTTCCAATTTACTGCAGTTACAGAGACTCCAAGGGAACTCTAACTTTCTAAGGAGGTTCATTCCCAACTACGTTGAAATGGCTAAAGGATTTACTCATCTTTTGAAAAAGGGGATTCCCTTCCATTGGGACCAGGTTGCGCAAGCTTCCTTTGATGCTCTCAAAGAAGCATCATTAATGTATGCCCCTAATTATCAAAACGACTATTTCCAGTATCTCGTCGCTGCAGATACAACCATTGATATGGTTTGTCCAAGAAGAAGATGGGACTGAATATCAGATCTATTATTTGAGTCACAATCTCAATGATATGGAAGTTAAGTACTCTTATGTCGAAAAGCTAGCTTTGGCTACTGTTCAAGTTGTACAGAGATTTCGCCACTATATCATGCTTCGAAAGACCATTGTCATTTCGGATTGCAACCCTATGACATACATCTTGTCACGTCAATTGCTGGGGGGGAATATTCAAAATGGATTGTCATTTTGCAAGAGTTTGATTTGCAATTCATCATATCCAAATCAAAGAAATCTCTCATCTTCGCTGAGCTTCTCTGCGACCTTCCCTCTACCGACATTGATTCAACAACGAAACCATCAATTCCGAATGAGTCTCTGTTTCTGATTTCGTCATCTAACCCGTGGCATGGAGATATATTGATCTATCTCCAAACCCAAAATTTCTAGCCCAATACCTCTCACTCGCAACAGTGATGTATTCGATATCAAGCCAAAGATTTTATGGAGGTGCCTCACTCATGAGGAAGCCGAGAAAGTTTTGAATGATTGCCATTCTGGTGCTTGTGGTGGACATTTATTTGGTTATGCTACCGCATAGAAGATTCTCTGTGCTAGTTACTTCTAGCCAACCATATTCAATGATTGTATTATTGTCGTCAGAAGTTGTCATGCATGCCAGATCTTTGACCGAAAAACTTGATTACCACCTGCACCACTGCATCCTATCATCATTGTTGGACCATTTGCAAAAAGGGGCATTGATTTTATGACATGTAACCCTACCTAGGCTAGGAGGCATGGGTATATTATTGTCGTTGTGGACTATTTTACTAAATGGGTCGAGGCCATGCCTACATTAAACAATAGTGGTGAGACGACTGCTCTTTTTTTCTTCAACCATGTGGTTGCACGGTTTGGTGTACCACAAGCTATAGTTATAGATCATGGTTCGCATTTTCGCAACCATATGATGACTGAATTGACTGCCAAGTTAGGAATTTCACATGATAGTTCTACTCCTTATTATCTGCAATCTAATGGATAAGTTGAAGCTATCAAAAAAATCCTTAAGCGAATGCTCCAACAAATGATAGGGGTTCATAAATGAAACTTACATTTAATCATGTACTCGGCTTTGTGGGCTTACCGAACCTCAGTGAGAAATGCAACTAGATTCATATCTTTTCAGTTGGTGTATGGTCTGGAGGCAATCTTGCCTGTACAATGTGAAATTTCATTATTAAAACTTGTGATTAACCTGTTACCTCACACTTCTGATGAAGAAGCACATTTATTAGAACTCATCCATCTAGATGAAACACGTCGTGAAGCCGCATTGGCTAATGAAGCCCATAAGAAATAAATTAAGGCACAATATGACTGAAATGTCAAGCCTCGCATTTTATCAGAAGGAGACCTGGTCTTGCTTTATGATCAAGAAGATGATAGATTAGGAGCAAGGAAATTTGAACCATTATGGATGGGTCCCTATATTGTCAAGCGTGTTTTGGCAAAAGGTGCTTATGAGTTAGTTGATTATGATGGAATTCCATTATCACAGCCCTGAAACGGGTTGTATTTGAAACATTACTATGCCTGATTTTCCGTATTAATAAACACTATATATATACTTTGATTGCGTGTGTGTGTGTGTCATAGTGTGAATTTTAGAATTTTTATGAGGTTAAGTAATCCGCTTTGCATTTGTTGCAGATGTTGGAATCTTTGGAACCATTTGTTGGTTATGCCAATGGTGCTAGTTGTAGTATGCAGAACCTATCTTTTGCAGCATGGGCCATATTCGCTCCAAGTGTCGAGTTAGTGAGTTTTCAAGGGATTTGTATCAGTCGCTCTACAAAAAATGTCACTGAGTATAGCACGTTGATCGAACTCCTCTCTGATTCCATTTCACTTGGCATTCGCCGAATCATCATTAAGCTGGACTCACAACTTTTCATACTCCAACTTACAAATGTTTATACCATCTGAAATCCAACAATTTATCATATGTTCCTTAGAGTTCGTCTCTTGGAAAGACATTTTGATTACATGCAATATCAACACGTTCCCAGGAACTTTAACACATTGACCGATTCATTAGCAAACTATGTGTTAAACAGACATTTACGATACATGGAAAAAGTAAATTTTCAATTCACATCAATAGTTGAATAGGATTGCACATAACCATATAAAAACACTGAAAGTAAAAAACAAATAGATGTTTAAAAGTTTTTACAAAATTTGTGTTCAAGACATGTTGGTCATCTAACCTCGAAACTCAAATTGCATATAGAAAAACATCCTAAGTAGACCTAATGATGCTCATGATAACAGGTCACAGCCTAAGCTATCATGTGCAATAGCCTCATCCAATGGCTAGGTACACCAATTGTTTAGAATGCAACAAGATGATGGAGCTTAGTGGAAAGAAGTCGCCTTCACTAAGTGGGCCCGCAGGCTATTTTTGGTGCAAAGTCTATTTTTAGACTATGTCTATTTTTAGACATATGGATCATGGTCTATGAGTTTCAGGATGCTATTTGTGGATGATTGGTCATGTTGGTAAAAATAGATGGACTTCTATTTTTAGACATATGGGCGGTTTCTATTTTTAGACTACCAGGCTAAAAATAGAACAGTCGAATATTATTGTCTCATAATAATATTTGGACTATAAACATTATCTTATCCTCTTGGAGCACTTCAGTTTGAGCTACAGATGTGGCACATGCAGTTGTCAGAAGGAAATACGCTTTTCTTGTGGGTCAGTTGAGCTATTGCATGCAGGACACTAGTTAGAACTCATGTGGTTGAGTTTGGTGGAGTTGATTGTGGAGTTGATGGAGTTGTGTTCAGTTTGACTTGGTTGAACTAGTTGTATTTTAGTCTACTCTAGTGATGAGTTGTGTGAATTAATTATTAATTAATTCGCTAATTATTAACTCATAAAGCAACTAAAGAATACATCAGTTAACTCAGTGCATGTACAGTTTAGTGGAGACAGGTGTTAGAGGTTGAGATTGCTATTAGTTGTGACTATAGATGTGACTATAGTTGTGCATGAGATTTGCACATGCATGGATGGAGATTGCCCATGAGGCTTGCATAGTATAACCAAAGGAATTCGATTTCATAGAGTGATTGATTCTCTTGCAGGATTGCGTAGTGGAGGCAGGCAAAGCAGTGGAGGAGATTTGAGCTGTGATTGATCAGATCTGAGCTAGTTTTGTGTGTAACAGATGGAGATAGTATTGAGTACTTATGAGGAGCATTGTACTATGTATTGTTACATGTTCTCTATCATTATAATATAAAGATAGTGTGGGGTTTTCAGCTGTATGCTTTCCCCGGGTTACATACTGTGTTAATGTGTGCATGTGATTGATGTTTCATTGATTTTAATGCTGCTAAATTGATGATCAACGTAGAGGAGGTTATGTATTGTTATTCCGCAATAGTGTATAATCGGGATAATCTCTGTGAATAAGTGTCATATTATTCAAAATTTCTACATGGTATCAGAGCTTTTGATCATCAGATCTATTATTCAAAAAGTGTTTACATTCTATTTCTTAAGGCAGAGTCTGTAATCGGGCCAGGTAGCCTCTGGATTCATCCTTCCTTTGGAAGGTGAGATATCTGGTAAAATCCCATATAATCAATCTCTGTATGAGAAATAATTTGTTCTCAAGAATTCTAGATCAGTGGCAGTTGAGTTTTGAGCTGGTGGAATTTGAATTTGCAACAGTGTTTTCTTGGTATCAACATGGCAATGTCTTTCAACGCATTGTGATTGGAGTATTCTCTTGAGGGCAGCTCGAACTATATTGCATGGAAGGACAGGATGGAGCGATGTTAGATGACAATGAGTTGAAGGAGTTCATAGAGGCTGAGGTCCCAAAGCCTACTAATACTGCACAAGTTGATGCTTGGCAAAAGAACACAACAAAGTGTCGAAGGATTCTGTTGGAGGGCGTGAAGGATCACATTGTGTCCAGCCTGCATGGAAAGGCTTCTCCATATTTGATGTGGAAAGCGTTGATATATCTATTCCAAAGCAAGAGTGATCAAAGGAAGCTGGCGCTCAAGGATAAACTCAGAAACATTAAATGCGAGAAGGGAGATAGTATGCCCAAGTATCTCACGAAGTTCACTCAGTGCAGGGATGAGCTGGGAAGTGTGGGGGTGACTGTCGATGATGAGGACTTCGTGAGCTTGGCTCTCCTTGGTCTTCCGAAGAGTTGGCATCCCTATCAGGACACTATCAATGGTCGGGAGAAATTTCCAGGATGGGAGAGACTTTGGTCAGATCTTGTGCAGGAGAAGATCAGGCGGAATACCAGGGACGGATCTTCATCAAAGGGAACTGATGAAGAAAATTGCACTTTGGCTGCCAAAGCAAAGAAGGGGAAGAACAAGAAAACTTCTCATTCTGGTGTGAAAGGCAAGAAGCAAGACATGTCCAAGGTGAAGTGTTTTCACTGTCACCAGCATGGACACTATGCCACTAATTGTCCGCAGAAGAAGAAGAACAAGCAAGCTGTTGGATCTGCAGCAGGAGAGGCTCTAGCCTCGCAGTTTGAGCTTGATTTTTCATTGATCGCATGCTTGGTTTCAAGCGTGATGGGATCGATGTGGTTCTTGGACAGTGGTGTGTCTTTTCACATGACAGGAGATCGCGATTTGTTTTCTGATCTGGAGGAGAAAGATCTTGGAGTGCACATCGAGATGGGCGATGATGGTAGATACAGTGCAACCGGTATCGGTACCATTTCCTTTGAGAGGGAGTCTGGTAAACCCTTCGTATTGAAGGAAGTGATGCATATTCCAGGATTGAAGAAGAATCTTATCTCTGTGGCGATGTTAGAAGACAAGGGATATGATGTTGTTTTCAGCGAGGGAAAGGCTTTCCTGTGCAGTAAGACAACTGGAGAAACTTGGAAGATAGGGGTTCAAGTAAGGAACCTGTATCAGTTGCATGTAGATGGCTGCACAACAATGGCATGCAAGGCAGAAGGATTGGTGAGCCGGGATGATGGCGAGCTATGGCACAGGAGATTGGGTCACCTTCACCATGGAGCCTTGAAGATACTGCAGTAGATCACTACAGGGCTTCCTAAAGGTACTCTTGTGCAGTCAGATCAGTGCAAGGGGTGTACTTTGGGAAAGTTTGTGAAAGCCACCTTTCACGAGAAGGATAGTCGCGCCACGACAATCCTTGAGAGAATTCACACAGATGTGTGTGGACCATTCTCAGTTGCTTCGACAACAAAGCACAGGTATTATGTGATTTTTGTTGATGATTTCTCTCGAAAGTGTTGGATCTTCTTCATGCAGAAGAAGAGCAAGACATACTCTAAGTTATGTGAGTTCAAAGCACTAGTCGAGAAGGAGTCAGGAAAGAAGGTTAAGGCTCTTAGGAGCGACAATGGTGGTGAATACATCTCTGGCGAGTTCAAGGATTTCTGCAGTGCAGAAGGGATTCGAAGAGAGCTCATAGCTCCCCATAACCCACAGCAGAACAGGGTTGCTGAGCGGAAGAACAGAACGATCGTGGGTACTGCACGGGTGATGTTGCATGATCAGGGCCTACCCCTTCACTTGTGGGCGGAATCATGCAATATTGCAGTATATGTGCAGAACTATTGTCCTCACAGGATACTTGGCATGAGTACACCCGAGGAGGCTTATTCTGGTAAGAAGCCTGATCTTTCTCATTTGAGGATTTTTGGTGCTAATGTTTACATGCATGTGACGAAGGATGCCAGGAAGAAGTTGGAGTCGACCGCAGAGGTTGGGATATTTGTGGGGTACACTGATACACCCCACAACTATCGTGTGTATTTTCCAGATAGTGGCAAGACTGTTGTGCGAAGGGATATAAAATTTCAGGAGGAGAAAGCCATGAAGTGTTCGATTGAGAGGGAGCCACACTTGCATGCAGATGAGGATCTATTAGTTCCTAAGGATGAGCTTCAGGACGTGGATCAGCCACAGGATGAAGTTCGTGGAGTGGAAGAGACCACTCATGCAGCGCCAACCATCAGAGGGAGAAAGCGCTTGACAGAAGCTGAGCGATTGGCTCAAGATGCAGAGAAGGTTGTAGGACCACCTACAGCTCAACGTAGACAGAGACAGTCACCTGATCGGTACACTGGATACATGGCTCTTGTGAGCAAATGTGTTGTGACTGAGCCATCCTCTTTCGAGGAAGCTGTGGAGGATCCTGCATGGGTAGATTCCATGGTGGAAGAGTATGATTCGATTGTTAGAAACAGTGCATGGGAGATTGTCCCAAGACCAGAAGGGAAATCAATGGTGGGTTCGAGATGGATCTACAAAGTTAAGCAGGCACCTGACAGGAGTGTGGAGAAATACAAGGCAAGATTTGTTGCTCGAGGCTTTTCACAGATAGAGGGGATCGATTATGAGGAGACCTTTGCACTTGTCGCAAGGTATTCTTCCATACGGACAATTCTTGCTCTCTCAGCGCAGATGGGGTGGCACATTCATCAGATGGATGTGAAGATTGTGTTCCTCAACAGAGTCATTGAGGAGGAGGTGTACATAGAACAACCCGAAGGTTTCAAGATCTTCAGTAATGAGTCGCATGTGTGCAGGCTCAAGAGATCGATGTATCGGTTGAAACAAGAACCATGTGCTTGGTACACACGGATAGATAGTTATTTCACCGGACTTGGATTCTCCAAGAATGAGGCGGATCCAAACCTATACCAGATTGTGGTGGAGGGTAAGTTGCTTATCATTGTACTTTATGTAGATGATTTGATTCTAACAAGTGATGAGCTGTTGATACTTTCATGCAAGGATGATCTTGCTAAGGAGTTTGAGATGAAGGACTTGGGCCTCCTTCATTATTTCCTGGGATTGGAAATTTGGCAGTGCAGTGATGGACTATTTGTTTCTCAGGGTAAGTATGCTCGGGAGATACTGGAGAAGTTCAACATGCATGGCTGCAAGCCTGTTGATACTCCTCTTCCTAGAGGTTGGAGGAAGGAGGATGCAACTTCAGCAGAAGAAGTCGATGCCACTGTTTATCGACAGTTGGTGGGGTCGCTTATGTATCTGGTCAATACATGACCCGATATATGCTATGCTATTAACCAGCTTTCACAAGCTATGGTTAAGCCAACCAAGCTCTTCTGGAAGGTAGGCAAGCATGTATTGCGTTATTTGAGAGGCACATCGGGATATGGATTTTGGTACAGACAGGAGGATGAGGTGAAGCTATGTGGCTTCACGGATGCAGATTGGGCAGGGAGCCCAACGGACAGAAAGAGCACATCTGGAGGGGTCTTCAGTATCGGGTCAACAGCAGTTTCTTGGTACAGCAGGAAGCAGAGATCCGTGGCACTCAATTCAGTAGAGGCCGAGTATATGGCAGCAAGTTTGGCTGCATGCGAGGCTATATGGATGAGGAAGATCCTGGTCGGGTTGTTCGGTTCTCACTTGGAGCCTACAATGATTTATTGTGATAACAAGAGTTGCATTAAACTCTCGGCTAATCGAGTATTTCATGATAGATCCAAGCACATTGACATCAGGTACCATCATATCAGAGATTGTGTGCAGCAGAGAATCATGTTACTTTCATACATTCCAACAGAGGATCAAGATGTTTATATCTTGACGAAGGCGCTCACCGAGAGAAAATTCGAATACCACCGAGGCAGGATAGGGGTTACTGATAATCCATATCTTGTTGAGAGGGAGTGTTGAGAATGCAACAAGATGATGGAGCTTAGTGGAAAGAATTCGCCTTCACTAAGTGGGCCCACAAGCTATTTTTGGCGCAAAGTCTATTTTTAGACTATGTCTATTTTAGACATATGGATCATGGTCTATGAGTTGCAGGATGCTATTTGTGGATGATTGGTCATGTTGGTAAAAATAGATGGACTTCTATTTTTAGACATATGGGCGGTTTCTATTTTCAGACTGCCAGGCTAAAAATAGAACAGTCGAATATTATTGTCTCATAATAATATTTAGACTATAAACATTATCTTATCCTCTTGGAGCACTTCAGTTTGAGCTATAGATGTGGCACATGCAGCTATCAAAAGGAAATACACTTTTCTTGTGGGTCAATTGAGCTATTGCATGCAGGACATCAGTTAGAACTCATGTGGTTGAGTTTGGTGGAGTTGATTGTGGAGTTGATGGAGTTGTGTTCAGTTTGACTTGGTTGAACTAGTTGTATTTAAGTCTAACTAAAGAATATTCTAGTGATGAGTTGTGTGAATTAATTATTAATTAGTTCGCTAATTATTAAGTCATAAAGCAACTGAAGAATACATCAGTTAACTCAGTGCATGTACAGTTTAGTGGAGACAGGTGTTAGAGGTTGAGATTGCTATCAGTTGTGACTATAGTTGTGCATGAGATTTGCACATGCATGGATGGAGATTGCCCATGAGGCTTGCGTAGTATAACCAAAGGAATTCGATTTCACAGAGTGATTGATTCTCTTGCAGGATTGCGCAGTGGAGGCAGGCAAAGCAGTGGAGGAGATTTGAGCTGTGATTGATCAGATCTGAGCTAGTTTTGTGTGTAACAGGTGGAGATAGTATTGAGTACTTGTGAGGAGTATTGTACTATGTATTGTTACATGTTCTCTATCATTATAATATACAAATAGTGTGGGGTTTTCAGCTATATTCTTTCCCGGGTTACATATTGTGTTAATGTGTTCATGTGATTGATGTTTCATTGATTTCAATGTTGCTAAATTGATGATCAACATAGAGGAGGTTATGTATTGTGCATGTATTCCGCAATAGTGTATAATCGGGATAATCTCTGTGAATAAGTGTCATATTATTCAAAATTTCTACACCAATACTATGGTGTTGCAGCCTCATTGGTGACTCATCGATCCCGGATATCTATAATACCGAGAGTTAACCCCTCTATATGATCCCGCAACTCTATTAGTCTCTCGGTCAAATCCAAATCCTGGAGAACTGCTCTTCCGACATTTCTCCGCAATGGTTCACCCGCCTCTTGTTTATGTCCCATTGGTTGAAAAGTGCCAACGTCTATATGCATGAGACATTTTTAGTTTAGTCTTTGAAACATCAAAAATACAAAAACATGTAGAAACTTAAAAATTAAAAACACTTGGTCAAAACAATTTACCTATAGCACCCCATTAAACACCCACTGGTAACCTCAAATTTGGATCTCCACAAAATTCTATCCCTGCATATGGATTCTCCTCAATAATAATGTGTTGTCGACTGAGCTAACTAAATAATGTAGGAGGAAATGAGATCGATGGTTGACCAGCATGTCGAGCAACCAAATCAACCCATCTCTGCGTCCGTGGATCTCTAGGACCAGTTAAACTCAGTGACACATGCTGAGGTTGCATCAATGGAATTCTCTCTAACGTAAAGGCAATCAAGATCGAACCATAGCTAAAATTCTTCGTCTTACCACTCTTTACCTTGGTTAGATGCTCTTTCATCGAAGATAGAACTGCCTCACACCAGTTGAATGTATTTGGCTCAAGGCACTCAAGTGCAAACTACATATATGATCTGTTCACAAGATGAAGTGTCACACTACCCGCCAACTTTGTGATAGCGAAAAGGATTGTTCGCAAAGGAAAATCATGAACATCCCTGATGTTGATATTCCCATCTTTTCTAGGTTGTGTACCTGGTCGATAGAACTGTTGAATGTAGTCCCTCACTGATTCACCCCCACGGGCAGAACCTGAAAGAGATATGGGGGCACCACGTCTCGACAATCCTGTAAGGAAGTAAACATCATCAATCAATATAGGGAGCACTTTTCCCCTATGTGAAAAGCCTAATCCGCTAGATCCCATGAATGAACTAAGAACTACAATAGTTCTAGTTGTTGCCTCATCCCGAACAACCTGAAGTATTTGAGTAACCCACAATCTCTAAGGGCCTCAACAGTACCTGGATCATTTAGGGCAACCATATCCTATTCTTCATGCTCTCTTTCACACCAAGTAATAGTCATTCTGATCTGATCAAAGCCTAAAATCAAACCATAAGCTTAGTTAGGATCCATTTCATGCAAAAAATTGAAGAGTTTTTGGGTGAAACAAGAGAAACAAACTTCTCAACTGCACCCAGTGTAGTCCAGGCCTTGAGACAATGCACTGCAGAGTAGGTACCTTTCTGTTTGGGTCCACTGCAGTGCAGTTTTTGTTGTGATAGGTTGCGATGATCCCAGGGCAAGATATCTTTTCCCTAGTGACCCTAAGACCCTAAAAAAACTTGCTTGAAACTGCAAAATAATGAACTTAAATGGAAGAGAACAGGTAGATCTCCTACCTGGTCCTTACGGTGTGACAAATGATCCACAAAATATCTTGCAATCAGTTGCTGAAGTTCGAGGTAAAAAACTGGTTCAGAGCACAAAACTGAATGGTAAATATCAAGTGGTGAAAATAACTTGGTAAATTCTTGTTGTATGGTTATTTCATGTTCATTTAATGAATAAACTATATTTTTTACCTATTTTTACTATTGAAACAGGTATGTTTAATCTGTTTGTTGTTTCTTTGAATAGATTTATAGCTGATACATTGAATTTGATGTGCACGATCGTGAATTGTACTTTTGACCACAGAGCATACTTTTACCTCTTTTTTGAGATCTGTTAAACATCGAAAAAGGAACCCCCTTAGAGTCCTCTTTAAGCTCTTTTCAAACTCTCAAAATATGAAAAGATTGTCGGGCGCTTATCATTTTCAGCTCATTAACGGATTGGAAATGACATCTACTCAGTATAATTTTAACCCTTTTCTGAACTGAGATAGATTATTTACGAAAAAGGAATACAATGATCAAATATGGTCAATAGGTTCTCTCTTGTATTATTTTACGCTTTTTTGGACTTGAGAGACAAATTTATGAAAAAGAACTTGTGTAGCTTTCTTTTTGTCCCTTTTTAAACTCTCTAAACATGAAAAGGACCGAGTTCTCATTGTCGTTAAACTTGTTAAAACATCAAATAGCGACAGACTTGTTCATCATGACAAGACCGAGTTTCACCTTCGCTAGACTCGTTAAAACATCACATAGCAATGGATTCACCCGAAGGGTGGAATTATACTACAAGCATATGTTATCCTCCTCAATCTTGTTAAAAAATAAAGAGGTATTGGTCAGTAATGACTAGGGAAAATAGGAAAAGGGATAAATCACTTTATGGTAGCAAGTCGCTCTTGAACACGACACTTTCACTTCATCTCTGTGACTATTTGGGTTGGGTTAGTTGCATGATGGTTATCATACCTATGGTCTATCACATCATCCATCACTTTGGTTTTGGGTTGATCCAAAATGGATCCATTTACCCTCTAAGTCTTCAAAATTCCTCTAAAAGAACAAAAGTATCACATAATCAAACCTTCAAAAAATAGCATAAAATGCTATCTGGAGCCAAAAACACAAAGAAAACGTTGAAAAATAGAGTAGCAGAGGCTTGAACAGTGAATGCATAGTAGCCGTCAGATCTGGCTGATCAACGGTCCAGATCTGATCGATGAATCGCAATTGGTAGTGGCAATTGGCGGACATTGGCGGAGACTATACAAATGTTGCGATAGCATTCAGCGAGGTCAACGAGGACCGTCTATCAAATGCGTAGATCGATGGCCCATGTTGCATTGCAAGATTGCTACCGGAAAATACAAAGAGCGCTTACAATGGCCCGGGGCATGAGCGATATGCGATTGCGATTATTCGCATCGCGATATCGCAATCTGAGAAACGCAATGGAGTAGGGCTTATACACATGTATATGTGCGATGCGATTAGTCAGACCCAATGGATATATAAACATTATTGCATAAGATTTGAGATCCGCCGAAAGGCATTTTTTAATGTATTTCCGTATATTTCGTTATTAAACAAAATAAAAAGAAACAGCGTCGATGCGATAAAACCCAGACCCAAAGGGGTTTGGGAATGAAAATACATAATATTTGTGTTGGACACCTAATCCTCAATGGGTTAGTGTGGAAGCTGAATAGACAAAAGCAATCCAAGAGACCTTGGGATGTGAAACCCAACGATCACAAAATGTACAATAAATGTAAATCATTTGTTAATAAAAATTGTACTCTCATGTTTTATCTTTCATATTCTATTGCTGCCCATGTGTGTTTAACATGGTATCAGAGCAAGCAATTGCTGGTCCTGCTCCAATTTGAGCCACTGGTTTTGTGGTCTCTACATATATGTCAGTTCTACCTTTCTCCTAATCAGAATTGCCACCTTATAAAGCGTTTTACTGTGTGCATTAAAAAAAAAATGCTCCTTGCTCAGACCTGCCATTTCTGCCCATTACCTGTAACGCTCCATTAATTCATTGTCTGCCAAAAATCTGCTACCTCTCCTACCTGACCTCTGGCACTGTATACGCTGCACCTGACTCTGGATATTTTAAGACTCTCTTCTGCGTTACCTGACCTCTGGGACTGTATACACTACACCTAACTCTGGCTATTTTAAGACTCTCTTCTGCGTTACCTGACCTCTATCACTGTGTACGTTTTTGTTGCATGAGGATTCAAAATAACAGTCAATTGGTTTCTGGTAGAGCCTCGCCTACGGACCACGCTGGAGAGTTTACTGTGTAGCTGCATTGTGAGATTGTTCACTGGTTTATGAAGTTAAATGTGTGGAATATTAAACTGTTTTGAACGCTGGTCTGCTTGGTCAAATCACATGGTAGGTATTGAACCGTTTTTAACGTTGGTCTGTTTTGAACGCTGGTCCGTTGAACTGTTTTGAAGGGCGTTGAATATTGAATTGTTTTAAATGTTGTGAGTTAACATTGTCTCCATCACATGAATTGTGCCTTCCTCCACACTCAGCTACTACAATAATCATAACGCTCGACATACCACTCTGACATATATTACATTGACTCTTGGCCTATTACATTGAATGATCCCATACGCTCAGATTACAATACCTTCCCTCTCCACTTATAATACGTTATTCCTTGGTTAAGGACACTCATACCACCATATGTGTATTGCTAGCCATAAATATGCGATGAGTTCGATTAGCTACACCTCTTCCAACTCCCATTATTCTCCATTCAGCCTCATCCAGAAGTCTGGTGATCGAGTGCTTTCGAATTCCATTTTTCATACAAGATAAAAGTGCAAAATCAGCGTTCTCTAGGATGTTTTGGAAGGATTTCTTGTCGGTGGGAGAACATAGATCAATTCCTTGGGACTTCATCGACCCTCCATGTGAATAGTTGGCCAAAGTCTATATGGGGAAACCAACATAAGCTTCTTCTTCATCAGGCTCGACATCGTGGACTTTGTGCAGAAATAGGGCCGCTTCTCTTATGGGTTGATGGACAGTCCTTGGATTAGTGAGGATCAACAAATGAGGTATGTTAAACAAAGTCTGCATCTAATTTGTAAACATTCCAGGAGAGTGTCTGCCAGCTATTACATGTCCTTCATCTGCGACGCCATCAAGAAAAACACAAACCTCTTCTTCAGATTCACCCCCTCCATTAAATCTTCACCAAGATGCTCATCTTCTTTGCGGATTCTCATAACATGGATGTGAACAACACGGGCGTTCTTGACAGAAATCTGCCCCTGTCTACCTGGATGTGAACAACGCGGGCTTTCTTGACAGAAATCTACCCGTCTACCTGGATGTGAACAACACGGTTTTTCTTGACAGAAGGTATCAGAGGAGTACCGATGAGTATTTGTTCTTACTCTATCCAAGAACTCCTCATCCAACCCCTTGTAGCTGTTGAGGTCATCGAGTTCAATATCAACAGAACGGATTTTCCTATTTGCAACATCTTGCAGCAGATCTATCCGCCAAAGTTCTAGCTCGAGGGGACTTTTTTGATAAAATGCTCGCTTTCAAAGACTAGATGCCTGTAGTGTGATTGTTGGAGATCAAATACTTCACTGGTATAAGAATTGTTGTTATTGTTCTGTAACGAGTGATGCAACTATGCATTTAATTCATGAAGCAATAATCTTCTTGAACGAATTTATTATTTTCTAGGCAAGTCAATTTGCTTAATCCAAAGACAACATTCGATTATAGTTGGAAGTTGACTTAGTATTGTCAGAGATCGTTGGGATTGCAGAAATCTGGGTGTGAATTCCTCTGCTAATTTCAGAAAGGTTGGGTCATTGGATGTGCATCTTCAACCGTGGTTGTAGTAGGCATTGTAAATCAGAGGTGAGGAGGCCATGTTTATAAGTCTTTCCCAAAGTGTATGCACTGCGTATGATTCGTTCAAGGAGGTTGCTTATGGTAAGACAATGTATGGTGTGAAAACGGTGATGATTCGATCCATTTCTTTGGCGTTAACTATATTCCGTGATTGCAAATAATGTGACAACAACATTTCATTCCATGTGGGCCACGAAAAATGGTTTTAAATGCATCCCTTCCCGATGAAGAAATGGAAGCGTGAGAGGTTTTGAATCCAAAGTGCAAAGCATTGTTCATTTTCTATTCTTGTCAGGTTTTATATATTAAGAAATTTGCCTCTTAAAATCCCATGGTTGCTCTTCAATCTGGCATATGCGTTGGTCATTTTTCTTGTCGATTCATGCTCCTTATGTGGCGTTGATTACTTTATGTTATTTCAAATGTGTTGGAATATGAAGCTTATATAACCAAACACAACTGAAATCAAGAGCCATCACTATTTTTGAAGACAATTGCAATCTGTTGTAAAATCCAATTGTATTGACATATTGCGAGTGAGTGTTGATTTTTCTCTACAAGTTCATAGTTGTGATCAATGTAATTTTGACAATGAATAAAATAGCTAGAATTGGTGAAGCATTGGAGTTCTTAAAAACTCTGATACATTCCTCTAATCATGGTACAGTAAGAATAAGCAAAGCTTCTCTTGTTGAAATTAGAACCTGTTTGCATAATGTACAAGAGAATATTGAGTTTTTACAACTTGAGACAAAGCTACAGCAGGAAGAATTACAGCAGTGGAGTCATCATTCTAAACCTGTTTCTGTTCAGAAGATTGAAACAAACTCCCATAAATAGCAAGACAATAATGTTACAGTTCATTCAAATTTAGTACCCCATAAAGCAATAGTTGTACATGTAGATGCAGAAACTCAGTTTGCATCTCCCAAGCCCATCATCAGACCTTGGGAACAGCTTGCCCACAACAAGCACAGAACTGGTCTTGGATATGACAAGGACTTGTCCTTTCATATTCCAGACTACTCAAAGCCAATTCAATTTCAAACTGCTGGATTTCTTGAGGATGATTCATCTTCACCTGTTCTTCATGACAGTTCACTTCCAGCTGTTCCAGATTTTACCCCTCTTCCACAGCAACAACAACAGCAACAGAATGTGAAATGCCAACACTGTGACCGAGTTGGCCATTTGAAAGATCACTGTTTTGATCTTCATCCATGTAAGCACTGTCATAAAACCAGTCATTCTTCACACAGATGCTTCAGAAATAAACCTCCTGCAAGAACAAAGATTCATCTTGGATGGATCGCTTCTTGGCAATGGGCATCAATAGCCAAGAAGATATTCCAAACACATGTCAGAACTTGTTCCAGAGTATTGAACAATCTTGCAGTTGAGTTTTCTCCATCATCTTACCTTGTATCTGACAGGGGGGGAAATGATGGTCATCTACAAGCTTCAAAGTCACATCAAGCGAGCCTGAGCCACAACCTGTCACACCAGTTTCAGAGTTGTAGCCATAGACAAAGATGCCCCTGAGCATGCCTTCAGTTGGTAATCTGGGACACTTCCTCTAACAAAAGACTTCACCTTCTTGCCAGCTTCGGAAGAATTCCAGGAACGAAATTGAGGAAACTTCCTCTAGCAGAAGACTTTAGCTTCTTTCCAGTTTTGGAAGAGTTCCAGGAATTGCATTAAGCATTCCAGAGTTGTTGGTCATCCTTAAACCATCACAGATTAGGACTTCCCTTTTCAGGTTGAAGTTCTCCCTTTTATGCGAGGTGAGACCTCCCTTTTATGGTTGAAGGTTTCCCTCTTCAAAACAAAAGGATCACTTCCTCTAGTAGAAGACTTTAGATTCTTGCCAATTTTGGAAGAGTTTTGGGAAATGCACTAAGCGTTCCAGTGTTGGTGGTCATCCTTAAACCACTACCCTTTATACCAACATTTCAGAGAGCACATTCAACCTAGTGCTGCCATTCATTTTTGCACATTTTGTATTACAGCTCTCTTCTTGGACTGATACATAACCCTTCGGATTAAGGGGGGAATGTTGGACACCTAATCCTCAATGGGCTAGTGTGGAAGCCGAATAGACAAAAGCAGTCCAAGAGACCTTGGGATGTGAAACCCAACGGTCACAACATGTACTATAAATGTAAATCATTTGTTAATAAAAAATGTACTCTCATGTTTTATCTTTCATATTCTATTGCTACCCATGTGTGTTTAACAATTTGAAATCCGTCATAAGCCATTTTTGCGGTATTTTCACAGTTTTAATGTATTTCTAAAATAAAAAGGGATAGGCTATTTGCGACATGCGATAGCCACTCACAGGCGGACCCGATAGGAGAATAGGACGCGATTATGAATATTTGTAGTTTGGATGAGCAGTGTTTTGGCAGATTTTCACAGTTTGAATGCATTTCTTTGTGTTAACAGAAAGCGATTGTTTCAGGGATTTCAAAGGCTTGATGCACTCATCTGTTGTAGAATAGGTGGCCACCTCCCCTTAATACATTATTCAATGATTGTTTAATTCTAGAAGAGGGATTCGAGTGGACAGAGGCCGGGAGGCCGAAAGCTGAGAAGCGAAAATGAACAGGCATAGCAGTTTGGCTTTAAAGCTATAGAAAATAGAAGACAGAGGCAGGCAATGCCAAGACAGAGACAGAGAGTGATTAAGAGAGTCTGTGTACTCAGAGAAGCTTGAGAGGTTCAAGCAAACTCTTACTATTGTATCTGCTGTGTGTTGAGTCTCAAATTGAGCTCATAATGTTGTAAAACTCTGTTTGAAGACATAATAGAGAGGTCACCACTGAAGCTGGACTAGGAGATGTAGTCCAGGAGTATTGGGTGAACTCCTTATTAAATTTGTTGTGTTTATGTGTGTTGTCTATTATGCTTCTTTACTGCTTCATTGTCTCTGTATCTTGCAATCTTATCGATCCATTGCATAAAATAACATAGGAAAATCCATGCACATGAGTCTGTAATACCTTATTAATTGTTAAGATCTCATTTTCATATCAAGTGGTATCAAAGCTTTAGGTTGCTAAGGTTAGACAAGCTTGTGCTGGATTGGTGAATGATAACTAGGTCAAAGCTTAAATCAGGAGAAGGAGAACTGGTTGAAGCTAACCCAGAAATAGGAAGAGTCTATCCTAGGAGGGAAATGGCAAAAGAAAATCCCTTGGAATCAGAGTCTCAGTTCATGGACAGTTTCATGAGCATGAGAGCCATGGTAGAAGAGATGTATTGAGAATTTAAGAAAGGTCGAAGTGAAGATTCTTCAACCTCTAAACAAGACAAAGGAATAGAGGAATCTCTTTTAGATGGCCATTTTGAAGGAAAAGGGAAAGGAAAAGAGCCTCCCCACTGAAAGAAGTTGTTTACTTTTCCAAGTTGGACTTGCGTAGTGGTTATCATCAGGTTAGAGTAGCAGAGCAAGATGCATGGAAGACTGCTTTCAAAACAAAGCAAGGGCTATATGAATGGCTAGTTATGCATTTTGGCTTAACTAATGCTCCTTCCACTTTCATGAGAGTTATGAATGATGTACTCAGGCCTTTTATTGATGATTTTGTAATTGTATATTTAGATGACATTCTTGTTTTTAGTCAAACATGGGAAGAACATTTGAAGCATGTAAAGCAAACTCTAGATGTTTTGAAAAAAGAAAATCTCTATGTTAAGTTATCAAAATGTGAATTTGGCAAAACATCTTTAAATTATTTGGGTCATATTGTAGGGGGTGGTGAATTGAAGATAGATCCCTCTAAGGTTGAAGTCATTGTAAACTGGCCTAAACCCAAATCTGCTATAGAAGTTAGAAGCTTCCTAGGAGCAGCACAGTATTGGAGAAAGTTTATTGCTAACTTTTCCTTAATTGCAGCTCCCTTACATGCTTTAATAGGATTGAACAAGGTGTTTCAGTGGGGAGGCAAACAGCAGAAAGCCTTCGACACCTTGAAAGAAAAAATTAGTACAACACCAGTACTAGCATTGTCAGATCTTCAAAGACCATTTGAGATCGAAACAGATGCCAATGACTATGCCATGGGAGCAATGTTGATGCAACATGGTAAACCCATATGCTACCATTCTGAGACATTTAATTCTGCAGTAGTTAATTATCCCACATATGATAAAGAATTGTATGCATTAGTACAAAGTGTAAAAAAGTGGAAACATTACTTAATGGGCAAAGAAACAGTTATACATGCTAATCATCAGCCACTTCAGTATTTTCACTCACAAACTAAATTGCAGCAATCAAGACACTATAGGTGGATGGGTTTCCTACAGCGATTTCATCTAGTCGTCAGATATAAAAAGGCCATACACAATAAAGTTGCAGATATGTTGTCTAGACCAATTATAAATGCATCTACGGTACTCAAGCATAACTCAATAATGCATGTGTTGTTGGGAAAAGTATCCAATACGGAATGACCCTATCCCACTCTAAGGGTGATAGTACCTCAGCAACAATCAAAGCAAAGCTATTCGAGATTACTTCTTTATGAGATGTAAGAGAGAGGAGAAAGAGATCCACTAACCGTTATCTTCCGCTAATGATTGATCCAATCTTCCCTCTTGGCTGCTTGCTCCCAGCTCCTTGCTCTTTCACTGGCCCAGCTACACAAAGATCCTGCAAAAAGGCAAGAGAGGGAAACTACAAGAAGCATACATTCATAATTGATTCAAGGATTAGAATAAATCAAATACACAAGTATAACAATACACCATTGAGACACATGCATATAGAAGAACCTCAAATGCTTTATTAATGGAAGAAGTAAAGTTCTGAGAGTGTTACAACCATAAGAGGCCCAATCCAGCAACACCTCCCAGCAGAAAGAAATATCCTCTTCACCTCCTTCAAGCAAATCACCCAATAGTTCTATACTCAAACCAACAGCACTTCCTTACATTCACAAGATTCCAGCCTCCCTAGACCTCATGAGAGAGATCTATATATAGGATATTTGGAGAAAGGATGAGTCAGCTTGAGCTTGGCATGGAGCTGACTAGTGTCCTCTCCCACTTCAGTTATTCTTCAGTTCTTGAGTCCACTTGGAGGTTCTTGCTTCCACTTGGAGATCTAGATCCTCTTACTCATCACAAGGCGAATTCCCTGATCCAAGTGTCATTTTGGAAGCTTCCTGGGCATTGACACATTGAGGAATGACTGTGCCACTTGGCCAAACTCGCCCAGCGCAGGTAGCCTTCATTAAAGTTGACATTCAGCGCAGGTACAGAGTGGAGCAGTTGACATTCAGCGCAGATGCTCAGTGGAGCAGTTGACATGATCCAGAATTAGCTTGTTTTTGAGTGTTTTCAGGTGGAGAACTGATATTTAGTGCTGTGGTTTGCTGACCTTGTTCCTCTAGGGGTAGGAACAACATGTTTAGGGACTTTGGATCCCTCAGATTATTGACATTTCATGCTTCATGCTGTAAGGCACAAAAATGTCTATAACAGTTGCCCCCTAAAGTATGAGGTCGTTTATCGGGTGAAATGCTTTATCAGGAGGATCCGAAGTTCATTCAATCGCTGAGAGGTGACCTGTAATAAAATACAATACAATACATTATTTTTCATTCTGCTTTCATGATCTAGCTGAGGCGGGCATTCCCATGCTCAGCTTTATAAATTCATTTTGGTACATAGAACAGACGATCGTCTGATGGTAGACTAATAATTCTCTGCTGAAATTATCATCCTTTGAGTAGGATGATCATCTGCTGCAATGATGTACATGTCAAATGTATTTATGTTTCCTGAATATATATCGCAGCCCGGATGGATGAAACTAGATCCGGGGTCTTCAAACTCGTTCGATCTTCACTCTAAGTACAAGTCGATCCATGTGAGAATTGCGCTGAAGTCGAACATGGAACGACATCGCTTGATTACCGGTCAATAATGTAAACCGTTAACAAGCGCGAGAGGAATCACCGATAATGATAATGACCCTCAAGGTACTGCAGTACAATTCACGTGGTGTGAATAAAGGACTTGGCGTCGAACACCACGCAAAATCTTCTGGTCGAAGGTCATTGAAGTATACCTTTCGCCGGAAGTGAGAAACTTGCCATTGAGGTATGCAAGTTTCAAAGTACTGAGGGGGGTGTTCCTAGATCAACTTCTTGGATACTGAGCTGAAGTCGACAAGAAGCGATCCATCAAAGGAGGGCCTTAATGAATCCCACATCAGTGACACGGAACGGAGCTAATGATTTTAGTGGAGGTGAAAACAATCTGTGAAATATGATTCAGGGTGGCAATCATGGGTGGATGAAGGATAATGTATGGCAGTGGATGGGACACGGTTGACTCTTTCCGAACAACATCTCTTGAACATATAACGACACTGATGCGATGGATCGGTAGCATTACCCCAAATGTGGATGGTTTGGCGAGGACCATGGTGATGAGACCGGTGAATGAAACAACCCAACCCGATGTGATACGGAGGAAAAGTGTCATGTTCAAGAGCGACTTGCTACCATTAAAGCTTTGAGGTTCTCCCAATTTTTCCCCAGTCATTTCTGACCAGTACCTCTTTATTTTTGTCAAGCTTGAGGAGGATAACATATGCTTGTTCTATAACCTGCCCTTCGGGAAAGCCCATCGCTATGTTTTAACGAGCCTAGCGATAGGGAAACTCGTTCTCGTCTAAAGACAAGTTTGTCGCTATTTAATCATTTTAACGAGTCTAACGACAAAGAAAACTCGGTCCTTTTCATTTTTAGAGAGTCTGAAAAGGTACAGAAAGTTAACTCCAAAATTCCTTTTTCGTCATCTAATCCCTTAAGTCTGAAAAAGTATAAAACAATACAGAAGGGATGAGTTTTCGATAACTTTAACGAGCCGAATAAAACAAGCGCTCGACCTTTTTGTGTAATAATCCCTCAGGTCCAAAAAGATTAAAATCTAGAGGAGGGATAGCTCTTCCGGTCACTTTAACGAGCTGGAAGGCCAAAACTCGGCAAACTTTTCATATTTTACGAGTCAGGAGAAAAGAGCTCAAAGAAGACTCGTCTTTTGAGGAACGAGTGATAAACAGGGATAGCAGCAGATTCCAGGTACAGGTTGGAATTTTCCAATCACGGCAGTGTCACAAGGATGGCTAAGTGAAATCACTCTTCGCAGCTGTTCCTCAAAATGGGTAAACAATCATATGGGGGTGAACGATCGGCCAAATGGAATGGAGGTGGCAGGTGCAAACACGACCAAGGCTTTTTATGGCTAATAAATTTACGATCACAATGGTTATTTACCGGAATAGGTTCATTTTTTAATGAGCTTAAACTCTGGAGGAAACTCTTGCTCAATCTTATGTTTATTTTTTAACGAGCATGAACTATGTGCTAAAACTGCTCGGATCTCGCTTTTCTATTTTTTAACGAGCATAAATTCCGCGGTAAAACTGCTCGGTAATACCAGTCATAAGATAAGAATGTCTCCTGTGAGATCTCTATTTTTTATAGAGCTTCATCTTCACTAAGCTTTGCTCCCTCTCATCCTTTCTTTATGCAAGTTCGGAAACGGCTAATCCCAAAAACAGATAAATAACCACTCTTAGCTTACACTCCAAAAGGTTTGCATGCCCCCAGGTATAAAGTACAATTTCAAGGCTGCCCCTACTTATCCGATAAAACATTCGTTTTAAAGGGTGAGGCTTGCCTCTTTCTGGTTACCCAAAGATTGTTTTGTTAACACCATCAAACGAAAACATTTCTTCGGCACTGTCTACCGAAGTAGACAATGGTGAATGACCTTTGTCAAACAAGTAACCTTAACAAAAGAATCCTGTTCTAGAACAACCCCTCTTCCATCCACGGACGGGGTACGGACTAGTCATATTCTTTCGCGGAAATTCTACCTTATGCCCAAGGTTTCTTCTGCCCGAAGCAGACCAGGATGCATGCCCCCTGGGTTCCAGTCCCATCTTTCCGAATCACTCGCACTCATCGGGAAGGAGGACTGGGGGTGGAGACATTTCTTGGGTGAATAGACCATTGAGGGTTGGTATGTGACTATTTGCGATGCGTGATCCCGGAAATGAAAGTTGGTCTACGAGCTTGACCATTCTTCCTTCGTGTGGAAAACACATTACTCTAAAGAGTGAGGAGACTATAGCTCCCATGCAATATATATAGTCTCGTCCAAGGAGTAGGTTATAATCCAAGGGTCCTTGAACAACCATCACGTTCATTTGAACGGTCTTCCCTTTCAATGTAACAGGCACATTGGGGAGGATCCCTAATGGTCGACTGGTTCCTTTATCAAAACCCGAGAGATTTCTTATCTCAGGTAAAAGCTCCGGGTAACCCAGTGCTTTCCAAGCAATAGAGGAAAGGATACTCACAGATGCCCCTTCATCAATGATAGTGCCGGCCATTACCATTCTATAAATTTGGACTATGATTCTGAATGGTATACTGGCTGGCAACCGGGGTCTGCCTAGTTGGTTCCAATCAAAGGACACAACCAGGTTGCTTGGTGGTGGGACCGAATACACGGCCGGATATGACCCTGACGATGTTCCTTCCTGCGATAAAGGAATGGGCGCATTGCCCTGATGCTCATCAGAATCTGTGTTGATGAAAAGAATCTGGATGGTGTCATCCTTATTCTCTTCGGTGAGGGTGTCATTTGAAGATGAATCTTCAGTGACGGTGTCATTTGAGGATGAAACCTCTGAAGGAAGAACCGGGTCAACTGCCGTATCGACCTTTAGACTTTCGTCTGGTCTGGATTCAGTAGGTTCATTTTCAATGACTGACGCTTCAGCTGACCACTTGAGCGGGCCAGCTGTATTTTCAACCAACGAAGGACTTGGCACGAGTTTTTTGTATCCAGGAGGAAGCCTCAACGGTGAAACCGGGCGATCTTCCAAAACTCTCTTCGCTTCGTCTAAGAAGGGACAACGGTGGATGGCGTGATCGCCTTCACACAGTCTGCAAGGGGATCTTGCTCCCCTTCTTTGTCTTGAACCTTCACTTTCGCTGGTTGACGGTAAGCATTCAACATGGCTATCAGAGGTTGATGCTCCCGAATTGTGCAAACGAGGTGACCAGTCCCTTAGTATCCGGGGAATACAGGGACAATCTCTATGGAAGTGGTCTCCTCTACATATGACACATGGCGATTTAGGCCCGGTCTGTGCTGTGTGTGGATTTTTGTCAGATGTCTTTTGCTTGCCCCCAGTCGCCTTAGGCTCCTTCTTCTTCTTCTCTTTCTTCTTCTTCTCCTTCTTCTCCATGGGAGCTTGGCTTTTGCCGGCTCTACCTTGCGAAGATGAAGGATTGGAGGAAGAGTTATAGGAAGTAGAAGGCTGGTGGGCAGCTCTAGACTCATCTAACTGTTGACTCGACTGTTCAGGAACCATGGTGTTCTGAACTACATTGGTTGAGAATAGCCAAATTGGCAGGCCAATTGTCAGTCCTGGAAGCGACAATGTGGCCATGTGGGGCGCACCAACTTCTCCCCAAGAGGAGAAAGGACTAGGATTTCCATCATGTGGAATTCCTTGGTTGGGGCGTTCCATGTTCTCAACCTATAGATCAACGCAGGAATAGGAGGTGATTATGTTCCGTTTAAAATAAATTTTATAACGACGCTTTAGACACAACTTGCTTTTTCACTTTTTAAGAGTCGAGAAAAAGCTAAAGATGACTCTAGTCTCCTTCGATGTTTTAACGAGCCCGAAGTGACAAATGCTCGGATGGACTTTTTCAGTTATAGAGTTTGAAAAAGGCCAAAAGAAACTGCTCTGGAGTTCTAGGCAGAGGGTGTGCCAAACTTTTCGCAAAACCACAGAATACGTTTTACGGTACGGGTGGTCGATCTTCGTGAATGCTGTGTTCACTGCATTGCGATCAGTAGGGCGGCCGACACGGTTTCCTATGGATAAAGGCTTTGTTCCTATAGGGGTCTCCCAATATATACGCGACGGTACGTGGGAGCACAAGTCCGTATTGATACTTATCGCTTCACCGTAAAGGAATCACCCAACCACTCAACGCCAAGATATCACGTTTAACGACGCCGGAACACGTCTCTAGCTTAGACCTCTATGTGTTTGCGTTATGTTTCAATGCGTTGTTATGTAAATTCAATTTATTTTAAGGTTGATCTTGTTTAGCAGTTTGCCTTTATGGATCACCACGAGATGTATAGTAACACTCCTAAATGTAGTCTAAGATGATAAGCAAGCTTTTCAATCTTTCAACTTTGAAAATCTTAACTACTGAGGGAAAAGAAAGACAACATCTTTTCACACAGATCATAGAGCACACACTAATGCACTTTTTCTTAAATCAACATGCAAACCGTCATAATGCACATGCACAATGCAAGTATTTCTTTTCTCTTTCTTAATGTTGATGTAATACAAAAAGAAAGCTGTTGTATAATTTCGAATTCAATTTCAAGTGAAAGCAAACAAGCTTGTCCAAAATCAAAAGACACCTTAAGATTTACTTGTTTCAACACTAGAAATATATAAATTCAAACCATATGACGAAAGCAAAAGCTCAATCAGCTATGAACAGCAAATAAACTAACTCTTAAGATCAAAACGACACTTAATCACAGGTCTAGATCTAAGAGGCCACAGCAAGACTAGTTCACTTTCGTTATGGGAAACTGCAAATGATACAAGAAATACACAAAGAACAAACACAGTTTCTTTATACAACCGAGGTGGAATAGTGGCAAGGAAAGTTGGTTTCAGATAGGTACATTGACTGGTAACAGGCTGCAAAAACAAGGGTGAAAACAGGGCAATAAACAGGAGGGAACCCCAGTAGCACTAGGCAAAACTGGTCCAGCGCAGGTAGTACACTGGCAGTTTGACCTTCAGCGCAGGTAGCCCCTTCGGGAACTGCGCTGAAATGCAGACTGCCTTCACAGCACCTGCACTGAAGAGACAAACTTTCGTTTTTCTCAGTTTCCGGGTCACAGATTGCTCAAAAATTCACAGTTTTTGGCCAAATCAGAAGCTATCAGTCAAGTACACACTAAGGGATGAAAAGGAGGATGAAAAGCTATCACTAAGAGCTATTTAGAGTCCTTGTGGATCAGCTCTTCAAATCATAAACTTGCCCAGAAACTGAGCTAGAGTAGCTGCCCTCTACTTTGCATTTGAAAGATCCAAATGCAGTTCGATTCGGTACTCCCTGTGTTTATGAAATGAATAGCAAAAAACACAAACAACCAACAAGATACGATCCCCAGCGGAGTCGCCAATTTGTTGTTGGGAAAAGTATCCAATACGGAATGACCCTATCCCACTCTAAGGGTGATAGTACCTCAGCAACAATCAAAGCAAAGCTATTCGAGATTACTTCTTTATGAGATGTAAGAGAGAGGAGAAAGAGATCCACTAACCGTTATCTTCCGCTAATGATTGATCCAATCTTCCCTCTTGGCTGCTTGCTCCCAGCTCCTTGCTCTTTCACTGGCCCAGCTACACAAAGATCCTGCAAAAAGGCAAGAGAGGGAAACTACAAGAAGCATACATTCATAATTGATTCAAGGATTAGAATAAATCAAATACACAAGTATAACAATACACCATTGAGACACATGCATATAGAAGAACCTCAAATGCTTTATTAATGGAAGAAGTAAAGTTCTGAGAGTGTTACAACCATAAGAGGCCCAATCCAGCAACACCTCCCAGCAGAAAGAAATCTCCTCTTCACCTCCTTCAAGCAAATCACCCAATAGTTCTATACTCAAACCAACAGCACTTCCTTACATTCACAAGATTCCAGCCTCCCTAGACCTCATGAGAGAGATCTATATATAGGATATTTGGAGAAAGGATGAGTCAGCTTGAGCTTGGCATGGAGCTGACTAGTGTCCTCTCCCACTTCAGTTATTCTTCAGTTCTTGAGTCCACTTGGAGGTTCTTGCTTCCACTTGGAGATCTAGATCCTCTTACTCATCACAAGGCGAATTCCTGATCCAAGTGTCATTTTGGAAGCTTCCTGGGCATTGACACATTGAGGAATGACTGTGCCACTTGGCCAAACTCGCCTAGCGCAGGTAGCCTTCATTAAAGTTGACATTCAGCGCAGGTACAGAGTGGAGCAGTTGACATTCAGCGCAGATGCTCAGTGGAGCAGTTGACATGATCCAGAATTAGCTTGTTTTTGAGTGTTTTCAGGTGGAGAACTGATATTTAGTGTTGTGGTTTGCTGACCTTGTTCCTCTAGGGGTAGGAACAACATGTTTAGGGACTTTGGATCCCTCAGATTATTGACATTTCATGCTTCATGCTGTAAGGCACAAAAATGTCTATAACAGCATGAAAGCTACATTGAACAATATGCTCAAGATATAGATTTTAAGAATGTATATGCAACTTTATGTCATGGAAAAAAAGTAGAAGAATTGGATTATTATGTTAAGGACCAACTCTTGTATAATTTGGGAAAGCTATGCATTCCATAAACTAAAAGAGTTAACATAGTTAGGGAAGCACATACTTCTCTGATATCAGGTCACTTTGGTGTAAGTAAAACAGTTGCACAACTGCAAAGATTCTGCTATTGGCCTAAAATGCATGAAACAGTTTCTAGATATATTAAAGGGTGTACCATGTGTGCTAAAAGCAAGCCCAGCAATAGAAAACTGGGCTTGTACACTCCACTTCCAGTTCCTTCTCGTCCTTGGGAAAGTGTTTCCATGGATTTTGTTTGGGGATTGCCAAAATCTAGAAAAGGTCATGACTATTTGTATCTTATTGTGGATAGGTTCGGCAAAATGTGTATTTTAATACCTTGTAATAAGCAGATTATAGCTGAACAAATAGAAAAGTTGTTCTTTCAGCATGTCTGGGTGCATTTTGGGTTACCCACTTCCATAGTATCTGATTGAGACTCCCGATTTGTTGGGAAGTTTTGGTCAAGTCTGTGGGAATTTATGGTCACCAGGACAGTGGTCCAGTTGCTCAAGGGTTATTGCAACAAGCATCCCAAGCTTTGGGATGAACATTTATGTTATGTGCAACATGCTTACAACCACGCTAAGCATTCTTCTACACAAAGATCTCCTTTTGAGACTTGTTTTGGTTTTATACCAAGGTCTCCCTTGGATTTTTTCTTTGAAAAAGACATAGCGGTTGATGGACACAGCGATGTGGACAAAGCAACAAGGTTCATTGAACAGATCCAAGAAATTCATCAGGGAGTCCAGGAACAGCTGGAAAAGAGCCAAGCCAAGTACAAGGCAAGGCATGATAAGCATCGGATGGAGCATACCTTCCAAGTTGGTGTTCAAGTCTGGTTGTATATCAACAAAGACAAAATGCAAGGTGAAGGAAAGAATTTGAAGCCAATATGGTATGGGCCTTTCAAGGTACTTGAGAAAATTGGTGAGAATGCTTTCCGCCTTGATTTGCCAACTTACATGCACATCTATTCAGTGGTAAATGCAGAAAATTTAATACTATTGGGCCTTCATTAATTGAAGATCCTGAAGAGCAAATTCAATTGCCTTCTATTGATGATCTGTTGCCTGAATATCTCAATGAGTTGTAGGAAGATACAGTTCTGGACAGGAAGGTGAGAACCACGCGTAGAGGGGATGTTGAGTACCTAAGAATTGGACTCAAAGGTTCAAAAACCAGCAGTGCAAAATGGATAGAGATTAGGCAAGTGAGGACACTGTATCTTCACTTGAGCGATGCTTGAAAACCAACTTTTAGTGGTCCAAAATCCTTTTTCAATGGGAAGGCATGATCCAAAATGGATCCATTTACGCTCTAAGTCTTCAAAAATCCTCTAAAAGATCAAAAGTATCACATAATCAAACCTTCACAAAACATCGTAAAACGCTATCGGGAGCCAAAAACACAAAGAAGGTGTTGAAAAATAGAGTAGCGGAGGCTTGAACAATGAATGCACAGTAGCCATCAGATCTGGCCAATCAATAGTCCAGATCTGATCGGCGAATCGCAATCGGCAATGGAAATCAGCAGACATCGGTGGAGACTATACAAATGTTGCGATAGCGATCAGCGGGGTCAACGAGGACCGTCAATCAAGCACGCAGATCGACGGCCCACATTGCATCACAGGATCGCTATCGAAAATACAAAGAGCACTTACAATGGCCCGGGGCATGAGTGATATGCAATTGCGATTAATCGCACCGCGATATCGCAATTGGAGAAACACAATCGAGTGAGGCTTATACACATGTATATGTGCGATGCGATTAGCCTAACTTGATGGATATGTAAACATTATTGCATAAGCTTTGAGATCCACCGAAAGGCATTTTTTAATGTGTTTTTGTATATTTCATTATTAAACAAAATACAAAGAAATAACGCCAATGCGATAAAACCTGGACCCGAAGGGGTTTGGGAATGAAAATACATAATATTTGAAATCCGTCATAAGCCATTTTTGCGGTATTTTCACAGTTTTAATGTATTTCTAAAATACAAAGGGACAGGCCATTTGCGACATGCGATAGCGACTCACAGGCGGACCCGATAGGAGAATAGGACATGATTATGAATATTTGAAGTCCAGATGAATAGTGTTTTGGCAGATTTTCACAGTTTGAATGCATTTCTTTGTGTTAACAGAAAGTGGCCATTTCAGGGATTTCAAAGGCCTGATGCACTCATCTGTTGCAGAATAGGTGGCCACCTCCCCTTAATACATTATGCAATGATTGGTTAACGCTAGAAGAGGGATTCGAGTGGACAGAGGACAAGAGGCAGAAAGTCGAGAAGCAGAAATGAATAGGTAGAGCAGTTTGGCTTTAAATCCATAGAAAACAGAACACAGAGGGTGGCAGTGCCAAGATAGAGACAGAGAGTGATTGAGAGAGTCTATGTACTCAGAGAAGCTTGAGAGGTTCAAGCAAACTCTTGCTGTTGTATTTGTTGTGTGTTGAGTCTCAAATTAGCTCATACTAAACTATGTTTGAAGGCATAATAGAGAGGTCACCACTGAAGGCTGGACTAGGAGATGTAGCCTAGGAGTATTGGGTGAACTCCTTATTAAATTTGTTGTGTTTATGTGTGTTTTCTATTATTCTTCTCTACTGCTTCATTGTCTGTGTATTTCGCTATCTTATTGATCCATTGCATAAAATAACATAGGAAAATCCATGCACATGAGTCTGTAATACCTTATTAATTATTAATATCTCATTTTTAGATCATGGGTCAATGCTGCCAATTCATTTAGTGTCGCCGACATGTTCAAGAGAAGTCACTCAGTAAAATTCATCCTTTGCAATACTCATAAACCTTCATTTTCATGACCGTTATTCCTGAACCTTGTGTCTTCAGTCACATTCTGTCTCCAAAATCATTACACTTGTTTCATGTCATTGATGTGGGATAAATCAAGGCCCTCCTATGACGAGTCGCTTCTTGTCGACATCAGCACATTATCCAAGAAGTTGACTTGGAAACACCCTTCCAGTACCTTGAGGCTTGCATACACCAATGGCAAGTTTCTCACTTCCAGCGACAGGTTGACATCACTGGCCTTCGACCAAAAGACTTTTGTATGGTGTTTGACATCAAAACATTTATTCACACCATGCATAATATACTACAGTACCTTGAGAATCATTATCATTATCGGTGATATCTCTTGCGTATGTTAACGGCTTACATCATTGGCCGGTAATCAGACAGTTTCTTTCCATGTTCAACTTCAGATCACATATTCACATGGTTAGACTCGTACTTGAGTGAATGATTGGACAAGATAGAAGACCCCAGATCTAGTTTCATCCATCCGGCTGCGATTTCAGGAGAGTACTAAATCATATGTTCAATGGCTTTACACTGATAGTCATCCTATCATGGGTCTAAATCTGTAGACGACTATCTATATACATGTAATGAAAATTTTATATGTTGAGTATGGATATGCCTTCCCTCAGCAATTCATGAAAAGTTCAAAATATCATGATGTTATGTATTGTAATCGATGCAGGTCACCGTCCGCTTCAATTCCTCTCCGTCACATCGTAAAGCATATCACTCGACATTATCATTTTCGACTTCATGCTTTAGGGGGCAACTATTACAGGTCTATTTGGGCACATCACTCCCGACATTCAGATTAGTACAATTAGGGCTCATCAAACCCTAATTCAGTTGTTACATGCCCTAGACAATTCATCACATTGAATGCTTCCTTCCATGAAATCTTCCTAGCCTGAAGCCTTGCTGAAATGCCTCCTTGGAACACCAGCGTAGCCTTGGTCAGGGGTAACTGTGCTCAGAGAAGGAAGGCCCATTCTGGCCTGCACTACAGTGCACTTAGGCCCTCTTTGACCTACACTGGGTGAGATTGAGCGAAATTTTCTTAGGGTTCTGGGAATATTCCTTGATTCAAAATGATTATATAAGGATACCATCTCTTATCTCCTCCTATGAGCTCGAAATTGGATAGGCTAAGGATCCATTAACCTTCTATCCTCTCATCCCTTGCTCCATGGAAGCTAAATCTAAGTTTGGAAGGCCAATCAATACCCTCATTTATGACAAAACCACCTCCATTTCCTATAAATTGAGCACTCATCATAGTGATCAGGGGCTAGAATCTGAAGTTTGTAAGGAAATATTGTTGGTTTGAGAATTGAGTTCATGTCAAGCAAATGTTATGTTGCTAGATTGGTGTGTTTTTGATGTGGTGAGGGTTGGACTGAATCTGGAGGAGTGGCACAAGATCGAACTATATTGGGTGATACTCTTCCTTCTACATTAATAAAGAGTTTATACCTTTTCTCATATTCTTTTTCATATCTATGATGATTATGTGTTTCAATGTCTTCGATTCCATTGGTTTATAATATATAGATCATGTATGCTTTGATCATTTATTGTTTTGGTTTCTGTTGATACAGGTACCAATTGAGCAGGTTTAGTTCAAGTGGGAGCGACGAGAGCGATTCAAAGGGGATTAAGGAAGCGAAAGACTACAAGTAAGTTCCTTCCTCTCATCTATCTACTATAAGAAAAGGTTAAACTAATTTCTTTTTTTTGTTCTAGGTGTAGCTACCCACCTAGAGCAAATGTGTTTATCAGTAGATGCAAATTCCATATAACACTCCACCAGTGCAAAATCTGTACACTCAACTAGTATACAATTAATGTTACAGAAGCCTTGTCTCCTCCGCTCTAGTTGGGAAATTCGAATTCCTTGCATGTCTAGACTATTTTTGGGTTGATTGATCAGTTAAATGACACAAATATGAGTTAGATAGCAGTCTAGCTCCATAACTGACCTTCAACTAACTCTATTAATTACTATAGGCCAATTAAGTAAGTACAACTGAAAATAACTAAACTAGATTGCTAAAATTTACAAATCAACACATGCACAATTGAACTCCAAGCCCACTAACTCGAATTTTCTAATCTAACTGAGTGAAAAGAGCCATGTCATACTAGTTAATTTCTTCCAACTTGTCTTGCTGATGTGGAAATTCGATTTACTCTATTTGACTAAGGCTAAAGTCAAGTTTAACCTTTTTTGCTACACTTTCTAACAATGGAAGAAGATACAAGAGGGAGAGTGAATTAGTTAAGGGAGATCAAGCTACCTAGTTGTAGTAATTCGGAAAGGGCGTGGTTCAAGCCAGATAGAGAGAATTTTAGAGAGGAAGCAGTAGATAATTTGAGTAAAATATTTTTGGATATTTTCCAACATTTCTCCAGTGCAATAGTAGCGGGAAATAGGAGGTTGAATTATGTACATAGAAGGCCATAGAAGCTAGTGAAAATAGCTAGAAAACCCAATGTAAGTTATAGGATAGGGTTCATTTTAGTATTCAGAGGTCGAGAGATCATCCAGGAGGTGGAGTGAATATTTTCCAGGGGTAGAGGGAGGTTAGACAACTCACTTGGAGCCAGTTTACAGGTAATGCAAGTTATTCCAGGCTAGCAAAGCACATTTTTGGTAGAGTCCAAGTTTTCAATGAGTGCAAGTAGACTAGTGGAGGCCCAGTTGATTTGCAAAGGGAGAAAATTATCTCCCAGATATTTTTCCAGTATATATGCCCAAGGATTACTAGTTGGGCATCCAAATTATTGTACTCTCATAATTTACTGCATAATAATAAAATAAACGCTTATCTATTGCACCAATTTTCCCTTCGGGGTTTTCCCGTAGACGTTTAGTCCAAAAAATTGTGTTTCTTTTTATGCATGTACATTTATTTCTCAATTCCTGATTTTATAATCTGCAGTGTATTTTTATTGTTGAGAATGAATCAATGATTTATTCGTTATTTGTTGTAAACAAGTAAATTTTTAATCAGTTAGAATAATAAACTCCAATTGGAGCATTTAAGGAATTCTTGTAATGATGGGTTGTGATGATTGCCTTGGTTACACGGTATGGGTGTGAAACCTCATAGGGGATGTGATGTACATTCTCACCCTCATGGGGGGCATGAAAAAAGGAATTTGTCATACGAATAAGGTGAGCAAGGAATGATGGTTACGATGTGCTGCAAAGGGCACTACTTTGGTGTATTTTCGTCATGATGGCATCTAGAACAAGGTGGGAGAATATGAAAATGAGAATGAGGTTCCTATTTGTGGGAATCCCTATGATTGGCTACATTTTATTCTTCTAATATCATGACGATCCACTACTAGAGGATACAACCAGTGATGGAAGAAGTGGAGTAGCCAAAGGAGGGATATTGGAGGAGCATAAACCTTCATTTGTCGAACATAGTCTTCTTTTGAGCTAGAAGAGATATAAATAATTTGGTTAACATGATTGTTTACATGTAGATGATTATAACCTCGAGGAAGGGATACTGTGGGTTGAATGAGAGTAAGCAAAGTGTCATGATACCAAGATAAATCTGGAGAATGATGAGTGTAGTGGCCATACACACCACATATGGAACATACATGGTTTTTACACAACCCGTGAAGTCGTGAGTAGCCTTGTGGGTGAGGACTAGACTAAATGGAAGCTAATTTAAGAGTCTCTTGAATGACTGGTAGCTCAGGATAGAGATTTGTATTGTGTACAATGACACCACAAATGGAACATGAATGATGAGGATTGAATAATGATTGTAGTGATGTTTTTGTATAATAACTATTTGGAAGTGCCTCCAGGTTTTGCGGAACCTTTCCCCGAATCCTTCATCTAGTATTGTAGGAGTTATGGAAGGAGGTTTGGGTGTGGAAGGGTTTGAAGGTTGCAAAGTGGATGGTGTTGTTTTGGAGTAGTTAAGAACCATATGCACATATTATTTTAGAGGGCTATCTGATGGTGACACATACCACATTGGAATTCCAAGAGTGATACCAGGGACTGTAAAATTATCCATTACAGGGTGTTCTACTCGACCTGGTATAAGACATGGAAAAGGAACTTGAAGGAAAGGAGGATCATTAGTGCCAAAATGAGGACTCGCTATGGGGGGTGGAATTATTGTAGGAGGATCCAAAGTATAGGCAACTTCATTGGTGCACGAAGGACCATTCTTGTACGTGGGAACCGCCATAGGGGGTTTTGGAACTGAGGGAGTCACTTCGTTGTTTGAAGGACTTTCTATGTTGTTTGATGAAGGACTTTCTATAGGAGTTAATGGAACTGTTGCAGGGGGTTCAGAAATAGGGGAAGTCTCTTCAATGTTTTTGAGATGATCAAATGTCAATACCATACACATAAATAGTTGAGAGTTTGACAATATGCAAGTAGGACAATTAGGTTAGTATCCAACTAAAGTGTACTCTTTGAAAATTCCAGGTCCAATATCTTGTATAGGAAAAGTAGCCGAGTGGTTCCTGACAATGGGAAGGATATTTTCATTGTTGATGGAGGGATGAGCACCATAATAAGTGAGCTAGTCAACAGTAAAAACACATTCGTCAAGGGGAAACATCATGACATGAAATACGGAAGAAGAGATCACTTTCATTGCATACTTCGTCCTAATAAGATATTATAATCTAAAGGGGCACCCATTACCTTAATGTCTACAAGGACTTTCTTCCCTTCCAATTCAACTATTGCATTATTTTATACCTTGTGGGGTTTAGATGGTCTTCTATCATATGCTCCTAATGGGATATTGGAAGAATTGAGTTCAGGAGAATCTAACCTCTTCCAAACATGTGACATGATGCATGTAGATGCACCTCCATCTACAATGTAATGATGGATGATAAGGTTGTAGATGGTAACTGACAACTAGAAAGAAAATGTGAATGGTATATGTGGTTCAAATTATCAAGATCAAATGTCATTAAGTGTGAATTATTGGGGTATATCGCACCCAAAATGTTCAAAAATGCCTTGCGCTAGCTAGGGAAACATTGAAAAGCTTCAAGACAAGACATGGGCATAGGTGACTATGTCAAGCCATCAATGATGTTATATTGTTGAGAATCCCTAGTATGAGGTTTATGTACATTTCATCGATTGGTAATTCTAGGAATTCATGGTGCATGGTTTGGGCACAAGATATGCAGCAAGACATTCGTTTCAAGGATATGACCCTCATTATCAGGAGGAGGGGGAGATGGTGGGTAATTCAAATTTCAAGTTTGTAGAAAAACCTAATTTAGTTGCATGAAAACATTTTAGTAAGGTGGATTCATAGATTGAGATATGGATGTCGCATCTTACTGTTGGGCCATGCCCTGGGAAGGAAATGGATTATGTAAGACAACAGTGGAGGGTTTTGGTTGACCCTAAGGAGGAGAAACTTTGTTAGGTCCCTATACTACTAATCTAGCCCCTTATTGTTATTGTTAGTATATCCCCATTATTATTATTTTTGTGCCCATGTAGTCCCCATATTATTATTGTGCCCCATAGAAGCCCACTATTGTTATGTTTGTTCCCTTACATTATTACCCTTACCTTATTATTGTTAAGTAGGCTCTTATTATATTATGGCCCCTTAGACTCCTATATATAGAAAGGAGTTCTTGTCATTTGAATCATCGAAGAATTATTCATTTATGTAATGTAAAGGAGGTTTCCCCCTTGAAGAGGATTTTTTTAATTTGTTGACCTATCCTTTTATGAGCTCGCTCCATAACATTTGGTATTAGAGCTTTGGATTCTAGGGTTTCACTGCTGCAAATAGGTCATCATGGAATTTTTGCTATAATGTTTTTTCTACGAATGTTAAAAAGCTTAAATTTTTACCTCAAGGAGCCGAAATCTTGGTGAACATCCTGTAAAAATTTCATGTCTTGGTTTGCTAAATTTTTGGAGATATGGTCCGAAGAAGTTAGGGTTTTTTCATGCTCCAGAATTTTGTCTCAGATAGGTGACCTTGGGAAAATCATCATATATTCCTCTACGATCATTGGATTTAAATTTCATAAAAAGTGGTCGAAATTAAACGGACTATAGTATATTTTGTATTGTTTTCAGGGTTGAAGGTTAAAAAAGTGACATGTGGCACTCCGTACAAGTTTTCTCTAATGAACCAATCCATAATCACATCATCATGGGAGATTGGACATAACTTTACCTTGAAGAATCAAACTTTGGTCTGACTTGTGGCATTGGAAAGAAGACGCAGAGAGCTACCACAAGAACGAATTTCAGATGTTGGAGATCTGAAATTACAGAGATACAATAGATTCAATATCAAGCTTCTACAAAGCCAGAAAAAGGTGTGTATTTTTTTTAAAAATTGGCATAATTTTTGTCTGAAAAATCAGGTTGAAGTGATTCAATGGGCATAGTAAAGCATAAATATCATTGTTTAATTCCATAATGACTCGAAGCAAGAATTGAAACACCTAGTAAGAAACTAGAAATATCTACTATGATGCATGAAGAAGAGGAAGAAATGCAACATGATATATCAAAATTACGAGACCAAGTGCAACAAATTTCACTCTCCCAAAGAGTAACCAAAAAAGAAATGGAAGATAAGATAGATGGTTTGAAGAATGGTATGGAAGCTAAGATGGATGGTATAGAAGAGAAAATGAAAGGCAATATGGAAGAATTGAAAAATGGTTTAAAAGAGGACATCAAAGGTTTGAAGGAAGGTTTAACAAAGTTGCTACAAGAAATGCTTCCTAATGGTGAAAAACTATTAGATGAAAATCATGAAGAGAAAAAAATTAATTTTAATCATGATTCCATAGACTCTAACTTTGGATTGAAGACACACCATATTCCAAATATCGATATGAAGAAATTTGATTACAAGGATCCGGTAACAAGGATACTACAGATGGAGCAATATTTTGATCTCCATAATGTGCAACTCACACAAAAAGTACACATTGCAACTTTATATTTAGAATCCAATCACTTGTATGGTATCGATGGCTTTATTTTCATAAACCACTTGTCACTTGGTCAAATTTAACGAAGGAAATTATAGCACATTATGAGGATACAAAGAGAAACACATTCTTTAGCCAATTGATAAATCTCAAACAAAAGGGTTCAATGGCAGAGCACATTGAGGACTTCCAAAAATTGAATATCAGGGTAAATGATATTCCAGAGGAGCATAAGATTAATGTCTTGATAGGGACCTTAAAGGATAACATCCAACATGAGGTTCTCCTTTGGGAACTTGATTCATTGGAGAAAGAATTTGTGGCAAGAAAAGTTGAAAGAAAAATTACGGCAACAAGGAAGTCTACCACTCACCACTATAAATATGTAAGTGTTGTTGCTCCTAGCCTTCCACAACCTATAAGGTTGACACCACAAAAATTGGAGGAAAAAAGAGCAAAAGGGATATGTTACAATTTTGATAGAAAATAGACTAAAGGTCATAAGTGTGCTGAGAATAAATGATTTTACATAGATTTTGAAGAGGAGGAAGAAAAGGAACAAGAAACATTAAAATAAGAGGATATATACTAGGAACCAACCCTAGAAAAATAATAAATGAATCCGACCATATCTTGTAATGCATTGGTAGGAATTACCACTCATCAAACTCTTAATATAGAAGGACATATCAATAATAAAAAGATAACAGTGTTTATTGATTTGGGTAGTACCCATAATTATATTAATTATAAGATAGCCAAGGAATTGAATTGCTTCCTATATCCAACACTAGAGTGTCAAGTGATGGTTGAAAATGGAGGAACTATAAATTGCTTTGGAAAGTGCCATAATATCAAGTTATCCACGGGGGAATATGTATTGAATATTCCAATGCTTTCAATTCCAATGGGTGGTGCTGAAGTTGTACTAGGATTCCAATGGTTACAATCTTTGGGGATGATAGATTTTAATTTTCAAGAAGTTTTCTTGAAATTTTTTTGGGAAGGAAAGGAAGATGAATTAAAGGGTATCATGGGGAAACCAGGAAATATAATCGGCTCTAATGGCATGGCAAAGCTTCTAAATAAATAACAACAGGGCGTAATTGCACAATTATGCTCACTAGAAGTTCAAACATTGAAATTATTTATTTCTCCAAATCTCCAAAAAGTCTTGGACAATCATTCCAAGGTATTTGAGACTCCCAAAGGCCTCCCACCTATTCATGATCATGATCATTGTTAGGTCCCTATAATAGTAGTGATTCCCCCATTAATATTATCATTGTAGCCCTTATTGTTATTTTTGTGCCCCTATTATCCCCATATTGTTATTATTGTGCCCTTATATTATTATTGTTAGGTCGGCTTTGGTTATATTGTGACCCCTTAGACTCCTATATATAGAAAGGAGGTTTTTTCATTTGTATCATCCAAGAATTGCTCATTTTTGTAATGTAAAGGAGGTTTATCCCTCAAAGAGGCTGATTTCTAAGTTTTTGATCTATATTTTCTATCTTTTTGTGAGCTGGTTTCATAACATTTGGTATTAAAGCTTTGGATTCTAGGCTTTCACTGCTCCAAATAGGTCATCGTGGCGTTTTTGCTATAAATATTTTGTTGTGGTGTTTTAGAAGCTAAACAAAAAACCCATTTGAGCCGAAATCACGTTGAACCTCCGGTCCAAATTTCTAATCTTTTCTCGCTATATTTTTGGAGTTATGATCCAAGGAAGTTAGGGTTTTTATAGGATCCCGAATTATATCTCAAATAGGTGACCTAAGGAAAATTGTCATAACTTGTTTTCTGAGCATCAGATTGAAATTTTGTAAGACGTTACAAAAATAGGATGGCATGTATTTTTCTTTGTATCGGTTTCAAGTTCTAAGGTCAAAACAATGACACGTGGCACTTCATACAAGTTCTCTCTACTGAACTAGTCTATAATCAGGTCATCGTGGGAGATTTGGCATAACTCTTCCTTGGAGAATCGAATGTTAATCAGACTTAAGGGGTTAGAAAGAGGACTCAAATGGCTACCATAGGAGGAAATTTCAGACCTTGGAGATCCTAAACTAGAGAGATAAAGCAAATTCAATATCGAGCTCCTACAAAGTGAAAAAAAGTGTGTAGTTTTTTTTAATTTTTGCATAAGTTTGGTTAGAAAAAATATTTCGAAGGAATTAAATGGGCCTAGTGAAGCATTATTATCATTAATTGATGCCCCGAAGAAAGAAAATGGAAACACCTAGTAAGAACCCTGAAATCTCTAGCATGACTCATGAAGAAGAGGAAGAAATGCAACATGATATATCAAAATTACGAGATCAAGTGCAACAAAATTCAATCTCACAAAAAGTAACAGAAGATAAGATGGATGGTTTAAATAAATATGTAGAAGCTAATATTTATGGCGTGGAAGCTAAGATGAACGGTTCAGAAAAGGGCATGGAAGCTACGATGGATAGTTTAAAGAAAGGCGTAGAATCTAAGATGAATGACGTGGAAGCTAAGATGAATGATGTGGAAGCTAAGATGATGGCATGGAAACTAAGATGGATGGTTTAAAGAAAGGTGTGGAAGCTAAGATGGAATATTTGAAGATAAATTTGACAAAGTTTCTACAAGAAATGCTCACTAATGGAGAAATAGTAGGAAAGGAAACTCATGATGAGAGCAAAATAAATGTTAAGCATGATTTTATAGACTCTAATGTTTGATCGAAGGCCAACCATGATTTTATAGACTCTAATGTTTGATCGAAGGCCAACAATGTTTCAAACATTGATATGAGGAAGTTTGATGGCAAGGATCCCGTAACATGGATAATACAAATGGAGAAATATTTCGATCTCCATAATGTGCAAAACACACAAAAGGTACGCATTGCAACTTTATATTTGGAACCAAATCAGTTTGTATGGTATCGATGGCTTTGCTCTCTTAAAGAAATTGTCACTTGGGCAATTTTTACAGTTGAAATGATAGCACATTATGAGGATACAAAAAGTAACACTTTTTTTAGCCAATTGATAAATATCAAACAAAAAGGTTCAATGATAAAGCATATTGAGGACTTCCAAAAATTGAATATAAGGGTAAAAGATATTCCAGAGGGGTATAGGATTGATGTGTTCATAGGGACTTTAAAGGATAATATCCAACATGAGGTTCACCTTTGGGAACCTGGTTCATTGGAAAAGGCATTCAGGTTGGCAAGAAAAATGGAAAGAAAAATTATGGTAACAAGAAATCCTACCACTCACAATTATAAAGATGGAAGTGTTGTTACCCCTAGCCTTCCACAACCTAAAAGGTTGACACCACAACAATTGGAAGAAAAAAGAGCAAAAGGGATTTGTTACAGTTGTGATAGAAAATACACTAAATTTCATAAGTGTGTTGAGAAGAAATTATTTTACATAGATTGTGAAGAGGAGGAAGAAAATGAACAAGAAACATCCAAAGAAGAGGATATACACCAGGAACAAACCCTAGAGAAAGAACAAATGAATCTGAACATATCTTGTAATGCATTGGCTGGAATTACCACTCTTCAAACTATCAAGATAGAAGGGCATATCAAGAAGAAAATGGTAATAATGTTGATCGATTCGGGATGTACCCATAATTTTATTCATTGTAAGATAGCCAAGGAATTGAATTGCTTCCTATATCCAGCACCAGAGTGTCAAGTGATGGTTGTAAGTGGAGGAACCATAAATTGCTCTAGAAAGTTCCATAATATCAAGCTATTCATTTGTGTAATGCAAAGGAGGTTTCCCCCTCAAAGAGGCTGATTTCTAAGTCATTGATATATCTTTTCTATCTTTTTGTGAGTTGGTTTCATAATAATCATGTTATTCATTTGATTCGAGGAAGTGTTCCTCCAAACATCAGGCCTTATAGATATCCTTATTCCCAAAAGAGTGAAATTGAATGTATGGTTGCAGAAACGTTAGAGGTCGATATAATTCAACCTAGTCAAAGTTCTTTCTCTGCTCCAGTAGTATTGGTACATAAGAAGGATGGATCATCACGCATGTGGCCATATTATAGGGAGCTCAACAAGATCACTATTAAAGATAAATTTCCCATTCCTGTCATTGATGAATTGTTGGATGAATTACAAGGAGAAATTTACTTCACCAAGTTGGATCTTCATTCAGGATATCATAAAATTAGAATGAAGACTGAAGACATTCCGAAAATAGCATTTATAATTCATGAGGGTCATTATGAATTTATGGTCATGCCTTTTGGCCTTACCAATGCACCTTCTACATTTCAAGGTTTGATGAATTCCATTTTAAAACCCTTCCTTGAAAAAATTGTGTTATTATTTTTGATGATATACTGATCTACAACAAGTCTTGCAAGGATCATGTTCAACATGTTGATAGGGTGCTCAAACTATTGGAGGAGAAACAATTATATGCAAAAAACTTCCAAATGTTTCTTTGGACTGCAGAAAGTGGAATATCTAGGTCATATTGTATCTCATGAGGGTGTTAAGGTAGACCCTAACAAAATTAAATCCATTAAGGAATGGAAAATCCCCACAACCATAAAGCATATTCGAGGATTTCTCGGGTTGACGAGGTATTATCACAAGTTTGTTAAGAATTATGGGAGAATAGAAATACCTATAACATCATTACTGAAGAAACATGCATTTTCGTGGACTCCAGAAGAAACTAAGGCCTTTTAACATATTAAAGAGGCAATGTGCCAAGCACTGGTTTTAGCTACGCCAAACTTCAAAAAAATCTTTATTGTGGAATGTGATGCCTGTGGAAATGGAATTGGTGTTGTTTAGTGCAAGAAGGAAGACATGTCTCTTTTGAATGTAGTACATTCAAAGCAAATTTATTTACACAACCCTATTTATGAGAATGAAATGTTGGCAATACTACATGCACTAAAGCAATGGCAACCTTACCTAATGGGAAGACACTTCAAGGTAAAAATAGATCATGATAGTCTTAAATACTTTTTGGAACAAATATTATCTTCAGAAGAGCATCAAAAATGGGTCACGGAGACGTTGGGTTATGACTTTGAAATCATCTACAAAAAATGGAAACACAATGTTGTTGCAGATGCACTCTTAAGAAAGGATGAGGATGTGGAAGCATTGCTTTGTGACAGTTCTATTATCCAACCAGATTGGATAACCAAAGCAAGGGATGAATGGAAGAATGACAAAGAAGTGTGGACACTCATTCAAAAGTTGTAGCAATATCCGAGTACATCTGATACATTTAATTGGAAAAATTATTCATTATGGTACAAAGGTCTAAACTCAAACAAAATATTGTTTTGGAATTTCACTCCTCTCCCTTAGAAGGGCACTCAAGATTTTTAAAAACCTACCACAGGGTCAAGAAGGATTTTTTTTGGGAGGGCCTTAAATCTAATATTCAAAAGTTTGTGGTGGAATGTTTGATTTTCCAACAAAATAAAGTTGATAAAATTAAGACCCCGAGTCTATTACAACCTTTATTGATTCCAAGTCAACATTGGGAGGAGGTTTCAATGGATTTTATCACAGGTTTACCCAAGTCTGAAGGAAAGAGTGTCATCATGGTTGTAGTTGATAGACATACCAAGTATGCACACTTTTGTGCATTATCTCGTCCATTTAAAGCCAATACAATTGCTACTGCATTTATGGAAACAATTCAAAAGCTACATGGAAACCCCAAGATTATTGTAAGCGACAGAGATCCCATCTTCACTGGAAATTTTTGGATGGAATCATTTTCTTTTCTGGGTACACAATTAGCTCATAGCTCATCTTATCATCCTCAATCTGATGGGAAAACTGAGATAGTGAATAAATTTTTGGAAGGATATCTTCGTTGCTTTGTATCTGATAAACAAACACAAGGGGTCAAGTGGTTACCTTTAGCTGAATGGTGGTATACCATTTCCTTCCAAACTGCACAAAAACGACCCCATTTATGGCACTTTATGGATATCATCCACCATCCATCACATCATGTTCAAGAGAAAATTCTAAGGTTCAAGTAGTGGAAGATCACATCGAGCATCAACAAAAAGCTCTCCAACTCTTAAGGGATAACCTCAATTTGGCACATAATTGAATGAAACAACAGGAAGATCGGGATCATAATGAAAGAATTTTTCATGTAGGCGATTAGGTATTTTTATGGCTACAACCGTACAAACAAATGTCCCTCAAGCAAGCTAAGAAAGATAATAAATTATCACCAAAGTACTAAGGTCCTTACAATGTGTTGCAAAAGATTGGTACTATGGTATTTAATTGGAGCTTCTACATCTTCCCAAGTGCACCTAGTTTAAGCATCAAATCTATTAGAATTTTTAGAATTTTTATTTACCTGCCTAACTAATCTCCAACTGCTAGTTTTCAACATCTAAATCAGGGCAATGATGCATCCATGCTATTGATTCTTGAAGATTGACTGAATTTTCCACCTAGTCCTGAGGATGAATCACATTAGTTGGTTCGACATGTCAACCAAATCCTAATGATGTGATTAATATGAAAGACATGTATCTACAATATGGATCGCAACATTCTTAGCTCTAACAGTCCCCGTATTGTTATTATTGTGCCCCATAGAAGCCCACTATCGTTATTTTTGTGCCCTTATATTATTATTGTTAGGTAGGCTCTAATTATATTGTGACCCCTGATACTCCTCTATACAGAAAGGAGGCCTTGTCATTTGAATCATCAAATAATTGTTCATTTATGTGATGTAAAGGGGGTTTAACCCTTGAAGAGGATATTTTTTAAGTCGTTGATCTATCTTTTTATGAGTTGGTTGCATAACAAGCTTGATGTTGCTTGGCTTCTTGGTTTTGTTATATCTTTGGTAATTGAGGGCAATGGTGGGTAAATGATCCATGGACCCACAAATAGAACAAGGAAAATTGATCCTTCATTTTGATTGTCCCTATCCTCATCCTTGTCCTCGACAATTGTTATTGCAGGAGGAGCAAGTTTTTTTGTGGGTTGATGGTTATGTACATTGGGCTGGTTTTAAGGCCTTCATTCTTAGGGTGGATTTTAATTTCCTCCTTCGTTTCAATTGCAATTATTCCATCTATTCTAATGTTTGGAGGAGTTTTAAAATTTAAGTTACTCAAAGAAATGAGCCTGAGATTTGGGACTTAGCTTAACAAAATTAACCCTTATATGGGGTTGCATATGATGTTGAGGAGATCTTGAGAAAAGATTATATGTGTTAGAAATTCTAGGGAAATCTTGATTGACTCATGTCATTTCATAAGTATAATAAGCAGTTGTGGTGGAAGCAACAAGAGTTTCTATGGGTGGAGCACAAGATTGGTGTGTTATGGAATTTTTATTCTATGGAACAATTGGAGTCATGGGATGTCTATTGTGATCTTGGATGACATAGTGAGCAAGTGGCATCATGATCGATGAGATTATTTATGCGTTCGCTTAGGTCTGGGAGGTTCAGACATGCCATAAAAGGTAAAGTGGTAGGACTAGCAATATTTTGTTGTTGTCCAACCATGTTGGTGAGAGAAGGTGCTCGCAAAGGAGATGAAACTGAGATAGAAGTTTACTGAGGGGGAGTCCCTTGAACGAATCAAAGTATTGAAGATATGAGAAAAGAATATCCATCTACCAACACTTAAGATGATGTGTGTGTTAGTGCCCAAATCTACCTTAGGCTGAGAAAGGCAGGTCTAGGGTAACATCAAACCATGCTTAACATGGTAGCTAGCCCTACTAGGTCGGGAGAGGGCTCTCTCCTTGTCAATATCAAAGCAAATATTGCAAGTAAGGCTTGATATGACTAATGTAAAGACCATTTTTAGGCTAGGTATATGCTCATAGGAGTTTGTTTGAGTTTTATGTTGGTTTGCTGGATCAAAAGTGAAAGGCAGTTTTGGGTCTAGGGAATGGACTCAGTCTTGCAAAGGTTTCTGTGGGGCAAGGTAGGCAAATGCTTTAGTACTCTGAAATAAGTGAAATGGAAAGTCTTAATACTAGTGAGGAGTTGGAGAGGGCACGAAATTATCAGGAATCCTCTTCAAATAGTAGAAAACATATAAAACTAAACAAACCCTAAGGTAGAGCACTGCAACATCAATGATTTCTACCTTTATACTTGATTCATTTAGTTAACCTGAAATGAGAGAGATAATGGCACACATAAACACATGATAACTTGAATCACAGAAGAAAAAACAATACTAAATCACCTTGCCACAAGAATCCCACAAAATTCTACAAACCCTTGTCTATTTCCTTGCCAAACTGCAGAGATGAATGTACAATGATGCTCAAAGCTTTCACAAGAGTCCAACCTTTACAAATGACTGAAAAGACACATAATTGTTATAGACATTTTTGTGCCTTACAGCTCTAAGCATGAAATGTCCATAAATCAAGGGCTCCTAAGTCCCTAAAAGTGTTGTTCTAACTCCTAAAGGAACAAGGTCAACAAATTACAGCTTCTCCCAGAAGTTCTCCACCAGAAACTGCTCAGAATAAGTCAAATCAGGATCATTTCAGCTGCTCCACTAGCCAAGTGCGTTGCATAGCACCTAAGTCCACTAGCTAGGTGTGTTGCAACGCACCTAAATGCACTACCAGGGTGCGTTGAGCGGGAAATGACAAGTGGCAGAGTCATTCCACGAGGTGGAGAGACAATGGAAGCTTCCAGAATCTTCTCCAATGACACTTGCCTCATTGAATTCGACCAAGGATGAGTAAGAGGCTCTCAGTCTCCAAGTGGAAGCAAGAACTGACAGAGAGAAGCCACTAATCAATTCATGAGCTGACTCATCCTCCTTGCATACATCTATATATGGATCCCTCATCCCAGAGATCCAGAGGCTGGAATTTTGCATATTGTAAGGAATTGCTGTTGGTTTCAAGATACATATCAGAGGATTGGGTGATCTATGCTTTGTTGGGGTTGAAGAAGGGATTTCTTTGCTGGGAGGTTGATGCTGGGTCAGGAATCATCGGTTGTAACTCCTCTTGGATCTTCTTATATATCAATAAAACTATTTGAGTTTCTTCTCCATGCTTGTGTTTCATTGATGCTTGTTACATTTGTATGGTTAACTTAAATATTATCCTAAGTTATTTGTGAATATAAACCCATGTCTTTGTATAGTTTCCTTCTTCTGTGATCTTACAGGTACTTGGTGAAGCTGGGCAAGTGAGAGAGCAAGTAGCTGGAAGCTGTCAAAGAGGAGAGAGATCGGATCAAAGGACTAGCGCAAGACACAGGTTGGTTCATCCTATTCCTCTTTGTTTATTGTTCATAAAGAAGAATACAAAAGTAGTTTTCTCTATTTGTTTCTAAGGTAGCTGTCACACCTTAGTGGGATAGAGTCGTTCTAAATAGACACTTTTCCCGATAACAATAATATAGACGTCCAAACCACTTGTACTATCCATAAAGGGTCTATTTAGAACGATTGTGACTTTCTAGTGTCGAAACGAGTATTTATTTCAAAATCATAAAGTGTCGTAATCGTCTCTACCTTTTGATTTCGAAAAGAAGCTTGTTTGTGTGTGTCACTTGAAAGCAAATTCAGATTTGTACAACAAACTTTCTTTTTAGGCATCAATATTAATAAAGTGAAAAACAAAACACATGCATGTGCATTTGCATATTGGTAGTCTGTTTGGCTTGATTTAGGAAAGTGCATTTACAGTGTGCTCTTTGCTCTTTGCGAAAAGATTGTGTCTTTCTTTTCCCTTAGTAGCTAGGATTTTCATTGCTGAAAAGAGATAAAAGTTTGTTTATCATCTTTAGATTGCATTTTAGGAATTACATCTACATCTCATGGTGATCCCAAAAGGCAAACTTCATAAGAAAGATCAACTTAAAATAAATTCAATGAACTTAACAACGCTTTGGAACTTAACGCACAACATTTAGAGGTCTAGGCTAGAGATGTATTCCAGCATCGTAAAGCCTGGTAACTGTTGTCCTCACTGATGGTTGGGTTATTCCTCCACTTTGAGATGATAAGCGCCAGTACGGACTTGTGCTCCCATGTACCGTCGAGTATATATTGGGAGACCCCTATAGGCTTAAAACCTTTATCCATAGGAAGCCCTGTCGGCCGCCCTACTGATCGCAATGCAGCGAACACAGCATTCGGGAAGATTGACTGCCATACCGTAAAAAGTATTCTGCAATTTTGCGATTGGTTTGGTTCTCCCTCTACCTAGACCTCCAGAGCAGTCCCTTTCATTCCTTTTCAGACTCCTTAACGGAAAAGGTCCATCTGAGCACTTTTCACTTCAGGCTCATTAAAAATCGAAGGAGACTAGAGTCATCTTTTGTTTTTTCTCGACTCTTAAAAACTAAAAAAACAAGTTGTGTCAAAGCGTGTTAAAATTTATTTTAAACGGAACATTCATACCCTTTTCCTATGTTGATCTTGGGTTGAGAAAATGGAGCCTACCAACCAATGAATTCCCCTTGGTGGAAATCCTAGTCCCTTCTCCTCTTGGGGAGATGTTGGTGCGCCCCATATGGCCACATTGTCGCTTCCAGGACTGACAATTGGCTTGTCAGTATGGCTCTTCTCAACCAATGTCGTTCAGAACACCACTATTCCTGAACAATCGAATCAACAATTAGACGAGTCCAGAGTTGCCCCCCAGCCTTCTACTTCCTCTAATTCTTCCTCTCCTCCTTCCTCTTCGCTTGATGGAACTGGTAAAGCTAAAAGCCAAGTTCCTAAGGAGAAGAAGGATAAGAAGAAGAAAGAGAAAAAGAAGAAGGAGCCAAAGGCAAATGGGGAAAACAAGTGTCGTCTAACGAAAATCCACACACTGCACCGACCAGGCCTAAATCGCCATGTGTCATTTGCAAAGGAGACCACTTTCACAGAGATTGTCCTTGCATCCCCCGGATACTAAGGGACTGGTCTCCTCGTTTGCACAATCCGGTGTCATCAACCTCTGGTGATCATGTTGAAAGCACACCGTCAACTAGTGAAAGTGAAGCCCCAGGACAAAAAGGGAAAGCTAGATTTCCTTGTAAACTGTGCGAAGGCAATCATGCCCTCCACCATTGTCCCTTCTTAGACGAAGCTAAAAGAGTTTTGGATGATCGTCCGGTTTCACCGTTACGACTCCCTCCTGGATATAAAAAACTCTTGCCGAGTCCGTCACTAGTTGAGAATCCAGCTGGCCCGCTCAAGTGGTTGGCTGAAGCGCCTATCATTGAAGATAAACCAACTGAATCCATACCAGACAAAAGTCAAAAGGTCGAGGCGACAGTTGACCCGGTCTTGCCTTCAGAGGTTTTATCTTCGCATGATACAGTCACTGAAGAGAACAAGGATGACACCGTCCAAATTCTCTTCATCAACACAGACTCCGATGAACATGGGGGCAATCCACCCGTTCCTTTACCGCAGGAAGGAAGTTCGTCAGAGCCATACCCAGCCGTCTACGCGGTCCCACCTCCAAGCAACCTAGTTGTCTCCTTCGACTGAAATCAACTAGGCAGACCCCGTTTAACAGCAAGTGTACCATTCCGAATTATCGTTCAAATATATAGAATGGTCATGGCTGGTACCATCATAGATGAGGGGGCTTCTGTGAGTATCCTTTCCTCTACTGTTTGGAAAGCGTTTGGTTCGCCATCACTTTTGCCTGAGATGAGAAATCTGACAGGCTTTGATAAAGGAACCAGTCGACCTTTAGGGATCCTTCCCGATGTGCCCATAACATTGAGAAGGAAGACAGTTCGCATGAACGTCATGGTAGTTCAAGGACCCTTGGATTATAACCTACTCCTTGGACGAGACTATATTTATTGCATGGGAGCCATTGTCTCCTCACTCTTTAGAGTAATGTGTTTTCCGCACGAAGGAAAAGTGGTCAAGCTCGTGGACCAGCTTTCATTTCCCGGATCACGCATAGCAAATAGTCATATACCGTCCCTAAATGGTCTCTTCACGCAAGAAATGTCTCAATTCCCAGTCCGTCCTCCTGATAAGCGCGAGTAATTCGGAGGGATATGACTGAAACCCAGGGGGCATGCGTCCTGGTCTACTTCGGCAGGAAAACTTCGGGTATAGGGTAGGTTTCCGCGGGAGAATATGACTAGTCTGTACCCCGTCCGTCAGTGGAAGAGGGGTTATTCTAGAATAAGATTCTCTTGTCAAAGTTATGTGAGTTGGCGGGCATCGTCGCTCACCTTTGTTTATCTCGGTAGACATCGCCGAAGAAGTGTTTTGTTTACGCCGTAAATAGAACAATCTTTGGGTAACCTGTAAGAGGTAGTACCCTTCCTGATAAAACGAATGTTTTGTCAGCTCGAATAAAGGGTGACCCTTCCTGATAAAACGAATGTTTTGTCAGCTCGAATAGAGGGAGACCTCGAAACTCTGTTTTATACCTGGGGGCATGCAAACCTTTTGGAGTGCAAGCAAGGGGCGGCTATTTATTTTTTAAATTTTTAGGACCTCTAACCCTTTAAACTCGTAGGATTAGTCGTCACCTAACTTGCATAAAGAAAGGATGTGGGGCAAAATCTAAAAGTTGCCATTTTTATATGAGACATTCTTATCATATGACTGGATTAATCGAGCAGTTTTAGCGCATAGTTCAAGCTCGTTAAAAAATAAACATAAGACATGAGCAAATGTTTCCACCCACGTTTAAGCTCATTAAAAAATGAACTATTCCCCTGGTAAATAGCCACCGTGAATGTAGCATTTCAGCCATTAAAACCTTGGTCGTGTTTGCACCGTCACCTCCACTTTTCCATTGGCCGATCATTCACCTCCATTTGATTGTTTACCCATTTTGAGGAACAGCTGCGAAGAGTGATTTCACTAGCCATCCTTGTGACACTGCCATGATTGGAAAATTCCAAACCTTACCTGGAATCAGCTGCTACCCTTTTTATCACTCGTTCCTCAAAAGACGAGTCTTCTTTAAGCTCTTTTCAACTGACTCATAAAATATGAAAAGATTGCCGAGTTTTGGCCTTCCAGCTCGTTAAAGCGACAGGAAGTGCTATCCCTCCTCTAGATTTTAATCTTTTGGACCTAAGGGATTATTGCATAAAAAGATCGAACGCTTGTTTTGTTCGGCTCGTTAAAGCGATCGAAAATTCATCCCTTCTGTATTGTTTTGTACTTTTTCGGACTTAAGGGATTAGATGACGAAAAAGGAATTTTGGAGTTACCTTTACGTACCTTTTCAGACTCTCTAAAAATGAAAAGGACTGAGTTATCTTTGTCGTTAGACTCGTTAAAAAGATTAATAGCGACAAACTTGTCTTTAGACGAGAACGAGTTTCACAATCGCTAGGCTCGTTAAAACATAGCGATGGGTTTTCCCGAAGGGAAAATTATAGAACAAGCATATGTTATCCTCCTCAAGCTTGACAAAAATAAAGAGGTACTGGTATGCAATGACTGGGGAAAAATTGGGAAGAAAACTCAAAGAATCTTTATTGGTAGCAAGTCGCTCTTGAACATGACACTTCCACTCCGTGCCCGAGTCGGGTTGGGTTGTTTCATTCACCGGTCACATCGCCATGGTCTCGCCATACCATCCACATTTGGGGTTAATGCTACCAATCCATCACATAAGTGTCGCCGACATGTTCAAGAGAAGTCATCCAGAAAGGCCACCTGTGTCCCGCCCACTACCATACATTATACTCCATTCTTTCATGACCGCCACCCTGAACCATATATCATCAGATCGTTTTCACCTCCATCAAAATCATTTGCTCCGTTCCGTGTCATTGATGTGGGATTCATTAAGGCCCTCCTATGACGGATCACTTCTTGTCGACATCAGCTCATTATCCAAGAAGTTGATCTAGGAACACCCCATTCAGTACTTTGAAGCTTGCATGCCTCAATGGCAAGTTTCTCACTTCCGGCGACAGGTATACATCAATGACCTTCGACCGAAAGATTTTGCGTGGTGTTTGATGCTAAGTCCTTTATTCACACCACGTGAATTGTACTGCAGTACCTTGAGGGTCATTATCATTATCGGTGATTCCTCTCGCGCTTGTTAACAGTTTACATCATTGACTGGTAATCAAGCGATGTCTTTCCATGTTCGACTTCAAAACATTTCTCACATGGATCGACTTGTACTTCGAGTGAATATCGGACGAGATTGAAGACCCCGGATCTAGTTTCATCCATCCGGGCTGCGATATATATTCAGGAAAATAAAGACATTGAAGTGTACAGCATTGCAGCACAGATAATCATCCTACTAAAAGGATGATGGCTCTATCAGAATCATCAGTCTACCATCAGACGATTGTCTGTCCTATGTACATGAAAATGAATTTATAAAGCTGAGCATGGGAATGCCCGCCTCAGCTAGATCATGAAAGAAGTATGAAGATAATGTATTGTAGTGTATCTTATTACAGGTCTCCTCCCAGCATTGAAAGAACTTCGGATCCTCCTAATAAAGCATTTCACCCGATAAACGGCCTCATACTTTAGGGGGCAACTGTTATAGACATTTTTGTGCCTTACAGCTCTAAGCATGAAATGTCCATAAATCAAGGGCTCCTAAGTCCCTAAAAGTTTTGTTCTAACTCCTAAAGGAACAAGGTCAACAAATTACAGCTTCTCCCAGAAGTTCTCCACCAGAAACTGCTCAGAATAAGTCAAATCAGGATCATTTCAGCTGCTCCACTAGCCAAGTGTGTTGCATAGCACCTAAGTCCACTAGCTAGGTGCGTTGCAACGCACCTAAATGCACTACCAGGGTGCGTTGAGCAGGAAATGACAAGTGGCAGAGTCATTCCACGAGGTGGAGAGACAATGGAAGCTTCCAGAATCTTCTCCAATGACACTTGCCTCACTGAATTTGACCAAGGATGAGTAAGAGGCTCTCAGTCTCCAAGTGGAAGCAAGAACTGACAGAGAGAAGCCACTAATCAATTCATGAGCTGACTCATCCTCCTTGCATACATCTATATATGGATCCCTCATCCCAGAGATCCAGAGGCTGGAATTTTGCACATTGTAAGGAATTGTTGTTGGTTTCGAGATACATATCAGAGGATTGGGTGATCTCTACTTTTTTGGGGTTGAAGAAGGGATTTCTTTGCTAGGAGGTTGATGCTGGGTCAGGAATCATCGGTTGTAACTCCTCTTGGATCTTCTTATATATCAATAAAACTATTTGAGTTTCTTCTCCATGCTTGTGTTTCATTGATGCTTGTTACATTTGTATGGTTAACTTAAATCTTATCCTAAGTTATTTGTGAATATAAACCCATGTCTTTGTATAGTTTCCTTCTTCTGTGATCTTACAGGTACTTGGTGAAGCTGGGCAAGTGAGAGAGCAAGTAGCTGGAAGCTGTCAAAGAGGAGAGAGATCGGATCAAAGGACTAGCGCAAGACACAGGTTGGTTCATCCTATTCCTCTTTGTTTATTGTTCATAAAGAAGAATACAAAAGTAGTTTTCTCTGTTTGTTTCTAAGGTAGCTGTCACACCTTAGTGGGATAGAGTCATTCTAAATAGACACTTTTCCCGATAACAATAATATAGACGTCCAAAACACTTGTGCTATCCATAAAGGGTCTAATCCATGAGAAGAGGGGTGGTTTCAACCATATCTAAGCTAGGAACACAAAAATAGGCAGTGGAACAGCTTGCCTCTAAAACGTAGGAAACTAATTCATTCCACTCCAAACCACCTACAACTGATGTATCTACCTTATCAAGTCAATTTTTATCATTTTTACACCATAGTACATCAATTTGCATCATGTCAGCTCATGAATTTGACCATAAGAGTGAAAAAGTCAAACTAGAAGAAAACTAGGCGAAAAAGAGAGTTTTTGAGCAAAATTGGCACTTTTTCATCCTGTGCGTAGCGCCACTTTTTCTGTACGTAATTCTTTTCTCAGTTGCATTTGGAGGCCTTCCCCTTCACCAAATTTACTCCAAGTGGGCTTGTTGGAAAGGTCTATCTGTCTACTTTCTAGGACAAGTGTAAGTTTTAAATTTGGTGCTCATTTACCCCTCCAAAAATCAGTTCTCCTAACACTGCTTCCTCTGTGGCCAAAAAGTGGCAGAGAAGGCATTTTTAAGGTGTTTTTGACCCTTTCGGTGACCCACAACTTGTCCAAATTTCCTATTATTTTATGGGAATTCATAATTTTTCATGAGGAATCCAAAAATTCAAATTTTTCCTCCAGAGGAGGTCCCTAGAAAAAGCGAGCGCTAGGTGGCGCTACGCACCTGCCAGAAAAACCTGTTTTTTCCTTGAAAAATTCAAAATTGTCAGAAAGTTTGCCAAATTTTTTGAAATTTGGCATGAGTGAACTGCATCAAGTACTATGTTGGACCAAGGAAGCTTTAGTCAAGATCTTGAGCTTATCTTGGTCTTTCTTGCTCCTCAAAGTCTTCCTCAACTTGGCTTTTAGGCAGCTTATCCTAGTTTTGCAAATTTTGTTTCATGCCAAATAGTGATAAGCCATGTGCCACAACATCTTTTTCTCCTTATTGACCTTCTCAAATCGCTTCTACAAGTGCATATTTGCCCTCTCTAGCCAAGATTCCCGACCAGCATCAATCTCATCCTCAAGGGGTGTCAATTTGACTTTCTTTCTTTTTGTTGCTTGCTTGTTTTCTCTTATGGTTTGCAGCTCCATGATTGTTTGCTTATCCTCCAACCACTTGTTCCGTTGCTCAAGGTAATTGATGATCCACTTAGCCCTTTCAAGGTTAAGAGCTAAGGCATGCATGTCAGCTACTTGTTCTTTGATGATCTCCTTGATTTTTGAGCTTTGGGAGCCCACATCATTATCATCATCCTGAATCAAAATAAAATCTTTATCCTGACCTTCAGAAGGCCCTACCTCATGCAATGGTTGCTTCCCTTTATCTTGTACCTGCTCTGCTGAAGAAGAAGGAAAAGCCCCTTTCACCCCGGGTGAAGATAGCATTTGCCTATTGTCTGATGAAGGAAACGAGACCCCTTCCACCCCAGGTGGAGATAGTACTCATTTTGCAGCTACAAATAGCCTCCTTGTCCCCTTTTCATAAGTGAAAAATACTGGCACACCTATAGCTTGAGTCTCATGAACCTCTGGTTGATTTGAAGGCCCTCCTTCCTCTTGAAACATTGATGGGGTCACTTGAGGGCTTTTGAAAACCTCATGTGAAATGAAAGTATCCCATGAAACATTCAACAAACTCAACTGATGCAAAACAACAATCTTGATCAATGAAAAATGATAAATGTTGTTGAACTGTTGATGAAGAGGTTTTCTTTGCACCAATGTAGCCATTTTCTCAATGTTTCTGCATATGAAATAGGGGAGGTTCATCATCCTCACTCTCATGAAATGCATCAATAATCTAACATGATAGGTGTACAAGCGAGAAAACCTCCCTTCACAACTGAAGTATTTGATAATGAGCTTCATGAGTTGATCCAGGTGGATGTTGGTGGCCACCCACCTATCCCATTTGGACCCCCACAACTGTCTCTTTCAGTCTTTTTAGTTTCCTAAATTGTAGCACAGTTTACTATTTTTAGCAGTTTTTCAGGTCCTGAACTTCCGGAGCCGTTTTGAGGCCCTAAACGACGTTTTTTTGGGAATCTGGGGCAACATGGGTCCATGGACCGATGTTGCCTCCCAAAGTGGTAGTACTCGGATAGATCTTTCTAACGAGCTATCGAACGCGTCAAACGGAGATCGTATGCCAAAGTTACGACCCCGGGAAATTGATGTACCAATTTACCCAAACGGGGCCCACAATTTGGCGTTCCATCTTCTAGGGTTAGGTTTCGGGATGTGAAGGGTTTTCCATTGTTTCTCAACAATAAATAGGCCTTTGAGCCTCATTGTAACACAGTTCGGAACAGTTCAGAGGCATGTAGCCACCACATCTCTTCTCAGAGATAAGCTACCATCGCCCTAGCTGGTTTATTTCCATTTCTGGTTGTAAGCATATTTCAGTATTTTCCCTTAAACAGTTCATTGTTGATAGCGGGAGTCAAAAGAACCTCATTTCGGCAGAGGTCGTGAAGCGGTTGGGCTTACCGACCACAGCACATCCACAACCATACACCATTGGGTGGCTTCACCAAGGACAAGATCTTCGCGTGAGCCAGCAGTGTCGCCTTCCATACAACATCAAGCCCTTCACGGATGAGGTATTGTGTGACATTGCTCCCCTTGAAGTTTGTGATGTATTACTAGGACAACCATACTTGTGGAAGCGACATGCTGTGTATGAATCAAGGCCCCGTGCTGTTATTATTACATTGGGAAATAAGTTGTTCAGGATACCAGAGGTAACACCACCTGCCACCCTCTCTTTGATTACTGCAAAACAATGCAGTAAGATCATTTCCAAAACCAGGAAATTTGTTTTCCTGATGATACGCCCTCAAGGAAAGAAGAAGACAGTGGCCGCGGCCTCCAAACGGGGTCCCTCTGCACGACAACTACAGATGGACAAGGTTGTGGAGGAGTACGAGGACATCTTCACCTCCCCGGCAGGGGTTCCTCTGCACTGTCAAGTCAAGCACTCCATCGATCTGACCCCAGGTGCGCCGCTACCCAATGGACCAATTTATTGGCGCTCCGTTCTGGAGAACGATGAAATCAAGAGGCAGATTCAGGAGCTCCTGCAGAAAGGTCACATCCGTCCGAGTTCATCGCCCTGTGGGAGCCCGATCGTGTTGGTACAGAAGAAGGATGGGACGTGGAGGCTCTGTATTGACTATCGGGCGCTGAACAAGATCACTGTCCGTAATAGGTACCCGATCCCGCGGATTGATGACCTCCTAGACCAACTAAAGGGGGCAAAATATTTCAGCAAGATCGATCTGAAGTCAGGATATCACCAGGTACCAATCGAACCCTCCGATGTGTGGAAGACTACCTTCAAATCCAAGGAGGGCCTCTTCGAATGGTTGGTCATGCCTTTCGGATTGACGAATGCTCCTGCAACCTTTATGAGGCTAATGGATGACATCTTGCGGCCATTCACCAACTCCTTTGTAGTAGTATACTTGGATGACATTCTGATCTTCAGCCAGAGTTGGGAAGAGCACCTCCACCACATCCGACAGGTTCTCCAAACACTGCGGCAACACAAGCTATGTGCCAATTTGGAGAAATGCACTTTTGGCATGACCCAGGTTCAGTATCTGGGATACATCATTGATGAACAGGGGGTGCATGTCGATCCGGCCAAGATCCAAGTCATTCGGGATTGGCCCTCTCCAACCACTCTAATAGAGCTCTGCAGCTTTCTAGGTCTTGCCAACTTCTACCGCAGGTTTGTATTGGGGTTTTCTCATATTTCTTGGCCCTTGAGTCAAGTCACCAAGGGCGGGACGAAAGCAAAATTCTTTTGGTCTGAATCTCAACAGAAGGCATTCAGGGAATTGAAGGATCGCCTCTGCACAGCACCAGTGCTCGCGTTACCAGATTTACAACAACTATTTGAGGTCGAGGCAGATGCCTCTGACTATGCTATTGGGGCAGTCCTTACTCAACATGGACATCCAGTGGCATATCACAGTGAAACACTTTCAGACACAGTCCGGAAGTACCCCACTTATGATAAAGAGATGTATTCCATTGTACAGGCCTGCCGACAATGGAAGCATTACATTTTGGGGAAGGAAACGGTCATCCACACAGACCACCGACCTCTGCAGTTCATACAGACCCAAGGGAAATTGCAGAATGATCGCCATCAGAAGTGGTCTACATACCTGCAACAGTTTCACTTGAATATCAAGTATAAAAAGGGCAGCACCAATAATGTTGCAGATTGCCTCAGTCGGCCACCGATCATGGCGCTGACCACCGTGCTCAACTCTTGTGGGCACGAGACTGCTGATTGGCCACTTCTCTACAAGAGCGACCCAGAATTCGGCCACACATACCAGACACTCTTGGAAGGTCGGCATGTTGTAGATTTCCACCTCCAGGACGCCCTATTATGCCACCTCGGTCACCTTTGTGTTCCTTTAAGCGAGCGTGCCAAGATGATTTGGGAAGCACACTACAGTCGGGCTGCTGGGCATTTCGGGGTCGAGAAAACAGTGGCAGTACTGCAAAATTATTTCTATTGGCCGAATCTTCGACAAGATGTTGGGAAGTACATCCGATCATGTACTGCCTATGCCATTGCCAAACTGACCATTAAGAAGCACGGCCTCTATACCCCGTTGCCTACCCCTAGTCGACCTTGGGAATCCATCTCCATGGATTACATGTCAGGCCTTCCTTCCACTAAGCATGGAAATGACTGTGTTTTTGTGGTCGTCGACAGGTTCTCGAAGATGGCCATTATGATGGCCTGCAAGAAGAATATCACAGCAGAAGCCACTGCTAAACTCTTCTTTGAGCGAGTGTGGGTGCACTTTGGGATCCCACAGTCTATCATCTCAGATCGGGACAGTCGGTTTCTCAGCACATTTTGGTCCAGTCTCTGGTCAATGCTGGACACCAAACTCACGAAGTCCACAGCCTTCCATCCTCAAACTGATGGCCAGACAGAGGTTGTCAACAAGATGATTGTGCACATTCTGCGCATGTATAACTCAAAGAATCCACGCACATGGGACGAGAGCCTCCCCTATGTTCAGCACAGCTACAACCGAGCTCTTCACAGCTCCACTGGCCATAGCCCTTTCCAAGTGGGTTTGGGATTCCAGCCACTATGCCCCATTGATGTGGCCATGCCCCTTGCAGCTACTCACATGAATTCAGATCATGTCCAGTTCGAAACAGATAAGGCCACCAGCTTCATTGAGCGCATCCAACATATTTGCCAGCAGGTCCATGACATTCTTGAGAAATCAAATGCCAAGTACAAGCAGTGACATGATCAACACCGGGTGCCACACAAGTTTCAGGTGGGCGACAAAGTCTGGTTGCATTTGCAAAAGGAACGCCTTACTCGAGCCTATCGGAAATTGAGACCACTCCGATATGGTCCTTACACCATTACTAAGGCTATGGGAGACAATGCATTTGAGCTCAGCATTCCCCCATTCCTTGGCCTGCACCCAGTGTTCAATGTGGACCGGCTTCGGCCATACTTTCCACCATTGCTAGACACATCCGACATTGCAGAACAGCTCAAACCCACAGAATTAAATCCAGATTGCATGGAACAAGCTGCAACTGATCGGATCATGGACACACAGATCAAGAACACTCGCCAACAGAATATCCAACTGTATCGAGTTGTCAAAGCAGGCCAACTCCTTCAGCAAGGCAAGTGGCTCACCAGGGAACAAGTTCAGCAGAAGTTTCCTCATCTCATGGAGGAGCTCAACGCAATGGGGACCATTGCTTCCTAAGGGGGGAGGAATGATCCAGGTGGATATTGGTGGCCACCTGCCAAGTCCACCTGGACCCCCACCATTGTCTTTCTCAGCATTTTCAGTTTCCTTAATTGTAGCACAGTTTACTATTTTTAGCAGTTTTTCGGGTCCTGAACTTCCGGAGCCGTTTTGAGGCCCTAAACGACGTTTTTTTGGGAATCTGGGGCAACATGGCTCCATGGACCGATGTTGCCTCCCAAAGTGGTAGTACTCGGATAGATCTTTCTAACGAGCTATTGTACGCGTCAAACGGAGATCATATGCCAAAGTTACGACCCCGGGAAGTTGATGTACCAATTTACCCCAAATGGGGCCCACAGTTTGGCGTTTCATCTCCTAGGGTTAGGTTTTGGAATGTTAAGGGTTTTCCATTGTTTCTCAACAATAAATAGGCCTTAGAGCCTCATTGTAACACAGTTCAGAGGCATGTAGCCACCACATCTCTTCTCAGAGATAAGCTACCATCGCCCTAGCTGGTTTATTTCCATTTCTGGTTGTAAGCATATTTCAGTATTTTCCCTTAATGAAATGAAGTATTATTTCCACTGCATCTTTGTGTCTATGGTTATCTCTGTAATTTGTTGCATTCCTGTTTAAATCCGGATCAGTGTCCAGTAGGTATCTGAAAGGAAAGACCCTACTAATTTGCTTTTGATAACTAGCCTTGATATAAGGCTCATAATTCTCTTTGCCCACATGTTATCCACTGTTCACCGACATTTGGAATACCTGTTGCTTCAACTATAGTTTCGGGTGTTAAAGTGAAGGAAACACCTGCTAAGTTCACCTAACCATTGTGGAGATGAAGGACAAATATTCTAGCAAGTTCATGGTGGTATTTCACCCTCTCCACCATTTCACAAAACTGGTAGCAAGACTGATGTTTGAAACATGTCACTGCAAGGGGACAGGCCAATAACTCTATGAGTGTAGCGGGTTCCTCCCGAATGTGTTTGTTACACAAAATATTGTCACCATGACTTTCTGCAGTCAGTGTGAGTCTATCACCACTCGTACTGTCCTCCTTTGGAAGTCTCAAACCTCAGCTCTTCATGTCAAGCTTTAAAAATGAGAGAAAGTCTTTGAAAAATCTATAAAACTCTGGTTCCGCACTTTCTCTTATCATTACCTATGGTCCCGCACCCCTTGGTCATGTTACCTGTGGACCTGCCCGCTCTGTCTCTAAAGGAGTGGGTGCGGACCCCTGTGAAAGTCAAAAAGGCGCAAGTTTATTCTTAAAAACTCACTTTGGGTTAATTTTGGACGCTTCTAGAAGGAATCTTGACGTGGTTGGTTCGCTCCTAGGTGGTTCATGCATCCCATAACTAAAGGAGCTAACCCCTTGATGAGAGGAGCTTATCCCTTTGAAGGAGAGCTCTATCCCTTTGAAGGTGGACCTAGTAACTTCCCTCCTCTGCACTATAAATTAAGGCATTGGGCTGGTTGCTAGGGAGGTTGAAAGCTAAACATTTTTTAGGGTAAATGTTGTTGGAATTGAGACTTCCTAGTTAGGCTTGAGAGGAGAGATTACATACCTTTTGGCTTCATTGGGAAGACAGTGAAACTTGTCAAAGTAGAGGAGATTCTTGCTGGACCCTGGGAGGAGATTGTACAGCATCAATGCACCAAGGTTGTAAAGTTCTTCTTTGATTAAAGTTAATACAATCAGATTCATTTTTGTCAATAAATTGTCTTCTATGGTTTATTTCATTAATTCCTTGATCATCATGATAAATATGGTTTATGATATTGGCTATGCAGGTGCTATTTAATATGTGTGCTTGTTTGTGTTTGCAGATTCTTTAAAAGGGAGCTCATTTGGATCAATGGAGCATGGCTTCTACAAACTAGCACTGGACCTGAGGTAGGCCTAAAACACCTGTTGGCATTTATTTATAAATTACATATTTAGAGAAAGATAGAATTTGTTTGGTTTGCTTGTCACTAGATATCATTAGATACTAGGGAGATCGGTCTTGCCCGCAAGAACGATTTATCTGCTCGACAAAATGGCGACTCCACTGGGGACTTGAATTTTTTGGTTTTTTGCCTTTGCTTTTACTTTGACTTGAGAAACTATTTCTTTGTTTCTGGTTTTTGCTTGATGTGTGTGGGATTGGGTAGGTTCGTTATATTTTGAATTATTTTTTGTTTTTCACGCTTTTGGAAGAGGACCGCACCCTCTATTTGTAACACAGTGCGGACATCCCCGCACTTTCGCTTTACACATAGAGCGGTACCACACCTGGGTATATCAGGGGCCTGCGGACCCTGTCAAAATTTTGAAAAACTTAAAATATTTTCATTCCGTTAAAGCTTAGGATTTGTTTATGTGTTTTAGCCTCTGCCCAGATCTACACGTGTCTTGTCAGAAACTTTTCGTAGGTTAATTCCAATGGCATTTAGATTTTAGGTGAATTTCTAGAAGTTTTGTGTGCCTGGCTTGATTTTCGTTTGGTCTTTGTAGTAACTCAGAGCTTAGAAGCCTTAGAAACCTGAGATCACCCTGGTTTTTGCTGGTCTTCTTATGAGTCTGAACAATTTGTAAAATCTGCCTTTAGTGAGGAATACATCTCATTTTTCTCTTTGCGAAGCTTCGAAAGAACTTGTTTTGAAAGTTTTGGGTTTCATTTTTAAAAAAAGAAAACAAAAGCTGGTTGTTTTTTTATTAATTTGTGATTCTTGACAAATTAGTCCTTAGTTTGCTCATAACTAAGTAAAACATCCTTGAAAAGAAATTTTGTAAGCTTTTGCTTCAATTAGATTTTTAGAATTTATAGATCTCAAGATTAGATTTTTTAATAGTTTTGAGTGTTTTATAAAATTTAAAAAAATTCTCTTTTGAAAAATTTTGTTTTTGTAGTATTTGAGTGTTTGAAAAGAAAGGGAAATTTTCGTGAGCATAATTAGTAGTTTCGTTTTTGAGTGTATTGAAAAAGACAAAAATTTCTTCTTTTCATTTGATTGTTAAGGAAAGATTTGTTTTTACAAGCATTTGCATTCTCAACTATTTCTTTAGCTAGAAGTTCATTGAAGAAAAAGGATTGTTTATCATCTTAAGTGCATTTTTAGTGTTTTGGAGTCGAGTCTTCACACCATAAATTTTCATCTCCGCACCTTTTGACTTAAGAAAAAACCAATAAAAAAAACGCTTAAAATAAAATCTATCTAGCAATCTTTTTATTTCTAGGGATCTTTATCACCAACATAGCTTAGGCTAGTATCTTGGAGTAGGGAGTAATTAACTCTCCAAGATAGTAAAACAAACAAGTAGTTGTATCTTGCGGTAGGAGATAAATTCCAATTGTTACATCTATGCTCTGGGAAGCTCCTCTTAAAGGAGTCAAGCACGAGGTCATATCCGAACCAGTGGGGTAATCAATCCTTCCTCATTGGGAACGATAGCAGATATATATGTATTAAAAATGGTAAACCTCGGATTAACCATTGTCGAGGAGCCTGGGGTCACTTGTTGGTAAACCTTGGATTATGTCAAGGAGCCTTCAAGGGGATTGAGCTTGCTACTCTGCCCTTGCATGTGTATCGGATCATAGACTATTCCCCCAGGTATATTTGTTTCCGTTGGTAACCATAGTGACCATAATCTATAGGATTCTATCCTAAGGTGACGGTGGAGGGAAGATCCCACTATCCCTGGAGCAGACGTCGGCTAGACTCACTTGGATTTTCTGGGGGGTTCTCTTCACTCGAGACGGTTTAGTGGAGAAACTTGTGCCAGTCTATTCATTAAGCAGGTTTCCGGGGTAACTGTTCCAACCGCCATTTCTATATTGAATTCTGCGACGTTGGATTTCATCACCAACTAGTGTTTTCGGTACGGAAAGTTACTGTTTGTGTATGTTTGACCTCCTAGATTCTTTAGGCATGTGATTCAAAATTGTTTGGTTCTTTAGAGACTTTAGGTGGTTTTCTTTGAAATTATTCTTTGTTTGTGCGTGAATTGATTAAAAATTTTTAATCGTGGCTGAATTACCGAGGAAGTCCCGTAGACATCGGGGCCAACCTCCTGAGTTTTCACCAAGCTAGCTTGAAGGGATACGAGCCCTTGTAACTCCTAGTGACAGTAGAGTTGGGTCACCTGAAGAAGGAGAGTCTTCTTTAGTTTTACATCCTGATTATCAAGTTCAAGCACCAGAGTATATTATTGAACCTGTTTCATTTTCCGAAGTTACTGGTAGTTTCTGTTCTACTAGTGAATTAGCCGAGGAACTTGAAATATCTGAACCTGAAACTGAACCTGCTGCTACTCCATCATCAGGATTTGCCTCCCCAACCTCCAGTGGTCCTGGTTCACCCAGGGTAGAAAGAGTCATTACCCAAAATCTTCCTTCTGTACTTATTGCTATTGAAGAACTTGTTACTCCAGAAGAAGGTATACTTATCCCTGAAAATCAACCAGCTATAGAACTTAGGGAGCGTGAATCGATCTTTTACAGTCCACCTAGGAGGGACGCTTGGTATCTTTCATTGACTAATTTTTTGGAAAACCCGGGACTAATTTTTTCACCACCTCGAATTCCTTTTCATCCAACACCTAGGGGTTATTATCCTCCTTTGAATATGTCGAGACAGTCATCCATGTTTTCTCAATCTCCAGAAACATTTTTATATGGTGGTCCTTCTGTTCCCTCTGGGTATCAGTCACTTACTGGTACTTTTTCGGGAGCATCTCCTCAACCTGTTGAACAAGGGTTATTAACTGGTAATAACGGAACTAAACCATTGAGTGTAGAAGATATTCTTATGATGTCAGGTACCATTCCAAATCCGCAACCTCAAGGTGGCCAGTTACTGCCTGGGGGGCAGCCTCAAGGTCCTCAATTATCGCCTGGGGGGCAACCTCAAGGTACCCAATTACCACCTGGGGGGCAACCTCAAGGACAGTACATACCTACGGGATAGTACATTCCTCAAGGTCAACCCCAGACTCAGTATGTACCTCAAGGTCAACCCCAGTATCAATATGTACCTCAAGGTTAACCCCAGTATCAGTGCATGCCTCAAGGTTATCAACCTCAAGGTCAGTACCCAACCCAAGGTTTCCAACCACTCAGGTCAATGATTTGTCCATGGAACTGGAAATGTACCTTTGAATTATCAACCCTACCCTCAACCTGATTATGGTCCTCAATATGCTCAACCTTCTATGGGTCCATACCCCGGAATGAACTTAGTGTGGGATCCATCTCAATCTCAACAGATCTTACAACCGAATGTGCAGTTGTCATCTCAATCTGGATAACCCTTGGTTTCTGGTTCAACCCAGCAACCTATCCAGCCTACTATTCAAACTTCTGCACCTTCTGTAGTTTCTCAGCTTGGGCCTAGTTCGCCTCGAACTCCGCCTCAAACGACTACTGCAACTGCTGCACCATCTATTCCATCTACCCCACCTACTTCTAGAGTATCGACAGCTCTGGTTTCTACTGTTCCTGCATCAATTCCTCAAGCATCTTTACCTCAGTCTAGACCCACAATTCAGACTTTAGTTCAAATGCCTGTAGGAAAACCTGGTCCAAGTACGGTTGTCACAAGTCAACCTCAATTTACTTATCAACCATACCAAGAATAGTACCAATTCAGTCCTGTTGTGCAGAACCCAGTCTATCAGTATCAATCATACCCTGGATATACTTATCAGCAACCTCAATAACCCTAGTATGGTCCAGCTAATCCTGGTTTTCCAAGAGGATATAATATCCCCAATGCAATTCTGATTCCTAGTTATCCTAGGTATCCTCCTCCCGGGGCTGGTCTCATGACTCAGGGTTTCAGAGACCCTAATCTTCAGTTATCGTTCATTGCAACTTTGGACTTGTCTGATTTTTCGTGCCTTACGAATGATGTGATTAAGTATCTTCTGTTTTGGCCGCCAATGCCAAATAAGTTGCCTAGTGACATCCCAAAGTTTGAAGGTAAATCAGGAGAGGATCCGTCGAACCATGTGATGACTTATCACCTCTGGTGTGCATCTAACTCCATTTCAGATGATTCAATTCATTTACGGCTTTTTCAACGCACTCTAATTGGTCTTGCAGCCAAGTGGTACATTGAGTTACCGCGAGCCACTTTTTATAACTTTAGTCAGCTAGCTCCTTCATTTTTAACTCATTTTCAGTTGCCTGTCAGATATGACAATGGCACAGAATTATTAACTTCATTAAAACAGTCAATGTCCATTTACATTTTAGATCACATTCATGAATGGAGACGTCGACGGCGTTTAGTGAAAGTTTTTATTCCGGATCAGATCCTAGAAGAATGGTTTGTTAAATCATTATTACCGAAAATCACTGAGGATGTAGCTAAGGCAGGAGTCGTTACTGAAGAGCAATTAATTTCTCAGGCTCAGTACGTTGACCTAGTTTATACGCAGACGGGTACGTTACATGAGAAAATCCCCGACCTTCCTAAACAAAATCAAATAACTGCAGCTCCTTCAGGGTCTCATGCCGCTGACGGTATGATTGGTACAGTTAATACCAAAAGTAAGAAGAAATCTTCCAATAATTCTTCTCCTATCATAACTTTACCAGATTCCCCGATAGGAGACTCTTCCGCAGAAATTTCTGCCGATATTCATGTTGTAGAGTCATCTACGGCCAAATCAAAATCCGACGGTAAAAAGAAATGGAAGAAGAAAAATAAAACAGATAAAAATTTGAAAGAGAAACCAGAAAAAACAGAATCTACTAATGAGAAACACAAACCTCGTTATCCTTATCTCATTTGTGACGAAGAGCATTTTACAAGAGACTGCCCTCATCGCGCTGAGGTTGTGAAAATCGTCAAAGGTTCTCAAACGCCTATTGTTTTGAAGGATCCTTTTCCTAGTCAAGACAGTGAGATGATAGGTTCTTCCTCAAATGCCTCAGAAGAACCCATAATGATGATGTCCCATGTTAGGATTGTGACACGATCGCAAGATTATGGAAGTAAAAGTCCAGTTGGTGGTAAGGAAGCAGAATCTTCTAATTCAAACCCATCAACTTCAACTCCTGGTTTTGATCCGCTAAAGATCGAGAAACCTAACCCAGACTTAGTAATCAAACCACCCGCCAAGGGTATACTTCGAAATTCAGCTTTCAATCCACATGCGAGAGCTGCTCATAACTATAGCATTGTTGAAGATTTGGCTATTTCACCTTCAGCAATGTCGGCTTTGGAGGTGCTGCAATCATGTTCAGCACAGCGTAAATTACTATTGTCGGCTGTAGGAGCTGTTGATATTCAGGACTCGAACCTTATAATTTTCGATCTAGAAAATAGTACACCTCGCTTACCTCATCAAATGGCTTTCCAGATTCCAGTGTTAGTCAAAAACATACATTGCTATAGGATTGTGATTGATGAGGGAGCTTCAACGTGTATTATGTCGATCCATTGTTGGAGATCGCTTGGTTCTCCTACACTTAATCAATCCCCGACGATTCTAAAGGCTTTTGATGTCCGTGGGTTCCATCCTTTTGGTATTCTACAGGATTTACCTATAGGGGTTGAAGGCAAAACTATTAATCTAGATGTGGAAGTGGTTGATGCCCCTCTATATTACAACCTTCTCTTCTGTCGTAGTTGGTCTTACGCTATGATTGTTGTTGTTTCATCGGTCTTTCGGCTTATAAAGTTTCCTCATAATGGAAAGATCGTAACTATAGACCAGCTAACTTACTTTTCATCCGAGCCAGGTTCTTCAAAAAGTATCTAACATGTCGGCAAAACAACTATCCCTTATAAGGATGTTGGAGTAGGACTAGTTAAAGATTCTGGTTTACTAGGAACTTTTTCCTTTCCTCCTCCAAACGTATTGCCTTCTACTGCAACCATTCATATGATTTCATGAGACACTATTGTTTATGATGATCCTTGAAGCATACCTTCCGAATCTGAGATAGATTCATTTGGTGATGCTATGCCTTTGAATCCATATGAAATTGCATATCAGGTCGTACATTCGTTTTCCGACCCTTCTTCAACCGAAATTGACTTAATGATGTGGTCCATGAAGAATCACTTTCAATATCAGACTCAGATTCAACAATGTTTTCCGAACTTGTTCACACTGATGAGAAAATTCGTGAAATCTTGTCTGTTGATGATTTACCATGGGAAGATCTTCATCATAGATCTTCATTTTAACCTGAGATTGATCGCTTTGAAAATGATTTTTCATCTATTTTTACAACTGATTATGTCAAGGAACCTCAGAATCCATTGAAAAATCCTGATTCTGAGTTAAATTTGGGAAATATTTCTCGAACTATTCCTATTGATATTTCGGTTAAGCCTGGAATTGTTGAAAACATCATATAGGTGCCTCTTGTACGGAAGATGAAATTCAAACATATAAGGCCCTATTTCAAGAATTCCGCGACATGTTTTCCTGGTCATATGAGGAAATGCCAGGAATTGACCCAGCAATTGTTGTTCATGAAATCAAAACTTACTCGGATGCTAAACCCCTCCAGCAACGTTTGCGTCAAATTCACCTGCGAAAAGTTGCCACTATTAAAGCAGAAGTTGAGAAATTACTTAAAGCAGGTTTCATTTACCCAATTCCCTTAACGGATTGGGTATCGAATATTGTTCCTGTTAATAAAAAACAAGGAACAATAAGAATATGTATCGATTATAGGGATATAAATCGAGCCTGTCCAAAAGACAATTACCCAACTCCCTATATCGATCAAATCATTGATGATTGTGTCGGTAATGAAATATTCTCCTTTATGGATGGTTTTTCCGGTTATAATCAAATAAATATTCTACCTGCTGATCAACCAAAAACGGATTTCATTTGTCCATGGGGGACATTTGCTTATTTCAAATTACATTTTGGGCTCAAGAACATCGGTGCAACTTTTCAAAGGGCTATGTCTTACGCGTTTCATGACATCAAGCACATTGTACAACCCTATCTCGATGATTTACCTGCTCATTCATTACGTATAGCCGATCATCTCATTCATTTACGAGCAATCTTTATGAGGTGTAGGCATTATCAAATTAGGTTGAATCCACATAAGTGTGTTTTCTGTATAGAAACGGGATGGTTACTGAGATTTGTTGTTTCGAAAGCCAGCATTCATGTCGATCCCTCGAAGGTTGAAGCTATTGTCAAATTGCCTCCTCCTTCGACTCTTCACCAACTCCAAAGTTTGCAAGGGAAAGCAAACTTTTTACGTCGATTCATTCCTAACTACACCAAGATAACAAAGGGTTTTACCCGGTTGTTGAAACAGAATACTCCATTCTTTTTGGATGAGATAGCTGACAAATCTTTTGATGCACTAAAACACACGTTGACCCATGCACCGTTATTGCATCCTCCCAACTACAACCAGGACTACTTCTTATATCTCGCCACCTCTCATTCCACCATCGGAATGGTGTTAGTTCAGGAAGATGAATTCGGTAGTGAACATGTGATTTATTACCTTAGTCGCACTTTGAATCCAACTGAGCTAAAATATTCACATGTGGAGAAATTGGCCTTGGCAGCTGTTCAAGCTGTCCAACGATTTCGTCATTACATTTTACTACGCAAAACTACTGTAATTTCTGATTGCAACCCTATGATCTATATTTTGACCAAACAATTGCTAGGGGGCAAGTATTCCAAATGGATTGTTATCCTGCAGGAATTCGACTTGGAGTTTGAAAAATCTAAGTCAAAGAAATCTTTAGTTTTTGCGGAGTTGATGTGTGACTTCCCGCGTGCTGATACTGAAACTGTGGCGGAAGAGCCCATTGCGGACGAATCCTTGTTTCTAATCAGCACTCTTGATCCATGGTATGGAGATATCATAGTTTATCTCCAAACCCAATCCTTTCGGCCTGAAATTTCAAGATCTCAGCATCGGAAAATACGATTCCAATCCCAACAATTCAAAATTATTGGAGATACACTTTATCGTCGTGGGGCGGACTCTGTTTTCTGACGTTGTTTAATTCATGAGGAAGGTGAAAGGGTTCTAAATGACTGTCATTCTGGAGCGTGTTGCGGTCATATGTCTGGGTTTGCCACAACCCAAAAAATATTACGCACTGGCTATTTCTGGCCATCTTTATTTAAAGACTATATTAACGCGGTCCGAAAATGCCACAACTGCCAAATTTTTGATCGAAAGATGCGCACTCCACCTGCTCCTCTCCACCCTATAATTACCGACGGTCCTTTTGCGAAATGGGGTATCGATTTTATTACATGTAACCCTCACTCGGCCGGGGAGCATGCGTATATCATCCTTGCGATAGATTATTTTACCAAATGGGCCGAGGCGATGCCTACATTTTCGGCAGACGGTAAAACTGCTGCGATTTTCGTTTTCAATCATATAATTGCTAGGTTCGGTGTTCCATAAGCGATTATCACTGATCATGGGCGTCATTTTCGAAATATTATGATGACTGAACTAACAAACCAACTTGGCCTCCGTCACGATAGTTCAACTCCATATTTTCCACAGGCTAATGGTCTGGTTGAAGCCATCAACAAAGTTCTAGTCATTATGATCCGAAGAATCATTGGGATTCATAGGTCGAATTGGCATAACATGTTATTTTCAGTGCTTTGGGCATATCGAACCTCAGTAAAAACATCAACTGGTTTCACTCATTTCCAACTAGTTTACGGTTTGGAAGCTGTGTTACCCATTGAATGCGAAATCCCGTCATTGCAAATGGCCATAGAATTACTTCCAACCACTTCCGAAGAGGAGAAACGTTTGTTGTACTTGGCTCAGCTAGATGAGAATTGACGTGATGCTGCACTAGCAATCGAAACTCATGCCAAACGTATTAAAGCTTAGTATGATCGAAATGTTACACCTCGTAATTTTTCGGAAGGAGACCTAGTCTTACTGTACAATCAAGCAAATGATAAATTAGGTGCTGGAAAATTTGTACCCATGTGGCATGGTCCTTATGTTTTTAAGCGAAAGCTGGCAAAAGGGGCCTATGAATTGGTAGACTTTGACGGAGTCTCTTTAGGTAAACCCAGAAATGGTCTTTACCTAAAGAGATATTATGCTTAAATCTGGGTGTGGAGATTTTTAGTTAGGTTAGTTTTCTTTCTAGCTGGTGTGTTTTAGAAAAGTGTGCTTAGTTTAGAGAGTGTTTTTGTCATTATTCCTGCTTATCTTGATTTTACTCTTGATACTGCAGATATCGACGCCTCTCCAAACATACATTGGTTTTGCTGATGGTGCTTGTCGTAATACACGGAACATTTCTTCCGCATCTTGGGTTATCTATTCGCCCTCTGATGAGTTGTTATCTATGCATGGGGTAAGCCTCGGTCAAACGACGAAAAAAATTGCAGAGTATAGTGCAGTGATTGATTTATTATCTGAATCCATCTCATTCGGGATTCGCAGTTTGATTGTGAGATTAGATTCTGAACTCGTTGTATTGCAGCTTAATAGAGTTTATGCCATTAGAAATCCAGTGTTATTGAGATTATTTTTGACAGTTCGTCTCTTGGAACGTGAATTTGACTATATTGAATATCAGCATATTCCAAGATATCTAAATACATTAGTAGATGCAATTTCTTCTCGAATGTTAAGTAGACATTTGTAGTAATCAAGCAAGTAAATTTAAAAACATTCCATAACATGTTTTACAAGATAACCGGTAATAGTGATATAGCATAACATAGAAGTGTGTCAAATATACATTGCCTTCGATCATAGGTTGAAAAACACCTTATGATCGGCAAAAATGATAGTACAAAAAGCAAAAATGTCATATAAGTCTACAACAGGTGATCATTCTATCACTGGTGATGATCACGATAAGAAACCACTGTACGGGCCACCCTACAAAGGAACCTCCTGAAAGGTCCTGGGACCCCAATCACACAGCGTTGTAGCCTAAGAGGAATGTCATCTATGCTAGTCTCTGGAATTTCTGCTGTCAAACGCTCTAGATGGTTTTCCAATTCGGCCAAGGTCTCTGTAGATTCATCCCGTGGGGCTGGTGCTGCTACAGCTGGTTGTTTCCTCTCATAGGGCTAGAGAGTGGCTGGTCGCCGTGGACCTACATCTGCATTTGAAACTTTTTACTATCAATTTTGGGATGATTTAAAAACAAAAAAAAAAAATTAGAAAATGTAAAATGATTTTACCTGAGTCATCCCATTGCTCTCTTGGTGGAAGATCCATGCCTGGGTCACCACGATAATCCATCCCAGCATAAGGAAAATCCTGAATAACAAAAACTTGGTTCTCCAACCAATGAAAATACTCAGGAGGAAATCGAACAACTTCTGAACCCTCCTGAGGATGATGGGCCATAACCGTAACCCAACGCATCAACATGGGGACCAACATTGGGACCCTCTCTAGACCAAAGCTCACAACTAAGAAACCATATCCAAAGATTTTCAGTTGTCCGTTTTTTGCTCTAGTCAGTTAGCCTTTTACATTAGCCAACACAGCTTCGCACCAGTTGAATATGGTGCCTCGAAAGTAGTCTACTGCCATTCGCATTTGGGATTCAGTGGCCATATGTAGTGTTGTGCTTCCACAGAGCCTGGTGATAGTAAATGAAATCACTTTGAGTTCAGGACGGGAGATGGTTTTGATATCAATCCCTTTGTCTTTGGTTTGGTCGTTACAAAACTCTAGCCGGAGGCTATCGACAGACTGGCCACCTAGCCTAGCCCCAAATAGAGTCAATTGTTCACCTCTCTTAGGCAAACCAGTCAAAAAGTAAATGTCTTGCGGCTCCATTTCGAGCTAGTGGCCACCAAAAAGAAACACTGGTCTTGTGCATTCCACATGTCTACCAGCCACTGCAAAAAGTCCACCTGGGCCCTCATGCGAGGTATGGCCCAGAATTTGAATAAACCGCATGCCTTCAATGCATCAATCGAAGGTTGATGATTAATCGCGGTGAGATCCACATCCTCGTGCTCCCGTTCCCGCCAGTCAAGCATGGTGTATACCCTACATTCAAAGAAAAAGCGGATTAGAATATTTTAAATCAAAGTTTTTGGGAAAAATCTGAAAAATTTGGAATTTTAGAACATATGCCGCGGGGACCGCACCCTCTAAGTTAGAGACTGTGCATAGGTCCGCACTCTGCCTAAACAGCGGGTGCGGGCCCTTGACTTTTTTCTGCATGCAAAAAAGTCGGGTCTGCAGCATGTTGCGCCTGTGGACCCCGCGCACGGTCTTTTAACCTAAATTTTTCCCAAAAATCAAAATATAAACCTAAAAACAAAATTTCAAACAGTTGAAATGCAAGATTAAGGTGATGTGTATTACCTAGAGGTGACGGTGTTCGATTCCAACGGACGGATTTTCCGCAATCTTCATGGGAAATTTCTTACCAAAAGCTCTCTTTTCTCACTCTGAAGTCAAATGGTAAAAATGAATTTACAAAAGCCCTTTTTATAAGTTTTTTGAATAAATGAATTTTTAATTTGTTTATTTTTCACTTAAAGAGGTAAATTTTGAAGCATTTTTATTTATTTTAAATAGGTATGAGTAATGTTTGAAGTTTTTGTGCAGAATAACGGATTTTTCAAGCAAAATTGATCATTTTTCACAAAAAACATTAGAGTCACCTTTAAGCTCTTTTCTGACTCCTAAAAATGAAAAGATCGTCGAGTTTTTCTTTTTAAGCTCGTTAAAACGGAATTAAAAAGACGGTCCACTTACAGCTCTTTTCTGACCGTAAAAACATGAAAAGATTGCCGGATTTTTGTCGTTTCAAATTCGATATTGGTTATAAAACGACGTGCCATTGATCGCTTTTTTACTTTTTCGAATCAAAGACACTAATTATGAAAATTACTCCTTGATCGTAATGGTCGAGTGGTTCTCTCAAGTATTATTTTATACTTTTTCGGGCTTGGGAGATACAAATTTACGAAAAAAGACAACCATGGAGTTTTCTTAAGTTTTTCGACTCCCTAAAATTGAAAAACGCCGGGTTTCTCCTATACTGGACTCGTTAAAATTTAAATAGTAAAGGACCTGTTCAATTACAAATAGGAACGGACCACTCCTTCTTAGGGTTCAAATTTAAACTAAGTTGGACTCATCCGAAGGATGAGCTTATAATCAAGCAAATGTTATCCTCCTCTAGCTTGTCAAAAATAAAGAGGTACTTGCCAGAAATGGTGGGGGAAAAGAGAGAAAAATGAACCTGCTTGTCAAAATTTGTGTCTCAGAAAAACATTTAACCACTCTTGAACACGACACTTTTTGTTCACCTAGGTTGGGAAATCCTTTGCCTAACAGTTAATCAAACCATATTGAAAGTCTTCAGCCAGTTTCTGGGTATTAGCTTTGGGTCAATTGTCACCAAACCATCTGCAATGTCGTTATGTGTTCAAGAGGTCAGTGCAAATAAACCATTCATCTGCAAAATATCTGTCATCCATCTTGACCATCCCTGAGTCAGACCTTGCAACTATATTTCTTCAAACTTGATCTATGATTTCATATTGTGGGCTTGCCTACGACGGATCGCTTTCTATCGACTTCAGCTCATTATCTAGAAAGATGATCTAGAAATTGTTAATACCTTGGGATCTGCATGTCTCAATGGTAGGTTTCTCACCTTCGACGATAGGTTGCATCATTGACCTTTGATCAAAGGATTCCGTGACATGTTCGAAATCAACACATCTATTCACATTTCATGGATTGTACTGAGTACTTTGAGAGCCATTGACATTAATGGTGGTTTCTCTCACACTTGTTAAAAGTTTACATCGTTGACTGGTAATCAAGTGGTTTCTACCATGTTCGACTTCGACACATTCATTCACATGGATAGAATCGTAATATTTCGGGAAGTAGAAATCAAGACCCTGGATCTATTTTCCACCATCCAGGATGCGAGGAATTTTGTATTCATTATACAGTAGACTATTTATAAAACAGATGGTTGCGCCCATACTGTGTCTACATGAGTCTATACTTGTGATGTATTACAAGATCATTCCTATATCAGAGCAGTTTAGTTAGTTTTCTAGTCAGTTTTGATCTGAGTATGGGAATGCCTACCTCAGCAATGATATGATCTCATATATATAATTTGTATTGAATGTTTTTACAGGTTCCAACCAGGATATCCACAAGATGATCCTCGAAATGATAAATTACTTCACTCTTCTTAGATGATAAATGAAATCCTCATCTACTACAGACTTCGCACTTTAGGGGGCAATCTGTTACACAAAATATTGTCACCATGACTTTCTGTAGTTAGTGTGAGTCTATCACCACTCATACTATCCTCCTTTGCAAATCTCAAACCTCAGCTCTTCATGTCAAGCTTTAAAAATGAGAGAAAGTCTTTGAAAAATCTATAAAACTCTGGTTCCGCACTTTCTCTTATCATTACCTACGGTCTCGCACCCCTTGGTCATGTTACCTGCAGACCTGCCCGCTTTGTCTCTAAAGGAGTGGGTGTGGACCCTTGTGAAAGTAAAAAAGGCACAAGTTTATTCTTAAAAACTCACTTTGGGTTAATTCTGGACGCTTCTAGAAGGAATCTTGACGTGGTTGGTTCGCTCCTAGGTGGTTCATGCATCCCATAACTAAAGGAGCTAACCCCTTGATGAGAGGAGCTTATCCCTTTGAAGGAGGGCTCTATCCCTTTGAAGGTGGACTTAGTAACTTCCTTCCTCTGCACTATAAATTAAGGCATTGGGCTAGATGCTAGGGAGGTTGAAAGCTGAACATTTTTTAGGGTAAATGCTTTTGGAATTGAGACTTCCTGGTTAGGCTTGAGATGAGAGATTACATACCTTTTGGCTTCATTGGGAAGACAGTGAAACTTGTCAAAGTAGAGGAGATTCTTGCTGGACCCTGGGAGGAGCTTGTATAGCATCAAGGCACCAAGGTTGTAAAGTTCTTCTTTGATTAAAGTTAATACAATCAGATTCATTTTTCTCAATAAATTGTCTTCTATGGTTTATTTCATGAATTCCTTGATCATCATGATAAATATGGTTTATTATATTGGCTATGCAGGTGTTATTTAATATGTGTGCTTGTTTTTGTTTGCAGATTCTTTAAAAGGGAGCTCATTTGGATCAACGGAGCATGGCTTCCACAAACTAGCACTGGATCTGAGGTAGGCCTAAAACACCTGTTGGCCTTTATTTATAAATTGCATATTTAGAGAAAGATAAAATTTCTTTGGTTTGCTTGTCGCTAGATATCATTAGATACTAGGGAGATCGGTCTTGCCCGCAAGAACGATTTATCTGCCCGATAGTGTTTCCCTCCGTGTTGTGTCCAGCAACAACCCCCCTTCTTATTTAGTGTTATTCCTAATACTAAATAAGTGGGGACCCTTAGCAAAAAATTTAAAAATCAAAGTAGTGTTTAAATTTTCTTTTTCAAATAAAATTACCGTCATAAACTTAGGAATCCCCCCTTGAAAATCCAAAAAATCTAAGTTTTATGATAAGGTAAGACGCAAATCTTTCCTTAGGAATATCGCATCGCAAAAAGATAGCGGGATGCCTCCTTACAAGCCGAAGTTCCAATATTTCGATATCGTGATACACGATAATATCGCATCACATCCAGCAAATACAACTTACATGAAACACTCTAAAATTTTCCAATATGCGATATCGCCAATCGAAAATCTCGTTTCGCAAAAAACAGGTTAACAAGGATTGTCATTCATAACATTCCTGCGATCTGCGATATTGCGATGTCGCGATACAGCGACAATGCGATAATGCGATATCATGAGCGACCAACTTTGTGATGTTACGATTTTGTGATATTATCATTTCGCGATGCTACGATTTGCGATATTGCGAAGCAAATCGCAAAATCGCTCCATCACAGATCTTTCGGGCACGTTATTCAAGAAAAGTATTTTCCTTAAGCTGACACCTGGTTATGCGCTTTAATGCTAATAAATGAATTAGTTGCCAGTTATTAATGGAATGTGGGTGCGTGCTTATCAAAAAAATCATCTCACGTAAGGTGGTATACTTGATGTGTCTGTGGCATTTAAAACTTTCCCATAACCCTTCCTTGTCATTCATTTTCGCTTCACTTGTGAATTGTAGGAACGGAGAATAGAAGCCAATACAAAGCAATACGCAGGGTAAAATGGGAAAGAAAAGCAAAGCCCCGAGCTCAGAAGAAAAGGAAATGGCACCTTTACAGACACGGCCTGTAATAGAGACGCGGGAATTGCTACGTGGGAAGGCATGCATAATCTGCTCGAAGAGGAGAATCCCAGAGTTATGGAAGTAGTTGCTACCGTGGGCTCAAATGGTTCTTCTGAAACATCCCTTACAGAGCTAGCTTGCTCATTCTTACACCGAATAGCAGCAAGGCCTAAAATTATCCCATACACGGACATGGTAAAGTGGATACTGGACAACGCAGATATCAGAAACAGACAGTTTAAGACTCAAGGTCAAGAGTTCACAGAATTATCATTTTTACAAATTTTGAACTTTATATCCGCTAGAAGGAAAAAGCGCAAAAGGCGAAAAACGCATCAAGGAAATCTGGATCAAGAAACGGAGGCAGTTTCCGATGCGCGATTAGCGCTATGCTGAGAATTTTTTTTTGAAAAGGCAAACTACTAATTGCCCAGTCACCTGCAAGCTCCGAAAATCGCAAGAAAGCAACTACAAACAAATTGGAAGCAGAGAGCTCAAGAAAAGGCAAAAGCAATCCAAGGGTTAACCAAGTTGAACTGGGATTATTACTGGGCTTACTTGGTAAAGCCACATAGCCAGTGGATGAATGTTAAGTGTATCATCAATTCAGCCGAAAATATGGCGCCATCTCTCGTTAATTCTGTTTTCTCAGCTTAGCTAAAAGCGGAAGTCGGCAGCCGACTCTTCTCAAATAGATGTTGCATGCATGCAATTTCAAGGACCAAATACAGAGGTAGTTTAATTTTAGATTCAATTTTAGCTTTAATTTTGTTTTATTTTCCTCAAAAGAGGACGGTCATTTAAACCGCATCCTATATTTTGTAATAATTTATTTTTAGATTTAGTTAGTAGTATTTAAACCCTTTTCATGCATTTAGAGAAGGGTCCTGAAATTTATCAAAAACTTATCCCCAGAACATGCACTTCTGTACCCTCTGAGGAGGTTGTGATGAATGAATGGAACAAGATTTATTGATATTTGCATTTGATATTTGCTACTGATGTTGCACTTTTGTACTCTTAGTGGATATTTGATCAAGAAGAGATAAATCGTTATCACTTGAAGCTCATGAGTAGAACTAGTTATAAATGGTATTTCTATCTCTTAACTATTTCTCCCTTGTGTTAGAGTGATTTTCATGTTCAGTTATTTATATATTAATGTATGAATGCCTGAGTTATCATTTGGCACTTTTGTATGGTGATAGCTATTTATTTATGCTTAGTGTATGAATAGCTTATTATGCGATAAGTTTTTCACAACTGTTTCGTCTAACTTTTTATACGAAGTGGTTCATCTTTATTGAATTCTTTTCTCATAGCGGTTGAATGATCTTTATTACCAGTTGTTGTTTGAAATCATTTTAGATCACATAGAACAAAGATTACACCCCGGGTTAGTGTAGATTCACATATTTCTGTTTATTAGAATATAATTTCACTATTATTAGATTAGAATTAGAATAGAAGTATTCCATTTAGAAACTGTTAGAAACAGAAATATCCATCTTTCTCACACACACACATAAATTGGGAAACTAGTCCCATATCCCCAGTCGGACCCGCTATACCAAACGGAAAAGGAGCTGCCAACCAAGGTCCAGACCGGGTAGGTATCCCCCTTGTTGTAGACCCGATTTTCGGGGCTTCAACACTACCTTATGTGGTTTTCTTGGTGCATGAATCTCTTGGGAGGAATCACTCATCGTTTCCTTATCCCTTTCATAAGTTGAATCTGTTTCCATATTTGCCACTCTATGGTGCAAAATGATGAGTATGAAGAGATTTTATTTCAAGAATAGGTGACTGTTTTTTTCTTCCTTGGAATTTGATGAATGGGACTGATGAGGGAAGGTTTTTATGCTTGTTGTAGGGTTATTAGGGAGTAATAGGGTTTTGGGAATGAATATTAGGGTTTGGGGATAGAAGGAATTAGGTGCTAGGGTTTGGGAAAAATGGAGTAAGATGAGTGTGAATGAAAGAGGGAAAGGGGAATAAATTTAGGGAAATTTAGTGAAGAGGGATGGGATATGGGAGAATTATGTAGGGGAGTCAAAACAGCAAGTATGACAAAATCAAAAAACCCTAGACAGTTGTTCAATGCAACTATGCAACAAATTAGGGTTTGAGTTTTCACCTATCAAAACACTACCAATGATGACCAAATCTCTTTTATGGCAAATTTGGAGGGTTTACTTACTTGGAGGATGATATTTAAAGATTTTGGAGCTTGAGGAGGTCGATTGAAAGATTTTTGGGCTTGGCAAACTGGTTGTTATCGGGAAATCTAGTGTCAATTCAGAGCTGCTAGTCCCACTAAGATGGGTAGCTATCTTAGAAACAAACAGATTAAAGTCACTTGTTTCTCCTTTACGAGAGAGAGATAAGAAAGAAGAAGAGAGTACCAACCCAGTCTTCCGCTTGGCTCCTTGCTTGTTTCCTTTCCCCTTTGATAGAATCTCGCCATTGCTTCCTTACTTGTCCCACTTCAAAGAGCACCTGTAGATTCACAGCAGCATAATGCCATCAAAGCATAGAGATCTTTCACCGTAAACAATATAGGATCAGATATATATTTACCATACAAATGCATATATCAACATAATATTCAGAGATACACAAGAATATGGAGGAAAACTCAAATAGATTTATTAGTAAAAGTAGTAGAAGAGAGGATTACAACCACTTGGTCTGACCCGGCGCCATCCTCCCAGCTTGAAAGCCCTCTTCACCTCACACAAAGCAAGATCACCCAACAATGTCTTCAAAGAGAAACCAGCAACACCTCTTTGCAAATTACCAAATTCCAACCTCTGGATCTCTAGGATGAGGGATCCATTTATAGATATTTGCAGGGGGGTGAGTCAGCTTCTGGGATTTTGATTAGTGTCATCTCTCTAATAGTTCTTGCTTCCACTTGGAGATTTCATGATCTCTTACTCATCTTTGGGTGAACTCAGGAAGGCAAGTGTCAAACAAGCAGCTTCTAGAAGATTCTCAGGGTCTCCACTTAGCAAACTGCTTGTGCCATTTTTCTGCTCTCGCTCATCGCACCCTACAGAAGGGCTTTTCAGTATGCATCGCACTTTTTGGTCCTACTTTGACCAGTTCTGAGTGGTTTCTCATGGAAAACTTCCACGAGATGATGTAACCAGCTGACCTTGCTCCTTTAGGGTATGAAACAACACTTTTAGGGACTTAGAAGCCCTTGGTTTATGGACATATGTGATTGGGGTTGTAGTGCCCAAATATGTCTATAACGGTTTCCCCCTAAAGCATGAGGTCATAAATCTTTTAATGTCGGGTGAAATGCTTTATAATGAGGATCCGAGGTTTTTCACACTGGAAGGTGACCTGTAATAAGATACAATACAATACATTATCTTCATAATATTCTCATGATCTAGCTGAGGCGCGCATTCCCATGCTCAGCTTGATAAATTCATTTTCATGTACATAGGACAGACAACCGTCTGTGTGCAGACTGATGATTCTAGTAGAGCCATCATCCCTTAGTTTGGATGATTATCTGTGCAGCAATGATGTACATTTGGTGTCTTTATTTTCTTGATTATATCGCAGCCTGGATGGATGAAACTAGATCTAGGGTCTTCAAAACTCATTCAATCTTCGCCCGAAGGTACAAGTCGATCCATGTGAAAAAGATGTTCTCATGTCGAACATGGAAGGACATCGCCTGATTACCAGCCAATGATGTAAGTTGTTAACAGGCACAAGAGTAATCACTCATAATGATGATGACCCTCAAGGTACTACAATACAATTCACGTGGTGCAAATACATGAGTCGATGTCGAACACCACGCAAAATCTTTCGGTCGAAGGCCATTAATGTAAACCTGTCGCCGAAAGTGAGAAACTTTCCATTGAGGCATGCAAGCTTCAAAGTACTAGAAGGGTTGTCCCTGTGTCAACTTCTTGGATAATGAGTTGATGTCGACAAGAAGTGACCCGTCGTAGGAGGGCATTAATGGATCCCACATCTACGACACGGAACGGAGCAAATGATTTTGTAGAGGTGAAAATGATCTGATGATACAAGGTTCAGGGTGGCGGTCATGAAAGAATGAAGCATGAAGGTATTGTAGCGGATGAGACACAAGTTGGGTAGGTGAATTCTCTGAGCGACTTCTCTTGAACATATCGGCGACACTGAAATGGGTTGGTAGCGTTAACCCTAGAAGTGGATGGTATGGTGGACCAATGGTGATATGACCGGTGAACGGAATAACCCAACCCAACTCAATCATGGTGATGGAGTGATAGTGTCATGTTCAAGAGCGACCTACTACCAATAAAGTGTTGGCATTATGGCACAGGATTGGAGCTATGGCATAGGTATTGTCCTTGATGGCAACTCTCTTTGGTAACGGATCTCAGTTCAGGATTTCAGAATGAAAGAAAAGAGATATAAGCAGGTTCATCTAGACGAAGGCGCGTATACACACAGGTTATACGTTTCAAAGGCGCGTATGCGTATACACGCACTTTCATGCAAGGAAAAGCGCGTATATGTTGTAGAACTTACCTTTGGTCCGTGGTAGTTAGTCCTTGGTATTTGAACCTATGGTTTTGAACCATGGTACCTCGTCAAACGTGTTGATCCCAAGTATTGGTTCTGTGGTATTGGTTTATTATGGTTTTGGACCGTGGTATTATGGAAGGCCTAAAACTATAAAAGAGGAAGGAGATCATGTGGCAAGGAATCATCTGAATTATTATTGAATATCTGATAAAGTGCGAGATCTGAAATATTGGTGATTAGCGTTGTGGAACAGATCTGGATTTGAATGAAGGAGCAACCTTAGCGCAAAAAGGGATAAGTTCTATTGATGGGTCATAATCTCTTGGCTTGAATGATAATATCTTTGCATGATTTTGATCTGTTATATATGGCGCATGCGTGATCTATAAATCTGATAATCTGGGTTAATCAGTGCCTGAATATTTGAAAGAGTGAATTATCTTTTGTAGATCTGTACGTAGGTTCATTTTAGCTAAGGCGCGTATATGCGCAGGTTCAGTGAAGGAAAATAGCGTATACGCGGGTTGTTTCATATTCAGAGGCGTATACACGCGGGTTTTAGGCTATTAAAGTAGCGTATATATTTTGAGTTGTGATCTTGCTGCTTCTGTTTATTGCTGTAGTGTTCTGGGTTCAGATTTGGTGTGTGGTTACTGTTACTGTGATCTGGGTACAGTTGTCAGAGAAGTGTTTATTCTGATTCAGTTTTTGATTGGTGAGAAGGTGATTGGTTAATGCAGAAATTCTTGATGTTTGATTGATGTTATTTGTGGATCCAGTCTGAAAATTTATGAAACGTGGTCCCTGAAAGAAAGAGAAGGTTGTAGTCTTCTGTAGGCCAGCACCTACGTACTAGTATCTTGGCTAGTGAAAGAGTTGAGGGGGTTGTAGCTCCCTTCCAGGAGAAGCTAGAAAATGAGAGAGGGTTGTAGCTCTCTGCAGGTTGCAGCCTGTGTACTGGTAAAGGACTGCACTAGTACAATTGTAAAAAGAAGTTTCTAATTAAAGAGAAGATAGAGACGAATTGCAGCAGGTGGTTTTCACCCACATTGGGTTTCCACCTTATATCTTGTGTTCTTGTATATGATTGCCTTCTGCTCTATTTTTACTGTTCTTGGTTACTGGTTAATTGATTCTGATACACAGATTAACAATCAACATCTGACAGATAAAGTAAATTATAAGTTTGCATTGTATTTCGACATAATTGCATATATACGCAGGTTTAATTAGTTGAAGTAGCGTATATCATCTGAATTTGAAAAAGGGAATATTTGACTTGATAATACTGATTCACCCCCCCCCCCCTCTCAGTATTATTTCCAACAATTGGTATCAGAGCAGGTCCTTCAGAAGAAGCTTGATCGCTTGAAGGAAGATCGTTCATCATGAGCAACTACGAGAGGGAAGCATCAATCAGGCCACCGATTTTTGATGGGAAAAACTTCGTTTATTGGAAGATAAGAGTTACTGCCTATCTTCAATCTCTTGGTACAGAAGTCTGGGATATCATAGATACAGGGTATACTTTTCCATCAACAACTCCTACAAATCCGGCTGAGAAGAAGAAATATGAAACAAATGCAAAGGCGGTCAATACTCTATTAGGATGCCTATCTCAATCAGAATTTGTCAAGGTAATGCAGTTTAAATCCGCAAAAGAGATATGGGACAAGATTGTTCTGAGCTATGAAGGAGATGATCAGGTAAAACGCGCAAAACTTCAAACCCTCAGGATTCAGTATGAAAATCTCAGGATGTATAATGATGAAAGTGTGGCTAACTATTTTCTTCGTGTAGATGAGATTGTTAATTGTATGAAAAATTTGGGTGAAGAAATAAAAGAGGCTGTTGTGGTTGAAAAAGTTCTAAGATCTTTGTCCCCTAGGTTTGAATCTAAAGTTTCTGCAATAGAATAAAAAGAGAATCTACAAAGCCTTAAAATGTCACAGCTGCACAGAATTCTAACTGCTTATGAAATGAGGAAAGGAGGTCCATAAGACAGGAGAGAAGTTGCCTTCAAGGCTTCAGGCAAAGGAGAGTACTATGAGTCAGGACACGTGTCAGAAGAAGAAGAAGAATCAAATTTTGTCAGAAATCTTCAACGGGGTACTGGACGATTCCGAGGTAAGTTACCTTTCAAATGCTTTGCTTGCGGAAGAGTCGGTCACTATGCTACCAAATGTCCTCACAAGGATAAGATTGACAAAGGGAAGGAACCTGTTAGATGGAACAATAAACAGAATGCAACTAAGAAAAGTTACTACAGTCATGAAGACAGTGATGGCCTATCAAATAATGACGAAGATGAATGAGGTAATGATTATAAACTTTTAATGGCTTTTGAAGATGATGATTACATGGATGCTATAGATGTGGATGACTTTTATGAAGAGTTTTCTAGACTCAAGACATGTTAAGAAGAAAAGAATGTGATCATTGATACTCTGCAATTTCAACTTGATGAAAAAGAAAAATCTCTTGAGAAGTTAGAATGTGAAATTGTTGGCCTTAGAAAAGAAATTGAGAAAACAAAGGTTCTTAATCTTAAGTTTGTTAAAGGATCTGAAACTCTGGATGAGATTATCAATGTACAGCATTCTCCACTAATCAAGACAGGTCTGGGTTATAATGGAGAAACATCTCAAGCATCCACCTCAAAGAGTTATCTTGATGCAGCGAGGAATGAGCAAAAGCCCAATGGAGATCATCAGGTAAAGCAGGGATGAATTACATCAAGAACAAACAGAGACTACCAGGTAAACCAGGGGCAATCCATCTTAAGGGTGAACAAAAGCTACAACCAGCCACAGGTAAAAACTTCTCAATTTGCTTCAAGAATGGATGACAATAGAAATTACAATCATTTGGCTGGTAGATTTGATAATCGCAGAAGTTTCTTCAATGGCCAATGTTTCTCTTGCCATAACTTTGGTCAGAAAGCAGCTCAATGTGTTGCTTATAAGACAATCATGACTAGAGAAGCTCAAAAACAAAGAAGTATGACTGGGATTACGAAAAGGACCTATAACAACTTTTCGGCCCTTGAAAATGAAATTGAATGTTCTATTTGTAATAACTTCGGTCATGAAGATTCTGAATGCAGGAGCAGGTTTCGACAGACAAAGGAACAAGCCTCAAGCACCAGAACATGGAGAATAAAGGAACCAAAAACATAAAGATGTGGGATAGCTTTTTATGCAGAAGGACAAGAAAATCTATGGTACATCGATAGCGGATGTTCAAAGCATATGACAGGTGATAAAAAAAAACTTGAATCATATACTGCTTTAGAAAAGGGAAAGAAAGTTTCTTTTGGAAATGATACCCTTGAAACCATAAAAGGAAAAGGCACTGCTCAGTTGAAAGAAAAGGTCAAAGCTGGAAATGTTTTGTATGTTGATGGCTTGAAGCATAATCTACTAAGTGTCAGTCAGATGTGCGATCAAGGAACAGAGGTAATATTTCGATCAAATGGATGTAGTGTTCGTGATCTTGATACAGGAAAAACAGTGATCAAAGGCAGAAGAACTCCAAATAATCTATACATATTTGAAGAAGGACAACAACAATGCTATTTGAGCAAGGATGATGAACATTGGTTATGGCACCAGAGGTTGGGGCATCTAAGCTTTTCACAAATAAGGAAAGCATGCAAATACCAGGCAGTTTGTGGTCTTCCAGACATTAAAATTCCAGACAACACCATATGCAAATCATGTCAGTTTGGTAAGCAAACCAGAACTAACTTCCCTGAGAAGGAAGGATCAGCCAGCAGGCCTCTTGAACTAGTCCATACAGATGTATGTGGTCCATTTAGGACAAGGTCACCTCGAGGAGAAGAATACTTTATATTATTCATTGATGACTTCTCCAAGATGGTTTGGTTGGGACTTATGAAACACAAGGACGAAGCATTCGAAAAATTCAAATCTTTCAAAGCCTTGGCTGAAAACGAATCAGATCACAAAATTAAGTGCCTTAGGTCCGACAGAGGTGGGGAGTTTACCTCAAATGAATTTTTCATTTTTTGTGAAGAACATGGAATAAGAAGGGAATTCTCTACAGCTAGGACTCCTCAGCAAAATGGAGTGGTGGAAAGGATGAACAAAACGGTCCAACAAATGGCTCGTGCTATGCTTGATGAGTCTGGGACTCCTGCAACCTTCTGGGGTGAAGCTGCATTTGCTGCGGTTGTTATTCTCAACAAAACAAATGTCAGAGTGAACAACACTCAAACTCCTCATGAGCTTTGGTATGGTGAGACTCCTTCGGTAAAGAATTTCAAAAATTTTGGGAGCAAATGCTATATTAAGAATACTGATGAACAACTTGGGAAACTTGAACCTAGAGCAGATGAAGGCATTCTCCTTGGTTATTCTCCCCACAACAAAGCATATAAGTGTTACAATAAAAGACTTGGAAGAATTGTTGATAGCATTGATGTAGTGGTTGATGAAAAAGGATACATCCCTAGGCAAGTAAATCATGAAAATATCGAAGAGGATGAAGGCTACTCTCCAAATCAGACATATGATGAAGAAGAACCTCAAGAGGCACCTGAGGAGCAAATAAGGATAGAAGAGAAGACTCCATCTAGGTACGTTCAGAAGAATCATCCAGAATCTCAGATTTTGGGGCAAAAAGAAGCAGGTGTACAAACAAGAAGAACAATTGCAGAAGCCTCAAGCTATTTGGCATTGCTCTCCTCCACTGAACCACAAAATGTAAGAGAGGCATGCAAAGATGAATGTTGGGTCAAGGCGATGGATGAAGAACTTGAGCAGATCGAAAAGAACAACACTTGGGAGTTGGTTCCTAGACCAAAAGATAAGAATGTCATAGGGACAAAATGGATCTTCAAAAATAAGTTGAATGAAAATGGGGAAGTAATTAAGAACAAGGCTAGACTTGTGTGTAAAGGGTATGCTCAACAAGAAGGAATGGACTTTGAAGAAACTTTTGCTCCCGTTGCTAGACTTGAGGCCATCCGAATGTTCCTTTCTCTCTCAAGCTTTCAGAAGTTCAAAGTTTTTCAAATGGACTTGAAACCAACCTTTCTGAATGGAGACTTAGAAGAAGAAGTGTACATTGAGCAACCAGATGGTTTCATTCTTGGGAATGATCCAAATCTTGTATGCAGACTAAAAAAGGCTCTCTATGGTCTTAAACAGGCTCCAAGGGCTTGGTACTACCGTTTGGAAAAATATCTTCATCAACAAGGATTTTCAAAAGGATCAGCTAATAGCAATCTCTATATAAAAATTGAAAATGACAAATTGCTAATACTTGTTGTGTATGTAGATGATATTATCTTTGGAAGCAATGAAGAAGCTATGAGTCAAAGCTTTGCCTTGGTGATGTAGAAAGAATTTGAAATGTCCTTGCTTGGAGAACTGACATACTTTCTTGGATTGCAAATCCAACAAAATGACGGCGGTATCTTCTTGTCTCAAACCAAGTACCTCAAGCAGATTTTGAAGAAGTATGGCATGGAAGATTCGAAACCAGTATGTACCCCCATGGTTACAAGATGCAGCCTCAGTGCAAATGATGAATCAGCAGTAGTGCATCAACCAACCTATAGATATATGATTGGAAGTCTACTGTATTTGACAGGTACCCGACCAGACATCATGCATGCAGTGGGAATAGTTGGAAGATTTCAGGCAAATCCAAAGGAAACTCATCTTCAGGCAGTGAAGAGAATTTTCAAGTATCTTCAAGGAACTCAAAACTATGGCTTATGGTATCCTAGAGATACAGATCTCACTCTTCATGCTTATATAGATGCAGATTGGGCTGGAAGCATGGATGACAGGAAGAGAACAAGTGGTGGTGCATTCTTTATGGGTTCCAGATTAGTATCTTGGTTCAGCAAGAAACAGAGTTCGATTGCTTTATCTACAGCTGAAGTGGAATATGTGGTTGTTGCATCTTGTTGCACTCAACTTCTTTGGATGATGCAAACCTTGCAGGACTTTCAAATCACTTGTACACCACCTATCTCCATCTTGTTTGATAATACAAGTGCAATCAGCATTTCAAAGAACCCAGTCATGCATTCAAAGACCAAGCACATACCGATTAAGTATCACTTTCTCCGGGAACAAGTGTTGGAACAAAAGGTGAAATTGGAGTATGTTCCTTCTAAGGAACAAGTTGCTGATATTCTCACCAAACCACTTCCTAGGGAGACATTTGAATACCTCAGACAGAAGCTGGGAGTATTTGATGCATCATCTTGCTGTTAAAACTCGTTTGTTTCAAAGAAAAATGGGTGTACGCGAGTTGCCTAAGGAGAATCCGCGTACATACGCCGGTTTGTGCAGAGACAGTCGCGTATATGGAGGTTTGATGGATATCAGTAGGGACAGGTTCTGGTTGAAGATATTTTGATATGGGTCTGACAGAGACCATCCGGCACAGGTTCAGGGGGAGCAGATAATCTTCTAATAATGCATTGTTGGCATTATCTTAGAAGTTTTTGGTTCTAGTTCACAACAGTTGTTGGTTTCAGATGGAACAGAGGCAGAGGGAGAACAAAAGGATACCATGGTTGCTGATCTGAATGGTGATTGACAGATGTTGTTGCTATCCGTTATTGGTGACTTTCATGAGTCTTGTTCTAGATATTTCGTCTCTATGTCATGTATCTCTTCTGTGGTATCTCTTTATGGTGTCAAGGTCATGTAACGACCTATTTTGGTTTCCCCACTATGCCTGGGATGAACATGTAATGAACTTGGTTGTCATATGTAAATTTCTAATGTATCCCTACTTGGTTGGGTGATGGATGTATGTATTGAGTCTTTTGGTGATAGGAAAGTCTTTTATAATGTATAAGTCATGGTTCTTCTTGAAGAACATCTTTTGCAGATCTTGCCTACAGTCAGGGGGAGCATGGTCAGCACAGCAAGGCAGAAATTTCAGCATGTACTCAGGGGGAGCACAACCCTTTTCCCTTGATGTCAAAGGGGGAGAATGACTTTGAGGATTTTGGGTTGCCATCAAGTCCAAAGGAGGAGATTGTTGGCATTATGGCACAGGATTGGAGCTATGGCATAGGTATTGTCCTTGATGGCAACTCTCTTTGGTAACAGATCTCAATTCAGGCTTTCAGAATGAAGGAAAAGTCATATACGCAGGTTCATCTAGACGAAGGCGCGTATACACGCGGGTTATACGTTTCAAAGGCGCGTATGCATATACACGCACTTTCATGCAAGGAAAAGCGCGTATATGTTGGAGAACTTACCTTTGGTCCATGGTAGTTAGTCCTTGGTATTTGAACCTATGGTTTTGAACCATGGTACCTCGTCAAACGTGTTGATCCCAAGTATTGGGTCCGTGGTATTGGTTTATTATGGTTTTGGACCGTGGTACTATGGAAGGCCTAAAACTATAAAAAAGGAAGGAGATCATGTGGCAAGGAATCATCTGAATTATTATTGAATATCTGATAAAGTGTGAGATCTAAAATATTGGTGATTAGCGTTGTGGAACAGATCTGGATCTGAATGAAGGAGGAACCTTAGCGCAAAAAGGGATAAGTTCTATTGATGGGTCATAATCTCTTGGCTTGAATGATAATATCTTTGCATGATTTTGATCTGTTATATATGGCGCATGCGTGATCTATAAATCTGATAATTTGGGTTAATCAATGCCTGAATATTTGAAAGAGTGAATTATCTTTTGTAGATATGTACGCAGGTTCAGTTCAGCTAAGGTACGTATATACGCAGGTTCAGTGAAGGAAAATAGCGTATACGCAGGTTGTTTCATATTCAGAAGCGTATACACGCAGGTTTCAGGCTATTAAAGTAGCGTATATATTTTGAGTTGTGATCTTGCTACTTCTGTTTATTGCTGTAGTGTTCTGGGTTCAGATTTGGTGTGTGGTTACTATTACTGTGATCTGGGTACAGTTGTCAGAGAAGTGTTTATTCTGATTCAATTTTTGATTGGTGAGAAGGTGATTGGTTAATGCAGAAATTCTTGATGTTTGATTGATGTTATTTGTGGATCCAGTCTGAAAATTTATGAAACGTGGTCCTTGAAAGAAAGAGAAGGTTGTAGCCTTCTGTAGGCCAGCACCTACGTACTAGTATCTTGGCTAGTGCAAGAGCTAAGGGGGTTGTAGCTCCCTTCCAGGAGAAGCTGGAAAACGAGAGAGGGTTGTAGCTCTCTGCAAGTTGCAGCCTGCGTACTGGTAAAGGACTGCACCAGTACAATTGTAAAAAGAAGTTTCTAATTAAAGAGAAGATAGAGACGAATTGTAGCAGGTGGTTTTCACCCACATTGGGTTTCCACCTTATATCTTGTGTTCTTGTGTATGATTGCCTTCTGCTCTGTTTTTACTATTCCTGGTTTCTGGTTAATTGATTCTGATACACAGATTAACCATCAACATCTGACAGATAAAGTAAATTATAAGTTTGCATTGTATACGCGGTTTTATTTCGACATAATTGCGTATATACGCGGGTTTAATTAGTTGAAGTAGCGTATATCATCTGAATTTGAAAAAGGGAATATTTGACTTGATAATACTGATTCACCCCCCCCCCTCTCAGTATTATTTCCAACATAAAGTTTCTTCAAGTTTTCTTCCCAATTTTCCCTAGTCATTTTTGTCCAGTACCTCTTTATTTTTTTCAAGCTTGAGGAGGATAACATATGCTTGTTCTATAGTTTTCCCTTCGGGAAAACCTGTCGCTATGTTTTAACGAGCCTAGCGACAGTGAAACTCGCTCTTGTCTGAATGGACAAGTTTGTCGCTATTGTTTTAACAAGTTTAACGACAAGGATAACTCGGTCCTTTTCAATTTTAGAGAGTCTGAAAAGAGACGAAAAGGAAACTCCAATATTCCTTTTTCGTAGTGTAATCCCTTAAGTCCGACAAAGTGTAAAACAATGCCAAAGGGATGACTTTTTTATAGTTTTAATGAGCCGAACAAGACAAACGATCGATATTTTTGTGCAATAATCCCTGAGGTCCAAAAAGATTAAAATCTAGAGGAGGGATGGCACTTCCAATCACTTTAATGAGCTAGAGAGGCCAATTGCTCGACAATATTTTCATATTTTATGAGTCAGATGAAAAGAGCTTAAAGGAGACTCGTTTTTTGAGGAACGAGTGATGTTTTCGGATAGCAGCTGGTTCTAGGTAATGTTTGGAACTTTTCAATCACGACAGTGTAAAGAAGGTGGCTAATAGGATCACTCATTGCAGTTGTTCCTCAAAAGGGGTAAACAATCAAATGGAGGCGTATGATCGGCTAAAAAAGAGTGGAGGTGATGGTAAGAACACGACCAAGGCTCAAAAGCTGATGATAATCATTCACAATGGTTATTTACTGGAGGTGGGTTCATTTTTTAATGAGCTTGAACTCTGGTGGAACATATGCTCATTGCTAGGTTTAATTTTTAACGAGCTTGAACTTCGCGTAAAACTGCTCGTTGCTAGGTTTATTTTTTAACGAGCTTGAACTTCGCGTAAAACTGCTCATGGCCTGGTTCATTTTTTAATGAGCTTGAACCATGCAACAACATATGCTCAGATTCGGTTTCATGTTTACACAAGCTTGAAATGAGAAACTATGCTTGTTATAAGTTTGCATGCCCCTAGCATGATGACACACATCGAGGTGCATGCCCCCCAAGCTTCATTGCATTCATTGCGGTGGTTGGAATGAAGGTTTACCTTAGAAATCTTTGAAAGACTCGACTTGGATTTTACGAGATCGTAATCAAAGACTCGATTTGGAAAGGGACTTGTTTCATTTTTTAATGAGGTTGACACAGTAAAAGAACTATCCTCATAATCCACCGTATTTACAGTATTTGATAGAAAATAAAAAACTGAAGGATGATTAAGGTTGTTGATATAATCTTCACGGTAATCCGGAAGATGGGAACGATGCTGGTAATCTTCCCATGGTGCCCCCCTATGATCATTGAATGAACAATTCCTTCGTCTATAGAATGTACATGTGACCAAGGATCTGAAGAGGTGCCATATTCCTTAGACTTATCTATCCAAACACTCGATCAGCGTTGATTTGGGTTTGCCCCCGAGGCCAAGAAAATTTATTGCTACAATATTTCTAAAATGGCGATGATCCATGCTGACAAAATGTTCAGGAATCTTCTGAATCTTTTAGATATAGAAGATATCATATTTCAGGTTCCCACCGTGGTCACTTCCGCCAGATTACTCGAAGGTGGTAGGGTGAAAGTACCCATTAAGGCAGTGTTCTTTAGGAAGCCTACTCCGACATTTTGAAGCGATTGAGAGCTTCCGTGGATCATCGGAATGCTTCCCGTAACTTGCGAACTGTTGGGGAGGAATGTCTATTGGTCGACGATTGTAATTCCCTCTTGGAAGGGAAATGCAATCTTTCTGAAGTATGTCAACACAAGAGTAGCCATAACATAAATCCAGGACCTTCCCAGTAGGATGTTGTAATCGAGGTTTCCATCGATAACTTCAACATAGATTTCTATTGTTTTCCCCCCAGTTCGACTTGCAAGTTACTTAAAATCCCGTATGGAGTGTATGTTCGTCCATCAAATGCTTTTAACGTCGTCAACGATCGCAACAAGGGTGGTGAGCCTAAAGTTTTCCAGCAACTCATTGACATAATACATGTAGATGCTCCCTCATCAATAATTGTTCGATGAACAGTTTTGTTGAGGGCTTTCACTTGAATGAGGAAATCGAGCTAAGCTGGTAACTGCGGGTCATATCCTTTATGATTAAAGGCCACAAGATTGGAATCCGCTGGGTCAATCCCACCTATTGTTGATAATAAAGCTTGATTTTGGGAGGGGCAATTTTGCAGTACCTCAAGTGTCGACATAGCGGATGGCGATTGGGCCAGGTCTTCTACTATATTATAATTCTGTGCCGCTCTGGCACGAGGATTAAATGTCGATTTGTGTACAACTCCCTTTGGTGGCTTTATCGTTAGCTCAGGAATGATGGGTGGCACAACTTCGGTCGAAGTTGTTGTCGAACTACTAGGTTGATGAGTAGCCTTGTTGTTCGACAACTGTAGATTCCCGTAATATTTATTCCTTGTTGATATCAAAGCATCATTTTGCTGTTTCAAAATGGATAGCATAAGAACTTGGGACGGGGAAGCATTGTCATTAGCAACCAGATTGGTTCCCGGGTTTGGAAATAGATTAGTCAATACCGTTGAGGTTTTTGAACTCTTAAAGAGTTTCTTAACTTCAGCTTTATGTGGACAATCTCTCATCCGATGATCCTCATCGCATATATGACACCCCGAAGGGGGTTTCCTTTGCCCAGAAGGGTTTGCAGAAGATTTTTCAGGAGACGAATCATCTTGTTTCTTCTTTTTGCTTTTCCCTTTCTTCTTGCCCCCTCGTTGCTTTGGTTCTTTGCCTTTGTCGGTTAACATGACATTAACCTCCGAGGCTAGAAGTTCTTCATTTGCATTTTGATCAGAAACCTTACAGGCTTTCTTGGATGCAGCCTTTGTTGATTTCGTGCTTGTCGTACCTATCACGCCATCATCGGCATGAGAGTCCTTGTTTGATTTAGGAGGAGGAGGAATGGAAAATTCTGGTCTTGGAGCATCAGGGATTTTGTCATAGAGCGTGCTAGACTGAGTATAGATCAAGTCTAGATATTGCGCACGAGCAATGACTTGCTCTTCAGTGACGACTCCTCCCTTTGCCACATCTTCTATAATAGAAGGTAACAAAGACTTAATAAACCATTCAGCTAGTAGCTGATTAGGGACATATGTTTTTACCATTCTATGACGACGTCGCCATTCATGAATATGATCGGATATGTGAGTGGCCGTCGTCTGTTTGAAATTGGTAAGAAGCTTTGTTCCTGTTTCGTACCTTATTGGTAATTGAAAATGGGTTAAAAAGGTTGTGGCAAGGGCACTGAAGTTATCGAATAAAGCTCTAGGCAATTCGATGTACCATTTTGCTGCTGGACCAGTTAATGTTCGCTGAAAAAGGCGAAGCCGAATCGAATCATCATTGAGAGTGTTGGACAAACACCACAGATGAAAGGTCATCACATGATTCGACGGGTCTTCACTCGAATTTCCATTAAATTTAGGAATATCTGACGGAATTTTATGAGGAATCACCAGCCACCAAGGGGCATAAGCGATTGGATCGTTCGTTAGCCGATTTAGATCTGGTAACTCTAGAGTTGCCACGAAGGGCAACTGTTGATTCAGGTTCGGCGAAGCATACCCAGGATAAGATGGGATCACCTGAGCAGTGGGTCTTTGCATACCAGCATAATGTATTTGATGTTGATAACTTTGATAAGGTGGTTGGGCATAACCAATTTGAGACGATTGGTGATAACCATTTTGAATATACGACTGCCCATTACCTGCAAAGTTTTGTTGCTCAGGTCCTTGGTAAGCTTGTTGGAATTGCGGTTGTTGATGTTGCACCAGCCATGGTTGTGAAACCATTTGCTGTTGACTAATACTGGACATTTTACCAAGATGAGGGGTAATAGTACCCATTTGAGCCTGAGTCGCTCTAGTTAAGGAGCCACTAATTGGCGATTGCGGTTGTGTCGCGGAGACAAGAGGTTGTTGTACAACGACCTGAGAAACTTGAGGTTGGAATCCAATAGGAAATGCTTGTACTTGCGACACTGTCACAATAGCTGGTGTAGTGGGGATATTCGACACAGGTAGAATCGGTTGCATTGAGTATACAACTCTTGGTTGTTGAGGCAGTATTGGCACCCAACCACTAGATGTGATTCCAATTTGACCTGAATTCGGTTTTGAACTCTCATATAGTTGTTCTCCCGGAGGGAACAATGAAAGGGTGTAGTGCCACCCATATGGCAGCAATCTAGTGCTCAAAGGAATGATTTGCCTTTGGAGACCAGACCACCCAAATTGATATTGTTGTGAAGGATCAATTTGTTGAGATTCAACATAAGAGATTCCAGCTACTATTCCGGATGAACAAATGGGAACAGACCATATTGTCGAAACAATCCCTGGGTGGACTCCTTCTAGCGGTTGAGAGCTAGTTGGGATAGATGGTATACCAACGAACATCGTCGGAGTGGTGGCAGGAGGTTCTGCTACCGCTGTATCGGATGACACAGTCCTAGATGTCGATGGTTGTCCAGACATATCAAGTCTATCCAAAAGAATTCCTATCGATTCTATAGGAACTTGCGATGAAGGGGTATTAACTTCTGAAGTAGAAGGATATAGGTGGATCCCAGTCCCAAAATGCGATGGAATACTGGATGGAAGATCCTCCGTAATCTCTTCTATAGCAATCAATATGGGTGGAAGAGGCAGACCGTCAGGTCTATAAAATATTTCTGGTGCCAAAGAAGGTATAGATTCTGCAGCAACAGATGCTGGAGGAGTAACACCTTCCGAATCAATTCTAGATGGAGTTGGTTCAGGAATCAAAGTGTTTACTGTTACACTAGGATCAGTTCCAATGTCCTCTTGTAACTACGAAACTTCTTCTGTAGAGGCAGGGATACCAGAAATGGTTGGAGTAACTAGAGTCTAAGAGGATGTTGAAACACAAGTTTCAAACAAACCAGGAGACTTTGACCCAGTTAAACGAGTTCTCTTGGCCCAGAATGGTTTCGTTTCCAGAGTCAAAGACGATTGACTCGTCAGTCTCCGCGAACGACAGGGTCTTAATTAAATTTCTTCCACGATTGCAGATTATTTGATCCACTCAAAATAAGAGGGAAAAATGTTATTATGAATTAAATGATTTTAGATGCTTTGACACAACTTGCTTTTTCAATTTTTAAGAGTCGAGAAAAAGCTAAATATGACTCTAGTCACCTTTGATTTTTAATGAGCCTGAAGTGACAAGTGCTCAGATGGACCTTTTCCTTCAAGGAGTCTGAAAAGGAACAAAAGAGACTACTCTGGAAATCTAGACAGAGGGATTACCAAACCAATCACAAAACTGCAGAATACTTTTTATAGTACGGCAATCAATCTTTCTGAATGCTGTGTTTAGTGCATTGTGATCGATAGGGTGGCAAACACGGCTTCCTAAGGATAAAGGATATAGCCTATTGTGGTCTCCCAATATATACTCGACGGTACGTGGGAGCACAAGTCCGTACTGGCACTTGTCGTCTCAAAGAGGAGGAATCACCCAACCTACGATGAAAGCGACAGTTACCAGGCTTTACGACGCCAGAATACGTCTCTAGCCTAGACTTCTAGATGTTGTGTGTTAGGTTCCAAAGCGTTTTTATGTTCATTGAATTTATTTTATAGTTGATCTTTCTTAAGAAGTTTGCCTTTAAGGTTCACCGCGTGATGTAGATATACAATTCCTAAAATGCAATCTAAGATGATAAATAGTAGTTTAATCTTCTTTTTGCAATGAAAATCCTAGCTACTAAGGAAAGTGAAATGAAATCCTTTCAACATAGGGCAAAGAGCACACAATAGATGCACTGTCCTAAATCAAAATCAACAAGCAGTCTACATGCAAGTGCACATGCATGTATTTGTCTTCTGCTTTCTTAATGTGTGAATGACAAAAAGAATGATAAGTACAAATATGAATTATTCCTTCTTTCAAAGCGGCCATACTAACGATTTTCTTTTCAAAAAACGAAAGGGAGACAAGATGACACTTAGCGATTTTGAATTGAAAATTGCTTTCGACACTTGAAATACTATTAATTCAGTCAAATACAAGAGTAACAGTGTAATCAACTATCAAAAAGAGAAGGATTCTTTTCCTTGACTGAAAACGACACTTGAAACACTTTCAAATCAAAAGATGACAGTTCGATTAAGCTACTATTTTGTAAATGAGAACTGTGAATGGTGAAAAATACACAAAAACATTCACAAATATGTGTACAATGGAGGTTGGATGATGCAAAGAAAGGGGGTTTCAACAGTGGTCTACTGATCACAGACAGCAAAACTCCTTAATAAAGCTAAAGAAAATGAAGAAAAAACTAAAATCTGGAGGCAGAAATAGTCTTATCTGATCATCGCACTTGTAACACAGGGAAACAGGGATGCATCTCACCTACTGCACACGGGAGGTGCGATGCATCCAGATTTCCAAGAGGAGAAGGTGCGATGGTCCAGGTACGAGACTTTAACTTGGTTTTTGGTGACAGTTTGCAGCTTCGTTCAGGGATTTAGGCCGAGCTAATGATAGTCAGTAACTACAAAGTACAGGGGCTGATCTAATGAGGTTACTCAAGCTACCTCTAGGGCACTTAGGATGTCTGCAAGTCAATTTTTCAGTTCATAAACAAACCCGGAGATTGACTGAATCAGCATTGATCTACTTTGAACTTGCATAGCAAATGCAGTACGAAGGCTAGCTAGCTTAACTTCAGGCTCCATCTGTGGTTTATGAATCAAACAAATAGAGACAAGAAATCAAACTAATCTGTCCCTAGCAGAGTCGCCAATTTGTTATCAGGAAATTTAGTGTCTATTCAAAACTCCTAGTCCCACTAAGATGGGTAGCTATCTTAGAAACAAACAAATTAAAGTCACTTGTTTTTCCTTTACGAGAGAGAGATGAGAAAGAAGCAGAGAGTACCAACCTCAGTCTTCTGCTTGGCTCCTTTCTTGTTTCCTTTCCCCTTTGACAGAATCTCGCCACTGCTTCCTTACTTGTCCCACTTCAAAGAGCACCTATAGATTCACAGCAGCGTAATACCATCAAAGCATAGAGATCTTTCATTGTAAACAATATAGGATCAGATATATATTGACCATACAAATGCATATATCAACATAATATTCAGATGTACACAAGAATATGGAGGAAAACTCAAATAGCTTTATTAGTAAAAGTAGTAGAAGAGAGGATTACAACCACTTGGTCTGACCCAACACCATCCTCTCAGCTTGAAAGCCCTCTTCACCTCACACAAAGCAAGATCACCCAACAATGTCTTCAAAGAGAAACCAGCAGCACCTCTTTGCAAATTACCAAATTCCAAACTCTGGATCTCTAGGATGAGGGATCCATTTATAGATATTTGCAGGGGGGTGAGTCAGCTTCTGGGATTTTGATTAGTGTCATCTCTCTGATAGTTATTGGTTCCACTTAGAGATTTCATGATCTCTTACTCATCTTTCGGCGAACTCAGGAAGGAAAGTTTCAAATGATCAGCTTCTAGAAGATTCTCAGGGTCTCCACTTAGCAAACTGCTTGTGCCATTTGTCTGCTCTCACTCATCGCACCCTACAGAAGGACTTTTCAGTATGCATCGCACCCTTTGCACTGGGTAGGCTGTATGGTCCTGCTTTGACCATTTCTGAGTGGTTTCTCATGGAAAACTTCCGGGAGATGATGTAACCAGCTGATCTTGCTCCTTTAGGGTATGAAACAACACTTTTAGGGACTTAGAAGCCCTTGGTTTATGGACATATGTGATTGTGGTTGCAGTGCCCAAATATGTCTATAACACTGGTGCACCGCACCAACACCCAGGTGCGCCGCGCCTAACAAGTGTGCCGCGCCCATTCAATGTTCAGTGTAATTTCTACGCCCAGTGCGTCGCGCCTATGCCCAGGTGGGTCGCGCCAAGAGAAAACTCAGAACTTCGCTGCAATTTTCCTCTATTCACCTCAAAGCATGATTTTCACCTTGTTTCTCTCTCACTTTGAGCAAATGAAGTTTTAAAATACCAAAGATAACTTTATATATACCTTGGCTTTTAATTTTGCATTTGAAAAACCCATTTTTCTAAAGTTCCTTTTCACTTTGTTCTTTAAAAGCTCTGTTTTGCAGTTTGGCTCTCTTTTTTTCGTTTGATGGACTCATGCTTGGATTTTCTTGTTTCTTTTGCAGGAGCTGGAGTGCAGGAGTTTGGCAAGGTGACCCAAGGCTGCATTTATGAACTTATTACATATAGGAAAATTAAAATTACATGAAATTTTATACATAGAACATAAAAACTCTGTTTTTCCTCAAAACAGGGTTTTGAGTAAAAAAATCAATTACTGAGTATATCATTATTGAAATTTTGATGCTGAGACCTTATTAGACCTCCTCATGCACCTGCTGACCATTATTGAGCTTTTACATGACCATGGTGACAAACCCTAGACCTAATGAGACTTGAAAACCCTAAAATGACTTCTGAAACTGAAATGAAATAAAAATGACAACAAATGACTTGTACATATGGAAATAGACCAGCAGATGAAAAGCATGAGGGAATTTGATAAAGAACCGCTACCATCAGATGATCCATGACCTAATGGAATACAACTGATCGGATGGGACTCCTAAAATGCATGCAAAAAGAGAATTTTGATCATTGATGGAGGGATGAAGATACCAACACTAACAGTGTTTTTGGTTACCTATCTATGGGTTGGAAGGGGAGAAAATCCCCCTTCAATGGGAGGAAGACTTTGAGGTCTCTAGGACTAGCATTTTTGGCCAAGGTCTACAATGGTGATAATTAAATTGATTATAGGGATATTTCAAGTAGACTCATTCATTTTCCCAATTAATAAATGTGTTTATTCAAATGACAAGAAAAATTCTTGCAAGAAATGCAATAAAGATGTTATAAACAAGTTTTAGGTACTTTGAAATCCACACATCCAAGCAACAAGAAAATAAAACATTCCTAGACACCTACACTTCCTATCCACTCAATATAAGTCACTAGAACCTTTTAGCGAGCCACCACTCATGGGGGTCACAATCCCATCAGATTTATGGTACTCACGTACTTGGTGGAAACCTGTTATAACGATGGAGTGGGGAGTGTACTAGCTACCACTAAAATCCAATATAGGTATTGTTTCTTTCCACATCAGTCACCTATAGGGTATGATAATATTCCTATGACCAGTCACTATGAGAACTTCTCCATATGGGGGAGAAGTAATTGGCCCTCAAATGGTATGTGATCGACTCAAAACCAAATTTTTGGGTAGCCACTAAGTGAGCACACTAACCAACATACCTAAGGTTTAACCTCCTGGTGACATTACATCACTTCTCCCATGAAATAGTTTCCATCTAGTTGTGAAGTATTTTTAAGATCCATACTCAATTGAGTTATGCTTTAGATGTAAATTAAAAAGGGGTATTATTTGGATTCCTAACCTTAGTGCCCTACCTAAACTACTTAATTATTCTGTGTCCCTTATATGGAGGTTTAATGTTGGTGAATTAAGATAGTCGGTTAATTTTAAAGTCAATTTTGAATTAGGGAGTGTTGTTTGGGAAGATTGATATGTCTGTGAAAAGAAAGAACCTAGAAGTAAATAAGAAATAAGTAGTTAGTGTTAAACAACTTTACCTACACTAAAAATTGCTTGTTTTCTAAAATCACATAAATCTAACTATGTGAGGGGACTCGAGTCCAAAATAGATTATGATGTTATTTTGTGAAGATCTCTCATAAGAGTGTAGGGAAAAGATCACACGTGGTATTCTACTTTGGAGTGAGACCTCTTTGTGTGTCAAGTGTTTTAACTAGAATTATTTGGTTGCTTTAAATAAAATATATATTTTGTTTGAAAATAAAAGCAAGTGAATTCTAGTTAGGGTGGGTTTGAACCACCAATTAAGTAAAATTTATGAATCTAAGTATATTTTTCCCCTACATAGACTATTTGAGGTAGATTTTTACTTAATTATTTCTTATTACGGTTGTTGAATTTATGGGTTGTAGAAAATAAAATAAAGGAGTTGTAGGTCTCAAAGTGGGAAAAAGACACTACCAATTGAGATGGATTTAGAATCCACGGTTTTATCTCAACTGTGTCACTGCTACAATATTATCTACACGGTATCATGTGGTGCCACACAAATGTTCAAAGAAATTCCACATGGTTTTGCACTGAGCGATGCCTTTCCTGTACGACAAATTTTTGTGTGTAATTAAGATCTAATTTCCGCAAAAAGTCAGCAACACATTATATGGTAGGACAAACCTGCAAACAAATGTGAGAAATAAAATTAAATAATTATGGGAGGAAATAAGAAAGAAAGTATAATCTAAACTTGGCAAAGTCGCCACTCTTATTGGTGATTATTCCCCTCACATATACAAAAAGATGAAATAATCACTTTCTTAAATGGTAACATACAACAGGTTGATTGTTAGTATAGAAACTAGGTAAGATCCATAATCCATAAAATAGTAAAAACACAAAAACACTTCATATAAATTAAATAGATAAATATATTATCTTATAAATATAACCCAATAGAAAAGGCTAGAAAATTTGGTACATGTCAAGTTTACCACAACTTCACCTCATTGTGTAATAGGTTGCAAGGGGAGCATCTCATTCTCTCTCGACAAATGGGCCTTCGTCTCCTTTTATCTCTCTCAATCCTCCTTTCTTCTACACAATGATGCCAACATAACCTTACTTTGGATGTATTCGTCAGCCCGTCCCTTATTTTATAGACCTTAGTGGATGTGCTTTTCCTAGAAAACCTTCCATAACCACTGCAAATCATTTTTATGGAAAAATCGGAGCTTAGGGTCGATTTATCCTTGACCAAAAGGAAAGAATATTGATATATGTGAAAATGCACCATCAAATGTGTTGAATGGAGAGTTAAAAACACAGCAACAACTATCGTGCATATTTTCCGCCACCATCTTCGTGCGCCCCGGATTGTATTGAAGAACATATACATGATCCTTCACAATTAGTCAGAAAGTTGCACAGTGAATGAAATTTCAATTTCTTCCTATTTACATTTCGTGTTTCAAGAAGTTCTTTCACCTAGGACTACTTTCAGTGATGTTTGAACCTATTTCTGGCATGTTATTGTGTTGCTATTATCTGTATCAAAATTTTGGGATAACACTTAACTTTGGTCATTGATGATATTTATCACTACTATTCATTTATCATCCCTAATAGTTGACACTTTTTGCAGTAGTCATACCAACATCCAAAATGTCTGATTGGGTTATCTATATCAAGGCAAAGGATTATTTTTTGTTCATTACTACTCACATTTCACTGACATGGTTTATAGATATTGTCATTTGTCAACAATATTTTTATCGGGGATTATTTTTAATCTATTAAGTTCGGCTCACTAAATCTAAAAAACATTTTCATATATACTCAATGAAGGATATTTTTCGTATCTTACCATCAAATGTTTTATTGTTATTATTTATTTTCTTCACTTTCCTAATTGTAGTATCTCTTCTTCTATACATAGCATCTCTATGGTTGATAATTTTTTATTTTAAATACAGGCATTCAATGTTGTTAAGGTTCATTAAATATGGTCATAATTGTTTTCCTTGATAACCTACTATTTAGGTTATGTTTTGTATTTATAAATTCACTTTTTATTAAACATTTTGATTTAGTTTCTTGAAAAAATTTAACAGTGTTTATAGTTGGTGCCTGTAAATACAACGATAATAATAATGATGTTGGTTTATATTTATTGGGTAGTTATTTTGATTTTGTAATATATTAAAAGAAGGTTATAAATATAGGGTTATGTTCCATCTTTCTTGGTCTAGTCCACCAAGGATTCAAAAATTGTTGGATGAATAGTGTTTCTTTTTGGACGTCAACATAGTAATCCAATGGTCTTTTCACATGCTTGACTTCATCATATTCAATTGGATGGAAAAGAGTTGTACCACAAGTTCGAGATCCGACAAAAAAATTGTGAAGTATTCAACAACAGTTGTGGCCTTTTAGTTTGGAAATAAAATAAGTAAATTGATTTGTTAAACCCTTAGGGAAAAAACAAGTTCAGCCTTTATCTTTTCAGGAGTTTTAGCATCCATGTTCATACAGGTTTCCTATAACCATCATACAGTGTAATAAACACTCAGATCTACCTTGCAAATTAGATTCATCAGTAGCCTTCGTCACTCTTAGTCTCAAATCTAACACAACAATTAGCCCTACACAATTAGCATTCATTAGCCTCACACATTAAACAGTCATCACCATTGGTTTCAACACTTTGTTTTGGATCAGTTCAATGACACATATGTTTCAAATTCAATTTCTTCATCGTCACACTTGGAAACTTCAAGATATTGAGGTAAAAACACTTTTAACTCTTTTATTTGTTAGGGATAAAAGAAATATATTAATAGGAAGATTATCATATGCTCATTATTCCACTCGATTTCATTATGTTATATCATGCTTACCATTTTAGCTATTCCCTATACCATATGCCAAGTTCCTCGTCGTTGGAATCCCGTGAAGAAATTTTTGGCTCAAATATTGTGAAATTTAGTTCTTTTTAGGGCATTTTAAAATCACAAGGCTTGGATGGCACAATGCCAATGTCTATGTCTTCAACAGTGTTAAAGGAAAGTCCAGTGGAGACAATGAACCCTGATGTCCTATTCAGATTGACAGTTTTTGGTTTGGATCAAATCACTGGCCCTACACCAATTTCAAGGTTATTGTTGAGTGTTTCAAATAATGTTGCAACATCGCATAAACCACAATTTGTCATAGATGAAGTAAGAGAATATTATGAGGCCAATAACTTAAATATGCATTATGGAATTCATCTTTTAAGTGCAAATACAACTAATGAATATGAATTAGCGAGAAAAAAGGTCGTGAATTTTCTTCACACGCGGTGCAGATGAGGAAAACAATCTAGTTGCATATTCTTAGGGTCTTATAAACTTAAAGGCATGAGGTAGGATTATATTGTCAATTTTTGAGCATCACAATATAACAATTTCAAATAAGAGCTTCATTGTATAAGATAATCGAGTACAGTAAGTGATTATAATTGTTACGTTTTTGTAAAAAAAATTATTGAATCTAGTCTAACTCTTGCATAAATTGGAGGTATGATGAGAAGAGAAATTAGTGCAATGGAAAATAAACCAAATGAGCTTTGATTTCCACTTGAAGCAAGAGAAATGGATTTATGCCATGGATTGCACACAGGAATATATTCGTAGTGTTCCACAAAATTTGAGGTCAATAAGAACCAACTAGATTACCAATAGTCAATTTTGAAAGGAAATATGTGTCATCCTTGAACACATAAAATAAATGATGATCAATATTTCTCAAATACTTTTAGGATCAAGATATGGAGATTGAGAATCATCTTCAAACCACATAATAATGCTATTTCTTCCTTAGATTCAATTAATGATATACAACATAATTATCATGATCACATGTTTTGAGCCATCTTGTTTGTATCACTATGAAGAATACCAGACTGATATTGTTGCAAGTATGAACCATCAAGACACGATGATGAATGCAAGTTACTCCCTCTTGATTGTAGGCTTAGCAAGGAACAACAAAAATTTGCAGTGTGTTTGATGACAAAGTCCCATTTTTGGTGCATGGATTGAAGCACATAGTAACTAATTTAAGATTTTATTGGTTTTCTACTACCTATTGATGAAGTAGATAGCTCATAATAATGTTCAATATTCCAATGAAATGACAAAAATCATGTTGGTTTTGTATAATAAATTTGTTTCTTAGAATTTTTGTGTTTCAGGTCACTACGGGAGTACGGGGTCATTCTGAATAAGGGTTTAATAGAGTGGACAAGAGTGAATTGGATGTCATCGATAGAGATCTAGAGGGATTTAGGGCCATTGGGAATAATGGAAATTATGTGTTTGATTTTGATCATTTTGCAATTCTTGGCTTGTGCTTTCACTATGCAAGTGATACATTCTATGAAAAAATTGTTGGCCCTTTAAGCCCATAAATAATTAATCAAGAAAGAAAGAAATGGGAAAAAATAAGGAACTAAATTCATCCACATAGACACATATTTTTTTGTGGTAAAACCCTAACAGTGTGTCAAGGAAAATTCCATGAGGCAAGAAATTAGAATGCTTATTATTGAAGGTCAGCAATGACTCTCCAACAATACAATAAGCCTCTCAGACAACATTTTTTAGTACAAAGGCACCATTACAAAACTTTGTTTGTCATTACACAATTTCTTGAATAGTAAAACAAGGCTTACTAAGGTAAATTACATTTTCAAATTCTTTTTATTGTTTTCATTATTAGCAAAAAAAATCCCCAGATCATCTACAAAACACGAGAGAAAAGACACCTTGGTTTACCATTATGTGTTGAGAGCAAGGTTTGTGGAAAATATTGTGCTTATATACTTGTATAAAATTGGAAGAAATTGTGTATATAGAACCATCAAGTATTAAGAAGATTCTTGTTCTTGAAAGAGGCTATAATGGGTAGAAAGTTGCAGGTCAACTAGTTTGTGAATGTAAGGAATTCTTGGCAAATTGTTGAAGAGGGAGGATTGCCAACACTTATGCATCTTTTCGAATCAAATATGGTACACTCAATCACTTCCACAATACTTTATTACATGTTTGGTGGAAAATTTATACGTGACATTGGGCATTTATAGTACAACAAAGTCGAAATTTGGAGGTTTATAATATGTTGCAAGATGGGTAAATAGTTTTTAAAATTCCAAAGCTGCATGTATGCCTCTTCAATTTACATTCGACTAGTAGAAGACATATAGTTGAAGGTAGCCAAATACATGGTTCATGAAATGAATGACCTCTCAAGAGAATGGATCCAATTATAGGTTGTTGTGCAAGATATGGATCCAAAGAAAAGTGTGATCAAGCTTTGAAGATGATTCACATAAAGCATATCCACGGTCAAAATCTATTTTGATTCTCACTGGAGTTGAAATATGTTAGGCCCCTATACTACTAGTGTAACCCCTTATTGTTATTAGTACAACCCACTTATTATATTGATGTACCCATGTAGTGCCCATATTGTTACTATTGTGCCCCATAGAAGCCCACTATTGTTATTATTGTGCCCTTACATTATTATTGTTATGTCGGCTCTGATTATGTTATGACCCCTTAGACTCCTATATATATAAAGGAGGTATTTTCATTTGTATCATCAAAGAATTGTTCATTTATGTAATGTAAATGAGGTTGCCCCATCGAAGAGGTTGAATTTTAAGGGGTTGATCTATCTTTTCTATCTTTTTCTTGAGCTGGTTTCGCAACATTTGGTATCAGAGCTTTGGATTCTAGGGTTTCGCTGCTCCAAACAGGTCATCGTGGCATTTTCGCTATAACTTTTTTCTGCGACGTTTCAGAAGCTAAAAAAAAACCCATTTGAGAAGACATCATGCTGAATCTCGGGTCTAAATTTCAGAGATTTCTGCGCTATATTTCCGGAGATATGATCTAAGGAACTTGGTCTTTTTGCAGACTCCTGAATTATATTCCAAATAGGTGACCTGGGGAAAATCGTCATAACTTTCTCTCTGAGCATCAGATTGAAATTTTGTAAGAAGGTACAGAAATAGGACGGACTGTAGTTTCTTGTATATATTTTTTAGAGCCAAAGGTCGAAACGGTGACACGTGGCACTTCATACAAGTTCGCTCTTTCTCGAGAGGTCTATAATCAGGTCATCTTGGGAGATTGTGCATAACTCTTTCTTGGAGAATCCAATTTGCATCAGACCGGTGGCATTGGAAATAGGACACAGAGGGCTACTACAAATTGCAATTTTAGAACTTAAAGATCCGAAAGTACAGAGTTACAGTCGTTTCAAGATCGAGCTCCTAAAATCAAGAAAAAGCAAGATGAGGAAGTTTGATGGCAAGGATCCGGTAAATTGGATACTTCAGATGGAGCAATACTTTGATCTACATGGTGTACCACTGTTACAAAAGGTATGTATTGCATCTTCATATTTAGAACCGGATCAATTTTTATGGTATGAAGGGCTTTGTTCTCGTAAACAACTTGTTACGTGGTCAATTTTCACGGAGGAAATGATAGCACATTATGAGGATACAAAGAGCAACACCACAACAATTGGAACGAGTAAAAGGGCTTTGTGACATAGTGGAAAGCAAAATTATGGAAACTAGGAAGCATATCCCTCACAACTATAAAGATGGAAGTGTTGTTTCTCCTAGCCTTCCACAACCTACAAGGGTTACACCACAACAATTGGAAGAAAAAAGAGAAAAGGGGCTTTGTTACAATTGTGATAGCAAATGTATAAAGGTAATAAGTGTGCTGAGAAGAAATTATTTTACATAGAATATGAAGAGGAGGAAGAAAAGGATCAAGAAATGTCAAAAGAAGAAGATATACGCTAGGACCCCACCCCAGAGAAAGAAGAAATGAATTAGACGATATCTTGTAAAGCATTGGCAAGAATTACCACTCCTCAAACTCTCAAGATAGAAGGACATATCAAGAAGAAAAAGGTGCAAGAAGTGAAAGATCACATCGAGAAAGAAGAAATGAATCCAACCATATCTTGTAATTCATTGGTCGAAATTACCACTCCTCAAACTATCAAGATAGAAGGACATATCAAGAAGAAAAATGTTCAAGAAGTGAAAGATCACATCGAGCATCAAGAAATGAATCCGACCATATCTTGTAAAGGATTGGAAGAAATTACAACTCCTCAAACTCTAGAGATAGAAGGACATATCAAGAAGAAAAAGGTTCAAGCAATGGAAGATCACATCGAGCATCAACAACAAGTTCTCCAACTTTTAAAGGATAACGCCACTTCGGTGCAAAATCAAACGAAACAACGGGTAGATCAACATTGTAGTAAAAAATGTTTTGATGTAGGTGATTGGGTATTTTTACTACTACATCTCAAGCAAGCTATTTATGAGAAGGAAATGTTAGCAATACTACATGCACTTTAAAAATGGCGATCATAGCGAATGGGAAGACTCTTCAAGGATGAGGATGTGGAAGCATTGTTTTGTGCTATTTCTATTATCCAACCAGATTGGATAAATGAAGCAAGGGATGAATGGAAGAAGGACGAAGAAGTATGGCCACTTATTCAAAAGTTGCAAAAGATCCCAATTCAAACAATATTGCCAGAGATTGAAGAGGAAGGAAAAATCATATTGGAACCTGGAGCAGTCACAGAAACAAGAACCCGACAGCTACGAAATCGATCAATTTCAGAGTATCTCATCAAGTGGAAGAATTTACCCACTGAAGATTACACATGGGAGGACAAGAATTTTATACAGAAGCATCAAGAACTACTCAAGCATTGAGGACAACACTTTTTGAAGGAGAGGGGCATGTTAGGCCCCTATAATATTAGTGTAACCCCTTATTGTTATTAGTACAACCCACTTATTATATTGATGTACCCATGTAGTGCCCATATTGTTACTATTGTGCCCCATAGAAGCCCACTATTGTTATTATTGTGCCCTTACATTATTATTGTTATGTCGGCTCTGATTATGTTATGACCCCTTAGACTCCTATATATAGAAAGGATGTATTTTCATTTGTATCATCAAAGAATTGTTCATTTATGTAATGTAAAGGAGGTTGCCCCCTCGAAGAGGCTGAATTTTAAGGTGTTGATCTATCTTTTCTATCTTTTTCTTGAGCTAGTTTCATAACAAAATATGCATAGCCAAAATGGAATTGCTTTTATAAATTCAATGTATGCCATGAGGAGGCTATTGTCAAGGTGAGAAATGGACCAAAATTTTTATCATTACAAAGAAATTCAACAAGAAATATATTGATTTGTGACAAGGGGAAAAATCAAACTATAGAATACCATGAAGTGAAGAAGATAAATAGAGGGTTTGTCATATTGTATCAATTAAGATTGTTGAATAATATCATGTTGCAAAAGAACAAGTTAATAAGGAGAGAAGGCGTAGAATGAGTGTCCCTCCAACTTAGACATAGTATAAAGTGGTGATATTCATATCGATTCAGTCTATGGTCGACAACCCTTGAAAGTGGCTTGCTACCAACACTCTACTACATATTTGAAGATTTTTTGTATACTACTTGAGAGTGTTGTGCACAAAAATTACTTCCTTCCAATGACGTAATTCCATGATTTGTAACTTATTAAATCGATATATTTTAGAATTAGGTCGATTGAAATTCCTCAAACATAATCAATAACACAATAACATACATGAATTTGATGAAGGATATTATTATCCCAAGCTAGTAAGGCTTGATAATTTAGTGAATCGTCACTACAACATGTATAAGCACTATGAATCTATTAGAAACCTTTAACATTGCTAAGGGGGAGGGGGGTTGTCAATCGGTAGAGTTACTAATTACTAATCTATACCAATTTTAAATTTTCTTTCACAGTCACTAATTCATGCATAAATAACAAGAAACACAATACTGAATCAACATATATACATATAATCATATGAGCAACATGCACAAATAATGAGCAACATGTATTCATTAAAGCACAACCATGTAGATCATCAACACATGAAACACAAGATATAAGGTGGAAAACCAAAGGGTAAAAACTACCTTAGGTAGATAGTCTTCGTCACCATTTCTTCTATTATTATAAAAAATCTCTTAAATTGAAACCATTGGATGCCACCAATGTGAAAGCCTCTACTCGCATAAAAATGTGAGCCACCACTCCCATAAGCCGTGTAGGCCACCACCAACTGAGGCCCACCACCCTCACTATTTTTCTAGCCAACACTAAAAGGAAGCCTCTACTACTTGAGCAAGTTCTCCAACCTCTACGGGAAGCAGGTCACTACTCCCTTAGCAAGCCACCACTTGCCTACAATCCTCTACCCACAACACTAAAGGCCCCAACCTTCAAACCCACACGGACCACATCTCAAAATATTTCATATTGGGCTTATATATTCTGCATACAACAAACCATGAGCCTAGTTTCATCAATTTTCAAACTAGGCTCACTATGATTTTATGCTCAAACACAACTGGTACAGCCTATTCTCTCACACAATATCATCCAACCTACTCATCAAATACTCAACAATAAACAGAAGCATACAACTAAACTATGTCTCTCAAGCAATCATCCATATTAACACAAAATCTCCCTCACATACAACTCTACTTGTAGATTCAAACACTCCTCACATATAGCACATTCTCTACGCCCAACCAATATTCTCATAATACAACCAGTAGTGTTATGTGGAAAATTCCCTTTTGCGGATAAAAGGGAACTTCCTAAGTCTAGTGGCCTGATCTAGAAACAACAGGGGGAAAAAATTATATGTTTTCACTAAATAAATTAGCTTATGGGAAAGAGAACTACCTGGAATTTGTAGTAGTCCTTCTCCTTCTCTCTGCTTATAAGCTCCAACCGCTATAAATAGAACCTACAAAATATTTGAAGCAAGCAAGAGAACTACAATATCCATGTAGCATAAACCAATATCTTGATTCAACGAGTCAAATAGGAATTGAAATACACCTGCATTGAATTGGACACAAGTATAGGAAAGCATAGTGCTTTTTGCAGTACTAACTAAAGGAGAGAGTTGCAACCATATATAGATGCTTGACTTTGTAGATGTCTCCTGAATTGTCTTGTCCTTCCTTTGCATAAAAAAAACCTTCAACCTCAACCCTAATGGATCAATGAATGAATCCTTAAGCTTAATGTAGCAACACGAGGGCACAATTGGTCTCCAAAATCCAACTCAGACTCTATGGGAAGCAGTGAATTTATAGGGTGAATAAGGTAGTTTAGAATTTACCAATCTAGGCTTGAGATCCACATATGAAGGAGGATAAGCTCAAGGGATAAGAGATAAGACCTCTAGGATAGGATTTCTAGATCTATATCCATGATAAATGGTTAAAACCACCATAGAATCTCCTGGAAGGAGAAAATCCAATTTTTTTTTTTTTTTTTTCTTGAATTTCTAGAACCATCACACTTATAAAGAAGGAAACTCATGCTGGGCAGTGTAGGTGCTTAGTTTTACAAGGTGTGACTAGCGTAGGCTGGATGAAGAGAAGGGTGCACTAGGGCTAAAACTGAGTTTTTGAGTTGATTATTCCATAAAACTATGACTTTATGGAGAGGTGAAGCTTAGGGATTTGTAAAGGGAAGATGGAAAAGTGTCAAGGATATTGATTGATCTAGTTTCTAGGTCATTTGATTGGATGCGACAAAATGAACTGTAACATATTCCCCCCTAAAGTAAAAATTTAGAAGAAATGGCTGCAGACTAAAGTGCTTTACCTTGTGATAAGTCTGGATCAAGAACAAATTGGTCAAGATCATCATCTATTACAATATATATTATCATTGTGATGTCATTATTGAGGGAGGCATACCCATACTTAGCATATAAGCTAGTTTACATGTAAAAGTATCAATAAGTCTCGTCCACTGATGATGAATAGTGGACCCATGCTTGGATGACTGTCTAGATGATCATAGCCATCATACTTTATAATTTTGTATGAGTCCTAAAATCGCATCCGGGATGGTTGGAACTAGATCTAGGATCTTCTACCTTGTCACTCGATAATACAAGTCTAACCATGTGAATAAGTGAGTTGAAGTTAAACATGGTAGACATCATCTAATTACCGGCCAATGAGGTAAGCCATTAACAGATGCGAGAGGAACCACCAATAATTATAATGGCCCTCATGGTACTGAAATACAATTTATGAGGTATGAATAAACGAGCTAAAGTTGAACACCACACCAAATATCTCGATCAAAGGCCAATGATGAAAACCTGTCGCCAAAAGCAAGGAAACTTGCCTTTGATGATGCAAGATCCAAGGCACTAAAGGGAGTTTCTAAGTCAACTTCCCAGATAATGAGTTGATGTCGATAGGAAGCAACCCATTGCAGGAGGGCCTTAATGTATCCAACATCAACGACATGAAATGGGCATCAAGATTTGAGACAGAAAGATGATGATGCAAAGTTTGTTCAGGAGCCGTAAACATGAAAGTCGACTCAATTTATTGTAGCGAATTTCAACTGAGGGACTTCTCTTGAACATATCAGCGACACTTTTATGGAGTTGACATCATTGACTCAAAACCCATAATGAAGGTTTTTAATATGTTATGATTAACCAAAGAGATGAGCATATTTCCAAACCCAAAGCAGTCATGGAGATGAAGTGAAAGAGTGTCATGTTTAAGAGAAACTCGCTACCGTGAATAGGTTCAATACCCAGTCTTCCCAAATTTTCAGTCATTTCTAACCAATACCTCTTTATTTTTTAACAATATTGAGGAGGATAACATACTCTTGATCTATAAGTTCATCATTTGGATGAATACTTCTGAGCATATTTAATGAGCCCTAAGAAGGAGTGGTTTGGTCCCATCATGCTTGACGAATCCAACGTTGTTTGATGATTTTATGAGACCAACGAAGGTGTAACTTGACTTATTTTTCATGTTTATAGAGTTTGAAAAAGAGGCGAAAAAGAAAAATTGAAAGGTTCATTTTTGTATATTTGTCCCTTGGGTTCAAAAATGCATAAAACAATACCCAGGAGAACCTCTTTTCCATGTTCAACTAAGGTAATCCTTTTTCTTCAGTAGTCTATCCTGATTTGAAAAAGGGTTAAACTTATACTGGGTATACGTATTTTATTTTATCTTAACGAGTTTGAAAAGAAAAGTGCTCGGGAATCTTTTCATATTTTGGGAGTCTGAAAAAGAGTTGAAAGAGAACTCCAAGGGATTCCTTTTTCATACGTTTAAAGAACCCGAAAAAAGTGATAAAAGTGTGCTCTTTCATAAAAATGAATTAAATTCAACTTAAAATCTTCATCGGTACCTTTGATTATTTGTTAACCTGCTTAGAGCACCACAAGGATTAAAAAATACATGATATATGATAAAAATTAAGTCAAAATATATGGCCCCCCTCATTTTATAAGGACCTGAAAATGGGATATCGCCCTCACAAAATAATGCACTGCCCTAACGACCCTTTTATAGACAAAATTATGTGTGTTGCCACTATCAACCAATACCACCACTGAATGATGCTTTATAAAGCCTCTAATTCTAATTGTTTGTGGAAAAAAAATACCTGCTAATGCATGTAGAGATATAGCTAGTTCCTCAAGTGGTGTTGTAGTATCTGCTACAATATCTTGGGATTCCATTGCTTCTTTCCTCGACACTTCATTGGGATGGGCCTCATCATCTGAGCCAGTTTCAGTTGCATCAATTTGAAAGAACTTTGGTTCCTTGTATTTGTGTTCAGGTGAGTATTTGTCATCGCAATAGTAGCACAATCCTCATTTTTCCCTTTCATCCATTTCCGTAGGTGACACCTTCTGCACCTTAAGAGTTTGGGTGGTGCTACTAGCAAGGGTGGGACATGTCTTTGAGGTGAATTAAGGACGGCTGGATTGGGAAATAATAGTATTTTCTACATTTAAATATTTGTGGCAAGCTTCCAACCAAGTAGCCGATTGATGCATTCTAACATGTGCTTGGATGGCTTCCTTTAGGCCACTGATGAAACATTCTAGATAAGGCATCCTTGAGGCCCTCTATCATGATGGCCAGTTGTTCAAATGTCATGATGTAGTCTCAGACTGTACCAATTTGTTTGAGCTTGATGAGGTGACCCAGAAAGTGAGAGTCCCTATCAAAACAGGCACAAATGGCTTTAGAGAACACATTCCAAGTTGGATTTCTTGCATAGCATTTCTAATGCCATTGCCACCATTGCCAACATTCTTGGTCCAAATAAAGAGCTCCCACATGTAGTTTGGTTTCATCATCCTAGATATGGTTGAGTTGAAAAATATTAAATTAGGGGAATTTTGAGGTCTAAATTGAGCCTCCTAAGGAAATAATTATATAATAAGCGAAATAATAAAATATGATTAGATTACATCATCAAATTTTAGAGGGAAAAAAGGAAAATTATTTTTTTCAACTTGTATTTTCAACTTATCTCCCTATGGGTTTACTTAAATTTCGAGTGACAACACTTGTTGGATGCAAAATTTGATTCCTTATCCAAGCAGTACCCATTTTCCATACTTTTGATGGACCCTACTACACGAAAAATTAGAAATACATGAAAAACATGATTGCAATCACGTTTTTTCATGTATTTCTCATATTTCATGTAGCATGGTCCATCGAAAGTATGCAACATGGGTACTCTTTGGAGGAAGAATTAAATTTTGCATCCAATGAGTACTCCCGCTCGAAATTTGAGTAAAAATTTACATAGATAAGTTGAAAATACAAGTTGAAAAAGTAGTTTTATTATTTTATTATTTTTTAATCTTTTTACTTTCCTACTCCAAAAATGGTGAATCATCCCCCATGGTTGACATCATCATCTTGAATCCTATTGGTTCTTACAAATTTTATTGTGGTTGTATATTTTTCTTGGGAGGCCCATTTTAGACGTCAAAATTCCCTTAATGGCTCCATTTGTGCCACCCACACTGTTGGATTAGAACCATCAAATTTGTGCATGCCAATCTTGGGTGTCCTATTATTAGAATAATGGTGACCCCCGTGGAAAGGATGATACCCCTCATATCTATGATGCCTAGATTCCCCATCCAGGTTTCCATTAACATAGTCCCCTGCCCCATGGGGCCTTTATCCTTGAGGCATGTTTGTATGGGTGTTAGGGCCTTTTCCATTGCCTCTTGGATTTTGGCAGGGAGGTTGTCTTCTAGATCTTGTATTCTTTTCTCGAGGTTGTACATAACCCTTGTCTATACCATGAAATTGGATGGGTCAAAATTGTTGGGTTACTTCAAATTAGTATGGTTGTGATGGGTGCGAGACCCAAAGTTTGTTGATGCAGGTCACTTGAAGGCACTTCTAAAAATTTGGGACCGTGGGAAATATGGACACTTGCCGATGAATGGTATAACTGCGATCAACTCATCATCATGACTCTGTAGGGTTAGGTATTGAAAGCTAAATTCTAGGACCAACAATTTTTTTTCTTAACTTCGATAGGAGTTTTACTCCCAACTGATCAATATTGCAGCAACCGAAATCCCAAAATCTTGATATGACAAAATGTGTAGGAATTTGTTAGTACCACTAGTTTGTACTACAATGAAGAAAACCCCAATATCTGGATACTGCGAAAATTGAAACTGCAGAAACCCCAACTGCTGGATATGGAAATATCTTATCTGTATTGTTGCAGAAGAAATCCCAACTGCTGGATATGGAAATATCTTATCTGTATTGTTGCAGCAGAAATCCCAACTTCTAGATACTGCAAGATGTGACGACCAGTAAGCATAAGAGAGGGAACTAGAGTAGTAAAGGAGTGCCAGGTGTTATCGATTGCGGTATACACCAAGGGTCCAACAATAATATTGGGCTTAATCTTTTAGGGCACTAACTAAGTAGTATCGACTGTGCCCTTAGTCGTACTACCTGACTACCCCAGGTACGTTTGAGTAATCTCCCTAAGTGTTGTTCTCGGTGTACTGTAGTAGCAATATGCTTGACGACTTATCTAGGGTTTGGTTTCAGGTTAACCTTGGGGGACTTCCAATATACCTTTTCTGATGCACTACTGCTCGAAGGGGTACCAACAGGGGTTACAAGGGAGTCCAACAGGCGTGACCACCTCGTGTAGTTCCTACATGGATGCCTCCCCAATTGCAGGTTGATGCGCATAATGACATAGCTCTGTAGTTTAAAGACGTCAAAACATGTCTGTAGACTAAAACAAAAAATTGCTAAAATTGGAGGTGAGGTTGGCCCAAGAAAATGTTTTGATACCACTTGTAATATGCTTGACTTGCATAGTACAATGATGTGTGGTTTGATGGTAAGTCACATGGGCGAATCTCAGGCAAACCGAAGTTCAAATCTCATTGAGTACAATGACTTGCTGTGGTGGAAGCTAAAGGGGCGGATTCCCCAATCCCGTCTTGGTGGCACGTGAGTCTGCTCTTGCTAAAATCATAGGAACTTAGTATACCTGACTTGCAGGTGGTTGGCTATGCTCTTGGTGTTATAGTGGCAGCTATGAGGATTGATCCTGGGTCTCCCATAGATCAGGCCTGGCAGTTACCGATTCACCATGTGGTAAAAAAAAAAATATGCTTGACTTGCATAAAATATCAGAAAATCGAATATGCCAGAGATACCATAGAAGAATAACACAATGAGATGAGAAAAACAAAAATATTTTATCAAGATTTGCAACAAATATTGTTCACTTGCCTCTTCGAGGGGGCAACCTCCAACAAAGCATAGCTCAAGTACACAAAACAAGACAAATATTTCCTTTATATCTTCAACATTATATAGTTTCTTGAGACCCAAAACCCTAACTACTTGTGGCCCCCTTCACATTGTGGGTTAACCACATTATATATTAATTATGGCCCGTTATAACTAATTGTGGTACCTTTTTTATAATGCGGGTCAACCACTTACAATGCCTATAGGATTTATTTATTAGACTAACTAAACATGATTCTTACAGGGCACCTTACACTTATTACATTAATAAATAAGTTAGGGTTGGACCCTAACATTATGTCAAGGGATGAGGCAAAAGGAGTTAAGCAAAGATGTGACTCTTGTAGACAAACTTGTAATTGGTTAATTACATGTGAGCATAGTTTTGATATGCAATGATAGATGCAAGCATCATCAACTTGAAGAGAGGGAATTTGTTTGTACATTCACTTGTTGAAAATGGAATTTTGTTTTATTTTTTACAATAATTGCCCATTATTGACCTCCATACATCATTGTAGGCTTTTTCTTGGTAGAGTTAAACATAAGGAGATTTATATTGATAAAGAAAAAACATGATCAAGAATAAAGGATATCTATTCCTTAAGCTGTAATTGCATGTGAGTGAGCATGCAACCAAGAAGCCCTTAAATTGAAAGCTACATGTGCACATATTGAAGAAAACATTATGAAGAGGAGGACCACAATATTCATCAAAGTGAACAAAAAAGGATGCTAAGGAAAACCCCTGTAAACATAAGATAATATAGAGGACACAAGTAATTTGTCATAGCAATTCTACTATAAAACATCATGAATACCCATCCAAAACATAAGTAAACTATGGTAGGGCCGCAAATGGAGGAACAACATAGTTCTTTGGCAATCCATCACCCAAGCAAAGATCTATGGCAATCCACTACTCTAAAGAGGTACATCTTGGAAAACACTCCCCACTAACATCATCCCTAAATACCACTGAAATATTTGAATTATGTTGTTGTGCCATACATTGAATAGTTAGGCTAGTCACATAAGAGAAAGTTTTAATCTCCCATACATCTTGAGTCAAAGTAAATTGATGCTGCAAAAAAGGGATAGGAGATTAGAATCAAACAACCATGCTCAACATTGAGCTTTTGTCATGATGATGAATCTTGTTATAGACTCAAAATGTCGACACAAAAATGACTACTACGAAACAAATTCTGATACAACAATATACTCAAGATTCTCACCACAAAAATCTTCAAACACTCATCAAGTTATAATATTGTTGAACCAGCACATGTGATATTTAAAAGGTATCCCAAATGGCATTAGCGATAAGATGAATAACATCCAAAGTAAAAAAACTCACTTGTAGAGTAAATCGAATAGCAACAATGGCAATTGCTAACAAACACTAAGCAAGAGTGTTGCCATAAATTGCAATTCTAACTTGAAAGTAGTGGGCCAATGGAAGTTGAATAAGGATTATCCAAAAACAAGAAGTCATCTAGAAGGCATTGTGAGTCTATATCATGAGATGAGGATAAAGGATTTAAGCAAAGATTTGGTTGTATTAGAAAAATTGGAAATTGATTAATTAATTGTGAGCATAGTTTTGAAGTGTAGTGATAGGTGCAAGCATCACCAACTTGAAGAGGGGGAATAAACTTGTACATTCTCTTATTGAAAATAAATTGTGTTTTAATTATATATATATATATATATATATATATAAAACAACCCAATTTTGCCATTGTTACATTATTGTAGGTTTTTTCTTGATATCAACAGACATAAGGAGATTTTGAATAATAAGGAAAATGTAACATCAACAATAAATGAGATGCATTTCCTAAAATTTAATTGTGTGTGGGGCCCCATCCAACCAAAAAGTCCTTAAACTAAAAGCTACATGTGTACAGAGTAAAGGAAACATTCATGTAGAGAAGAACCACAATATTCATCCTAGTGAAAAAAGAGGATGATAAGGAAAACACCTATAGAAAATGACATAATATAGAGGACATTAGTAAGTTTCCATATTAATGTGTTGAAAAATAAGTATACCCATTAGAAAAAGAAGTAAACTATAACAGACATGCAAATGGAGGAACACGATAATTCTTTGGCAATCCATCACCCCAAGTCAAGGTCTATTGCAATCCACTACCCTAAAGAGATCCATATTCGAGATGACTCCCCTATAACATCATCACTAAAATCTTTGAATTATGTTGTTGTGCCATACACTGAATAGTAAGGCTAGTTGCATAAGCTAGATTTTTAATCTCCTCTACATCTAGAACCAAAGTAAATTAACATTACAAAAGAAAGGACAATATATTACAATCAAACAACCATTTCCCAACATTGAATTTCTAGTTCTATTGAACTAAGACGCGTCAAATTTAAAAGGCACCCAAAATGACATTAGTAATCAAATGAATAACATCCAAAGTAAACCCGTTCTCTTGAATTTAGAGCAATTTGAATAACATTAATTGCGATTTTTAAAGAACTATGCAAGGGTGTTGCCATAAGTTACATATCTAACTTGAGATTAACAAACCAATGGAAGCCAAATAAGGACTATCAAACAACAAGTATTTATCTAGAAAGCATTGTGAGGTTATGTCAAGAGATGAGCAAAAAGGAGCATTATTTATTGGAAACAAATGGTTCCATCAAAGCCCTAAACCAAGTTAGCTTTGACGCCCATAGGAAGATGCCAAGAAGAAAACTCAATCTACACAAACTTATAAAGATCCAAAAGAATGTTTGACAAGGAAAATCCCTATTGTAACCAAACAATATTACAATCAAACAACCATTGCTCAACATTGAAGTTCTGATTCTTTAGTATGATATGAATAACATCCAAAGTAAATGAAGTCTCATAAATTCAGAGTAAGTTGAATAATATTAATTACAATTTCTAAGGACTATGCTCTCACAAATTACATTTTTAACTTCAAAGTAATGGGCCAATGGAAGCCAAATAAGGACTACAAATAACAATAAGTCATCTAGAAAGCATTGTAAGGTTACGGCAAGAATTGAGGAAAAGGAAGCACAATTCATTGGGAATAGATGTTCCCAACAAGGCCCCAAACCAAGTAAGCCTCGACATCAATATGAAGACACCAATAATAAAACATAGAGTTTATAATGGGCTCTGGAATTATAGGAATAATGATATTCCCATGTTGCTCTCAACATTAATTATCAACCTAGGGTTTGTACAAACTTAAGAGGTGTTGTGCACTGTTTGTGCAAGCCACAATTTTTTGTACTTATGTTGCACCTACTTATGCTAATGATCCTAACTAATGAAGGGCTAATGTCACCCCAGGTCTTAATCTAATGGCTCAAGTGTAGGGAATCAATCCATGGATGTTTACTAAAAATCTAATTGTAAGGAAATAATTCAAAGCAAAGCCTACTTAATCAACCACAACTAATGTCACTTGTACGAGATATTACAAATAAGAAATAATTCTAGCATTAGATGATTGTAGAAACGTAAATATAATTAGTCTAAGTTGCATAATTCAAAGTGCGGGAAACACAAACATTCATAACCAAAGTCAAGGAAGACTACTCAATTCTTGATTTCCTTTCTATTGAACCTCATAGCTTGATGCCATTGATGGTGTTATAGGGAAAATATGCATTCATTATGGAGAAATGTGCCTAAAATGAAAGACTCAAGGTTGTACTATAGGAATACTGACAGGGTCTGCAGGAAACTACCAAGTTAACTAGAGAAAGTTGCAAATGAGTATGAAATTCCTTGATGTTCATGAAAATCACTTGACTAACTCTAGAACATTAACCATGTATATGCTCAAGGAAATAACTGTCTTTGAGATCAAGCTTACTAAGTGAAAATAATCAAATGCAAATTTAAAAATCTATATCAACAATTTCTGAAAATTAAAAGAAATTTGAAATAAGGCTAAGAAAATAAAATACACATGGCCTCTTGAAGACCTTTGGGTGGGCCTTTCGCATGGCACACAAGAGCCCATGAAAATCACTAGAAATGAGATAAACAAGAACCTGACATTATCATATCAAAACTGAATACATCCTTTAAAGTCTCGAACTATTCTTCTACTCAAATAAATTTGTAAAATATACTAATTCGACCTAGCCTTCTTGAGGCTTGACGACCTTAATTTATACAATTAGTAGGGGACAATCCCCTTTGACTGGAGGGATTGTTTCCCTCCAAAAATCCCAAAATTTGAGGCAATTTGTTTCTTGAAACCAACTATGCTAAACTCAAGTCTTCATTGCTGACATAGATTAGATAACTTGACCAACCTTAGTTTTCACATTGGTAGTATAGGAAACAAGGTCCCTATCTTCTTGCAAAGTTGTTGATGAAAGATTCATTGCATTAACTTCTCAAATCAACATACTATAATGCCAAAAGACCAAAAAAACATGAGTATGATCATAGTGCTTAAGCAACCTACTTAACTTCATGGTTTACATGTAAAATATCAAACATGTGTATCAACAAGATAAAAAAATCTATGTTTTTAGGTGGAAAGAAGATCATAAGTGGTCCTTCAAAATATCCATTACCAAGGCCAATTTAGTCTACATAAACTTGTAAAGACCCAAAAGATAGTGTTTAACAAGGAAAAACCTATATTATAACAAAACAACATTATCAAATTTCCACAAAACTCCTTCAACTAATTAGATCAATCTCTAATCAATCTCTTCCGACTGATTATTCCAACTAATTAAGTTAATGTATTCAATGGATTAGCTCAATAGATTTGAATATATTATGTCAAGACAAAGTTCATTGTGAAGTTTTCAATTCTCATTTAATGAAAGTTAAAACCCCACTAAGACTTACTACACTATTGATAATTAATATGGTTGGTACTTGAGTGTTACTAATCCAAATATTTTGAAAAATAAAACATAAAAAATCTGGCAAATTTTCCTTCAGAATAATATATTTACCACATAATAAAGATATTAAAATATTATAACAACATTATCAAATTTCCACAAAATTCCTTCAACTAATTAGATCAATCTCTAATCAATCTCTTCCGACTGATTATTCCAACTAATTAAGTTAATGTATTCAATGGATTAGCTCAATCAATTTGAATATATTATGTAAGACAAAGTTCATTGTGAAGTTTTCAGTTCTCATTTAATGAAAGTTAAAACCCCACTAAGACTTTTTTTTTTTTTTTTTTTTTAAGCTGTGGTTCACGGTCACTGAGTGGCCGTTACATCTATGGGAAAATATCGGGGCAGATCCACCCGAAGGGATCTGCCCGTCGGCCAATCTTAACAGGCCTAACCCCGAGGGCGTCGAGGAGATTTGACCCCGTGACCTCCCAAATTGGGAAAGTGCTTTAGCAACGGGAACTCGACCATTTGAGCTATCCCTTGGGGCTTAAAATGTGGTTCACGGTCACTGAGTGGCCGCTACATCCACGGGAAAATATCGGGGCAGATCCACCCGAAGGGATCTGCTCGTCGGCCAATCTTAATAGGCCTAACCCCGAGGGCATCGAGGAGATTTGACCCCGTGACCTCCCAAACTGGGAAAGTGCTTTAGCAACGGGAACTCGACCATTTGAGCTATCCCTTGTGGCTAAAACCCCACTAAGACTTACTACACTATTGATAATTAATATGGTTGGTACTTGAATGTTACTAATCCAAATATTTTGAAAAATAAAACATAAAAAATCTGACAAATTTTCTATTTACCATATAATAAAAATATAAAAATATTATTTAATTATATAATTTTTTTTACTTGAAAATTGAGAAAATATGAATTTTTTTATTATTAAAAATTACTAACCTATATACATAATTATATTAAACTATTATTTAATTATATATTTATTTTCACTTTAAAATATTTAACACTTTTCTGGAAAATTTGAAATCTTTAAATTTTTAAAGAACCCACCATTTTTGTTATTTTCCAGTGTGTACATGCGAAAGTTCTGGAGTCTTAGAAAACGCTTCTTAAAAACTCCATTAGTTTTCATTTAAATAGAATGAAAGGAAATTTGAAATCCGTCCCTGGACCACAACCTGTTTTAAATTTGGACGGAAATGAAAATTTGAAATCCACCCTTGCCCGCAACCAGCTCTAATGAACATGGGCTACTGCACTGTGACTTTTGCTTTCGTGGACTCTACTGACACGTGGACAACATACAGAATGACTACCGAGCATTTACGGGATAATCTTTTCTGCCTACGTGGAAAAACCAGGCGAGAAGAGAAAATGGCCGAGCAATCGACAGGCTGGTTTAATGACGGAATCTGCGAGAAGTGAGGGTCCCACAAAGAAGCCGGCCGGCAATATTGACCGGCCACAGCCGGTAGTATCTACGCGTCAAAATCTAACACGTGCATGGATGTGCAGTTTCTCTACTGGAACAACCAGCAGAAACCCATGTGCATATCCATCCCCATATTTCAGGATGAATTTAGTTCAGAAATAAAATAAATCAACAAAAAAAGGAAAAACGGAAAATTCGACTATTTATGTCTGCCTAGTATGGGAAGTGGTCGTGCGAAGAAGAAAGAAACTCTAAAGGTGTGGGATTCGGAGTGGTCGGACGATCGAATCTTCCACCAGATTTTGATTGTCTCCTCTTCTGGATTGTGGGGGGATAAAGTTCATTCTTATGATCTGCAGATCACCGCCGACGGAGTCCTGGGAGGGACAATGCGGAGCTGAGATCGGCAGGCCCTTTGCAGCGGCACGCCACGGAGTGTTGTTGTTCTGAGCTGCCACGGCGTTCATGCGAGAAAGAAAGATTTGCAGAGGTGGACTCATCAAAACCGGCCATTCTGGTTGCATGATTTTGACGGAAAATCAGTGGACATTGGTAGCCATAGAGTTTATTTGGGATCACTTTTGACTTCTTGCAGGCGTCACTTAGCCTCAAACTTTTTGGCCCAAGGTAGGAATCGTCTGTTCTGTTTTTAACAGATTTATTTTTTGCCCTCTTAAATCTTAGATTTATAGCTTAGTTTTTATACCTGATACACTCTTGGAGTCTGGCCTGAAGGGTAAAACTCAAAATCCCCATTTGTTTTTCTGTAGACTTGGGTTGATTGAACCCTAATACCAAAATGGGTCAAACTGAACACCCATCCATCCAAACGAACAATCACGACTCTAATGGAGTGTCCGTCCAGATCCATCCATCACGTATACTTCCTGATTTTCTCCAGAGTGTCAATCTGAAATATGTCAAACTCGGCTATCATTATCTTATAACCCATCTCCTGACTCTGCTCTTGATCCCTCTCATGGTGGGTATGCTTCTTGAAGTGGGACGGATGAACCCGGAAGATATCTGGCAGCTCTGGATCCATTTACAGTTCAATCTCGTCAGTGTTCTTGTCTGTTTGGCCATTCTTGTTTTTGGGTGCACAGTCTATATGATGTCTCGCCCTCGACCTGTGTATCTTGTGGATTACTCCTGCTACAAGCCCCCTGAAAGCCTCAAAGTGAACTTCCAACGCTTTATGGAACATTCTGAGCTTTCGGGATATTTTCAAGATTCATCCTTGGAATTCCAGGCGAAGATACTGGAGCGATCGGGTTTAGGAGATAACACTTATCTTCCTGCTGCAGTGCATTATATTCCCCCTCGGCCCTCCATGGCCACAGCACGAGAAGAGGCCGAGCAGGTCATGTTTGGTGCCCTAGACAAGCTTTTTAAGAAAACGGGGTTGAAACCCAAGGATATCGGGATTCTTGTGGTGAACTGCAGTCTATTCAATCCAACTCCTTCACTCTCTGCTATGATTGTGAATAGGTATAAGTTGAGGGGGAACATTCGGAGCTTCAATTTAGGCGGAATGGGTTGTAGTGCAGGAGTTATTGCCATTGATCTTGCCAAGGATTTGTTACAAGTTCATAGAAGCACATATGCAATAGTTGTGAGCACAGAAAACATTACTCAGAATTGGTATTTTGGCAACAAAAAGTCAATGTTGATACCCAATTGCTTGTTTCGTGTTGGGGGATCTGCAGTTCTTCTTTCAAATAAGTGCTCCGACCGTCGGCGAGCAAAGTACAAGCTTGTCCATGTTGTGAGAACTCATAAAGGAGCAGATGATAAAGCATTCAACTGTGTTTATCAGGAGCAAGATGAAGCTGGCAAGCTCGGTGTGTCATTATCCAAAGAACTTATGGCCATAGCAGGAGGAGCGTTGAAGACTAATATCACAACTCTGGGACCTCTTGTTCTTCCCATCAGCGAGCAATTGCTTTTCTTTGCCACCCTTGTTGGGAGAAAGGTCTTCAATATGAAGATCAAACCCTATATTCCAGATTTTAAGCTTGCGTTTGAGCATTTCTGTATTCATGCTGGAGGAAGAGCAGTGATTGATGAGCTTCAGAAGAACTTGCATCTCAAGCCAATACATGTAGAGGCTTCGAGGATGACTCTACATCGCTTTGGCAACACTTCCTCAAGCTCAATTTGGTATGAGCTCAGTTACATTGAGGCCAAAGGACGTATGCGAAAAGGCAATCGGATTTGGCAGATTGCATTTGGCAGTGGATTCAAGTGCAACAGTGCTGTTTGGCAAGCACTTCGAACAGTGAAATCACCTGCTGATAGTCCTTGGGCTGATTGCGTTGATCAATATCCAGTAAAATTGATGATAGAATGAGCAACAAGTCAAATGAGTTGAAACTCTAATACATCCAGTTCAACCTCAGATCTGCGTGTATCTCCTAGATATGTGTGCACTTTGGAGTTCTGCAATCTTGGTATCTTTTATTGGTCCCCATTTGAAGGTTTCTCACATGGTTTAGCTTTGATTTTTACTTTTCTGCACTACCAGACTATTGCATCTTCGAGCTGTGTATCCAGCCTTTGAATTTCCAAACTGTGCCACATCGCAAGCTTTAAGAGGGATTTTGATTTTTTATAGCTTTGCTCATGCAGACTTTGTAGGTAGGCTAGTAGTAGCATCAGGAAAGTTCATTGTTATTTGTATCAAATTCATTTGTGGGAATTGTTTCAATGGGCAATTCATGATATTGCCCCTTCACATTTCTCTCCAGAACTCCCATTCTTTGCAACTTTACTGAAATAGCTAGCTGAAAAATTTGTATCGTCAAGGTGCATGACTGTTGAACAATCGTATTTCAAACTAATCCTGTTTATGTGTTTTGCATTTACTTGATTGTCAAAGGTGATCTAGCCGATTACTTTCTAAAATGCAGTCATGTTAATGGAGCATGTGCAATCAACAAATGGGAATGCTTCCTGTGTAGTATCTGTTTCCTTCTCAATAACACCTTTCAGTTCAGAGACCTTAGTGTAGGACAATCTAGCTAATGAGGAGGTTTCCTGGTATTTTTCTTTGTAAGATCAATTTACGTTTTCAAAATAGTTGTTTGTGGGTAGACAAGCAGCGGCAGTAGCTGATTTCATTATTCCTTTTTAAAGCAGCTCTACTACTGATATATGTATCTGGATAGCTGACATCATAAAGGAAGTCCTTGACTTTGAACGATTACATTTTATGCTTTTTGCTCAATTGTCAAAGGTGACCTGAATTTACGAGTTATCATACTGAAATGCAATCATGTTAATGATATATTGACAATGAACTGTGTTAGAAACTTTGTTATCTTTTGGTATTAGAAGGTCTGTATATTTTGGTATAAGCATATTGATATAGTATTTTCAGGTTCTCCTCCCTCTCTTCAATTTTAGGAGGGTTATAAGCTTAGTGTAGTGTGTTTTTCTTCTACTTTTTAATCTTTTACACTGTAGTTTGATTCCTTAATAAAAGTAGCATTGGATCTTCACTTGGTAACATACTCTGCTTGTTATCATATGAGATGTATAACGATATGTCATTTTGGTTCTGCCATATAGGATGTAGCCAATGCTGGAGGTCAGATTATTTGCTTAAATAACAGTTTGTTGCTTTATACTTAAACTTTCACTCTACTATGTGGTTCATGGTTTCCAGATATTGGTGACTCGCTACATCCACCGAATATTGTTCCAGGTAGAGCCACCCGGGATCACTTCCTGCCAGCTCAAACACAGAAATAGTGGTTTGTGGGTAGACAAGCAGCGGCAATAGCTGATTTCATTATTCCTTTTTAAAGCAGCTCTACTGATATATGTATCTGGATAGCTGACATCATAAATGAAGTCCTTGACTTTGAACGATTACATTTTATGCTTTTTGCTCAATTGTCAAAGGTGACTTGAATTTACGAGTTATCATACTGAAATGCAATCACGTTAATGATATATTGACAATGAACTGTGTTAGAAACTTTGTTATCTTTTGGTATTAGAAGGTCTGTATATTTTGGTATAAGCATATTGATATAGTATTTTCAGATTCTCCTCCCTCTCTTCAATTTTAGGAGGGTTATAAGCTTAGTGTTGTGTGTTTTTCTTCTACTTTTTAATATTTTACACTGTAGTTTGATTCCTTAATATAAGTAGCACTGGCTTTTCACTTGGTAACATACTCTGCTTGTTATCATATGAGATGTATAACGATATGTCATTTTGGTTCTGCCATATAGGATGTAGCCAATGCTGGAGGTCAGATTATTTGCTTAAATAACAGTTTGTTGCTTTATACTTAAACTTTCACTCTACTATGTGGTTCATGGTTTCCAGATATTGGTGACTCGCTACATCCACGGAATATTGTTCCAGGTAGAGCCACCCGGGATCACTTCCCACCAGCTCAAACACAGAGCCTGACCCCGAGAGTGTCGAGAAAAATTGAACCTGCAACCTCTCAATAGCAGAGATGCTTAACTACTACAGGGTCTCGACCAGTTGAGCTAACCCTCGGGGCATATACTTAAACTTTCACTCATTGTAGTAAAGATGCTCACTTCTCAAAGGTGTTCCCCAATGAATTCATTTTTTCCATTTGTTTTTGCCTTTAATAGTGACCTTTCACAGCAATATGAGGTAATGACAGCCAGGTATTTTTGAAAGGGCTACACTGTTCAGCTGAAGCATATTTAGAGGAATTTGAGTTCTGATTAATCATTTTGATGTAATTTAATTTCGTTGTTAAACTCTTTTTTGTTTATTATGTTACTTGTATTTCCTATAAATCAAGAAAATTTCACAATCATTGTAAACCTTCATATAAATAAAGACCACTAGTAATATATGTTGAATACAAGTCCATTTAGCCTGTCTTTATTGGTTACGTCAAGCTCCTACCTCAGCAATGAAAGACCATTGGGAAAGTGTATAAGAAGAAAGAAACCAGAGAATGGTCAAAGCTGAACGTTCATGTTGGTTGCATATTTCTTCACCTCCATGCCCTGGCTAAACAGAGATGCGATTACTGGTAATGGTGAAAGTTGAAACATGCCATGCCATGGTTTATGCCTTGTTATGTTCAAGAGCGTACGTACTATTCTGATGAAGAAAAGTTAAAACCGAGATAGGTATGCTCTCCAATAATAATGTATTTTCCCTCCGGGACAAAACCCTAGTGGAAACCTTTATATTGAGTTTAGCTTGAGTTTAGCAAGGTTGCAATACCTCCACATGGCAAGCGGTTAGTCCTATGCAAACATGATTCCATGAGAATGGAAATATGAAAGTCAGGGTCGAGTGCAAATTCTGGCCATATAGAAAGCCAATTGCTCAAGCCTTCATCTACAATGATCAATTTAATCCTTTCCAGAATATTTTCTGATTAAATATAGCCAAGGCATAGCCATTAGCTGATCATTTATTTCTTTATTACTTTTCTGCAACATGACTGAGAGGACCTTAGATATAATTCAGAGTTTTCACAGGAGTTGTTTTTGTAACAAGAAGCATGGTAATTATAAATTTGGGACTCCATTAAACTCTTCGAGGTACTTTTATTTTCAAGTAAAAAACTTATATTTGATATTTCAATGAGAAACTGAAATATACATGTCTATGTACCTCACAGGCACTACTGAAACAAAAGGTCTCTCTTTCTTCAGTTTACAGCCACAAAAAAGTATTTCCAAGACTTCCTAACATTACATATAGCAAAAATTTGCAAGATTCTCGATAACCTAAAGCATCTGAGACAGAATTATTCACTCAGAATAGATTATCCGCTTCTTGATAAGTTCTGCCCTCAGCAGTCTCAAAATATTCTACCAGAACATCTTGAATTCACAAGCCTTCCTTTGACAGTTTGCCTCTCTGATTCAATTCTCTATGGACACTGAGAAGATACTGTAGAGAACCTGTTTGTTGCCTCTATTATTTTTCCCATAATTCACTGAAGCATTAGATTTTCCAGATTATTCTTTCCATTCAATGAATCTATTGTGAATTTTGGAATCACCCAATATTTGCAGTCTGAAAATATACTATCAGAACACCTTGAATTCACAGGCCTTCCTTTGACAGTTTGCCTCTCTGATTCAATTCTCTATGGACACGCTGAGAAGATACTGTAGGGAACCTGTTTGTTGCCTCTATTATTTTTCCCATAATTCACTGAAGCATTAGATTTTCCAGTTCATTCTTTCCATTCAATGAATCTATTGTGAATTTTGGAATCACCCAATATTTGTAAACTGTGCACTCCTCTTTCCGCCGTTAGTTTCCACAACAATTCAATTCTGTTCTGTTATTTGTACATTGCCGTATCCTGCTTTAAAAGAAATAATGCGATTTTCTGCCAGAAATAATATGCCACCTACCATGACATATGTTGGCCATACCTTGGCTTGCAGCATCAAAATAGCTCCATGATTTTGTAACATCAATCTGGTTTTTTTATACTCTGCTTTTTATAATTCAAGGGTTTCTTTATTTCTCCGTAAGCATGCTTTCTTTGATAAGTACCCCAGATTGGTAAAACTTTCTTTCCTGAAATGTCATTTCGTTCCCTACTACGGTGCAAGGAAGAGCCCTGTGCTATTTGACTGAGTTATCAGTTGACCATCTTTTAAACATTTTTCTATATCTCCCTCCAGCCTGTTTCTTGGGGATACTTGGATCTACTGAAATGTCTTTACATTTAGAGGTTGTGAATCCTCAACCTGTCAGGTTTGGTCGAGGTCTGAAAATTACGGTAGAGAAATATTGCACATGAAGTGTTGGACTTCAAAGATTAAAATTATGATTACCACTATTCAGCACATGGGGGAACATTATTATTTTCTGCTGGGCAGGGACTATAGCAATGGATTTGCCTTGATCGGTGGGCAACTGTGTTAATCAACTTCTCTACCACCAATCAAATGCAATAAGGCTTTTATACATTTTTTTAGCGTAAGTTATAAGTAGCACATGATTTCCCCATCATATTGCAAGTGTTATTAGTCATGTTGTGGGTGAGTTTTGAAATTGATCAAATAAAAATAAATCTCATAAATACCCCTATTAAATAACGATGGTGATTCTGATGTCTCTTGTGCTAGTAGCAGAAATCAATCATCTCTACATAGTCACTCTGCTATCTCATATGCTAGGTGCAAGAACCGGTAACTGGTCGAAGCAATAGGTGCGTGTCTCCATCATCTTGGTGTTCACCCAATTGCAGAGTGATAAATGATATAGAGGCTGGAATATACACCATTTTATTACTTTGTTGTTAGGTGCTTAATGTTTGCCATCAATTCCCATTTGCAAAGATATGATCCTTGCATGAGCGTCATAAAAAATGCACTAAAATTTTAAATTTAAGCCAGATTGCGTTGTCATTCTGTGTGGGGTGAACGTTTATTCATCGCATGCAATGTCCATTGTGGTGTTGCAACATGTTTTATATCCACTCCCAACCAGTGATTAGAAGGGAAAATATTCATGCCGCCCTTCCATTATGAAAAGCTTAAAAAAATGAATTTCAATTAATAACAATACATTATCTTTGCATTTCATTTTCAATCAAATTTGGTTTTACTAAATAAATTAAATTCCTAAAACGAAATGGCCGGTAGTGTTCAATTCAAATTGACCCAATTTGAGCTTTGTCAACATCTTTATGTGGCTGAAGTATTCTTGAGATGGATGTGATGTCGTTTTATTCCAGCTATACTTGACTTTGCGCAAGTTGCTTAACCCTCTGTTCCACCCTTCAGTACCTTTGAAAGGGTACAATCGTCTTTTGCGCAGCCTTAATAAGGGGATGAAGTCTTTTCGTGTTGCTAGGGCAGTGAACTGCGATATGTTCCTAACTAGGCTAAGTGCTTTATTATCAGATCTTAGTTAGCTTCGTGTAAACAGATGTTTTTACTTGCGGTCTCTTATTCAACACAATTACATACATTTGCGCATCATATAAGCACTATAAGTGAAATTTATATTCAATATAACAAATGCATAAACATGAAATAAAAATGCAGAAATTGTGGGATATTTCTCTTTATTGATAATTCCGAACAATCACAAATTCGACTCTCCTTGTGCACTCAGCTGCGGACTTTTAGGCCTCTGTGCACTCAGCTACAAAGCCCTTACTTATGCTACAACTTAAAACTTGGACTTTTACTTAGAGCTATCTCTCATACACCTATCTTATTTCATAACTCTATTAATTAATGCCCTTAACTACTTAGAGCTTAGCTCTATTTATACAATCCCATGGTCCGTGGACCATGGGTAGAATTTCTACAACTGACATTACATTTTCAAAATAAGGGTAGACAATTCTACTACTCTTTTAACATCTATGCACTTGGCGACCACAAAATGCGGAGTTTTATATTTGGATTACAAAATTGGATCAAAATCTGGGTTTAAGCCTCAAAACTACCATTGGGGATCTTGCGCCCAATAGGCCCTCAACACAAGCATCGTGACTTGCCTTCGAGTCATTCTGCAGGTGCGGAGATCTTAGCGCGAAGATCTCTCAGCTTTGTTTGGATCACCGCAACATCGGCATCGCACTGAGCGGTCGCCTGCTGGACTTCTTCCATTCGCGGTTCGGTGATTGCTATTGAACTACTGCTCTGAATTTTTCGCTGAGCTGCTTGCAGTTTCGCGAGCTTCCCTTCAATGGAGGCTGTGATCGCGTAAGCCTCGTCTATCCATGGCTGTAGGCCCACTTTTAAGACTGCTTCGTTATGTCGAGCGGCATCCCCCTGTTCCTTGAGCCTCTTTTCCTTCTGCATCCTTGCGAGCCTCTTTGTAAGGGCAATTGTTTGCGCGGTCCTTTTTACCTCATCATACCTTTGCTGTAGCTCGCGCGCCTTTGTCTCCAAGCGCTCTACATTCGGGTCCTCCTGCAGGGTGGTTAGGACTTTGAATGACTGTTCAAACAACAACATGCAGTCTGCCACTGCACTGTCAAGCGCTGTTGTTGCTGTTGTAACAACAGTGGTATGTTGTTCCCTGGCTTCCGGCGGAGTTGAAGGCTGGGCCTTCAACTGCAGTTTTGCGATTTGCTGGCTATCTTCGCTCGAGCGTCGTGCACCCCTGTGGCTAACTTGCGGACGTGCACCTCCACCGGTTCTTCTGCCTAGATGTCCAACTCTGGGACCATTCGGTAGGCTTCCTCTACTTCCTGCACAATTTGCTTGTTTTGCTTCGCTGCCTCATTGTGCTGCAAGCCCAACTGCTCAATGTTGATGCACTGCTCGCTCATCACCTGTAGAGTGCGACTCTCCCGGGCCCTGAATTTCGCGGTGACTCCATCCTATAAGAGGTAGAGCGTCCCCTGAGGGAGCGCAACCGTGTTTAATTCGACCCCTTTCAAACTGTTAACTATGTACTCGTCGGCCTCCTCTATAGTAAGTGCCCCATCTGGTAGCACTATCGTGTTGATCACGCTTGTGCGCAACATCTCCTCGACAGCGGAAGCGTCGATCGTGAAGCTAGTGGACACTGTGCCAGCCTGTGGAGTGTGTACCTGCAATTCCTGCAACTTTGTCCGGAGAGCCCGCAATACCAACTTCTGCTGCTCTTCGAACTGTTGGAGGGCCTCTGCGGTGACATCCCTCACCGTTTCTCTGATATCATGCAAATCCCCCTCAGTGAGGGTGATTGGGTCGAAGGATGTCTTTGATGCCTTTGTTTTCTTTCATGGCACTGTCTGCTCTTGTGGTCGCGGACGTTTGAGTTGGGTGGATGTCGTCTGCGACTCCGCGCCACTTTGTTCTGTCTCTGTTTCTGCTTCAGTGTCGGACGAAGGTGACTTTTGTCCTTCGCGCTCTTCTCCTCCTATTTTCTACTGCTCCGCCAATTTTGCGGCGTTGGACACTTTCTGGGCCTTAGCCACTGCTTCCTCCTTTTTGCGCTTCTTCATCAGCTGGGCCATTTGGAGCTTTGTCTCTTTCTTCTTGCGTTGTGCGATGGACTTATCCGTTTCCATGCGGAGCTTGCTAGGGCGCGCCATTTCGGCGGCCAAGACTCGAGGACTGCAAAGATCACATCATCTGTCACCAGATATGGGAGGTTATGCCATGTCTTTGTAGGGTCCTTCCACGCCCTGATAAAAACATGGTGGAAATCCGCTTTGAACTCTGCAAAGCTCTTCAAACTGGCGTACACTGTGGGCGACAACTGCGACGTGTGATTAATCCCCATCTTGATGCTCATCTCTATTAAGACCCAAAGTGTCTTGCTTTCATTTATCCACTACGCGTCCTTGGTCGCCCACAGCGAAGCATATTTCGCTGTCTCAGGAAGGTTCGGCTTGACCGAAGGGAATTCGTTGTCTTCAGGTAGCTCCCATACTACTAGGATGATCGACAACAGGAGCCACACATAGTGAAACATTTTGCCCTACCCCTATGCCTTGCGATAGTTCGCAAGGAAGTCTCCGCATAGATAGTTCACCCAGTTGAACTGGACTCCTTTCGCACATTGGGCCGCTAGTGCAATCACAGGTGCGGGCACCTCCGTGACACTTTTGCATCACTTTTCCTGCTAGTATTTGTGTCGCGACCTTGACTGCAGGGTTGTTAATGCTGGAGATGGCATATCCTTGCTTCTTCTTCTCTAACTTGAATTTCTTCATCGCTTCCGTGAGGGCCAACTCACCCACTTTTCCTTCTGAAATATTGGCTAGATCCTCCCTTGAGTGAGGCAGCCGTGCGATTTGATGAATCAAGTAGTCTGTGATGGGAATGGGTTCCTCCAACCATAAACATTCATCATGCACCAAACAGAGTAGCTGCTTGATAACGAAGACGGTCATTGGGGTGCAGTGGTAATGCGTCACCCAGAGTAGGTTTAGCAACCCGGCTTTCTCTACACCCCTGAGCCATTTGCATGACGCCAATTCAATCATTTCGGCCATTGCGTCAATCCGTCGGCGCTTTAGCTGCCCAGTCACTAAATGCGAGAATTTCTCATGATCCCCGAGGTCCCAATCTTCAAACTTTAGTACAAGAACTCGCCCTATGTGTGGCCCTTCAAAAACAATATCGTTAGGGAGCAACGGAGTTTGCAGAGAGCTTTTGCTCTTATCAATGTCCTTTGACACTTTGGCTTTGCCCTTGTGTGGAGGAACATATTCTGGCAGCTTGGTAATAGGGTCTGCACCTTGGTTTTCGACTTCCATTTCTTCGACCTCCTCCTCCACTAGGATTTCTTCAGATTCCTCCTCGTTGACCTTCAGATTAATGGCCTTCCCCTTTTCCTGCAAGGTGAGCTTGGTCCTTTGTGGGTTTCGTGGAGAGACGCGCACCGAGATCATAGCCTGCTTATCTTTTTTAGGGCTCGGTGTTCTGGATGATTTAGGGACCTCAACTATTATTCGGTGCTCTTTGGGGCTTCTACTACTGCAATTTCCTGCGCGACTTTCTCGGCTGTCACTACTCCTGTGTCTATGGCATTTGCGGGCGCTGACATAGCGCTATTCCACAATTCTTGCAGTGTCTTCGGTAGTTGTTCAAACAATGAATTTGCTTTTAGAGTCAAAAAATAGGTTTCGGTTCATGTATACTTGAGCACGCAACAACTCTGTTCTCAAAATGCCTTGTGTTTTTCGCTAGACAACCACTTGTAATTTATAGGGCTTTTTGAATTCAAATTCGAGCGTTCCCCCCACATTCGATCCATTAATACTAGATTGGCGGCAGATTTGCAAGAATCTAATCCATACATATCGCCTTAAATGCTTGTCGCCCACTCCATTTGGCCTCAAATCGACCATCAAATCGTGAATAGTGACTTCAACGGTCACTTTCCTGCGGACCCGCGTGCTGGTGCATCTGTCTTCGCGTTGTCGCGGACCCTGTGACTCTTCGCTGCATCGCACAGTATTGAAATCGCGCAACTCTCTAAATCGGGTAGTGTAGTTTATAGTCCCGCGCCTCCTTTCAGATGCCTGGAGTGCTAAGACTGTGCTTCTGTCAGAGAGTCAGATGGCCAGACCACCTGTGTATGGCTTCAAACCACTGCCATTCACTTTTCCTGGGAAGGGATCTCCATTCAACTTAACCAACTGGACCGCGCCACCGTCGGTAATCTCCTTAATAACATAAGGCTCCAACCAATGCATTCTGAATTTCCCTGGAAATTGATCAAACTTATTGTCATATAATAGCACAAAGTCATTCATCTTAAAGGTACACAGCTTAATATGTCGGTCGTGCCATGCCTTTTCGTGCTGCTTTTGGACCTGCTGGTGAAATCCAACCAAAAATCTCTCTTCTTTGAGCTCATCCAACTGCACGAGCCTCTCTTCCAAGGTTCCGCGATCCATCATACCTGTGAGCGCCGCTATCCGTAGACTAGGCACGATGTATTCCATAGGCATCACCGCTTCAACCCCATATACCAACGTAAAGGGTCTTTGTCATGTTAACTTCTTGCACGTCGTCCGATAAGCCCATAATACTGCAGGTATGCATAGGTCCCAATCACTTTGCTGAGCATTGCATACCTTCGTCAGCACGGTTTCAAGTACTTTGTTGAACACCTCCACTGTCCCGTGAGCCTGTAGGTGATAAGGTGTGCTCTTTTGATGATACACTTGAAATTCTTCCGTCAATGCGCTGATCGTTTCGTTCAGAAAATGCGTACTCTGATCACTCATCAAAATCTATGGGCATCCAAATCGCATCAGTACATGTTCAAATAGAAATTTTGCGGCAGTCGCGCCCGTGCAATCCTTCACCCACTACGCTTGCCCAACGAGTCAAATATTCTGTCGCAGTGATAATGTACCTCGCGCCAGTCTTCTCTTGTGGCTGAATCAGTCCTACAAAATTAGCCCACTTCTCAAAAGGTTGCAATGTCATTTGGGGATTCAAAGGCATTTCATCCCTTCGCGATGGCTTGCCTGTCCATTGACATACATCACATGCCTTGCAATATGCTTTTGAATCCTAATGAAGGGTTGGCCACCACAACCCTGCACGTAGAATCTTCTGCGCAGTTGCTCTTCCTGCATAATGTCCTCCCGCAACGCCCCCATGAGCGTCTGCGAGGATGCTGCTTCGTTCAAATTCAGGTACATACCTTCGCAGTATTTCATCATTCCCCATTTTGTATATATGCCCAGCAATGACAGAGAAGTCTGTTGTGTGCACCACTAATTCCTTTTTTCGCTGGACATAGTATCCTTCTGGTGCAGTTCCAGTTTTAGGAAGTGTATTTATCCTCAAAATGTCCATCCGCAATGCGCACAACAAAGGGCTTTGCGTTAGGTAATCCTTCCTCCAAATTAGTAGGTTCCTCCCTGTGTCGATGCACGACAGGGGGTCAGGTCCTGCGTTTAATCGTCCAGGGTTCACAACAACTTCAAAATCGTACTCTTGGAACAATAAGAGCCATTTGCAAATGCGCCCTCCCAACAAAGGCTTATTGACCAGATACTTCAGCGCGGAGTGATCTGTATACATCTTAATGTGACCCCTTTGCAAGTAGTGTCGATACTTCTGGAGTGCATACACCATAAGTAGCTCCTCGCGTTCAGTGGTGGAATAGTTTTTCTTTGCTTTGGATAATCTGTGGCTTGCGAACGCGATAGGGTGGTCTAAGCCTTCTCCGCCATCCTGTGTTAGTACTGCTCCCAACGTTATATATGACGCTTCAACATGTACATGAAATTTAGTCTTCCAGTCCGGGAAGACTAGAATCGGCGCGGTAACTATCTTTTCTTTTAATATATCTAGGCTTTTCTTACAGTGATCGTTCTAACAAAAAGAGACATCATTCTTCAACAATTTTTCCATCAGCGCGGTGATTTGGGCATAGCCTTTGATAAACTTTCTGTGATATCTCGTATATCCCAAGGTAGTGCGCCACTGTTTCACATTTCTCGGCGCTTCCAAGTTCAGAATCACCGCGATCTTCGTGGGGTCTACCATCAGCCCTTGTCTACAAACCACATGCCCCAATAGGTTCCCAAAAGGAACACAAAACATACACTTTTTGAGGTTGAGCGTGATCTGGTATTTTCGACAAGTATCCAACATCAAGCGCAAGCTCGCTACATGGTGTTTAACCAGTGCAAATACAATCCAGCCATCAAAATAGACCTCCAGGAACTTATGAATGAATTCCTTGAATGCCGCGACAACCACGCGCGAAAAGATAGCAGGCTCATTCTTCAACTCAAATGGCATTACAATGTATTGAAAGCAACTCCACTCAATTGCGAAGGTTGTCTTGTTCCTATCCTTCAACGTGATTTTCATTTGGTGGTACCCCGAGAACCCATCAGTGAAGGAGTATGCTTCCTGGCCACTTACATTGTCCAACACTTCATCTATGAACGGAGTTGGGAAAGGATCATGCACACATGGGTCATTCAACTTTCTAAGATCCACACATATCCTTATCTCATCCTTCTGCTTTTTTTCTTGTACCACCATTGGGCTTACCTAATTAGACTCTTCCACGGCCTCAATGATGCCTGGTGCTAGCATTTTGTCTAGCTCTAAGCGGACCTTCTCCTTGTATTTCAGATTTAGGCGTTAAGGTATTTGCTTAACTAGCTTCGCGTCGGGCTTTAGCGTGATCTTCATTACTCCCACGTCTTCGATTATTCCTTTCAAATCCGTAACTTGGTAGGGAATAAGTCTTGATATTCGTGGAGTAATTTAATGACCTTATCCACCATTGCGTTGTCCTAGTAGTCTCCAATCTTCGCGAACTTGGGTTCTGCCTCCGTACCAATGTTCACTTGTCTAGTTTTCACTGGCGTGGTTATATCAGGGTTCTACCTCTGCACCAATGTTCACCTGTCTAGTTTTCACTGGCGCGGTTATATCAGGGTTCTCAATCTATGGTCCTTGAACCTCGCGGTGGCCTTCTGTTTTTGGAATGTTAATCTCCTGCGGATCCTCATTTTCGTCTTCAGCAGTTACATTATAACATTCCAGCGCGCGACTTAGCGGAGTAGGACATTCAGGGTGCGTCAAGTCTAAAGGATCCTGCGGTATCCTCAAGATGGCTGCTTTCACCTCTTGTAGCGCTTCATCAAAATCGTCAAACCCGTCTTCAAAATTAAATGTCATCATGAATCCTTCGCCCAGGATATCCCATTCACCTATCCCATGGCGAAGCTCTGTTTTTACATACCAATTCATTGGGATAACATCCAGGGTATCACAGAATAGGTGAACCCACTCAGGTTGTGGATTTTCTCCATAAGCTTGCGTCCATTTGGCCAGATGCACGTGCGGATCATTCTGCTCATCGTACTTGTCTGTCAGTCATATCTTAGGTTTCCCAAATCGTGTTTGCATCATTTTCCTACATTCGCACCAATTATTGAAACAGTCCTTGCACGTAACCCACCATCTTGCGGGAGTAGCGCGTAGTGCCCAATCTAAGGCCTGGAAGTGTTGTTTTTCTGGCACTTCTCTTTCAAATGCGTCCAAAAGGATATCTACCTCATTCAGTCCATCATAAGTCGGCAGATTTCTTACATCTGACGACACAGCGCAGCGACCTAGTCATCATATTACAATTCAGAGTGGTTACTTCATGTAACCGATTTTGCCAGTGTTCTATTTCCTCGTCGGAATTCGAAGTGCAGGAGCTCTCACGCTCCTATTTAATCCGCCCATTTACAGTGGGATTCACCCAGTGTTGGTCTCGTGCTGTGATCTTATAGATGTAGTCTAGATCATCATCACTCTCATAATCGTGGATCGGCTCTGTATAGCGCGATCCTTTAGCAAGATCCAGTGCTATTATTAGGCGCAATTATTTCTTCTCAAAGATAATTTTTTACTTCTTCAGTTTGATTACCCTGTTCATATCAGTAGCCCAGTCAATTCCCAAGAGCACATGGTAGGGATCGCTGTCATCAACAATCTCTATTACTTCAAATTTGCCAGCGCGCTCGCTCCCTCAATATCCACAGTCACTCCCTGCAATTGCCCCATGGGTATTATTTTATGCTAATTTTCCATTCTTAGCTGAATTGGAGACCATTGCAGCACAGGTCTCCCCATTCGCTCCCATGTTCGCTTTGGTATAACGTTCGCATCTGATCCCAAATCCAGAATGACTTGATCCATTTCGTATTCTTCGATCTGCGCGGTGAGTCTCATTTCACGCCCCATCCTTGTTTTATGCTTTCCGATCTTGTGGACTACGAGTGGTTCACCTGGTGCGGTCCTATCACATCTATTAATAAGTTCATGTAACCCTTTCACAACCTTACTGCCGCGCAGTAACTTCATATAGGTTTCCAAGAAAGTTGTGAGCATAGAGGGGTCCATCTCCGGCTCAGGATTATCCTTGCTTGCTGAAGTGGAGGCTTCAATGAAACTCTTCTTAGCTTCCATGAATGCTTCACGAGCGCGCTCCAAATCGAACTCGGCCTCTTTCGCCGGGGCTTTGCGAACCCATGTACTGTTTTCCAACTTTTTTCCCTTGTTATCCCCTCTCGCAATTCCACTCCGTAGCACTATATTTACATTCGGGTCTTCCTCGTGCGGCTCAGACCTCATGATTTGCAGGTTTTGAGTCAGGGGAGGCAATGACGCCCCTTTGTCACGTAGCCTAGGTATTAGTGTAGGAAAATATTTTGTTTCATGATCAAACATCGTGAATTACTTGCACGACGGGTGCGTTGGATTAGTGCAATCGCGGGCATAGTGTCCTGGCCCTCCGCAATTGTAGCAAATCAACTGTCTGCGACCTCTGCCAGGTCCTCCTCGGCCTTGGCCTCATCCGCGCCCCTGAAATCTTGTTCGTGCCATCCATGCATTCTGGTCAAGGGGCCACGTTGTGGCCTGAACCCTGTAGGCGGGAGTTCTATCCATCATCAATTCATAGCTCCTGTAGGTATGCTCATCATGTCTTACTGATCTGAAAAAGTTGCAGAACAACTGTTGCGGAATTTGCACATACTTCTGTAGCAAGTGACAGTTATCCGTGGCATGTTTTCCTACTACTTGACAGATAACGCACCATAAAGCAGGCGCCGCGCTAGGTCCTGCTTGAGCCTCCGGCCTTAAAGGCATCAGTTCTCCTCCTGCAAGGTAATTTGTAAAGACTGGGCAGTGATCTTTGTCATGGACCGGACTCTTGCATTTCAAACACCATATCTCCTTGCGCACCTCTGGTCGAACCGTCCTGTCCTACTTCAAACTTTGCATCTCAAGGCATAGATTCTGCAATTGCAAGTGGATCTGCTGAACTCCTAGATTATGATCTTGCATCGGAGTCTCATGTAGTCTCATGGCAATTTCCAAGGCCTCTGCTTGAGTTGTTAGCTTCTGCTGCGACAACGCGCTCCTTAAGTGGGGTAGTAGCGAAGCCACAAACCACTCACGATGTTGTCCATCTGTCAAATTCATATTGGCTTCGCGGATTTGACACTTCAATCTTTGATCCAATTCCCACGGTGTCTCACCTGGTTGCATCGTGATTTCTTTGAATCCCACAATCGACTACGACTTAGACTTAGGCCTGTTAAATTCCCTATTTAGTGTTGCTTGGATGTCCTCTACTCCCGCATTCGGGTTATCATTGAAGTACTTAATATACCAAGTCAACGCGCAATCCTGCAGAGCGCTAACGAGTGTCACTTTCTTTATATGGTCCTCTGTAACACCTTGAGCTTCCCATACAGCGCTTACAACCAACTAGAATTGGTCCGGATCCACATTTCCCAATTCTTTGAACAAAGGCAACTTCATTGTGTTTTCCACACTGAATCGCGGTGGTGGTGGATGTGGTACGGGTGAAGTTGGAGGTGATGGCGGTGAAGACGGATGTGGTGTGGGCAGAGGTGGTATTCACGGAAACCATTGTCTTATTAACTGAATAGCACTTCGTGGAGAGACCTTCGCTATCCCTTCTTCGTCCCCTCGCGGAGGTGAAATCAAGGGGCTATACTCCAGACCTTTATTTCCTTCGTTTCTATAATTTTTTCCACTTCGCGTAGTCCCAAATATCAAGGTAGCTGCATAACCCATTTTTTGCACAACAACATTTTAATCAAAGTATTCAAAGATTTTATGTACTTACCTCGCGGTTTTTTGAAAAATCGTCGCTCTATCTTGTTATAGCTGACTGAGGTATCGACCGCGAATTCGGTAACAAATCCTCCTATGATGCGATCGAGCCAATGATCGACATCACGCGCGATCTTATCCCCTGATGCTTCCAACCTCGCACTAGCTCTAGGGTCCACACAATAGGACCATCAAGTTTCTACATTCCTTGGCTTTTTGCTAGCTTCGTGATCCACTCTTATAGCTCAGTGGGAAAGGATGCGAAAAAGATTTCGTGGATCTCTGTATATAGGTATTGGTCCAACCACTGTTCTTTTGACAGTCGCAGGTTTCTGTTCTCCTGCGCCGCAAACTCGTGAATCCTTCTGTCCAACCAACCTTCGATTTCTTTCTTAGTTGGATTCCAGTGATATGACATCACACATCTCTATGCGGATTTCGGTCCCGGAAACGAACTATTTGTTGGCTTATGGGGGTCTGACCCAGGTTCAACATTACTTAGCCAAACAAATCCCTACAATACTGGACCTTTTGACATTCGCCCACGGAGCGCGGAGTGAAGTCTCACTCGAAGCAGTATGGGGGGATGTTGGAACCAAGTTTCCACACCCTTGAGATGGATGTGATGTCATTTTATTTCAGCTATACCTGCCTTTGCGCAGGTTGCTTGACTCTCTGTTCCACCCTTCAGTACCTTCGGAATGGTACAATCGTCTTCCGCGCAACCCTAATCAGGGGTTGAAGTCCTTTCGCGCTGCTAGGGCAGCAAACTGTGATATCTTCCTAACTAGGCTAAGTGTTTTATTATCAGATCTTAGTTAGCTTCGCGTAAACAGATGTTCCTACTTGCGGTCTTTTATTCAACACATTTACATACATTGGCACATCATATAAGCATTATAAGTGAAATTTATACCCAATATAACAGATGCATAAACAGGAAATAAAGACACAGAAATTGTGGGATACTTATCTTTATTGATAATTTCGAACACTTACAGACTCGACCTTCCCTGCGCACTTAGCTGCAGCGGTCTGCGCACTCAGCTGCAAACTTCTAGGCCTCTACGCATTCAGCTGCAGAGCCTATACCTACGCTACGACCCAAAAGTTAAAATTCTACTCAGAGCTATCTCTCATACATCATATCTTATTCCATAACTCCATTAATTGATACCCTTAAATACTTAGAGCTTAACTTTATTTATACAATCCCATGGTCCGCGGACCATGGGTAGATCTTCTACAACGAACATTACATTTTCAAAATAAGGGTGGACAACCCTACGACTCTTTAACATCTACGCGCTCCATGACCACAAAATGCAGAGTCTTTACATTTGGATTACAAATTTGGACCAAAATCTGGGCTTTAATCCCCAAAATTTCCCTTGGGGGATCTCGCGCCCAACAATACACTGGCGCAAGAGAGACGAAGACGCTCTCTTCTCGCTCCGAAATCCTACACTTTATATGTATTTCTATTGCACCACCAAAATGTAAAATTTTGCGTGACCACCATTTACAAGATGGACTAACTACCGTAGTTAACATTTATCATATTTTTTTATCACATTCATATAAAATATTTAGCCATCCAAGCTATGAGGAATGTATGTGATTGTATGAGAACTAATACAAGGGGAATAAATATTTTTTTAAAAGATTGTGGAATTGGTAGGAAGTCAAGTTAAGAGAGCCCACATCATGGTCACTCTGTTGGAGGTGTAGGAAATATAACTAAATATTTGCAGTAATCATAAATCATGAATTTGTTATGTACCCAATTGAGTTGCATGCTTTGCTTTGTGGTGGGTGAAGAGTAGGCGAGCTGATCCCACCACGAAGTATAAGTGGAATGGAAAAATTGAGCACACAACCGATAGGCTCATTCAGAGGGAAAACGCAACATAAAAAATTATCATAAATTATCATAGTTATACCAACACCATGTTAAGTGGAATAGACATGCGAGTCCCCAATCTGAGGGCAATCAATGTACACTTTGTTCACACCATCCATACAACATTTGTGTCTGTCTTGCCTACAGGAAGGGGTAACTGCCTAGGCTCTTTCAAAACAATCTGTTTGCCATCACAATCCATTGACTTGAACTCGCACAGGAAATGGAAATGAATAATATATCTGCCAAGCAAACCAACACTTGGCACTAGATAGATGATGAATAAAATGTTAATTTTCTTAGAATCCATATTAGATGATGATAGTGGCATAATATAGACAAATCCTGATAAGGAACAGATCAACTCTAGGCTTTAGAACTCAATTTTGGGTTTATTCATGTACCAAGTAATCTAAACACTGTTTTATATTCATTTACTCCTTAGTGGATTTTCCATGGGAAAAGGCCAAAAAACTTAAGTTGATGCCAAAACGAGGAGTAAAGAGTGATTTCATGGGAAGTGAAAATTGAAAAAGAAGTCCACGGGGAAGACCGGAACCAAATTGGTTCGTGACAAAATCTCTTTCAATTACATGAAAGTACAGAGGAAGTTGTGGAAAAGATTTAAGGATTTGTAAAAATGTTCACAAAATTACTTGTACATAATGACACGTAAAGACAACAAATGAAAAAGCTTGAAGGGGATGTTAATAGTTTGATGGGCTCTTCTCTCCAATGGTTCGGCCCGCCTTTCCCTTTTTCTTTCCAAGTCAAAACTACAATGATTAATGCATTACAACACATATATCAGGGGCCCAACTAAAATTTTCAACTCCCCTTGAATAAATAAGGAGTAGCTAACTAGCTTGACCAAAATCCAATAGTCACACTTGTGTGTGGTCTATGCAATTTTATAACAATCACACTTGTGACCCATCAAATCATATCTGAGCGTGGTCTATGCGGTTGAACCAACAACTTTCAGGGATCAAAGTGGTCTCCATTTTAAAGGCGATGGTTCTAGAAGGAGGAGTTGGACACATCAATATCTATAGACACTCTATTTGAGTTTTGGACTGGTTGAGGTGTGCAGAAGATAGAGAAGTATTAATTACAAACATTATTTTTTGGGGATTATCAGGGAAAATAGTTCATTACACATATCCATGTCTCATAAATCATATCCAAGTTTGATGAGCATTAGTGGGAATACGTGTTTGAAAGTTTTATGGACAAGCCATCTAAACCAGATTTTCAAAAATACACTTTCATAACCTCTAAGCACAACCAAGGGGCAGATTGTTTATCCAAAGAAGCTTGTGGAATAGATCCAAGATCTGTCCGTCTGAGATTTTTCAGAGATGGGGATGAGGAGATCCTCACATCTTTGGTTATTGCTTTGTAAGGTGTACAGTGAACCCTTGTATAAGGTAGTTTTTCTCTTGTGATCCCTTGAACCAATGACTGTTCTGTGTTTCAGTAGTTTTGTAATTATTTGGAGGGTATTTCACTGGCTGAACTTGTGCACCTTTGATAGTATGCTGAATTATCAGATGTAATCCTTTTATTTTTCAGTAATGGATGTCTTTTTTCCCTTGGAAAAAAAGACAACCAAAAAAACAAAGAGGGAAAAATATGTACCAGGATTGATAAACTAACTGCGCAACAGGACCATCAAACAATTCAATCAACCAATCCAATAGCAAATAATGAAGGACCAACAATTTTTCAAGAAATTTTTAAGAAATTTATGTCATAGATGTAAGGATGCTTTTCATCAAGTGTGTTGTTTCAACTGATAGTTACACGAATTCTCTCCATGGTTTATGGTCAAAAGTTGTTAACGTATGTGTTGGAATAACTTTTGTCGATCGAAAAGACATAATTGAGATTATTAAAATGGAACATCTGGATCCAATCAAAGGGATATGTATATGTAGGAGGTGACCTAGGAGAGAAAAAACTCACAAACATAACAAAAAAGAAAGAAAAAAGGCTCAACAACCATTACATATGAATTTGAACTAGTAAGTCCTGTGAACATATTGTTTAAAAAGTAGCTCATTAGCCGTATTATTCTCATGTACACGAGGTTTCAAGGAGAAAAAAGATTATTGATAGAAATGGCCTTCATTTTCAAAAGTCGGTGTTCTAATTTTTATCTTTGGAATAAAGTTTGATGTCGAATGGCTTGTGTCTGAACAATAAATTAGTGGGAATTTTCGATCAAGTTCTACAAAAATGCTTTTACACAAGCTATCCACTAGGTTTTTAAAGAGGAGCAAAATCTTAAACTATTTTCCTTCCAAGCTTAGATTATAGCTCTTTGTAGAAAACAAATTTTCTCCATCCACAAGCTTCATGAATGTTTATCCTAGTAACCATTAGGCTTGAGGTTCTTTAGGTTAAGTATCTAAGTTTAAGTGCAAAAAGCCTTTTTTACAAAATCGAGCATCAATTATAGGCTTTACAAAGTTCATTGAAGAATTATGTGCTTCTGTATGTTTTAAGCATACTTAGAAATAGTCAGTGATTGAATAAGAGCTCACCATGTCTTGCAACTCTATGAACTACTAGATAATGGTAGGTTCGTGACAAGATTTATTTCATGCTTGTACAATTCCAATGCGTTGAACCCGTTTTTCAGTGCGTATATCATGTTTCTCCCTTCTGTGCATTTAGTCCATCTGAAGGGAAAACAAAGAGGAAATAGATTGTTATGCTCTTGACCTGTGAGAAATTTCAGAATACCAAATATGCGAAGAAATACAACCCAGAACACAGAATAAAATGAGAAAAACAACAAGTATTTTATGATTCAGAGATGAAAGAAATGCTAACTTGCGTCTTCGAGGAGGCAACCTCCAGTAGAGCAGAGCTCGATTACGAAATAAGACTCGATATTTCTCAATGGGGAGTCTCTATCCTTTATATACGATTCATACATACAATACCATGGGTCATTACCATGGTTCTCTAAATACCATCTATCTAATACCATGGCCCGTTTGCAACTAACTGTGGTCCATTTCTTAAATGCGGGTTAACCACTTACAATTATTAATACGGGCTTTATTGACTCTTTAACTAACTATAACTATGACTCGACCCAATTACATAAATAAAGGGGTTAGGGTTGGACCCTAACATGCCCTCCCCCATAAAAAACATCCTTGTCCTCAAGGTTGAAGCTGTGGAAACTGCTAAAGAATAGTGGCTGGTTCCTAGGTTGCATCTTCTGGAGAGGCGTCTTTCCACTTGACGAGGACTTCCGTTATTCTCTTGACCTACGAGAATATGCCAGAATACCAAATATACAAAGAAACACAACCCAGAACATAGAACAAAATGAGAAGTAACAACATGTATTTTATTATTCAGAGATGAAAACAATGTTCACTTGCCTCTTCGAGGGGGCAACCTCTAATAGAGCAGGGCTCGATTAAAAAATAAGACACGACGCTACTCAATGGGCAGTATTTATCCTTTATATAGGATTCATACATGCAATACCATGGGTCACTACCATGGTTATCTTAAAACCATCTATTTAATACCATGGCCCGTTTGCAACTAACTGTGGTCCCTTTCTTTAAATGCGGGTCAACCACTTACAATTATTAATATGGGCTTTATTGACTCTTTAACTAACTATAACTATGAATCGACCCTATTACATAAATAAGGGGGTTAGGGTTGGACCCTAACATGCCCTCCCCCATAAAAATGGCCTTTTCCTCAAGGCTGAAGCTGCGGAAACTGCTGAAGAATAGTGGCCAGTTCCCAGGTCGCATCTTCTGGAGAGGTGTCTTTCCACTTGACAAGGACTTCCTTGATCATGCGGCCGCACAGATGTCATTCTCACTTGTCGAGGACCTGTTTAGGTTGGAGCTAGATTGAACCTTCTTGATCCACTTCAGGTAGACTGGTTTGAATTCTGCAATTGTTCCCTACCACTTTCTTGAGGCATGATACATGGAAGACAAGATGGATTTTTGTAGTGGGTGGCAACGCTCGCTTGTAGGCTACTTCTCCAATGGGCTGAAGTATTTGATAAGGTTCGTAGAATTTTGGAGATAATTTCTGATGGCCCTTGTCTTTGAGTGATGTTTTCTTGTGTGAGCCTCAAGAATACCTGATCCCCTTCTTGAAATGTGCGCTCTGAATGATGTTGGTCTACTTTTTGCTTCATGCGATTCTAAGCTTGATGGAGATTATCTTTGAGATGGGCTAGCATGGTTGCACGGTTCTGTAGGAGTTGATCCACTGCTTGCACCTTAGAGCATCCAGGGATATAAGAAGTAGGTGAAGGGGGGAGTTGACCATAAAATGTTTCATATGGAGTCATCTTGGTGGCGACATGATAGTTAATATTATACCACTATTCAGCTAGAGGTAACCACTGTACCCATTGATGTTGCTTTTCTGAAGTGAAGCACCTGAGGTAGGTCTCCAAAAATTTGTTGACTACTTCAGTTTGACTATCAGTTTGGGGATGATAGGAAGTACTTAGTTGGAGTTGGGTGCCTTGTAGCTTGAAAAGTTCTTGCCAAAAGTTACTGGTGAAGATAGGGTCACAATCAGATACAATGGAAGTGGGCATGCCATGCAGTTTGAATATTTGGTCCATGAAAGATTGAGCCACCTAAGTGGGGGTAAATGGGTGGGGTAGGGCGCAAAAATGAGCATACTTAGAAAGTCTGTCCATAACCACCATGATCACTAACTTGTTGCCTGACTTCGGAAGACCAATAATGAAATCCATAAGAACATCTGTCCAGATTGAGGCAGGGATGGGAAATGGTTGTAAAGTGCATGGGGACTTGACTGTTTCTTCATTGTGGCATTGAAACACATCACATTTAGCTACAAAAGTAAGAATGTTAGTTTTCATGCCTTTCCAAAAGAAGGAACGACGAGTGCGAGCATAATTCTTCTGAAAGCCTGCATGGCTTGTAGGGGGAGATGAGTGCAACTCTGCCAAAATGCGTGTTTTGAAGGTGGATGTCGGTGATATCACTACTCTATCCTTGTAGCGAAGAATCTCATCCTTCCAAGAGTAGCCCACTGTGGAATTAGGATTTGCTCACAATTTATTTCTTGGACACAGATGTTGAAATTTGGTACCGGAGGACAGGTGGTTCCCTCAGGCTTTGATCTTTGGCCTAGGGAAAAGTGTCCAAAAGAATTTAATTTTTCTCCTAAAGTAACTTTATAATTTTTTATAAAGTTAAATCTAATTTAAAAGTGACTTTAAGTGATAAAATTACTAAGTCTAATTTTAAAGTGACTTTTATAAAGTCAATGAAAAATTAGAAAGGAAAAGTGACTTTGGAAATAAATGACTAAGTGAGTCTTTATTAAAGTGGGGTGAATTAAAAAATAGAAAGTGAGTTTTAAATGAGCATTTAATCTCAGCCATTGATCTAAATCTATTTCAGCCATTGGATTTAGGGATCACCCAAAAGTCACTTAGGGTTGGGTTAAGGGAGGAAAAGGAGGAAAAGATCATTCATTCTTTCATGAGTAGATTGAGAGAAGGAGAGCAAGGGAGATTTCTGGGCAAGGAGGAGAAAGAGGCAGCAGTTTGGCACACATACCAAGGCAGCACTTCAGCAAATCCATACAGCTCAAAGAACAAGCAGAAAAAGGCAGATTTTTGTGAGCAAACAGGGAAAAACTGATTTTCAGGCATGAATATCGAGGAGGCGATTTTCTGCACAAATTTCGAGGTCTATCCGTACGGTCCGTACGGCTGTTCGTACGGTCCGTACATCCGTATGTCCGCACAGTCTGTACAGTCCGTACAGCTCGTACAACGCATTTTTCAGATTGTCTGTTAGCTGAAAAACAGATAAGTTTGCTTGCTGGAAAAATTTGTTTTGCTGATTTTTTGCTGAAAATTTTCTCACTGTAAAAAGGCATTTTCCAGAAATAAAGAAGAGCTCTCAAACTGGTTTTCCCCAAGAGTTGTAAGGGGTTTTTCCAGGGTCAAGTTGACCAAAAATCTCAATGTTTAAATGTGTTTTAAAGGCTGTTTATTACTGCTGATTTTTATTTCTGCAATTTCCAGCATTCTGTAAAATTTCCAAAATTTGTGTTTTCAGCAATATTTATTTTTTTCAGCTTGTTAAATGTATGGTTATGGGAAAGGGCATTTAACTACATGGGAGAAATAAGGTGAAACTGAAAACTGGGGTGGGAAAACATAAATTTCTACATGGTATCAGAGCTTGAGTGCTGAAGGGCAGTTTGGGACAGCAAAAGGAAAAATTACAGCTGCTGATTTTTCACTCAGAAAATTCCAGCAAGCTGATTTTTCATAAACAACAGTTTTATCTTTACCACAGTAGTGCTATTTTTCAGTTTTAGGACAGCAGGATGTCATTGGGATTGAGGGTAGAGGATAGGCTGGATGGGCATACAAATTACAACGTTTGGAAGGAGAGAATGCAGAGTATCTTTGAGGAGGCAGAAGTCTGGGATATCATGGTGCATACCACACAGAACCCTGTTGTTGTGCCTACTGATGCTACTCAGTTGACAACTTATAATAAAAAGAACAACAAGGGTAAGAGGCTGATTCTAGACGAAATCAAAGACCATTGCATTCCTCATGTGAGAGGAAAGAGCAATGCCCATGAGATGTGGACAACATTGTCCAATCTCTACCAGAGTACCAATGAGAACCGAAAAATGGTCCTGAAGGAGAAGTTGAAGAACATTAAGATGGGTAATGATAGTGCAGCTGGATATCTCACAAAGATTACTAATGTGAGAGATGAGTTGGCAGCGATTGGAGAGGCCATTCCACCCACTGAGTTGGTGCGGATTGCAGTGAATGGCCTCCCCCGTTCATGGTTGAACTTTGCTGATGGGGTTTGTGCACGTGAGACCCTTCCCACATGGGAGAGGTTTTGGGATGATTGCATTCAGACAGAGATTAGGAAAGGACAGCTTGGGGCAGCCAAGCCAGTTGAGCAGGATGAGGACATAGCACTGGTGGCAGGAGGCAAGAAAGGCAAAGGGAAGAAGCAGGCTTCCACAAGCGGTGGTGGGGGCAAAGGCAAAGGTAAAGGTAAACAGGGGAACACACAGAAAGACTATTCCAAGGTGAAGTGTTGGAATTGTCAGAAGATGGGACACTATGCAGTTGTGTGTCCGGAGAAGAAGAAGAAGAAGGGGAAGAACCAGGACGTGGCAGCTTCAGCAGAGATTGAGGACTTTGCAGGTCGTTTTGACCGGGAGTTTGCGTTCACTACATGTGAGTCCTCTAGTGCAGGATCACCTGCCACACAGGTTCAGAGGGAGCATGCTTTTCCCTCGATTAGCGGAGCATCTTCAGGTATCTGGTATGTGGACAGTGGGGCTTCACATCATATGACAGGAGTCCGTGAGTACTTCTCAAAGCTTTCAGAGAGTGGCACTGATATAGAGGTAGTACTCGGTGATGACAGAGTTGTTAGAGCAGTCGGGGTGGGGACATTGACATTTCAGAGGGAGTCCAAACCTCCCTTGAAAGTGTCAGATGTTCTTTATGTGCCAGGGATGAGGAAGAACCTCATATCCATCTCAACTTTGGAGGACAGAGGATATGAGGTACTGTTCAGGGGAGGACAGGTGTTGATGTATCCCAGGGGTGCTCCAGCTGATTCAGCTAGAGTGATAGGTGTACACCATGCAAAGGTGTACAAGTTTGCATTCCAGCCCCTGTTGGCCTTGAGCAATAGTACCGACAACAGAGCTAGCAGTTTAGAGCTGTGTGAGATTTGGCACCGCAGGATGGGACACATGTATCATGGAGCCTTGAGGACATTGCGGGAGATCACTACAGGTGTGCCAAATTTCAGTACTGATCACTTTGATACTTGCAGAGGTTGTGCGATGGGCAAGTTTGCCAAATCTCCTTTTCCCAGCAGTGACAGCAGAGCGACTGGGATACTTGATTTGATTCATTCCGATGTGAGCGGTTGGATGTCTCATGTTTCCTTGAGTGGATATGAGTACTATGTTTTATTCATTGATGATCACTCCAGGAGGACCTGGATTTATTTCTTGAAAACCAAGAGTGAGGTCTTCAAGCGGTTTCAGGAGTTTAGAGCTCTTGTGGAGACACATATAGGTCGGAAGATCAAGTCCTTGAGGTTGGACAATGGAGGAGAGTACACCCTTGGAGAGTTTGTTGACTATTGTGCGGAGGCAGGCATTAGGAGGGAGTTCACTGTTCCTTACAACCCCCAGCAGAACGGGGTTGCGGAGAGGAAGAACAGATCCATCATAGGGGCTGCCAAAGCCATGTTACATGATCAGGGGTTGCCATTGTTCTTGTGGGCAGAGGCCTACAACATAGCTGTTTACTTGCAGAACAGGAGTCCGCATCGTGCCTTGGGGCACATGACTCCGGAGGAGCCTTTCTCTGGGAAGAAGCCTGATATTGGTCATCTTCATATCTTTGGATGCATTACATACTCCTATATACCCAAGGAGAAGAGGACCAAACTATAGCCCACCGCAGAGAAGGGTATCTTTGTGGGCTACAGTGAGACCTGAAAGGCCTTTCAGATTTACATTCCTGCACAGAGGAGAGTTATTGTCAGACGGGATGTGAAGTTCGAGGAGGACAGGGCCTTTAGGAGGTCATGGGAGTTAGAGTATCTAGATCAGCCAGACCCTCAGCAGCAGTTGAGTCAGTCGCAGGGATCCAGTGGGCAGGGATTAGGAGGATCCGGAGGTACATCTATGAGGATGTCAGGTCCATCAATGAGCAGTGGCTCGCCGAGCTAGAGGGGTGGTGCTCCGGGCAGCATGCAGAGCAGTTCACAGAGTAGTTCACTAGGGAGTCCACTGATGGACAGTTCACACGGTACCTCAGCTTCTACAGGTTCAGGTGCAGGCAGGAGGACAGCAGACAGACAGTCAGGAGTTCAGGTTACTGATGGTGATGAGGAGGAGGAGTTTCATTCTCCTATGGGAGAAGCATGCTCAGGGAAGAGGAAGCCCAAGTGGCTTCAGGACACCTTGAGAGATGCCACATCTGTTGCTGAGCCGAAGAGGCCGGTCAGAGAGAGTAGACCACTTGAGAGGTTTTGTAGTTATATGGCGATGGTTACCAGCATCCTTGACTCTGAGCCTTCTAGCTATGAGGAGGCAGCTAGCCAGCAGGTCTGGAGAGAGGCCATGCAGGAGGAGTATTCTTCTATCATGAAGAATGATGTTTGGGAGGTGGTGTCGAGGCCTGAGGGAAAATCCGTGGTTACTTCCAGATGGCTTTACAAGGTAAAGCATGCTACAGATGGCAGCATTGAGAAATTCAAAGCAAGGTTTATGGCTAGAGGGTTCTCCCAGGTAGAGGGAGTTGATTATGAGGAGACCTTCGCTCCCGTGGCTCGATATACTTCGATCCGCTCCATTATATCGATAGCAGTAGAGATGGGTTGGAAGATCCACCAGATGGATGTGAAGACCGCATTTCTTAATGGCTTCATACAGGAGGAGGTGTACATTGAGCAGCCACAGGGCTTTGAGGTGCATGGGAAGGAGTCCCATGTGTGCAGACTGAAGAAGGCCCTTTATGGCCTGAAGCAAGCTCCCAGAGCTTGGTACTCCAGGATAGATACATATTTGCAGGGGATGGGTTTCACAAAGAGTGAGGCAGATCCAAACCTTTACTTTATTGTGATTGGTGAGGAGCCTCTCATTCTGGTGCTGTATGTGGATGACTTGGTCATTACAGGTGTAGAGAGACTCATAGAGCACTGCAAGAGAGATCTTGCGGCGGAGTTTGAGATGAAGGACATCGGCTTGATGCATTACTTTTTGGGTTTGGAGGTGTGGCAGGAGGAGGGGCATTTCTTCCTGGGGCAGGGGAAGTATATTGTAGACATCCTTAGCAGATTCCACATGGAGGATTGTAGACCCATGTCGACACCGATGATCACCAACTGGAAAAAGCTTCATGCTTCGGATTCCGAGTTGGTGGATCCCACATTGTACAGGCAGCTGATTGGTTCCTTGATGTATTTGGTCAACACTAGACCAGATATCTGTTTTGCAGTCAACACGATGAGTCAGTTTATGTGTGAGCCTAGGAAGGTTCACTGGGTGGCTGCAAAACACATTTTGCGGTACTTGCAGGGCACAGCGGATTATGGTCTGGACTACAGGCAGGGAGATGGAGTGAGATTGGCAGGATACACTGATTCTGATTGGGCAGGTTGTGCTTCTGATAGGAAGAGCACTTCAGGGTGCTGTTTTGGGTTGGGTTCAGCAGTAGTGTCATGGTTCAGCCGGAAGCAGCAGTCAGTAGCACTGAGTTCAGCGGAAACAGAGTATATGGCAGCCAGTCTAGCTAGTTGTGAGGCCATCTGGCTTCGCAAGATGTTGTTTGGCTTATTTGGTCAGCCGTTGAGACCCTCAGTGATTTACTGTGATAATCAGAGTTGCATTAAACTCACGGAGAATCCAGTATTTCATGACAGGTCAAAGCACATCGGGATCAGATATCATTTCATCAGAGACTATGTTCAGAAGGAAGCTGTGAAGCTTGAGTATATTTCCACTGATGAGCAGGTTGCATATATTCTTACCAAAGCCTTACCACGGGGCAAGCATGTCTACTTCCGAGACAAGATGGGTGTGGTGAGGAACACCTTCCTCGGTAAGAGGGAGTGTTGAAATTTGGTACCGGAGGACAGGTGGTTCCCTTAGGCTTTGATCTTTGGCCTAGGGAAAAGTGTCCAAAAGAATTTAATTTTTCTCCTAAAGTAACTTTATAATTTTTTATAAAGTTAAATCTAAGTTAAAAGTGACTTTAAGTGATAAAGTTACTAAGTCTAATTTTAAAGTGACTTTTATAAAGTCAATGAAAAATTAGAAAGGAAAAGTGACTTTAGAAATAAATGACTAAGTGGGTCTTTATTAAAGTGGGGTGAATTAAAAAATAGAAAGTGAGATTTAAATGAGCATTTAATCTCAGCCATTGATCTAAATCTATTTCAGCGATTGGATTTAGGGATCACCCAAAAGTCACTTAGGGTTGGGTTAAGGGAGGAAAAGGAGGAAAAGATCATTCATTCTTTCATGAGCAGAATGGGAGAAGGAGAGCAAGAGAGCAAGGGAGATTTCTGGGCAAGGAGGAGAAAGAGGCAGCAGTTTGGCACACATACCAAGGCAGCACTTCAGCAAATCCATACAGCTCAAATAACAAGCAGAAAAAGGTAAATTTTTGTGAGCAAACAGGGAAAAACTGATTTTCAAGCACGAATATCGAGGAGGCGATTTTCTGCACAAATTTCGAGGTCTGTCCGCACAGTCCGTACGGTCGTACGTGCAGTCCGTACAGTCAGTACGTCCGTACAGTCCGTACATCCGTACGGTCCGTACAGCTCGTACAACGCATTTTCCAGATTGTCTGTTAGCTGAAAAACAGATAAGTTTGCTTGCTGGAAAAATTTGTTTTGCTGATTTTTTGCTGAAAATTTTCTCACTGTAAAAAGGCATTTTCCAGAAATAAAGAAGAGCTCTCAAACTGGTTTTCCCCAAGAGTTGTAGGGGGTTTTTCCAGGGTCAAGTTGACCAAAAATCTCAGTGTTTAAATGTGTTTTAAAGGCTGTTTATTACTGCTGATTTTTATTTCTGCAATTTCCAGCATTCTGTAAAATTTCCAGAATTTGTGTTTTCAGCAATATTTATTTTTTTCAGCTTGTTAAATGTATGGTTATGGGAAAGGGAATTTAACTACATGGGAGAAATAAGGTGAAACTGAAAACCGGGGTGGGAAAACAGAAATTTCTACAACAGATTGTCATTGATGTCAATATGGCAATATTCAAGAGGAGGAGACAGAGCCACCAGAGGAGCAAACTGAGCCAAGAGGAGCAAATGGAGCCAAGAGGAGAAAATCAAGCCAGAGGAGCCAAAGGGGGAGATTGTTGGACACAGATTGTCATTGATGTCAATATGGCAATATTCAAGAGGTGGAGACAGAGCCACCAGAGGAGCAGACAGAGCTAAGAGGAGAAAACGGAACCAAGAGGAGCAGACCAAGCCAGAGGAGCCACAATGGAGACGAGAGGAGCACACAGAGTCATCGGAGGAGCAATGGATGCATTTAACAGCAAACAATGCCAAGACAGAGCCATCGGGAGCCGTATAGTCCATAAAAGAGTTATATGCCTACAAATATACTATAGGAGGCCAAAAAACATATAAATATGCATTTAACGCAAACAGAGGTAGAAAGACTTGTATTTATATGTATTTACACTGTCGGCAGCAAAACTCACATATATATGTCGTTACACTATCACAGGCAGAAACCGGACTTGAAAATATATGCACGAGAGATTTGGGATCCTATCGGGTCTGGCACATCGCATCGGCACTTCGGAAGTGGGCGTTATAGTGTGTCAAGTGGCCCCTTTGCGATCGCCGATAGCGATTATCGCATCGGGAAATCGGAGCGGAGGTAAGGCCCTGACCATATGCGACTTTGCGATCGCCGATAGCAATTATCGCATCGGGAAATCGGAGTGGAGGTAAGGCCCTGACCATATGCGACTTGCGATTGCCGATAGCGATATCGCATCGGACCTCGGCCAAGGGCAAACCCCGATTGCGATGAACGATTGCGGACCCGACGAGAATATCAACTAGAGTTTATATAATATCGCGTCCAGCAGAGGAATCGGCCATCGACAATCAATTGTGTTATGTGCGAACCTCCGGAAGCGACGATTGTGATAAAAGAATGACGTGGCATGTGGGACCTCTATATGGCTACAACGTCGTTCATATGGTTTCCGTGAAGTAATAAATCTGTGAACAAAAGAAGTCATCTATATATATATATATATATGTTGAAATGCCTCATTTCTGGAATTGATATCGGGCATCTATATTACAAACAAATAACAGTTCACGACTCGTGAACTTGAAAAAAGAAGAAAAAAAAAAGGGACCTCTCTGATATTTTTTCAATAAGCATCATTTCTATTGTAATTCGGCCCCTCTTCCTCTTGAACGTGTCCCGTGAAACATTGGTTAATTCGAGCGCAAAGGAAGCTAAAGCGAATGGAGAAGGGAAGCTAGAAGGTCGAACGAGTGTTGAGGAAGCCGAAGCTCAAGTGAGCAAGGAAGAAGCCAAGGAGCCAGCGAGCTAGCGGAAACGAGTGGACAAAGGCATGAGAATGTATAAAAACAAAAAAAAACAGAGAACTGTGTGGCTGTTGTTGTTTTGAATAACCTGAGTATGAGATAGTGGAAGCAGTAGAGGAAAAAGGGGCAGCAGAAGCAACGGAAGCTGAGTAGAGTGCAGCAACACACCAGTGTATACCAAAGTTGGGTTGGAGCCCAAGAGGTTGGAGCCTCAGAATTGAACATGACTGAAGTCATTGGGGGTAGGTGCTCCTAAGTGCAGAACCACTACAAAACAGAGTTGGTGCTTTGGAGGTTGGAGCCTCACTGAAGTCCAAGTTGGAGCTTGGCAACTATTCACAATCAGATTTATACTTATATTGTATTTATTTCATTGCACTGTCTTGAGTTTTTAATAAAAGCATTCATTCCAATTGTTGATTTCTGTGTTCTGTATATACATATACATATCTATATATGCTTTTGGCAATCACTAGAACAAAAATAATAAATACCAATTCACCCCCCCTCTCAGTATTTCCAACAATTAGTATCAGAGCCAGCTTCTTCATCCTAGCCTAACAACTTGAAGAAGGATCCGCAGCCATGATGAAAAATCACGAAGCATCAGGAAGACCTCCTTTGTTTGATGGCACTAACTTTGGTTTCTGGAAGAAAAGAATGACCTACTACTTAATGTCCCTTGGACCTGAAGTCTGGCATTTTTGTCAAAATGAATACCAAACAACTTCCACTCTTCCAACAGACCAAGATGACAGGAAAGCCTACATCGCAAATGCAAAGGCCATGAACTCCATCACTAGTGGAATCACTAATTTCGAGTTTACAAAAATTATGCACTGTACCTCTGCCAAAGAAATGTGGGAGAAGTTAGTTGGCTTGTACGATGGAGACTCAAAAGTCAAAAAGGCAAAGCTTCAAACTCACACAAGACAATTTGAAAGTTTGACGATGGAAGATGAAGAAGATATTGCAGCATACCTCCTCCAAGTAACTGAAGTGGTAAATTCCCTGAAAGGATTGGACGAAAAAGTGGAAGAAAGTACCATTGTTAAAAAGGTATTAAGGTCTCTTCCAGACAGATTTGACTCCAAAATAAGTGCTATAGAAGAAGCAAAGGATCTAGATACCCTCGAAATGGATGAACTCCATGGAATTCTCATTGCCTATGAAATGAGGAAAGGTGGCCCAAGCTCCAAAAATGCAGCATTCAAGGCCTCAAAGTTAAAGAAAGGGAAAGAAAGGAATGACTATAGTGATGAGTCAGATGTGGAATCCAAATTGGTCCAATTTTTACAAAAGCTGAAGAGAGGAACTAAGCTTAAAGGCAAGTATCCTCTTATTTGTTTTAAATGCGGTAAAATATGACTTTATGCAACAAAATGTCCTCATAAACATGACAATGATGATGAAGGAAATTCTAAAAGAATGGCACACAAAAAGAAAGGGTTCAATAAGAAAAACTTCTTCTCCAAGCAAGATGAGTCTGATGAGGATGAGTTTATGGTCATCAAAAAGAAATTAGATGAGGAAAGTGATCATGATGAAAGCCAAGAAGCATTATTCATGGCACATGCAGATGATGATGAATCAGGGCTGGAAGGAAATGTAGATGAACTGTTAATAAGCGCCATTGAAGAAAATGAGAAACTACAGAACAAAATCATTTCTCTCAAAGTGGAAAACGAGGAAATAAGAAGGAGAGAAGATCTCTTGGAAGCAAAGCTCAAAGAGAAAGAAGAGATGGTACTGTGGCGGTAGACCCTGAATTGGTGGATCTGATTGTTGCGATGGTGACAAAACCCCAACTGCTAGATCTGATCTGGCAAAGAAGATAATGGGCGATCTTCAGAGAGACGAGGGAACTATGGTCTCAAGGAGTGTAAGGTGATATAGATCGCAATATACATAAGGGTCCAACAATAGTACTCGGGCCAATCTTTCATGGAACTAACTAAGAAGGATAAACTGTACGCTTAGCTGTACTACCCGACTACCCTATCGTACGCGCGAGTAATCTCCCCGAGTGCTGTTATCGGTGTACTGTAGCAGCAAGACGGCCAATGATTTATCTATGGCTAGGTTTCAGGTGAGCCTAGGGGGCTTTCGATATACCCAGAGGGTACGTGAAAGATAGTCCGTGTACAGTTCTCTCTAATGTTCTACAACTCGAAAGGGCACCCACAGGGGTTACAAGGGAGTCCAACAAGCATGACCACCTCTTGTATTTCCTACATGCATCCCTCCCCAAATCCGTAGGTTTATGCACTCAACGACATATCCCATGGTTTAAAGACGCCGAAACACGTCTCTAGCCAAAAAAAAATTCTGTTAAAAATGGAGATACCACCAGCCCTAGAAAGTGCTCTGGTACCACTTGTTATGCTCTTGACCTACAGGAAGATACCAGAATACCAAATATATGAAGAAACATAACCCAGAACAGAGAACAAAATGAGAAATAACAACATGTATTTTATTATTCAGAGATGAAAGCAATGTTCACTTGCCTCTTCGAGGGGACAACCTCCAATAGAGCAGGGCTCGATTACAAAATAAGACATGACGCTCCTTAATGGGAAGTCTCTATCCTTTATATAGGATTCATACATGCAATACCATGGGTCAGTACCATAGTTCTCTTAATACCATCTATCTAATACCATGGCCCGTTTGCAACTAACTGTAGTACCTTTCTTTAGATGCGGGTCAACCACTTACAACTATTAATATGGGCTTTATTGACTCGTTAACTAACTATAACTATGACACGACCCTATTACATAAATAAGGGGGTTAGGGTTGGACCCTAACATATTCCTTGATCGTGCGGCCGCACAAATGTCGTTCTCGCATATCGAGGACCTGTTCAGGTTGGAGCAAGAGTGAACCTTCTTCATCGAATTCAAGTAGACTGGTTTGAATTCTGCAATTTTTCTCCACCACTTTCTTGAGGCATGATACATGGAAGAATGGATGGACTTTTGAAGTTGGTGGCAAGGCCAGCTTGTAGGTTACTACTCCAATGCACTGAAGGATTTGATAAGGTCCGTAGAATTTTGGAGCTAATTTTTGGCATCCATTTTCTTTGAGCGATGTTTGCTTATATGGTTGTAGCTGTAGGAATACCTGAACCCCTTCTTGAAATGTGTGCTCTGAACTATGTTGGTCTACCTGTTAATTCATTCGATTCTAAGCTTGATGGAGATTATCTTTGAGATGGGCTAGCATGGTTGCACGATTCTGTAGGAGTTGATCCACTGCTTGCACCTTAGAGAATCCAGGGATATAAGAAATATGTGAAGTGGGAGTTGGAAATACACTGCTTCATATGGAGTCATCTTGGTGGCTGCATGATAGTTAGTATTACACCACCATTCAACTAAAGGTAGTCATTGTACCCATTGATGTTGCTTTTCTAAAGTGAAGCACCTTAGGTATGCCTCCAAATATTTGTTGACTGCTTCAGTTTGACCATCAGTTTGGGGATGATAGGAAGTACTTAGTTGGAGTTTGTTATATACCTAAGGGGGATAATATGGGGTACCAAGGGAGGTATCCAAGGTAATAATGGGATGGGCCATAGTAATAAATAAGGTGGTTAACCCATATCATGTAAGGGACCACAAGTAGTTAGTAATAATGTAATGGGCCCATGGTATTAGTTGATGGTATGAGGGAACCATGGTAATGACCCATGGTATTGTATGTATGAGGCCTATATAGAGGCTAGAGACTCCACGTCAAGGAATATTGTCAAGGATTATTGTATGAACATGCATATGGCTTGTGGAGTGTTCTCCTTCCTTAAAGAGTAAATGTATAGTGTTGCCATACCTTAAGGGTTTTGATTAATAAAGTGAAGCATTTATCTATATTCAGATCTTGTCATTTCTTGGGTTTATTTCTTGGGTTATTTGCATTGTCTTATATTTTTGGATCAGATCTATAACAAGTGGTATTAGAGCTATAAAAAGTGGTATCAGAGCACTTTCTTGGGCAAAAGTGGAGAATTTTTTTATTTTATTTTTATTTTTTATTTATTTATTTTTTTGGCAGGATTTCGGGGGCGACGAGTTTGCAGATCAGATCTATATGTTTTGGTGCAAGGTCTGCAAAATCTAATTGTAGATCTGGATTCTTTGTGAAAAAATAGCCGATTTCAAAAAATAAATCGGTTGAATCGGTGTCCTGATGAAGGAGATATCGCTGATCTAAAAATCAGTGGGGTTGCAGACAATTTTTCAGGGCAGCGAGTTTGTGGCACAGATCTGGACGTCCTGGTGGAAGATCTGCAAAATATAATTGTAGATCTGGATTCAATGTGAAAAAATAGCCGATTTAAAAAAAATCGGTTGAATCGGAGTCTGGATGAGGGAGATATAGCTGATTTAAAATCAACTCTTTTTCCAGAAATTTTGGTGACGGTGGGAGAGTTGCAGCACAGATCTGAAGTTCCAGTCCCTGGATCAGGATTTCTATCACATGGGCAGATGCAGAATGGTTGTTCCATTTCTGAAAACAGGTCATAATACGAATTTTGAGCAATATTAACGGAATTGCGACCATTTCAAATTTTCGCTAATTTTTTGTGATGGAGGCCCTAGGTCAGAATTTCAGGGACTTGTATAAATTTGATGGCTCTCATCCAGCCAAATGGCTAATACAAATGGAGAAATATTTTAGATTGAATTACATCATGGATGATGAGACTCAGTTGAGTGTGGGAATAATGTACATGGACAATGAAAGACGACAATGGTGGCAATGGCATCAACGTTGCTATCGAAGGCCCTTGACTTGGGACACATTCACAAAAGATCTTATGGACCACTTTGACCGTAAAGCTAATCTTGTGGATAAGCTCACACAGACAGACACACATCCTAGCAAAGATTTTATAGAAAAGAAGGAAACCAAGGAACCTAAAGGGTTATTTTTTTCTAGTATCTCCTTATTGCAGGTTCATGGATTGATTCAGAAAGAGAAGATCATTGTTTCTATAAATCCTAGTTGCAAGCATAATTTCATCAATGTTAATTTGACAAAAAAATTGCAAGTTCCAGCAAAACAAATTGAAAATACACAGGTTGATGATGAGGATGTTCCAATTTATAAGGATTTGAAGCTTTCTATGGATAAGTATGTGTTGCATGGTGATTTTTATACTTCAGAGATGGATAATATGGATGTTGTTTTGGGATATCCTTGGATGAATATGCGGGTACTATCAATATTAATGTGTAGAAGAAATTCCTGAAGCTCTGGTATAAAAAGAAGAAAATTACATTACAGGATATTTCCATCAATAAACAGGTAGAGTCCACGAATGTTGAAGCAGAAGATGTTCCAGGGTCTGACATATTAGATGATGAGCCAGTGATGATAGACAATCAAACACAAACAGAGGCCGAAGCATAAAAGGTTACAGGTACATCAGATGAGGGCTCAGTGGTTGAAGTCATATTGGAAAAGAAGACACCACAATAGGCACCACAACAGGGTGAATTAAAGAAAAAGTCATCGTGGGTTAAAACTTCAACATATCATCACCCACATCACCCCACAAGACAACCATCAAGATGGAAACCAATTAGCCACATGGACAACAACCCCAGCAGGACAGATAGAAAGGAGAAAAGATCCACCTACTACACATCAACATAGAAGAGCTACCACGGTCAACTTCCATCTCAAGCGAGCGAGGCACCAGCGAGACCGAGGGTTCACCTCTCTCTTGGATGGTTAGATGCACCTGCATGGTACCAGTGGACTACTCTTTTGAGTAGATCTTATTATTTGTGTTCTTCCTATGTTTCGGGGACGAAACATGCTAAGGGGGGTGGAATGTTATATACCTAGGGGGGATAATATGGAGTACCAAGGGAGGTACCCAAGGTAATAATGTAATAATGGGATGGACCATAGTAATAAATAAGGTGGTTAACCCATATCATGTAAGGGACCACAAGTAGTTAGTAATAATGTAATGGGCCCATGGTATTAGTTTGATGGTATGAGGGAACCATGGTAATGACCCATGGTATTGTATGTATGAGGCCTATATAGAGGCTAGAGACTCCATGTGAAGGAATTGTATCAATGATTATTGTATGAACATGCATATGGCTTGTGGAGTGTTCTTCTTTCTTAAGGAGTGAATGTATGGTGTTGCCATACCTTAAGGGTTTGATATTAATAAAGAGAAGCATTTCTATCTATTTCTATCTTGTTATTTCTTGGGTTAATTCTATTATCATATATTTCTGGGTTAGATCTATACCAAGTGGTATCAGAGCTATAACAAGTGGTATCAGAGCTATAACAAGTGGTACCTCCCTTGGTACCTGATATTATCCCCCTTAGGTATATAACAGAGTCGGGTGCCTTGTAGCTTGAAAATTTCTTGCCAAAAGTTACTGGTGAAAGTCAGGTCATGATTAGACACAATGGAAGTGGCCATGCCATGCGGTTTGAAGATCTGGTCCAAGAAATCTTGAGCCACCAAAGTGCGGGTAAATGGGTGGGGTAGAGCGCAAAAATGAGCATATTTAGAGAGTCTGTCCACAACCACCATGATGACTGATTTGTTTCCTGACTTTGGAAGAATAGTAATGAAATCCATAGAAACATCTGTCCAGACTGGGGCAGGGATTGGCAATGGTTTTAAGGTGCCTGGTGACTTCACTGTTTCTCCTTTGTGGCATTGACACACATCACATTTAGCTACAAAAGTAAGAATGTCAGTTTTCATGCCTGTCCAAAAGAAAGAATGACGAGTGCGAGCATAAGTCTTCTGAAAGCTTGCATGGCCTGCAGTGGGAGATGAGTGCAACTCTACCAAAATGCACGTTTTGAGGGTGGATGTCGGTGATATAACTACTCTATCCTTGTAGTGAAGAATCTCATCCTTCCAAGAGTAGCCAACTGAGGAATTAGGATCTGCTCTCAATTTATTAATGAGTTGGGAGAGAGAGGGGTGTGAAAACCATTCCTTGCGAGCTTCTTCAATCCAATCTGGTATGGGAAGAGAGATTGATAGCAGGGTGCTTTCATCCTCAAATTAGCGTGATAAAGCATCCGCTACTACATTGTCACACCCTTTCTTGTAAATTATCTCATAATCATATCCCAACATTTTGGCCAGCCATTTATTTTGTTGGGGCGAGGATAGACGTTGCTCCAAAAAATATTTGAGGCTTTGATGGTCTGTGCGGATTTGGAAACACCCTGCCAATAAGTATCGTCGCCAAGTATCTACTGCATGTAATATGACCATCATCTCCTTCTCATAGGTAGATTGTCCCAGATGTTTCCCACTCAGTTTTTGGCTGGTGAAAGCCAAGGGTCGACCTTCCTGCATTAAGACAACACCAATACCAGTACCTAAAGCATCACATTCAATCACAAAAGATTTGGTGAAGTTGGGTAGTGCCAATACGGGAGTGGAACACATGCCCTGTTTGAGAGCCATAAATGCCTGTTGTGCTGCATCAGTCCAGAGGAATGAATTTTTCTTGAGAAGGTTAGTGAGGGATCTAGCAATGTGACCATAATTGCGTACAAATTTGCGATAGTATCCGGTGAGACCCAAGAATCCCCTCAAACTCTTCAAGGTTTTTGGTTGGGGCCAGTCTTGCATTGCCTGTATCTTTTTGGGATCCACTTGGACACCTTCACAACCCACAATGTGGCCCAAATACTCGACTTCTTCCCTGCTGTTATCTCAAAATCAGGCCCTGGAAGGCTGCAGACCAGGAAGACTTCAAGTAACTATTTCAACCTACTTTAGGCTGAGGCTTAGCCTCCTCAACCTGAGAGGGCTCTCTCTTGATGGATTAATGATTTTGATTAAAGATAAGATGGCTAACTCTTATAGAACAACTGTGAAAAATATGAATGGTGGAAACACATTAAACAAAACTATCCATTGGGCTTATGGAGTCAACAACACCTCAATATAACAATGAACTCAACCTTACATGGAAGTCAGGGCATTCAACATTTAAACATTCAGAACATAAACTCATATGGGACCACACAGTTTATAAATGTATACAGGAAGTCAGAGCACATTCAGTGAATTCTGAGTGATTATACATCCATACCACTGTAAGAATTAAGAAAAGGACAACATCACATATTCTGAACATAAAAATCCTTCATGAATCCTGAGAAGTAAAGTCCAGCATGTATATTACTGAAAATGAGTCTTACATAGGCCAAATACCAGCTTTTTTCATAAAATTTCCAACCCTTTGTACATCAGCTCTTCTGCTATATATAGAGCTCTTTACACAACTTAGATTCCTCTTCTAGGATGAGGAAAATTCGAATTCTACCTGACCTGACACCTAATGACACTCAAAACTAACTATTAAATGCAAATGACACCTAACTAGCAGTCCTAGAGACCTAATACAACTAGGAGTGTATCTCCTTATCATGATTACAACAACCATATATAAGCATTTAAAACATTATTTGAAAACTTTCAACCTCAAGAAGTCGAATTTGATGAAGCCTCCCACGTGGTCACCCAACTGCTGATGACAAACCCTAGAAATTAGGGAAAATGTTTCCCTGTTTTTAGGTTTAGATCCTTGAAAATTGGCACGTGGGACAGAGCCTTTATCTCCTCACCCATGAAACATTTTACGAAACTAAAGGAGGTTTGTGTAGCCCATGTTGTCTAGAACAAAAACCTCTCCTGGTTTTTTAAAACATTCCTCCAGCTGTTCAGAATATGTCCTTGAAAAACACGTGTCAAACATGAAAAATTCATTTTCTGAAATTAGGGTCTCAATTAAAGCTTCTTATCTTCGAACTGCAAACACTTATGAAGAAAGTGAGATAGGTTATTGTATCTGGAGAGTTGATGAAGATAAACCTCTTTCAGAATTCCAAAATACCTTTTCATGTGACCAGGAACTGATCTTGAAAACGATTGCTAAAACCAGAAGACCAAGCTTGACTTTCAGCAGTTTCATAACACAAGTTTAACCATAAATTCCTCCCACCTCAGAATGGATTTGAAGAAAATGAAAGAGGTTTTTGTAATTCAGCATGTTAGGAATAAAAGCCTCTTTCAGTTTGAAAAATTGAGTTCCCAGCTGCTCTGGAAAGCTTCTGGAAGTTAACTAGTAAAACCAATTTTTCTGCTAAAACAAGCTGCTTCAGGGGTTTCGTAGCGCGCTATGAAAACACTGATTTCGTAGCGCAAAACAGGGTTTTTACACTGTCTGCGCTACGAAAACGTGGATTCGTAGCTAGTTTCAAAATTTCTCCAAAATTATGTGAGATATGTCTTCTAAACACATGGTGAGGTTTCTAGGATATGGAATGAGGCTATCAAACTTTATTTGAAGATGGACATGAGACTCTAACCCTATGACTTAGACTCTAAAACATAAAAATGACTTGACCGTGACTTGACCATGACTGATACAAGAATTGAGAAACCATGTAAGTTGTCCAAACTTTTTAAGGAAGTTTTACAGTGATAACAGTGGCTCCACTAGGGATAGTGTGCTCCTGTAGTACACTAAGAACTCGTAGGTCCAGTGCTGCTATCCATCTTCTAGAAGAAAACTTTGAACTTCTGCCCAATTTGCTCCTCAAGCCTTTAATTATTTCTGAATGAAGAATTCCAACTGCACCTACTGAAACAGATGCTCAGTCAACCTACCCTGAGCTTATTTGCACATTCCTACCTACCCTATCAGCTGCAATCTCCACTTGTAGCTCAAGGAACATGAAACTTCCAATAAAGCCAATCAATTGTCCTTTCTGATATTGGAGGCTCTTGACTGCATTCGACCTCAAAATAACCATGATAGTGAGATGACCAAATCAAATTATAATGTACCTGATCTTCATAATGCAAATGAAAATGAAATACTGGTGTGTAAAGCTTTGCCATGTATTCACTTATAGGGTCAAAGAAGACATGATTATTTTGATGATCATCATAACACTCTAAATCTTCAGACAACTGATCCTTAGCCACACAAAATTCCTTTGACGTGCTATCCAACTGCCTTTCTGCATGATTCCCATAGACAATGTAATTTTCCTCACTATTGTGATCATTCTTTGATGTAAGCTGCTGCAAGGAATCACAAAAATGAACAACCCTTTCTTCTGCTTGAGGATTATAAAAAATTTCTTCCAATATTTCTTCTTGGTGTTTGCAATCAATTTCATATTCTTTATGATCAAAAGACTGACAAATCTGCTGCATCTTTTCATTCATATCAAAATATGAAACATGGTTTTCACAAATAAACCCCTGCTGATCTTCATGCTGCGTTCCATGAGATGTTATACTTTCTTCTTGGTGTTGAAATGCATTGTTATGAAGAGCCTCTAAAATTTCTTCATCCATAAATTCATCATCATCATAACAATCCTCCAAATATTGAATAAAACTCGTAGAATGTTTACAACAATCTTTGACCAGCAATAAGGAGGGATGACACTCTTTATACATGTCATAGAACACATCATGGAAATCAGCAAGAGAATATAATGAACCATTTTCCAAACTTTTATACCAAGACCATGCTTTTCCTACTAAAGTGGTCATAAACATCCTCATGAGACAATCCTCAGGAAAATGAACCTTAAGACTGCGTACATGCATATGAAACCTAACCAAATGAAGAGCAGCATTGTCTTTCTTTTCATCTTTGAATATCGGAAGATCCTCTAACCAATCAACCTCTGGCATAGGATTTGGAAAACCAGGGATATGAGACCGATTCATAGGAGCATACCTGGCATTCATTCTTGCAGTGGAATTCATCTTGAAACTTCATCAAGCTACTGATCTTCTAGCAGTGGAGTCACCTTCCAATTTCTTATTCGATGTGTGGAGTCGCCAAGGTAGTTTTGCAGCCTCAAATAGATGTCTGAGCTCCTGCTACCTTCAGAAGTTCAACCTCTTAATTTCGGGAATGAATAGACTTCAGGCTCCCGGCAGACGCACCAAAATGTTATCTCAAAATCAGGCCCTGGAAGGCTGCAGACCAGGAAGACTTCAAGTAACTATTTCAACCTACTTTAGGCTGAGGCTTAGCCTCCTCAACCTGAGAGGGCTCTCTCTTGATGGATTAATGATTTTGATTAAAGATAAGATGGCTAACTCTTATAGAACAACTGTGAAAAATATGAATGGTGGAAACACATTAAACAAAACTATCCATTGGGCTTATGGAGTCAACAACACCTCAATATAACAATGAATTCAAACTTACATGGAAGTCAGGGCATTCAACATTTAAACATTCAGAACATAAACTCATATGGGACCACACAGTTTATAAATGGATACAGGAAGTCAGAGCACATTCAGTGAATTCTGAGTGATTATACATCCATACCACTGTAATAATTAAGAAAAGGACAACATCACATATTCTGAACATAAAAATCCTTTATGAATCCTGAGAAGTAAAGTCCAGCATGTATATTACTGAAAATGAGTCTTACATAGGCCAAATACCAGCTTTTTCCATAAAATTTCCAACCCTTTGTACATAAGCTCTTCTGCTATATATAGAGCTCTTTACACAACTTAGATTCCTCTTCTAGGATGAGGAAAATTCGAATTCTACCTGACCTGACACCTAATGACACTCAAAACTAACTATTAAATGCAAATGACACCTAACTAGCAGTCCTAGAGACCTAATACAACTAGGAGTGTATCTCCTTATCATGATTACAACAACCATATATAAGCATTTAAAACATTATTTGAAAACTTTCAACCTCAAGAAGTCGAATTTGATGAAGCCTCCCACGTGGTCACCCAACTGCTGATGACAAACCCTAGAAATTAGGGAAAATGTTTCCCTGTTTTTAGGTTTAGATCCTTGAAAATTGGCACGTGGGACAGAGCCTTTATCTCCTCACCCATGACACATTTTACGAAACTAAAGGAGGTTTGTGTAGCCCATGTTGTCTAGAACAAAAACCTCTCCTGGTTTTTTAAAGCATTCCTCCAGCTGTTCAGAATCTGTCCTTGAAAAACACGTGTCAAACAGGAAAAATCCATTTTCTGAAATTAAGGTCTCAATTAAAACTTCTTATCTTCGAACTGCAAACACTTATGAAGAAAGTGAGATAGGTTATTGTATCTGGAGAGTTGATGAAGATAAAACTCTTTCCGAATTCCAAAATACCTTTTCATGTGACCAGGAACTGATCTTGAAAACGATTGCTAAAACCAGAAGACCAAGCTTGACTTTCAGCAGTTTCATAACACAAGTTTAACCATAAATTCCTCCCACCTCAGAATGGATTTGAAGAAACTGAAAGAGGTTTTTGTAATTCAGCATGTTAGGAATAAAAGCCTCTTTCAGTTTGAAAAATTGAGTTCCCAGCTGCTCGGGAAAGCTTCTGGAAGTTAACTAGTAAAACCAATTTTTCTGCTAAAACAAGCTGCTTCAGGGGTTTCGTAGCGCGCTATGAAAACACTGATTTCGTAGCGCACAACAGGGTTTTTACACTGTCTGCGCTACGAAAACGTGGATTCGTAGCTAGTTTCAAAATTTCTCCAAAATTATGTGAGATATGTCTTCTAAACACATGGCGAGGTTTCTAGGATATGGAATGAGGCTATCAAACTTTATTTGAAGATGGACATGAGACTCTAACCCTATGACTTAGACTCTAAAACATAAAAATGACTTGACCGTGACTTGACCATGACTGATACAAGAATTGAGAAACCATGTAAGTTGTCCAAACTTTTTAAGGAAGTTTTACAGTGATAACACCTGCCAAAAGAGCACTTGGACAATTTGACAAATAATTTGTGATTCCGGAGCAGTTGCAAGAGCAAGTCTACATGTTGAAGATGTTTTTCCGAGGTTAGGTTGTAGATGAGAATGTCATCAAAGAAAATGAGGACAAATTTTCGGAGATATGGTTTCAGCGGGTGATTCATGAGGCTCTGAAAAGTGGATGGGGCATTACAGAGACCAAATGTCATGACCAAGAATTCATAATGGCCTTCATGAGTTCAGAAAGCAGTCTTGGGAATGCCTACTTCTTTCATGCATATTTGGTGATAGCCAGAGCGAAGGTCTAGCTTTGTAAATAATTGAGCACCATGTAGTTCATCAAGTAGATCATCAACAACCTGGATAGGGAATTTGTCTTTGACAATGAGCTTGTTGAGTGCCCTGAAGTCTGGACACATGTGACATTCCCCATCTTTCTTGAGCACCATGATCACTAGTGATGAATAAGGACTGATGCTAGGACGAATAATGTTGGCTTCAAGGAGTTCCTTGATGATATTTTCAATTTCATTCTTTTGGGTGAAAGGATATCAATATCGACGCACATTCGGCGGCTGTGCCCCTGGGGCCAAAGTGATGCCATGATCATGTTCCCCTCTAGAGGGTGGAAGCTCTTTAGATTTGTCAAATACCTGCTGGTGGTGATTTAAGACCTGTTGCATCTCAGGATGAATATGAAGAGTAGTGGGCTCGATGGCCTGGATGGCATTAAACTGGGAGATAACTCCATGATGGCCCTTTTTCAACAAATTTTCCATTCGATGCGAGCTGATGATAGAAGAAGCACCTGCCTGGAGTCCACGGAGGGTATGAATGTGGTCCTTCTGCTTAAAACTCATATACAACTCCTGGAAATCCATTGTGATTGGGCCTAGTGTGCGAAGCCATTCAACACCCAAGAAAATGTCACAACCACCCATGTTAATTGCAAACATGTGGGTCTTTAGGTGGTAGTCTCCCATATGAAGTTTGATATTTTCACAGTGGCCTTCACATTTCATTGTCCCCCCATGAGCAATATGGACCTGGAAATTAGAGACTGCTCTGACAAAACAATGAACAACTTCTACGACTCGTTGATGGATAAAGTTATGAGTGCTGCCATTATCAATCAATACTACTATCGGGCAATGCTTAATAAAGCCTCTAATTTTGAGAGTTTGGGGTGCAGAAATGCCCGTGAAAACATGTAGTGAGATAGCTAGTTCCTCTAGCGTAGCTGGGAGTTCATTGTTCTGCTGGGTGTCCTCAAATTCGCCCTCTGGTCCCTCAAGGGGTGGGGCTTCTTTAGATGAGCTGGGATTAGTAGCATCAATTTGAAATAATTTGGGTTCCTTGAATTTATGCCCCGGGGAGTATTTGTCATCACAGTAGTAGCACAATCCTTGCTTTATTATTTCAGCGATTTTTGCTGGAGAAGCCTTTTGAACCTTAAGTGTTTGGGTTGGGCCTTGAGCCAGGGTGGGGTGTCCCTTGGCTATGAAATTTGGACGAGGTGACTAGGCAGCTAAAGCACGTTCCATTTCGATAGCCTTTGTGCAAGTGTCCATCCATGTAGGTGGGTGGTGCATCTAGACATGGGCTTGGATGGCTTCTTTGAGACCACTTATAAAACATTCCAAGTAGAATTCATCTCCCATACCTTTTGTGCGAATGGCCAATGTATCAAAGGTTGTAATGTAGTCTTTTGCTGTGCCTGTTTGTCGGAGCTTAGTAAGGCAACCCAAAAAATCAGACTCTCTCTCAAAGCGGTCACAAAGAGATTTTGAGAACATCTGCCAAGTTATGTTCCTGGGATAGCATTTCCGATGCCACTGCCACCATTTCCATCTCTCTTGGTCTAAGTAAAGGGCTCCCACATGTAGTTTAGTTTGATTATCTCAGATATCATTTAGAATGAAATATTGTTCCATTTGTGCTACCCATACTGCCAGATTAGAGCCATCAAATTTATACATGTCCAGCTTGGGTGGTCGAGGGTGGGAATGTGGGTGATTTCCATGGAAGTGAATATGATGGCTAGACTCTCCTTCAAGATCTTCATTAATACCATGTGCCTCCAAATGCAACCCCGACATGTTTAGTTTGAATTGTGCCATGAATTGCTGCATCTAGTCGGCTAGGCTCTATAAATCCTCCAACTTTTGTTCAAGGCTCACGATCTTCTCGTTGGCCATGACTTAAGCTCTGCTTTCTACCATACACAAATCTTGGTCACTTGGCATCACTTAGAAAAAGAATTGGGACTGCTTGAAAATTGAAGTTAACAAATGAATGGTACCACTCGATCAGCTTGTCATCCTGAATCTTATGGGATAAGTCTCTTGTAAGCGTCTCGGGAAGGCCTCAGACTCGTTTTTTTTTTGTTACTTCGAATGGAGTTTTACTCCCCACTAATCAATACTACATTGGCCAAATTCCAGAAAATTTGATCCTGCCCAATGTCCTGCGAAAATCGGCCCAGACTATAGGAGCCACAAGCCTCACTGCACAGATGGTCATATCTGCCTGCGAAACCCCAATGGCTAAATGTGAGTTGGACTGTGGCGGTGACAGAACCCCAACGACTATATCTGAATGGTACTGTGGCAGTAGAACCTCAACTGGTGGATCTGATTGTTGCGATGGCGACACAACCCCAACTGTTAGATCTGATATGGAAAATATGATAATGGGCGATCTTCAGAGAGTCGAGGGAACTATGGTATTAAAGGAGTGTCAGGTGCTACAGATCGCAATATACATAAGGGTCCAACAATAATACTCGACCCAATCTTTCAGGGCACTAACTAAGGAGGATCAACCATACCCTTAGCCATACTACCCGACTACCCTATCGTACACGCGAGTAATCCCCTTGAGTGTTGTTCTCAATGTACTGTAGTAGCAAGACGACTGACAGTTTATCTAAGGCAAGGTTTTCGATATACCCAAAGGGTATGTGGAAGGCAGTCTGTGCGTGGTTCTGTCTAATGCGCTACTACTCGAAGGGGTACCCACAAGGGTTACAAGGGAGTTCAACAACCGTGACCACCTCTTGTATTTCCTGCGTGCATGCGTCCCCAAATCCGCAAGTTTATGCGCTCAACGACAAATCCCGTAGTTTAAAGACGCCAAAACTTGTCTCTAGCCTAAAAAATTTCTGCCAAAAATGGAGATACCACTGGCCCTGGAAAGTGCTTTGATACACTTGTTATGCTCTTGACCTGCAAGAAATTATAAAATACCAAATATGCGAAGAAATACAACCCAGAACACAGAATAAAATGAGAAAAACAACAAGTATTTTATTATTCAGAGATGAAAGCAATGTTCACTTGCCTCTTCGAGGGGGAAACCTCTAGCAGAGCAGAGCTCGATTACAAAATAAGGCTAGATATTTCTCAATGGGTAGTCTCTATCCTTTATATAGGATTCATACATACAATACCATGGGTCATTACCATGGTTCTCTAAATACCATTTATCTAATACCATGGCCCATTTGCAATCGACTGTGGTCCCTTTCTTAAATGTGGGTTAACCATTTACAATTATTAATACGGGCTTTATTGACTCTTTAACTAACTATAATTATGACTCGACCCTATTACATAAATAAAAGGGTTAGGGTTGGACCCTAACATAGATGCCTGTGACCTATTCAATTCAAACCCTCGTTCCTTCTCCAATTGAAGCTTTAATTTCTCAGTCTCAAGTTTCATTATTTCATTCTCCAACTTAAACATCTAAAATTCTTTGTCCTTCTAACTCCTAAGCCTCTTCCACTTTAAACATTGTTTCTACAATTCAAGTGCCCTAGATTGAATACCCAGTTTCTGCGTTGCCAATTGCAAGGTCCTATTTATTATCCACAGTCGTTTTTTCCCTTTTGTCCTGGTACCATCTCGCAAAACACTCATTATCTCCTGATTGAAATTGTATGGGGCATTCAATATTTTTCCTTCCAGTGTCCCTCCATACATCCCCTGAACCACCCTCAGTTTTGTCAGGAATTCTCTGACCTCATCCTCAATCTCGAAAGCCCCCTCATTTTCATCACTCTCCTCATCCCTCCTCTTCATCCTCCGTGTCTTCATCTGCATTCTCCTTATCATCCATCTCCTCTGTCATTGCCCTAATCACTTCATTCCTCTCTTCGCTTCTCATATTTTCCCACGCCAACATCACACTATGCTTAGATTCTGCATGTATCCTGCCACCATTGTGATATGCTCACATCTCCCTGTAAAAAGGATGCTTAGATCTCAATATCTTCCTGATGCCCTCCTTTATCTTGGGGAGGGATTCATGCCACCATGAATGCTAAGATTCTCAACTACATCACAAGCAATGCCCCTTCCATGGAAATCACTCAGTCTCTTGTACCTCTTATTAAGGTCATGGAACTTACCTTCACATTGTTGTGGAGAAACACGATAACCCTTTTCCATCATGAATTTTGACAAAGACTTCCACTTGGCCTTCTTCTAAAAAATTCCAACTTTCCACTTATTCCCATCATTAGTACAATTAACATCCTCACCCACATATGAAACCACAAAAATCAAAATCCTAACAATTTCATCTGTCCAGTTCATTCGGTGCCACAGGGGGGAACCCTTCTTGCACATATGGGCCTTTGTTCCATCCTCACTGTGTTCGTCCTTGTCACTAAAAGTGATCCAGGAGGATCTCGCCAGATCAGTTACATAGGTTCAGTTTCGTCGTCAGCATTCAGTCCAGTGTCTTTAGCTTTGACAATGTTGTTTATGGTTCAGGTTGTTCAGGATTTGGTTGTCGACGGATTTGTCGTCATGTGATGTCGTTGCAAATGTAGATTTGTGTCGAAGATATGTGTGTGGGTTTGAATGTCACTTTGTGACAAATGGTTGTAAATGGTTTTTGATGTAAAGGCTAAAACCTATGACTAAACCCTAGCCCTAAAATCTATGGAGGAAAACGTCAATCCTAAAGTCTAAACCATAACCTCATACATCAAACCTAAGTCCTAACACCTAAATCCATACATTAAAACACCTAAACCTAAGCTCTAGACCATTACCCTAAGTTCTAAACCTATAAGACCATATTACAACATTATGTATTAAAAAGACAAAAAAAAAACATAAACCTATGTTATAAACCCTCGACCTATGTAGTACATTATAATACATTGCAAATTATATACACAGTAATAAACCACGGGCCTTAACGGCACTGGGAGTCAACCATGGTAGTGGCCATGTGAATAGGGGTATGGAGACTGTGACAGAGATGTTAGAACTTAACCACGTGGAGAAACCATAACCGCGGTCAACCATGTGAACAGTCAGGCGGAGGTTAACCATGGCATTAAAAGCGCAGTGGGGTGGAGGTTACCGTGGCGGTGATAGCATGTGAACGCACCGCAACTGTCAAGCGGAACCATCAGGGGTAAGACCACCAGGTAAGCCGCAATGGTTGGAGGTTATAGCTGTCAAATGCAAACCGTTGGAGCACCACAAGCTGGAATTGCCGGGGATCAACGCTGAGGTGGAAGCCTGCGGTTAGACTGCGGCTGGTCACATGTAACAACCTCCCTCCTTTTCCCGGTTAGCAAACCGCCAACGATTTTGATTTATTATGTGGTTTGTTTTAGGTTTTTCGTTGGAGTTTTGACCTATATTAATTTAACCACCATGCATGTTAACCCTAAGGTGTTCAAACATGATAAGAATGAGACCCTTAAACCCTTTTTTCTAGCCATTCATGCCAATCTTGGGCATAAGAAGTTCGAATGTATTTACAGGGTTTTAAAAACACTGTTTTTCTCATTGAAGAGAGGGGAGAGTGGTTTTGAGTTTCATGTGCAGGTTCTGGAGGATATAGGCGAATTTGTTTTCAGTGTAACAGGAGCATCCTGAGTCAGAATTGGGAACCGTGACAAGCGTTGGAAAGTTGGTTCAGAGAGATATCTTATGACAGTGACTACAAGTGCCTGGTCACATAAATGATAGTGTAATCGACCTCTTCGGTATCAATCCTAATAAAGCGGTCACCCATCTTGAAAGCAGACTCGGAGACGTAGTCCATCAAGGACAAACTCTTTAATCAATTTTGCTGTCTGGTATCGCTATGTATTTGTTGTTTTCACTACTGTTTTGCATCTTATTTATGTTTTCTCATCTATTGTAAAGTCTTCTTCTCAAGCAGTTCTCATGGTTTCAGCGCTTTAACATTCATTTCACTGTTGGCATAATCAATTCTATTTCAATTTTAACATATGATCATTTCAGATCATATAATTTGGTATCAGAGCAGGTTGTGTTTGTAGAAGTTTTCAGTGAATGTTAACCAGGTCAAAGTCGCAACATGGAGAAAGAATCCTTGAGGAGATTGATCCAGAGATTGGAAAGCGAAGATTTATTCATAATTCGACCATGACAGGATCTGATGCAGGTGAAAATCCAGAAGCTAAGATGAGCGATGAACAATTTCAGCGAGCATTCTTGACTATGCAGCAAATGTTGGAAGAACTCTACGAAGATAAGAAAGCGAGAGATCCAACTTCTTCTTCAAAGACATCGAAAAAGGAGAAGGGTAAAGGCAAGGCTGATAAATCACCTTCGCCTCCATCATCTCCATCATCATCTTCTTATTCTTCTTCCAGTGTAGAATCTAAAATAGAAAATAAACCTAAGAAAAGATCTCTTTTAAAACTTGATGTAAAATTTGAGTTACCTATTTATGATAGTGAAATGAATCCTAAAATGTTAGATAACTGGATTAAGCAGTTAGAAGTGTATTGTCATATTCAGAACATTTTTGACAATAAAATGAAAATTCAGTTAGCTACACTTAGAATGGGGGAACATCTTTAATATGGTGGGAAAGTAAAACTCAAATAGATGTAAAGAGAAAAGGAAAAGTCATCTCTTCATGGTCTAAGTTTTTAAAAGCTCTTGGGAAACAATTCTATCCTTTAGGATACATGCAGCAAGCTGTTATTGATTGGAAACATTTGAAGTAAGGTAAAGGGCAGAGTGTTCAAGAGTTTACTCAGGAGTTTAGAAAGAAAGCATTGGTGCTTGGTATTTCATTGGATACATGTGAAACTTTATTAAAATACATCGACAATATACATTCATATTTGCAGCATACATTATTGATGTTTAATCCTGATGATTTTGATGAAGTGTGTGTTCAAGCCATACATATTGAATAAGGTGGCAGACCATTCAAGTTTTCACCACAATCATCCAAAGAGTTGGAAATCAAGGATTCCAATGATAGTAAAGGGAAGAACAATTCGAAGAGAGAAATCAGCGATAGCTCAAAAGGAAAGGCCTACTTATTCTCATTGTCAGATAATCCGTCATGATGAATTTAAGCGTTGGAAACTTCATCCAGAACTTAAGCCCAAAAAGTTCCTTAAGGAGAAGGATGAAAAGAAGGCAATTACAACAGTCTAGTAAGATCTAGGTTCTGATTTAGGTGATGAAAGGAGGATATCTTCCATAGTTTCGAAAGATAAAACTTTTGAAAATGGTTCAAGTTCGAATACTATTGCATCTTCATCAAACATAAATCCTTCAAATGAGGATAAAAGAGTTGAATTGTCTAACATAAGGATAACTTCTAAGCATACAAAGATAGATACAATGTTTGATAATGGATCACAGGAACATTTAATATCTGAATATTTAGTTAAGAATTTGGGTTTGGAGACACGGAATCATCCACGACCTTACCCATTAGGATGGCTAAATAAATCAACTCAGATAAAAGTCACAAAACAATGTCGATTAAGATTTGCCATTACAACTAATTACATTGATGAAGTGGAATTAGATGTGGTTCCAGTAGACATGTGGAGTTGTCTTAGGAAGTCCTTATCTTTATGATTGTGATGCAGTATTTTATAGAAGAGAGCATAAATATCACATTAAGAAAGATGGGGTTGAATTTATTGTCAAGGCACATCAAAACAAAAACCACTTGAATATTGTTTCTAATCAGATGAAGCGATTAATACGTTCAAATAAAAGATTTGTAATCATGCGTGTAAAGGAACACAATAAGAATTGACAAGATGTTTTTTCAAGTTATGAGTCCCAGTTTAAAGATAGTTTGATCAAAGAGGTAGACACTTTTCCAGTTCTATTTAAAGAAACCAAACATATTACTCATAAGCAGGGAATACAACATGAATTAGAGTTTGTGCTTAAAGTTCCTCTTCCTAATGTAAAAATGAATCAAATCAGTCCAAGTTTGGAAGTTAACAGTCACATGGATGCAGGTCAGTAATGGGGAAAGTCAGTGTTATAGTTCTCTTGTATTGTGTCACCATTTCATCTTTTGAACAGTTTGGAAGCCTCATTTCACGTGGAGAGGAAACCTATTTGTTTTCATATCGAAGCCTTTTCTAAAGTAGTGTCAAAGTATCTAAGTGAAACTTATGCATCAGGGGAAAGTGCTAATCAATGGAAACATCATTTAATCAATGAAGAAATAGTGATTCAAACAAATCAACAGCCATTTCAATACCTTTAAAATCAAACTAAGTTGCAACAGTTTTCATATTACAATTTGATGGATTTATTGTAGAAAGTTCATTTAGTAATCAAGAATCAGGAAAGTATAGAAGCCGGTTTGATATCAAAAATGTCTTTGATTGTCTCTGTCGTTCCGCAATATAGATTGTTAATACATGTCAATAGTACTGAACCTTATCTAGTAGAGAATGTTTTCAAAGATGATTATGAATCACTAACTCATGGTATTTTGTGGAAAGAAGTCAATTGCCATGTTCATAATAGGTTGTTTAACAATCTCCGCAAGTTGTACATACTGCAAATGGATGGAACAGGTCACCGATTCAAAATTTGCCACGATCAACATCATCTGGGTCATCACTTTCCGGTGGTTGATCGAATGTATTGGTACATCATCACGGCAAGGTGGAGAGTGAGGGAGCTCTACCCTCATTTACAATCTGTCTAGTCAAAATTTTGTGGTCCAAAAGCTTTCAAGTGGACAGGATTGATCCAGGAGGATCTTGTCTGATCAGTTACACAGGTTCAGTTTCGTCGTCAGCATTCAGTCTGGTGTCTTCAGCTTCGACAATGTTGTTTATGGTTTAGGTTGTTCAGGATTTGGTTGTCGACGGATTTTTCATCATGTGATGTTGTCGCAAATGTAGCTTTGTTTCGAAGATATGTGTGTGGGTTTGAATGTCACTTTGTGACAAATGGTTGTAAATGGTTTTTGATGTAAAGGCTAAGACCTATGACTAAACCCTAGATCTAAAAGCTATGGACGAAAACATCAATCCTAAAGTCTAAACCATAACCTAATACATAAAACCTAAGTCCTAACACCTAAATTCATACATTAAAACACCTAAACCTAAGTTCTAGACCATTACCATAAGTTCTAAACCCATCGGACCATTTTACAACATTTTGTATTAAAAGAATTAAAAAAAAACACATAAACCTATGTTATAAACCCTCGACCTATGTAATACATTATAATACATTGAAAATTATATTCATAGTCATAAACCGTGGGTCTTAACTGCGCGGGGATTCAACCGTGGCAGCGGGCATGTGAACAGGGGTATGGAGACCGCATCGAAGATGTTAGAACTTAACCGTGTAGAGAAAGCATAACCGTGGTCAACCATGTGAACAGTCAGGGGGAGGTTAAACATGGCATTAAAAGTGTAATCGGGCGGAGGTATACTGTGGCAGTGATAGCATGTGAACGAACTGCAACTGTCAAGTAGAACCGTCGGGGTTAAGACCGCCAGGTAAGCCGCAACAGTGAGAGGCTATAGCTGTCACATGCAAACCACCGGAGCACTGCAAGACAAAACCGCCGGGGATCAACGCGGAGGTGGCAGCCTGCGGTTAGACCATTGCTAGTCACATGTAACGACCTCCCTCCTTCGCCTGATCAGCGAACCGCCAACGGTATTGATTTATTATATGGTTTGTTTTGGGATTTTCGTTGGAGTTTTGACCTATATTAATTCAACCACCATGCATGTTAACCCTAAGGTGTTCAAACATGATAAGAATGAGACCCTTAAACCCTTTTTGCTAGCCATTCATGCCAATATTGGGCATAAAAAGTTTGAATGTATTTGCAGGGTTTTAAAAACGCTGTTTTTCTCATTGAAGAGAGGGGAGAGTGTTTTGAGTTTCATGTGCAGGTTCTGGAGGATATAGGCGAATTTGTTTTCAGTGTAACAGGAGCATCCAGAGTCAGAATTGGGAACCGTGACAGGCGTTGGAAAGCTGGTTCAGAGAGATATCTTATGACAATGACTAGAAGTGCTTGTGTGCACATTCAATTTGGTCAAATTTCTGTGTAATCGACCTCTTCGGTATTAATCCTAATAAAGTGGTCACCCATCTTGAAAGTGGACCTGGAGATGTAGTCCATCAGGGACAAACTCCGTAATCAATTTTGCTGTCTGGTATTGCTGTGTATTTGTTGTTTTCACTATAGTTTTGCATCTTATTTATGTTTTCTCATCTGTCGTAAAGTCTTCTTCTCAAGCAGTTTTCACGGCGTCAGCGCTTTAAGTTAACATTCATTTCACTATTGGCATAATCAATTCTATTTTAGTTTTAACATATGATCATTTCAAATCAGAAAGGGGGCTTAGCCTTAATGTTTATAGGGTTTCTGAGTGCTACGCAGTGCTGCTGCCCATTAGCCACCTGGCCGATAGTCACATGGGGGTGAGAAATTGATATAGGACCTACCATAATAGGATGCAGATGAGAAAGATGATGAAGTTGTAGGGCATCGAACAAAGGCAGACCACCAAAAAACATTGTTCCATCCATTGCAGTTGATCTGATAATCAGATCTTAGACAATTATTAAGGTATTACAGACTCATGTGCATGGATTTGCCTATGTTACTTTGTGTAATGGATCGATAAGATTGCGAAATACATAGACAATGAGACAGTTAAAGAACATAATAGACAAACACACATAAACACAGCAAGTTTAATAAAGAGTTCACCCAACACTTCTGGGCTATGTCTCCTGGTCCAACCTTCAGTGGTGACCTCTCTATTATGTCTTCAGAAGCAGAGTTTTTACAAAAGTGAGCTCAATTTGAGTCTCACACAACAGATACAAAACAACAAGGCTTTACTTGGATCCCCCAAGTCTTTCTGAGTACGCAGACTCTCCTCACTGACTCTCTGTCTCTGTTTGCTCTGTCTCAGCACCGCTTGCTTATGTTTCTATCAGTGTGTGGCTTTAAAGCCAATCGACGCTGTCTGTTCGTTTCTCCTTCTCGGGCTCTCTAGCTTCCCGGCCTCTGTCCGCTTAGATCCCCCTCTGAGCATTAGCAATCATTGCTAAATGCCTTCAGGGATGGTGGCCACCTGTTCTGTAACAGAATGGACCATCGGGCCTTTGAAATTCCTGAAATAGCCGTTCTCTGTTTACACAGAGAAATACATTCAAACACGGGAAAAATCCGCCAAAACACTATTCATCGGACTTCAAATATCCATAAATCTGCCCTATACTTCTATCGGGTCCGCCTTTTAATTGCTTATCGCATCTCCATCGTTGATCTGAGAGATCTAGATCCAATGGCTGAGGTTCATTTCAGGCGACTCATGCGTACGGGAGTTAACCGCCTGAAAAGGGTGGTTTTCTCTCTCCGGCGCCTAGACACGTGGCAGCCAGTGTATGGGCTCGGGCGGAGCCCGGCCAAAACCACTTACTGCCTACGGCCCGCCCGAAATCCCGCTTGTTTCGTGATTTCCCTTTGTATTTTAAAAATACATGAAAACATTGAAAAACCCCGTAAAATGGCTTTAGACAGACTTGAAATATTATATATTTGCATTCATAAACCCTTTCAGGTCTGGTTTCATCGCATCGGCACATTTCCTTCGTATTTCGTTTATTTAACGAAAAACGCAAATACAAAGGAAAATGTCGTTTTCCGGATCTCAAAATATATGAAATATCACCTATATCTCCATCGGGTCTGGCTATCGCGAGTTATGTTTATATCAGCCCCGCTCCATTGTAATGCTTTGATGTGATGTTGCGATGCGATTGATCGCAATCACATATCGCACATACCCCCAGGCCGTTTGTAAGCGCTCCTCTGTGGTTTGCCGACGCGATATTGCGATTCAACTTGGGCCATCGATCTGCGTGCTTGATCGACGGTCCTTGTTGACCTCGTTGATTGCTGTTGCATATTCCATGTGGTCTCTGCCGATAGCCTCCGCTTGCCACCGCCAATTGCGATTTGCCGATCAGATCTGGACCGTTGATCGGCCAGATCCGACGGCTCCTGTGCATTGCTCCGTTGACCTCTGATAGGCTTCATTTCACTGTTTTCTTTATGTTTTTGCCTCCCGATAGTGTTATCCAACTTTTCTAAAAGTTCTTCTCATGCGATAGTTTTGATCTTTAAAAGACTTAGAGGGTTTTCTAAGATCTGTTTGGATCAATAGTTCCTTCTTTTCTATCCATATTTCTATTTTCAATCAGTTTTGAATGTATCTCTAAAAGTTTTTGGGCAAATGTAGTTCAATTTTCATGTGGGTATTTGCTAAACTTCCACTATTGAGTATCCAATCTCCCTATTCTTAGAATACCCTTAGCGCTTAGAACTGAGAGGAAAAAATTGCCTTTTATCTATTATTCGATCAAGTTTTATAGCAACAACCTCCATTACGCTGCAATAACCTCCTGCGTACTCTATACATCTCCATTACGCTGCAATAAACTCCTGCGTACTCTATGTGTCTCCATTACACTGCGATAACCTCTTGCATACTCTATACATCAAGTTGAACAAGATAAGTTGCAATGGGGGCTCGGGATTCACTGTCCACTAGTCCAATCTTCCAAGATCCATTGCCCACTGGTCTAATCTTCCAGGGAGAATAAGCAGGATAATAGATATCCGACAATTTATCTGGAGACCAACAACCCTTCCTATGGCATTTTATAATATATATATATTTTAGAACTTGTATAAATCCAAATTTACATTCCTTTTGAACGGTAAATTTCTGTTACCACTTCTTAGATGCGCCCGCAACGTCTTAATGGGTTGTGACGTGTTCAATGTTCACAACCCGTCAAGAGGCCGTTGGCCCGTTTGAGAAGTGGTATGAGAAATTTCCCTGTTAAAAGAAATGTAAATTTGGATTTTTACAAGTTTAAAAAATAAATAAATAATATCCTAAAATGTCATAGGAAAGGCTGTTGGTCTCCAGATAAATTGCCAGATCTATTATCCTGCTTATCCTACCTGGAAGATTGGACCAATGGGCAATGGATCTTCGAAGATTGGACTAGTGGACAATGGATCCCCGAGCCCCCATTGGAAATTGTCTTGTCCAACCTGACGTATAGAGTACGCATGAGGTTATTGCAGTGTAAAGGAGACGTATAGAGTACGCAGGAGGTTATTGCGGTGTAATGGAGCTTGTTGCAATAAAACTTGATCGAAAAGTAGCTAAAATGCAATTGTTTCCTCTCAGGTCTAAGGGCTAACGGTATTCTGAGAACAGAGAGATTGGATACTCAGTAGTGGAAGTTTAACAATTACCCACATGAAAACCGAACTACAATTGCCCCAAAACTGTTACAGATACATTGAAATCTGATTGAAAATAGAAATATGGATAGAATGGAAGGCACTGCAATGGATGGAACATTGTTGTTTGGTGGTCCTCCTTCGTTTGATGCCCTGCAACTTCATCATCTTTCTCATCAACATCCTATTATGGTAGGTCCTATATTGATTTCTCACCCCCATGTGACTATCGACCATGACGCTAATGGGCAGCAACACTGCGTAGCCCTCAGAAACCCTAGAAACGTTAAGGCTAAGCCCCCTTTCAGCGACGAGGACGAGCACAGTGAGGATGGAACAGAGGCCCATATGTGCAATAAGGGTTCCTCCCTGTGGCACCGAATGAAATGGACAGATGAAATTGTTAGGCTTTTGATTTCTGTGGTTTCATATGTGGGTGAGGATGCTGACTGTACTAATGATGGGAATAAGAGGAAAGCTGGAATTTTGTAGAAGAAGGCCAAGTGGAAGTCTTTGTCAAAATTCATGATGGAAAAGGGCTATCTTGTTTCTCCACAAAAATGTGAAGATAAGTGCAATGACCTTAATAAGAGGTACAAGAGACTGAGTGATGTCCATGGAAGGGGCACTGCTTGTGATGTAGTTGAGAATCTTAGCATTCATGATGGCATGGATCCCTCCCCAATATGGAGGGCATCAAGAAGATACTGAGCTCTCTAAGCATATTTTTTACAGGGAGATGTGAGCATATCACAATGGTGGCAGGATGCATGTAGAATCTAAGCATGGTGTGATGCCGACGTGGGTAACTATGAGAAGCGGAGAGATGAATGAAGCGATTAGGGAGATGACAGAGGAGGTAGATGATAAGGAGAATGCAGATGAAGACATGAAGGATGAAGAGGAGGGATGAGGAGAGTGATGAAAATGAGGGGGGTTTCTAGATTGAGGGTGAGGTTAGAGAATTCATGAAAAAACTGAGGGTGGTTCAGGGGATGTATGGAGGGATACATGAAGGAAAAATATTGAATGCCCAATACAATTTCAATCAGGAGATAATGAGTGTTTTAAGAGATGGTACCAGGACAAAAGGGCGGAAACGACTATGGATGAGAAATCGGATCTTGCAATTGGCAACACAGAAAATGGGTATTCAATCTAGGGCACTTGAATTGGAGCAACAATGTTCAAAGTGGAAGAGGCTTCGGAGTTAGAAGGACAAATAATTTGAGAGGTTTAAGTTGGAGAATAAAAGAATGAAACTTGAGACTGAGCAATTAAAACTTCAATTGAAGAAGAAGGAACAAGGGTTTGAATTGAATAGGTCACAGGCATCTCTTTCCTCTTTGTTTGCCCTTCAGATGGAACAAATGCACGAAAGGGAGAAACATGATATACACAACGAAAAACAGGTTCAACTCATTGGAATTGTACAGGCATGAAATGAAGCTTGTTACAAACCTACCATTGTTTAGTAGTTCATAGAGCTGCAAGACATGGTGAGCTCTTCTTCGATTACCGAGTATTTCTAGGTATGCTTAAAACATACAGAAGCACATAATTCTTCAATGGACTTTGTAAAGCCTATAACTGATGCTTGATTTTGTAAAAAGGGATTTTTGCACTTAAACTTAGATACTTAACCTAAAGAACCTCAAGTCTAGTGGTTACTAGGATGAACATTCATGAAGCTTATGGATAGAGAAAATTTGTTTTCTGCAGAGAGATGTAATCTAAGCTTGGAAGGAAAACACTTTAAGATTTTTCTCCTCTTTAAAAACCTAGTGGATAGCTAATGTAAAAGAATTTTTGTAGAACTTGATCGAAAATTCCCACTAATTTATTGTTCAGACACAAGCCATTCGACATCAAACTTTATTCCAAAGATACAAATTAGAACACCGACTTTTGAAAACGAAGGCCATTTCTATCAAAAATATTTTTTCTCCTTGAAACCTCAGGTACATGAGAATAATACGGCTAATCAAATGCTTTTTAAATAATATGTTCACAGGACTTACTAGTTCAAATTCAGATGCAATGGCTGCTGAGCCTTTTTGCTTTCTTTATTGTTATGTCTGTGAGGTATTTCTCTCCTAGGTCACCTCCTGCATATACATATCCCTTTGATTGGATCCAGTGGTTCCATTTTAATAATCTCATTTATGTCTTTTCGATCCACAAAAGTTATTCCAACACATACGTTAACAACTTTTGACCATAAACCATGGAGAGAATTCATGTAACTGTTAGTTGAAACAGCGCACCTGATGAAAAGCATCCTTACGTCTATGACATAAAGTTCTTAAAAGTTTCTTGAAATTTTTTTGGTCCTTCATTATTTGCTATTGGATTGGTTGATTGAATTGTTTGATGTTCTTGCTGCCCAGTTAGTTTATCAGGCCTGGTAGAGATTTTTCCCTCTTTGTTTTTTTGGTTGTCTTTTTTCCAAGGGAAAAAAGTCCTCCATTATTGAAAAATAAAATGATTACTTCTGATAGTTCAAAATACTATCAAATGTGCACAAGTTTAGCCAGTGAAATACCCTCCAAATCATTACAAAACTATTGAAACACAGAAAAATCATTGGTTCAAAGGATCACAAGAGAAAAACTACCTTATACAAGGGTTCACTATACACCTTACAAAGCAATAACCGGTGATGTGAGGATCTCCTCATCCCCATCTCTGAAAAATATCTGATGGACAGAGCTTAGATCTCTTCCACAAGCTTGTTTGGATAAACAATACGCCCCTTGGTTGTGCTCAGAGGTTATGAAAGTGTAATTTTGAAAATCTGGTTTAAATGGCTTGTCCATAAAACTTTCAAACACTTACTCCTAGTAATGCTCATGAGACTTGGATATGATTTATGAGACATGGATATGTGCAATGAACTATTTTACCTGATAATCCCCAAAAAATAATGTTTGTAATCAATACTTCTCTATCTTCTAGACACCTCAGCTAGTCCAAAACTAAAATTGAGAATCCATAGATATTGACGTCTCCAACTCCTCCCTCTACAGCTATTGCCATTAAAATGGAGACCACTTTTATTCCTGAAAGTTGTTGGTTCAATTGCATAGACCACGCTCAAATCTGATTTGATGGGTCACAAGTGTGATTATTAGAAAATTGCATAGACCACACACAACTGTGGCTATTGGCTTTTGGTCAAGCTAGTTAGCTACTTATTATTTATTCATGGGGAGTTGAAAATTTTAGTTGGGCCCCTGATATATGTGTTGTAATGCATTAATCATTGTAGTTTTGACTTGGAAAGAAAAAAGGAAAGGCAGGCCAGCCGCCAGACCATTGGAGAGAAGAGCCCATCAAATTATTAACATCCCCTTCAAGCTTTTTCATTTGTTGTATTTACGTGTCATTCTGTGCAAGTAATTTTGTGAACATTTTTACAGATCCTTAAATCTCATCCACAACTTCCTCTGTACTTTCATGTAATTGAAAGAGATTTTGTCATGAATCAATTCGGTTCCGGTCTTCCCGATGGACTTCTTTTTCAATTTTCACTTCCCATGAAAGCACTCTTTACTCCTCGTTTTGGCATCAACTTGAGTTTTTTTGGCATTTTCCCATGGAAAATCCACTAGGAAGGAGTACATGAATATAAAACAGTGTTTAGATTACTTGGTTCATGAATAAACCCAAAATTGAGTTCTAAAGCCAGAGTTGACCTGTTCCTTATCAGGATTTTTCTTTATTGTGCCACTATCATAATCTAATATAGATTCTAAGAAAATTAACATTTTATTCATCATCTATCTAGTGCCAAGTGCTTGTTTTCTTGGACGACATATTATCCATTTCCATTTCCTGTGCAAGTTCAGGTCAATGGATGGTGATGGAAAACATATTGTTTTGAAAGAGCCTAGGCAGTTACCCTTTCCTGTAGGCAAGACAGACATAAATGTTGTATGGATGGTGTGAACAAAGTGTACTTTGATTGCCCTCAGTTTGGGGACTCACATGTCCATTCCACTTAACATGGTGTTGGTATAACTATGATAATTTATGATAATTTTTTATGTTGTGTTTTCCCTCTGAATGAGCCTATCGGTTGTGTGCTCAATTTGTCCATTCCACTTATACTTCGTGGTGGGATCAGCCTGCCTACTCTTCACCCACCACAAAGAAGAGTATGCAACTCAAGTGGGTAAATAACAAATTCATGATTTATGATTACTGCAAAGATTTAGTTAGATTTCCTACACCTCCAGTAGAGTGACCATGATGTGTTCTCTCTTAACTTGACTTCCTACCAATTCCACGATCTTCTAAAAAAATATTTCTTCCCCTTGTATTAGTTCTCATACAATCATGTACATTCCTCATAGCTTGGATGGTGAAATATTTTATATGAATATGATAAACGTTAACTACGGTAGTTAGTTCATCTTGTAAATGGTGGTCAAGCAAAATTTTAGGTTTTGGTGGTGCAATAGGATTTCAGAGCAAGAAGAGAGCGTCTCCATCTCTCTTGCGCCAGTGCATGCAGTGACATTGAGATGTGCCGGATATTCTCCAAACACTGAGATCATGTCATTGGTTTGGAAATGTAGACATGTTTTTGCTTTGAATTGTATAGGAGACTCTGAAACAAAATATTCAATAAAATTATGAGCATATAGGATCTTGTCATATCGAAGGTTGTTTAGTTAAAATATGGGTATGTGGTGTTAAAATGGTTGATTCCTGAAAAGAATAGTATTTTCGTTGGTTTTAAGATTACACAGATAATATAAGTGGTCCAAAATATTCTTGCAGTTTTCAGACGACAAGTAAACTTAAGCCTCATAAAGAAGCTGACAAAGATCAAATTAATTGGGTCAATTTGAGTTGAACACTACCGACCATTTCGTTTTAGGAATTTAATTTATTTAATAGAAATAAATTTAATTGAGAATGAAGGGCGAAGATAATGTTTTGTTATCCATTGAAATTCATTTTTTAAAGATTTTCATAATGGAATGGCGACCTGAATATTTTCCTTTCTAATCAAAATTTAAACCCACCCTTCAAATTTGATCACTTCTCCCAACACCTACTCTAATACTAATAATGACTCTTAGATCGTGCAATAGATACATGCATATGTAATGCACGTGGAGAAGCCAGTAACCCTAGGTTTAGGAGATATCATTTCGAAGGTAGCATGCCTTGTGATTTCAATTTACACATTTTGTGCTATTTTATGTGTTGATCTTTTTGAAGCAATGCGAATGAAATGGGTACTGCCACAACTCCGCTGCAATTAATTCATCTTTATTCCCTTCCTCATTGGGATTTGCAGCAGAAGCAAAGAGTATTTTGCAAGACCGACTTAAGTTGCAGGGGGTTATGAAGAAGCAGTGCGCTATGAGAACTGTGTTAGCAACACATGACTTGGCTTGTGCCTTCACTTGCGATATGTGGTTTCTTTGACTCGAGGAAATTTCATGCAATCGAGGTTGCAAAACTGAAAGTTCACCAAAGAAGGTTTCCTGAATTTTGGCCCAAGAATTTTCAGCCTATAGGACTGCTGTAAATTAGAGTACAAAAAACAATGGAAATTTCAGAATAATTTATTTCAAACAATGCCAAATTTATTAACAATTTAAGGAGAAAAGACACCAAACAAAATGATAAATTTCCACCACTTTATGGGGCAGTTTAGCAGGGAATGATTAGATCTAAAAATGCACTTTTATAATGGTGATTACAACAATATGTCAGAAGTAAAATAAGCCCCTTATATACTTTCTTAAATGTTATACCATTTAACAATTTGCCTCCTACCAAAAAGACATAAATTATTGTAAATAACAAAGCATAAGGAACATATATAGCTAAAAATCAAATCTAAAAGTGACACAAGATGTGGACAATACATAAGTTCAAGATGAAGTACAATTACATACCATTTCCTTCTTGCAAGGCTATCACAAAACTTCCAACCATCCAAAAAGCCCTAGCTAGGATAAATCATCAAACCCTAGTTCAACCAAGAAGATCCAAGTGCAATAACCTCTCTAACTCAACTTCAAAGATAAATTCCTATTCTCCTATTCACAAATCCATCCTAGGATTTCCCATCAAAACTCTAATCTTCGATCTTCAAGGAATAAGCCCTAACCCTAGAAATTCAATATGCTCCAAGAAAAGCAAGAAACACTAACACTGAGAGAGAGAGAGAGAGAGAGAGAGAGAGAGATGAAGTTTGCACTCTCTTAGTGTTAATTTTAGGTATGTTATATGCTTAGAGCAATTTATTTCAATTTTCACAGTTAGCTCAATATCTTTTCTAGATTAGAAATCACATCAGCATTAAAGTAAACTGCAGATAGAACATAAACATAAATCGCAGAAGACAAGCCAAGACAACAGGACACAAGATGTGGCGCTAGCCAGGGACAAACCCCAAAGTGGGGAAACCCTTCATTAATTCTTGTTATATGTTCTTCAATAGTTCAGTAGAGAGAGAGAGAGAGAGATAGTACGTTTACAACAGAAGTCAACACTTTGACTTATCTAGATAAGAGCATAGATCATCATTAAGAAGATGATACATGAGATTAGTTGAAGACGTGCTACTTCAACTGATTCTCCAAGGTGGCTCCTTCACCTATCGTTGTGCTGCATTTCGTCATCATGCTCCACCTCACTGTGCTGCACCATGCTGCACCCATCATCACTATGCTGCATCTCATCACGCTTCATTAATCATGATTGTACCCATCACTATATTGCATTATGTGCCATTGTTGCACCATGTTGCCATACTGACCTATGTGTTGGCTGCACCTTGCTTGCTTGTTGGCCCTTGCTTGCTTGTTGTCCATAGCATGCTTGTTGTCCTTAGCATGCTTACTGTTGCATGCTAGCTGTCCCTTGCATGCTAGCTGTAACATTGCATGCTTGGTGTATTTGCTTCAAAGTACCATACAACTGTCCCAATGTTAGTTAGTTGTCCCTTGCATGCTGCTCTCCTTCGGAGACATATGCTCCGACAGTTCCGACAGTTCCAGCTGTTCTTGGCAGTTCTAACAGTTCCCAACAGTTTTGGTTGTTCCGGCTGTTCCTGGCAGTTCCAGTAGTTTCGGCAGTTCCGAGTATTCTCGGCGGTTCCGATAGTTCCGGCTGTTTCGGCAGTTTCGACTGTTCCCGGTGGTTCCGGCTGTTTCGGCAGTTCCTGTAGTTCCCAATAGTTCCGGCAGTTTCAACAGTTTCGGCAGTTCCCAGCAGTTCTCGGCAGTTCCCGCAGTTCTCGCTGTTCCTTGCAGTTTTTGGCTGTTCTCGGCAGTTCCGGTTGTTCCTGGCATTTCCGGCAATTCCCGACAGTTCCGACTTCTTCCCTCTAGATTAGGGCAGCGTTATCCCTTAGGATCTCTCCTCTATTAAAACCCAAAGACAATTAGAGAGGAAGAGATCCTAAGTGTGTTGAAAACGACTTGAAGGCCACCTCTATTTATACTAAAACGTTGAGCACAAGTTGGGTTTATTTGGTTGCTGGCTGACCTTGACGAATTATACCATAACACGAATAAATTCATATCTCCATGAATACTTATCAGAATCGGATGATCTTTAGATCATTCCTACACCTCTTGATGAGAGGGATCCAAGAAAAATATCATCTTCCATTAATAAGATGACCCACATGGAGTTTGGCCCTAGTTGCGAATTTTAACACTCCCTCTCAACTAGGGAGAACTCCATCTGCTGATCCATATGTCCGACTGTACTATCTCTACCATCAGTGCCATGCACTGCTTTGCTCTGTTGAACCATGAAGAAGAAGAATTGAATTGAGAATGTCTCATACCATTCTCTACTGACTGGAAGTCAGTTTCATCTGAAGAGAGTGTGTCACTTCACTGTTACTAGCCCGAACTCAGTTTTATTGATCCCATATCAATATCACGAGAGTGTCTCAAACCACTCATACTGATACCATATCAGTTTCATTTATTCCAGATCAATGGAGGTCATCCTAGCATAGGGAGTACGGTAGATACATCGTTGCGTCCATCGATAGTACTAATATGGTCCCTAACCCCATTTCCCTACTCATTGATCAAATGAGAGGTACTTCCCATGAGTCCTAGACTACATGGGTAGGATGCCTCGACATGTGATCTGATAATGAGATCTAAGACAAAAATAAGGTATTACAGACTTATGTGCATGGATTAGTCTATGTCATTTTATGCAATGGTTTGATAAGATTGCGAAATGCACAGACAATGAAGCAGTAAACAAAACATAATAGACAACACATAACACAACAAATTTAATGAGGAGTTCACCCAATACTCCTGGGCTACATCTCCTGGTCCAGCCTTCAGTGGTGGCTTCTCTATTATGTCTTTAGCAAAGTTTCTTTTTACAACAGTGAGCTCAATTTGAGCCTCACACACAACATATTACAATAACAGGAGCTTTACTTGATCCTCTTAAGTTTCTCTATGAGTACACAGACTCTCTTTGTGCTCTCTGCCTCTGTGCAAACTCTGTCTCGGTATTTCCCTGAAATATTGCTCTCGCCTGCTGTGCTCTCTGTCTGTGGCTTTATAGCCAAAATGCGCTGCATGTTCATTTCATGTTTCTGTCTCTTGGTATCCTCGGCCTTTGTCCGCTTCGAATCCCTCTCTCAGCGTGATACAATCATTGTTTAACGCCTAGAGAGGAGGTGGCCACCCATTCTGTAATGCCATAGTGCCGCGGGCCTCTGAAACTCCTGAAACAACCGCGCTCTGTTAAACACAGGGAAAATGTGTTTTAACAGAGAAAGTCCGCCAAAATTCAATATATCGGACTTTAAAAGTCCTTAAATATGATTCATTCCCCTATCGGGTCCGCCCACAAGTCGCTATCGCATATCGGAAGGCTCCATCCCTTTGTGTTTTGGAAATACAACGAAAATCGCGAAAATACATTAAAAATGGCTCTGTTATGGACTTGAAATTATATCAAATTTCCTTTATAATGCTATCGGGTCCGGCTGTCGCATGGTGTATTGATATCGGCCCCGCTCCATGTTCCGACGCGATATCGCATATCGCACATGACCCCCGTCGATTGTAATCGCTCCTCTACATTTGCTGATTGCGATAGCGTGCGTTACCATGGGCCGTCGATTTGCACACTTGATCGACGGTCCTCGTTGATCCGCGCTGATCGCAATCGCAGCTGTCATGTGGATTCCACCGATAAGCGCCGATAGCCCCCGCCGATAGCGATTCGCCGATCGGATCTGGACCGTTGATCAGCCAGATCCGATGGCTCTGGTTCAACGTTGCCTTAAAGCCGCCGATACTTTGTTTTCTCTGTTTTCATGGGTTTTGGGCCTCCCGATAGTGTTTCTCCGCCCTGCTAAGGGTGTTTCCTCTTGCGTTAACTTTGATCTTTTAAAAGATTTTGATATTTGGCATGATTTTTAAAGAGTTTACGAAGACGTAGAGAGCATTCTTGAATCCATTTGGATCACGCCTTCCCATTGAAAAGGCTTTTGGACCACCAAAAGTTGGTTTTCAAGCATCGCTTAAGTGAGGATACAACTGCCTCACTTGCCCAATCTCTATCCATTTGGCACTGCTGGTTTTTGAGCCTTTGAGTCCAATTCTAAGGTACTCTACGTCCCCTTTGCGTGTTGTCCTCACATTCTTGTCTAGAACTGTATCTTCCTACAGCTGAGGTATTCAGGCAATAGATCATCAATAGAAGGCAATTGACTTTGCTCTTCAGGATCTTCAATTAAAGAAGGTTCAAACAATGTTAAATTTTATGCATTTACTACTGAATAGATGTGCATGTATCCTGGCAGATCAAGGCGGAAAGCATTCTCACCAATTTTCTCAAGTACCTTAAAAGGCCCATACCTTATTGGCTTCAGCTTATTTCCTTCACCTTGCATTCTATCCTTGCTGATGTATAGCCAGAGTTGATCACCAACTTGGAAGCTGTGCTCCACTCGGTGTTTATCATGCCTTGCCTTGTATTTGGCTTGCCTCTTTTCTAGCTGTTCCTGCACTGCCTGGTGAATTTCTTGGATCTATTCAATGAATCTGGTTGCTTTGTTCACATCACTGTGTCCAGCAACTGCTATGTCTTTTTCAAAGACAAAATCCAAGGGAGACCTTGGTATGAAACCAAAATAGGTCTCAAAAGGAGATCTCTGTGTAGAAGAATGTTTAACACAGTTATAAGCATGTTGCACATAACATAAGTGTTCATCCCAAAGCTTGGGATGCTTGCTGCAATAACCCCTGAGCAACTGGATCATTGTCCTGTTGACTGCCTCTATTTGGCCATATGCCTGTGGATGAAAGGCTGTGCTTTTCTTCAGTCTGGTGTCCATTAATTCCCATATACTTGACCAAAACTTCCAAAGAAATAGAGTCTCGATCAGATATTATGGAAGTGGGTAACCCAAAATGCACCTAGACATGCTAAAAACAATTTCGTTGTTTGTTCGGCTGTAATATGCTTATTACAAGGTATTAAAATACACATTTTGCTGAACCTGTCCACAATAACATATAAATAGTCATGTCCCTTTCTAGATTTTGGCAATCCCCCACACAAAGTCAATGGGAACACTTTCCCAAGGACGGGAAGGAACTGGCAGTGGAGTGTACAAGCCTAGTTTTCTATTGCTGGGCTTGCTTTTAGCACACATGGTACACCCTCTTACATATCTAGAAACTGTTTCATTCATTTTTGGCCAATAGCAATATCTTTGCAGCTGTGCCACTGTTTTGCTTACACCAAATGACTTGATATCAGGGAAGTGTGTGCCTCCCTAATTATATTAATTCTGTCAGGCCAGGGTAACTCCAGAATGAATGAGCGGAAGAAAAAACTGATTGATTTATTCATTAGCTAACTATCAGTTATATACACAAATATGATGGATCAGTTCATCTTCTTGATGACTGTCCAGTTCACCCATCCGTTGAGGATTAGGTGTCAACATTCCCCCCCTTAATCTGAAGGGATGTTGGTGAGTCCAAGCATCGTTCTGAATCTTTCAAGCTTTTCTCTTCCAAGCGCTTTGGTGAAGATGTCTGCAATTTGCTCGTTTGTGGAACAATGACGGAGATGGATTGTTTTGGCCTCAACATGATGTCGGATAAGATGATATTTAGTATTGATGTGCTTAGTACGATCATGGAACTTTGGGTTCTTGGCCAACTTTATTGCAGAGGTGTTATCAATCATGAGTGGAGTTGATTGTATTTGTTTTACCTGCAAATCTTCAAGAATTTTCCTGAGCCACACAATTTCTTTCGTTGCTTCAGCTGCTGCCACATATTCTGCTTCTGTTGTGGAATCTGCTGGTACTGATTGTTTGCGTGATCTCCAGGAGACAGCTCCTGATCCAAGACTCATAGCATATCCTGAAGTAGATACCCCAGTTTCTTTGTCTCCATCGAAGTATGAATCAGAGTATCCAATCAAGTTGAAGTCGTCCACCTGTGTATACTTGATTCCAAGGTCTTGAGTTCCCTTCAAGTACCTTAGAACTCTTTTTGTAGCAGACCAATGTCCCTCACAAGGCTTTTGCATAAACCTGGAGAGGATTCCAACAACAAATGAAATGTCTGGTCTGGTAGTAGTGAGATAGATGAGACTTCCTACAAGCTGTCTATACTTTGTTGCATCCTCAAATTCCTTTCCTTCAATAGAGGTGAGCTGCAAGTTTTGTTCCATTGGAGTAGAAAGAGGATTACACTCTGTCATGCCAAATCTGTTTAACAAATCTCCAATGTATTTCTTTTGAGAAAGAAATATGGACTTTGGATGTTGGGTTACTTCAATGCCAAGATAGTAATGAACATAGCCCAAATCAGTCATTTCAAAATTTTTCCCTAATTCTTTCTTTATGGATGCAATATAGCTTTCATTGTTCCCTGTCATTAAAAGATCATCTACATATACCACAAGATATACAACTGTTTTGCCAACTTTCTTGACAAATAAAGTTGCATCATCAAGATTAAAATGATTGAAGTTGAGTTTCAGAAGATGTTCAGTCAGTTTTTCATACCAGGCTCGTGGTGCTTGTTTGAGGCCATATAAGGACTTCACAAGTTTGCATACTTTATGTTCATGTCCTTTCACAACAAATCCTTCAGGCTGAGACATAAAAACATTCTCTTTTAGATCTCCATTCAAGAATGCAGTTTTTACATCCATTTGATGGACTTTCCAACCGTTCTGAGCAGCTAGTGCAAAGAGTGTCCGGATGGTGGCCCATTTTGTTGTGGGGGCAAAAGTTTCATCATAATCGACCCCTTCCCTCTGTGCAAAACCTTTTGCCACAAGCCTAACTTTGTGCTTGTCAAGTGAGCCATCAGCTTTGTACTTGTTCTTGTAGACCCACTTGCAGCCAATTGGTTTGGTTCCAAATGGAGGATCAACCAGCTTCCAAGTGCCATTCTTTATGAGGGCATCATACTCCTTCTGCATCGCTTCTTTCCATTCATCATGAGAAGCAGCTTCTTTGAAGGAAGTTGGTTCAAAATCTGTAGACAAGTTCAATTCACAATCATAAGTAACATCCATATCAACAGGTGAATTAGAGTTATCTACATCACCTCCATCTTGTCGGTTTGTATTTCTGGTTCCTGTTTTTCCAATTTCATCAGGATGAACACTTTCAAGTGTCTTTGTCAGCCACTTTGGGGGACCTTTCTGAGATGGTCCAGGCTGCTCTGTTGATTGAGTTGGGTCTGAATCAAGATTGAGTCTCCCAATTCTATCAATTACATCACTTAAAGCATCATCCGGTGTTGGAGTTTCATGCAAGGGAGATTGTTCTTCAGAAGAAGATTCCACATGTTGATCTAGTATAGGAATCCCCCCTTCAAGATGTGGAATCTGATTATCAAACTCTTGAAATGATTTCGGTTTTGTGAATCTATCCAAGCGATCAAGTTGCTGCTCAACAACACTGTCAGATTTGGATGATTCAAGAAAAATGACATCTCTAGATAAAACAAACTTTTTATTTACTTCATCATAGAGGCGGTATGATTTAGATGTGTTTGAATACCCCAGTAAGATACACTTACGACTTTTAGCACCAAGTTTGTTTCTATGTACCTTTGGTATTAAAGCATAACAGGTGGAACCAAAGATCCTGAGATGTTTTACCGAAGGAACATGTCCATACCACAATTCATAAGGAGTCTTGTTTCTTATAGCACTAGATGAACATCTATTCTTTATATATGCAACACATAGAACAACATCAGCGCAAAACATTGTCTTTACATTTTTGAAGAAAAACATGGATCGTACCATATTCAAAATTGTTCTGTTCATTCTTTCAGCTACACCATTCTGTTGAGGATTATAAGGCACAATTGTTTGATGTTTAATCCCATGTTGGCGAAGATAGTGTTCAAATTCATTTGATGTATATTCTTTTCCATTATCAGTGCGAATAGACCCAATATGAGATTGTGCATCATTTTCAATCCACTTATGAAAATTCTTGAATGTTTGAAAAGCATCAGATTTGTTCTTCAATAAATAAACCCAACACATTCTGGTGTAATCATCAATAAATGTCATGATATATTTATTTCCATTTGCAGAAGAAACAGACATTAGACCACATAAATCTGAATGAATGAGTTCAAGCTTCCTATGTGCTCTTGAATGTGAATCATGAAAATACTGTTTGCTATGCTTTCCTAGAATGCAAGCATCACATTGCTTATGTTTTCTAGGAATGGTAGGCAAACCAGCAACACCGTTTTTCTTCAACAAGCGGAGACTATCATAGTTTAAATGTCCAAATCTAGCATGCCATAATAAACTTGACGGAAGTGTACCTTTTTCATGATGAGAAATATATGAGAAATGTTGTGCATAAGCAGAAGTTCCTTGCAGTTTAAGAAGTCTTTCTTCTTCTATACCCCTCATGACAAGTGAGTGGTCAGATGCCTTTCTTACCTCAAGCTTGCCATCAAACATATGAATGGAGTGACCTTGCTGGCGGATGTGGACCAAGGACAACAAGTTTCTTTTGAGCTGTGGGAGATATAGAACATGATCCAGAAGAAAGTCTGGAAGACCAGGCAATTTAAGCCTGATTGTGCCAAGCCCTGATGGCTTGATTTTTGACTGATCTGCAAAGTATACTGCTCCATCAACATTGTCAGTGAAATCTTCAAAAAAATCTTTCCTATGAGTCATATGACAGGTTGCTCCTGAATCAAGCAACCAGTCATTTTTCGAAGAAGCAAGTGAAGCATTAAACAAATCTTCATTTACTCCAATGTTACATTGTGCCTCAATATAGTGAGCAGATTCAGGTGCTTTACCTTTGTCTGTGTCATCAGTTTTACCTTTCTGCTGGTTTCTTCTCTGCTCAATTTTGTCCCATGGTAGCTTGCATGTAGAAGCATAATGTGATCCATTTCGTTTGCAGCGAATGCAATGCAGATCTGACTTTTCTGCTTGAGAATGTCTGCCCCCCCTGCCTCTGAAGTATCTTCCTCTTCCTCTTCGTCCACCTCTTCTTCTTGTAGAATCTTGAGCAGGATGCTTTTCTTTATGAGCAAGGCAAACAATCTCTTTAGAAGATTCAGGCACTGTTTTCTTTCCAAAGGCTTTCTCTCTTTCAGCAAACTTTTTCACAAGAGACTCAAAGGTTATGTCTTTAAGATTTCCATTTGCTTGTAAAGAGTCAAGATAATTGGAGTAGGTAGGATAGAGTGCTTTGAGAAAGGCAATAAGAGAGATATCCAGCTCAACCTTAGTGGATTTAATATCATGCATTATAGACTTTATTTCAGATGCAAGAGCAAGGGGATCATTATTTTTCAGTTCAAGAGTGAAGAGTTTAATCATGAGCTGAACAACTTCAAGTGCAGAATGTGAATCATAGAGTTCTTTCAGCTTTTGTAAAGCTTCAAAGGCAGTGGAATAGGATGAAATATGACGACTTACTTCTTCATTTACAGATGCTGCGATCAATGCATAGGCTTTGCTATTCTTGTTTTCCCAGATGACAAGTTCTTTATCTGATGTAGGCTGCACAGGGTCTTTGTCTTCTTCTCCGACACACACTCCTTTCCACAACTCATTGTAGATGAGGGTGTGTTTTACCATCCGAGACCATTTAGAATAGTTCTCCTTGCCAGTGAGAACTATTCCGACCATAGAGATGATTGAATGCATTCTGTAAAAATTACTTCCGCTGATAAAAAAATCCTTACGTTACAACCTTCAAATCCTTCTGATATTTGCTGAAAGCATCAGCATTTCATTGTACATATCACTGCAATACTACTATGTTTTGAAAAAATGCTCAAGGGATCACTTCAATATATCACTTCAATGTATTAATATATCTCTTCAATATATCAATTTATCATGTAACACTAAAAACACTCTGACTGATATAACTTTGAATGCTTTGAAAACTGCCTTAAATGATATATATGAACACTTTTAAAAAAAACAGCGCAATGCCCAATACTACAGCATTATCATTCAAATGATAAAGAATTGTGCAATATTACTATAAAGCACCGCCACAGCAACAGAGTTAGTGCACATATACATATTCAGCACCGCTATCTCAAAAAAAAACAACGCATACAGCATTCAGGTCTTTGTCAGCACCATTATCATTGAGGAAATTCATGTTAAAAATTATCTCCCGCCAGCTTTAAGCGTATTGCTTAACCAATCCAATTCTTCACAACAGGCCTTCACCGCCTTGGTGCTCAGTTTCCACACCGCCTTGGTCACAGATTATACCCCATCAGTACGCTGTACTTTTGCAAACAAAAATACCATACCCACTGCAATATTGTATACGTTATACTTCGTAATTCCTTGTATGGTCAACATAGCTTCCACGGTTACAAGGCGATGGAGGACAACCAGTCTACAGTCAATACCCAATTCTACATCTACTAAATAACTGAAAGGATCGCGGCGGCAGGCATTTTAATTAAACACAATATAATTTTGCATTCTCCCGCCAGTAACTATATAACATAAAGGACTATGAAGGAAAGTTGTAAGCAGAAATATACGCTTTAACCCTCCAAGAACCTGAGTTGCTATTCAGGAGAAGCTCAATCCTCGTTAGGCAGGGAGAGCTTCAGAAAACTCACTGTTCGTTAATTTGGAATTCCGACCAGGAGCAGGGACTGTGTGTTCACCTTCTTTGTCATCTCTCGGCTGAGCAAAAACGTACAGATGCATGTAACCCGACTTCCATGTTGAAGAACATTGGTCGCAGAGCTACAACCTCTAGAATGCTAGGGTTTCGAATGATTCCAGTCGGCGTGAGGGAAGAGGGAAGGGCGTTACCAATGCAGTGACGCTTCAACGGATGTATAGTGCGTAGTCTTCAGGACAGAGGCACGGATGCGCAGAGAATGTCAGGACAGAGGTTTCATGAGGCAGTAGAAAACGGATGCGCAGAGATTCAATGAGGTGCAGGGAATCACGCAAAGGACAGAGCGCTGGCAGAAGCAGGAGTTACAACTATTTTAGGAACTGGGACCTGTGCTCTGATACCATGTCAGGCCAGGGTAACTCCAGAATGAATGAGCGGAAGAAAAAACTGATTGATTTATTCATTAGCTAACTATCAGTTATATACACAAATATGATGGATCAGTTCATCTTCTTGATGACTGTCCAGTTCACCCATCTGTTGAGGATTAGGTGTCAACAAATTCTCTTTTTTTGTGGAATGCATAGCTTTCCCAAATGATACAAGAGTCGGTCCTTAATATAGTAATCCAATTCTTCTACCTTTTTGCCATTACTTAAAGCTGCATATACATCTTTAAAATCCATATCTTGAGCATATTGTTCAATGTAGCTTTCATGCATCACTGAGTTATGCTTAAGTATAGTAGATGCATTTATGATTGGTCTGGACAACATATCTGCAACTTTATTGTGTATGCCCTTTTTATATCTGATGACCAAGTAAAACTGCTGAAAAATACACATTTTGCTGAACCTGTCCACAATAACATATAAATAGTCATGTCCGTTTCTAGATTTTGGCAATCCCCCCCACAAAGTCAATGGAAACACTTTCCTAAGGACGGGAAGGAACTGGCAGTGGAGTGTACAAGCCTAGTTTTCTATTGCTGGGCTTGCTTTTAGCACACATGGTACACCCTCTTACATATCTAGAAACTGTTTCATTTATTTTTGGCCAATAGCAATATCTTTGCAGCTGTGCAACTGTTTTGCTTACACCAAAATGACTTGATATCAGGGAAGTGTGTGCCTCCCTAATTATATTAATTCTCTTTTTTTGTGGAATGCATAGCTTTCCCAAATGATACAAGAGTCGGTCTTTAATATAGTAATCCAATTCTTCTACCTTTTTGCCATTACTTAACGCTGCATATACATCTTTAAAATCCATATCTTGAGCATATTGTTCAATGTAGCTTTCATGCATCACTGAGTTATGCTTAAGTATAGTAGATGCATTTATGGTTGGTCTGGACAACATATCTGCAACTTTATTGTGTATGCCCTTTTTATATCTGATGACTAAGTAAAATCGCTGTAGGAAACCCATCCATCTATGTGTCTTGATTGCTGCAATTTAGTTTGTGAGTGCAAGCACTGAAGTGGCTAATGATCAGTATGTATTATTGTTTCTTTGCCCATTAAGTAATGTTTCCACTTCTTCACACTCTGAACTAATGCATACAATTCTTTATCATATGTAGGATAATCAACTACTGCAAAATTAAAAGTCTCAGAATGGTAGTATATGGGTTTACCATGTTGAATCAACACTGCTCCCATGGCATAATTACTGGCATCTGTTTCGATTTCAAATGGTTGTTGAAGATTTGGTAATGCTAGTAGTGGTGCTGTACTAATTTTTCTTTCAAGGTGTCGAATGCTTTCTATTGTTTGCCTCCCCACTGAAACACCTTGTTCAATCCTGTCAAAGCATGTAAGGGAACTAAAATTAAGGAAAAGTTTGCAATAAATTTTCTCCAATATTGTGCTACCCCTAGGAAGCTTCTAACTTCTATAACAGACTTGGGTTTAGGCCAGTTTACAATGATTGCAACCTTAGAGGGGTCTATCTTTAGTTCACCATCCCCTACAATATGACCCAAATAATTCAAATATGTTTTACCAAATTCACATTTTGATAATTTAACATAGAGATTTTCTTGCTTCAAAACATCTAGAGTCTGCTTTACATGCTTTAAATGTTCTTCCCATGTTTTATTGAATACAAGAATGTCATCTAGTATACAATTACAAAATCATCAATAAAAGGCTTGAGTACATCATTCACTCTCATGAAAGTGGCAGGAGCACTAGTTAAACCAAAAGGCATAACTAGCCATTCATATAACCCTTGCTTTGTTTTGAAAGGAGTCTTCCATGCATATTGCTCTGCTACTTTGACCTGATGGTAACCACTACATAGGTCCAACTGGAAAAGTAAACAACCTCTTTAAGTTGATCCAAGAGATCATCAATGCGAGGAAGGGGATAACGATTCTTGATCGTTATTTTATTCAGTGCTCGGTAATCAATGCACATCCTCCACGAACCATCCTTATTTCTCACCAACACTATTGGGGATCCACATGGCGATGTGCTTGGTCTTATGAAACCTTTCTTGAGCAGCTCTTGTACTCGCTTCTTGATTTTTGCATTTTCTAAAACAGATAACTTGTACATTCCTATGTTAGGCAATGGAGCATCTTGCTGCAAATTAATATCATGTACAATTTCCCTTTTTGGTGGTAGACTTTTAGGTTCTTGAAATAAATATCATATTCTGAAACAACTTTTTCTAAATTAGCTTGCTGTTTAGCATCACAACCTTCAAATGCATTGGTTTTATCAGGTTTCTTTTCCTTTACAACCATCAGTAAAAATTGCTTGCATGAATTTACAATCCTTTTCATCTACCCTGAGTTTATGAGAGTATAATTATTTTTGAGTTTGTGAGCTCTTATAATATATTCTATTCCATCTTTAACAAGTTGATACTTATTTTCAGCTCTATAGAAAATGGCTTTTCTATCATACAAGTAAGGACTTCCTAAAACAATTCCACATATATCCAAGGGAATTACATCTAACTCAACCTCATCTACAAATGCTGAACCAATGGCAAACCTAAGTTTACATTGTCTAGTCACTTGTAGCTTTGCTTTATCACATAACCAACCTAATGGATATGGCTTCTTGTGAGGTGTGGTTAGTAATCCCAGCTTCTTTACAATTGCTTTAGAAATTAAGTTTACTTGAGAGCCACTATCAAATAAATTATGAATCTTTTGATGCTTGGAAATAACTCTAATATGAAAAAGCTCATGTCTTCTCTCATTTTCTTCACTATCAATAGTTTGGGCAGAATTACTAGTAGATGCTTCAGAATTTTTACCTTGTATACCTGTGGTTGTGATGGTTGTTTCATCACCTGAGTTTGACCCCAAATCTCAGAACAACAACAACAACCTTCTTCTTCTTGCCATCTAATTTCTTGGGTTTTAGCTCCAGATGCAAAGACCAACAATGTTCATCATCATGTTCATCATTCTTGTAGTGAGTGCATGAAGGTTTGGCCTTTTGTACAACATTTTCCTTCCTCTCTTTCCATTTCTGCTTCCTCTTTTCCTTGTTCTTGCTTGCAGTGGGTTTTGATGATCCCCCAATCTCTGGGTTCACATTCTTGCCTCTAGCCTCTAGATGGGTAGCCTGAACAGATACCTCATTTATGAAAGTAGGGTTAAACATGAGAATGGTGTGCCTCAAATAACTATGTAGACCACATATATACTTCAACAAAGTTTCAGGTGAGTCTAAAGAAATGCCTAGAATCAAAGCTCTTTTTCTAAATTCTTGAGTGTAGCTTTGTACACTTTGCTCTTTTAATTGGCGAAGAGTTTTCCAACTCATCATAGCTTGCTGCATATAAGCTAGTGGATATAATTGTTTTTTAATTGCAGAAACAAATTCACTCCAGACAAAAAGAATTTTACCATGCTTCTTCAAGTTAGCTTGTGTCTTGCCTTCCCACCATACCAAGGCAGTTCCTCCAAGGCGTAGGCTGGCAACTGAATTTTACTTATGTCTGAATCAATGCTCTGCACCCTGCAATACACATCAATCTGTTGAATCCAGTTATCTAGCTTCTTTGCATTTAACTCTCCATCATATATTTGCAAATCAAATTTAACATCTAATTTAATCAAAGATGTCTTCTTCTTTGTTTTTTCAGGGCTATCAGGAGGTGTGGATAGAGGAGCCTTTTTTCCTTTTCCTTTGCCTTCAGAATGGCCATCTATAAGAGATTCTTCTGTTCCTTTGTCTTGTTTGGAAGTTGAAGAATCTTCACTTCGATCTTTCTTAAATTCTCTATACATTTCCTCTACCATGGCTCTCATGGTCATGAAACTGTCCATGAACTGAGAGTCTGATTCCAAGGGAATTTCTTCTGTCATTTTCCTCTTAGGATAGACTCTACCAATTTCTGGGTTAGTTTCAACCAGTTCTCCTTCTCCTAATTTAAGCTTTGACCTAATTAGCATTCACGAACAATGCAGCACAAGCTTGTCTAACCTTAGCAACCTAAAGCTCTGATACCACTTGATCTGATAATGAGATCTAAGACAAAAATAAGGTATTATAGATTTATGTGCATGGATTAGTCTATGTCATTTTATGCAATGGATTGATAAGATTGTGAAATGCACAGACAATGAAGCAATAAACAAAACATAATAGACAACACATAACACAACAAATTTAATGAGGAGTTCACCCAATACTCCTGGGCTACATCTCCTGGTCCAACGTTCAGTGGTGGCCTCTCTATTATGTCTTTAGCAGAGTTTCTTTTTACAACAGTGAGCTCAATTTGAGCCTCACACACAACAGATTACAATAACAGGAGCTTTACTTGATCCTCTCAAGTTTCTCTATGAGTACATAGACTCTCTCAGTGCTCTCTGCCTCTGTGCAAACTCTGTCTCGACATTTCCCTGAAATACTGCTCTCTCCTGCTGTGCTCTCTGTCTGTGGCTTTATAGCCAAAATGTGCTCCCTGTTCGTTTCATGTTTCTATCTCTTGCTCTCCCCGACCTCTGTTCGCTTCAAATCCCTCTCTCAACATGCTGCAATCAATGTTTAAGACCTAGAGAGGAGGTGGCCACCCATTCTATAATGCCATAGTTCCATGGGCCTCTGAAACTCATGAAACAACCGCGCTCTGTTAAACACAGGAAATATGTGTTTTAACAGAGAAATTCTGCCAAAATTTAATATATCGAACTTTAAAAGTCCTTAAATATGATTCATTCCCCTATCGGGTCTGCCCACAAGTTGCTATCTCATATCGAAAGACTCCATCCCTTTGTGTCTTGGAAATACAATGAAAATCGCGAAAATACATTAAAAATGGCTCTGTTACAAACTTGAAATTATATCAAATTTCCTTTATAATGCTATCGGGTTCGGCTGTCGCATGGTGTATTGATATTGGCCCCATTCCATGTTCCGACGCGATATCGCATATCGCACATGACCCCTGCTGATTGTAATCACTCCTCTGCATTTGCCGATTACCATAGTGCGCGTTACCATGGGCCATCGATTTACACGCTTGATCAACGGTCCTCACTGATCCGCATTAATCGTAATTGCAGCCGTCATGTGGAGTCTTCCGATAAGCGCCGATAGCGATTCGCCGATCGGATTTGGACCGTTGATCAGCCAGATCCGACGGCTCTGGTTCAACATTGCCTTAAAGCTGCCGATACTTTGTTTTCTCTGTTTTCATGGGTTTTGGGCCTCCTGATAATGTTTCTCCGCCCTGCTAAGGGTGTTTCCTCTTGCGTTAACTTTGATCTGTTAAAATATTTTGATCTTTGGCATGATTTTTAAAGAGTTTACGAAGACTTAGAGAGCATTCTTGGATCCATTTGGATCAACAGGAGAACTAATCATCCTGTCCACAGGAGAACGAATCATCCTGTCCCATATTCGCAACAGGAGAACTAATCATCTCGGCCCACAGGAGAACTAATCATCCTATTTTACAGTTTCCATGGAAGAACTAATCATCCCAGCCCACAAGAGAACTAATCATCCTGTTCCACAGTTGCCACGGGAGAACTAATCATCCCGGCCCATAGGAGAACTAATCATCCTATTCCATAGTCGCCATGAGAGAACTAATCATCTCGGCCCATAGGAGAACTAATCATCCTTTTCCACAGTCTCCACGAGGTATCACAGGGGAAGGTTGAACCTATCATCCTGTACAAAGTGCACCACCAGGGGAGGGTGAGTCGCCCTATGGTCATATATTGCTCCAGTAAGTACCCGAAGCCCCCCAAAGCTCCCATAGCTCAATGCATGCAAAATGCAGGACTCTTATAAGAAGGTCTCTCAACGACTCCAAGTCGTTCAGGAAAGTCACAGATTTGACCTTTCCCCGGGGCTTTGACAAAATGTCTGTGACCTGTACATCAGTCTCAATGTGATGGAGCCTCCTCGCTCATCGACTTACCATATCCTAGATAAGGCAATATCTGATGTCTATCTGCTGGAGCAATCATCGAATACATGATTCCTCAATAATCGAATCCCCCCTCTAGTTGTCACAGAGAATCACAGTCATATTCATCATGTGTACAAATAGCTCACGTAAGAGCTTCTGCAACCATGCAGCTTCACACGAGATCATACTCGTAGCTATGTATTCGGTCTCGGCAGTGCTTATAGCAACCAAGTTCTGCTTCCTACTCATGTTCGGGATAGGTGGCATCAGCTCCAAGTATAATCCCATGATTGTTTTCATCTCTACCAAATTAGAGAGTGCACCCTTCTATCCAATGAAGTGCCTGGGGTTCCTTGCTTTCTTTGAAGAGTCGGCCATTTCCTTGATGACCTGCATTACTTGTCATTCCTTTGATCATTGAAGATGTCCCTGGAATGATTTTTATCTTCATCAAGAGATGTGTCTCTTCCATTCGAACACTCCTTCGCATAATAGCTGAACTTATTGCAACTAAGGCATCTGCCTTTCCTTCCACCCTTAGATCCGGACTTCCCAATGAAGTGATCTTTAGGTAGGCCATCAAAAACTTTTCTTGCACTATTATAATAATATTCTTTACTTCGACTTCACCCTCGTGAATTTGAAGAGGGATGAGGAATCCACTGATCCTTTTGTCCTTTCCAAACTATCTTAAGTGATTGCTCTTTCACTCTTGCTTGGGCATTGTCTTCACCTCAACTTCGATACCATGTTAATTTTAGGTGTGTTCCATGCTTAGAGCAATTTATTTCAATTTTCACAGTTAGCTCAATAGCTTTTCTAGACTAGCAATCACATCAACATTAAAGTAAACTACAGATAGAACATAAACATAAATCACAGAAGACAAGTCAAGACAAGAGGACACAAGATGTGGCGCTAGCCAGGGACAAACCCCAATGTGGGGAAACTCTTGATCAATTCTTCTTATATGTTCTTGAATAGTTCAGCAGAGAGAGAGAGCTAGTACGTTTACAAAAAAAGTCAACACTTTGACTTATCTAGATAAGAGCATAGAGTATCTCTAAGAAGATGATTCATAAGATCAGTTGAAGACATGCTGCTTCAACTGATTCTCCAAGGTGACTCCTTCACCTATCATTGTGTTGTGTTTCGTCATCATGCTGCACCTCACTGCGCTGCACCATGTTGCACCCATCATCATTATGTTGCATCTCATCTTATGACTGTATGCATCACTGTACTGCGTTATGTTCCATTGTTGCACCCTATTGCCATATTGACTTATGTGTTGGCTGCACCTTGCTTTCTTGTTGTCCCTAGCATACTTGTTGTCCTTAGCATGCTTGCTATTGCATGCTAGCTGTAACATTGCATCCTTGGTGTATTTGCTGCTAAGTACCATACAACTATCCCAATGTTAGTTAGTTGTCCCTTGCATGCTGCGCTCCTTTGGAGACAGATGCTTCGACAGTTTTCGGCAGTTCCGGCTGTTCTCGGCAGTTCCAACAATTCCTGGCAATTCCAACTGTTCCGGCCATTCCCGGAAGTTCCAGTAGTTCCCAGCAGTTCCGACAGTTCTAGTAGTTCCAACAGTTCTGACAGTCCTTGGCAGTTCCGAAAGTTTCGGCAGTTCTGGAAGTTCTCGGCAGTTCCGACAGTACTGGCTGTTCCAACAGTGTCGGCAGTTCTGGTAGTCCCCGACAGTTCCCGACAGTTTCGGCAGTTCCAGCAGTTCCCAGTAGTTCCCGATAGTTCTAGCAGTTCTGGAAAGTTCCGACAGTTCCGGCTATTCACGACAGTTCTCGGCAGTTCCGACAGTTTCAATAGTTCCGGCTGTTCCGAGCAGTGTCCTGCAGTTTCAACAATTCCCGACAGTTCCAACTTCTGCCCTCTAGATTAGGGCAGTGTTATCCCTTAGGATCTCTCCTCTATTAAAACCAAAGACAAGTAGAGAGGAAGAGATCCCAAGTGTGTTGAAAATGACTTGAAGGCCACCTCTATTTATACTAAAACGTTGAGCACAAGTGGGGTTTATTTGGTTGTTGGCCGACCTTGACGAATTGTCCCATAACACAAATAAATTCATATCTCCATGAATACTTATCGGAATTGGATGATATTTAGATCAATCCTACACCTCTCGATGAGAGGGATCCAAGAAACATATCATCTTCAATTAATAATATGACCCACGTGGAGTTTGGCCCTAGTTTCCAATTTTAACACTTAGTCACATTTAATTGTGAGAGTGAACACAAGTTAGTGAATGTATATGTGAGGTAAGGGAGGCCAACAATATTCTATGGGCCTAAGCTCTTACAAACAACCTACATGAATCCTTGTAGGCACACAAGTGGCACATCCACTCTAGAGTACAAGTGTCATGCATCAATGGTGATGTTGTGCATAATAAAAACTCCAAGGTGATGTACCTACATAAGGAAAATTCACACCACTCCGTCATGAGCCTCCACGGATTTCATCTATTCTCCAAGGCAATGTACTTCACTAGGTAAACTACCCCATACAAGAATGATTTTAAGCCTCCACATATTTCATCGATATCCTTCGAAGCAATGTAGTCCATGAGGTCCACTAGCACATACAAGAATGATGTTGAATCCCTAGGTGTCCATGGGCCATCTCTAACCCTCTAAACAAGGAACCAAGCTACCACATGTCGACTAAAAATTGAATCCCTTCTCCATGATGTACAACACTCCATGTCCCATACATGGTGTCCTTCAAACAAGTGGCTCCTCCATGAAGCCTCAATGAAAGGTGTCCCCCAAACTACTAAGAGATTTGCAATTCCCAAGGGAGTGTTGAAGAGTCAAGGGAAATTCTACTTAGTGTGATTCTTCTTTACTTGATAACAATTTGTGGAGTCTTTTTACTTTTCTTGTTAGATTAATATTATTATTCTTCTTATTAATGCATGTGTATGTACTTCATAAAATTGCTACCAAAAACATAAGAACATGAACACAAGATGTTGGCTCTCTGCCAGGGCCAAAACCTCTCTTCTCTTGAAAGGAAAACCCTTTAGTAAGTTTCTCTTATTGGAGTTTCTTATTCATCAATTCCAAACCATAGACCCTTGACTAGAATGTCCTCCAAGCACAAGTAAAGTCCTTTCTCCTTTTTGCACTTTGTTCCCCAACACTTCCTTCTTTTGGCAATTCGTTCCCTGACACTTCGTTCCCTGACACTTCGTTGTTATTTCAACTGTTGGTAAACCTTGTTGAGCTTGCTCTAGATGAGATGATTCTCTTCTGTACTTAGAGATATCCTTCACTTATGTAGACATATTCCTTCAAATGAGATCCTTCTTGAGATGTAGGTGTAGACTAAAATGATTGTACAATAACCCTAGATTCTTGCAGGCGTTGTAGGTTTACTTAATGTTGTATACCCTTCTCTCCTTTGCTTGAATACCCTTCTTCTACGCTTGAGTAGGAGGCCTTGTAGGCCTAGATTTAACCCCAAACAATGAGATATGGTTGACTGTTTGTTGCTGTTGTCATAACCGTAGGGAAAACCTTCTTTTCCTCGCATGTGTGGCTGTAACTAGCCCTTGAACAGTCCTCTTAGGCTCGGTTATGTATCCTTCTTCTTCGCTGCACTTGGAGACCTCTTCTTCATCATTCATTACCCTTTACTAGACTCTTTACTTCGCAAATTTAAGAGATGTGAATTCATTGTATTTAGAGAGTGGACAACCTCTATATATAGAGGACTATCCCTCTTTTAGGCTGACTTGAAGGCTGATTTACTATTTGCAGGCCGACTTTCTGTCTTTGCTTCAGATGGCTTATTTGGTGGTGTTACATGCTTGGAGGGGACTTGAATTTTCTTGGAGGGTTATTCTTTGATTCTTATACCAACATATACATAGTGTAACATGCCCTTAAGTTCTTCAACATTTTATTTTGACCATTTGACTCACCTATAGCACTTTAACATGTGCTAGATCTATTTCAATGAGCAAGAAACTCATTGACATATATTATAAAAATAATATTTCCTTTCTTGAATAAATACAAATATCAAAAGTACATTTATGAAGACCGAACCTAGTTACATTTCCTTCAACACACCCTCTTAACTAGGGAGGTATTCATACAACATTACAAGGTGTTTGGCTATGTTTCAATATTGAAGTATTCACTTAAGAGAAACTGGATTGGAAATCCATCTGTTATAACATCAAAGTAACCACATTGTTTGCACAAAAAAATCCTTGATTGACAACTCTATCTCTCAATAGATCAGAGCACAATGTTGGCGAGACGAATGAATTATAGACACCTTAGTCATTGTCTCTCAAGGTACATACCCACCCGAGTGTTCACTGAGTATGACCTTCTAAGACTATTATTATCTTGGGTTCCAAACTGTTGGGGCCTTCGTTTTGAATTTTGAAAGTTTTGAAGATACAAAGAGGGAAAAGTAGGTGGCAGGAGCAATGGTCAAGGTGCGGCGAAGAAAACTGGGAAAGGGAGAAAGACCATGCAGTTGTGGGACAGTTGCGACAAGGTGTAAGGAACAAGCAAAAACAACCGAGTGAACAAGGAGGAGGACGAGAAGCAGCCGAGGGGATAGAAAGCCGAATGGAACTGATAGTTCAGAGCAACGAAGGAATAGATAAAAAGGAGAGAACAAGATGAAGAAGGGGTTGATACCAGAGGGAGTATGGAGCACAGAGGAGCCTGACTAGGAGGTGGAATAGTTGCGGGAAGACTAGAGTAGGGCTCGGTCTGAGATCTGGAGCATTCTGTCATGGTATTTTATGTATTTACCCATGGATTCATGCCAAAGATGTATTGTAATGGATCTTCTGTTGAATTAATATAAATGAGTACTTGGACTAGTTACATTGTATTATCTATGTAATGTCATGATTGATAGGCCTACTCAAAAGTTTTACATGTCAAAGGTCTTTCCTCATATGAATGTGGTCTCTATAATGATATAATGTCATGATGACTATATTATTTAATCTTTATATAGAGTTATGGTTGTGATATCCTTGATACTCTTCTGAACCTTTCTTAGTTACTGTCACGACATGCCTCGGATGAGACTCCTTATCCCTTGGGGTAGGGTGAAAATTCCGGTGTTGTCTGTTGACGGTATTGGACCCACCAACATTAGGGGATCTCCCTGGTATGAAGTCCCAACTAGACCTCACACCATTTGGTGGAGTCCCAACTGGTACGATGGCCCAGTTGTCATTATCTTAAAGATCTGCCTCAACTCTTTCTTTTCAACACAGGAGAGTGGTCTACTTTGTCTTCAGGAATTGAAGTTCATGTGCCTGGTGAGTGTAAGTGTACTTGTGACAATGGTTCTTTCACTGAGGGGAAGAGAGTGAAGGTGAGTTCTAGGTTGAAAGGGATTAGTCCCAACTCGGCTAGGAAAAAACAACACAAAAGGGCATACACAACTTCCGGCGGAGCAGTTCACTCGGATGTGGCAGTCACAACATAAAAGGTAAGATAACATGTACAACATTCATGGATCAGTTCGAACGAGTGCAATTATTGTTACAACAACGTTCATGTGAGAGGTCTGTTTGATGTCCGACAGAGCAATCGACACGGATGGGACAACATTAACAACATATACAACATATTTCCATGAATAGATTATGCATTACAACAAATGAATCAATTAAAATGTAGAACAAATGTTAAAGTAACATGCATTACAAGTGTTAAAGATCAGTCTTACAAAAAATACAATACATGTGTGAAAATGTGCTGGCCTGTTAACATGATTTTGAATTAAGCGAAAGTTCCAAGACACATCGTTACACCATACATCACTAACCCTGTCAGCAGGGCGTTGGAGCCACTAATTACTCCTCAAAGAAAAGATTACAGACTCTCTTGACTATGTGGGGGGAGCTAAGGTGAAAAGTCCTTTGCATGTACAAATGAGGGGGTATTTATAGCCAAGGGTGAAACTGACCCTTGTGGCTATTTGACTACCCTCGTGACTGTTTGGCTTCCAGGACACTTTGTTCAACAAGTGGGTATCTTGGACTTACACGTTACATCCCATTGATTGACAACAAGCCCATAGTGGAGATGTGGGCGACATGACTCATGACGTGACTCGACATGACTTGATATGACAATGTTGGAGCATTTGTGTTACTGTTGGAGTGCATGTCGAGATGTAGTGCTGTTAGATGATGCATTTCTTCATGGTGTATCATAGCTTCACCTCCGCATGGTGAAGTGCGTGGAGTCTTCGATGGTCCTTGGTTCAATTGATGAAGCTTTAGAATGTTGTTCCTTGCTTACATGTTGGAAGGCTTGACAGGCTCATCTGTTCACGAAGGTGCATGTTCATCATGTTCATTCGCTTCACATGCTTCGTTCGTTCGTCCAATGATGAACTTGTCATTCTACATGTTCTCTCTTCGTTCATCCAATTCGTCTTGCCATGTTCGTTGGTGTACATGTACCTGCAGTCACTCATGACAAAACAATATCAAATTCAAAACCTCCTAATCTACCATGAAACATCATCATTCGGATGTAGGTGATTGGGAGAGGCAGCAAGGTTGTGATGTGGGATGATGGCTTCGGCAACTGCTGATGAAAACTACACAAGAGTCACTAAGAGATGGAGACAAGAATTCTGAGTCGACATTGACTCTTTACAAGGTCTGGCTCGGCTGGGAGGCAAAATTGTGCAAATTTTGGGAGGAAAAGTCCGGGTTGTTGGAATGCAAGGTAGCCATGCTCTGTGCATTTTCCAGAATGAACAGTCAGCGGGGGTTGGACAACTAGATTTGTGCAATTTTCCAGAGGAACGGGCCGGCTGCATGATGGGTCAGCAGGAAGGGATTGCGCAATTTTTAGAGGGAACTTCCTGGGAGACTGTCAACTAGAAACGTATGATTCCCAGAGGGAACTGCCAGTTGGTTGTTGGGGTCACTGGCATCCAAAATTATACAATTCCCAGATGGAATTGGTAGTTGTCTACTCAGTCATTGGCAGAAGAAACTGCACAATTCTTGGAGGGAACTGGCAGTCTGCTGCTAGGAGCTGCTAGCGGGGAAATTGCGCTAAAGCTAAGAAGCTGACTTGATGATCATCTTTGCACAATTTTTGAGATGAGAGGACTGCTGGAAAAAAAGGGCCTACTCATGAAAATTGTGCAATTTCTTGGATGAGCAGCCAGTCAATTGTCCGATGACTGACTAGGAAAACTACGCAATTTGCTGAAGGAGACAGGGATGGGCACTTGATGTCTGTCTGACCTATATGCGCAATTTCCTCAATCAGTTGAGCGAGTGAGGTCAGTGGCTTCTACGCAATTTTTGAAGGGAGTCAGTCTCGGGGTGACTGCCGGGTCCGACTGTCTGGGTGGTCAGCATGGAAGTTGATTGAACTACTTGTAGGCAGTGCAACTTGAAAATATTAGCTTGGTGCTTTTGCGCTGTTCTGGTTGATAGTTGATCGAGTCGATGGCAGGGTGATGGTCTGGCTGTCAGAGGGGAATCTGGTTGTCAAAACTTCAACAAAAATGACTAAGTTTGTGAATGATCGAAAGATACATAGGTGATCATGCAAACACACACTCACATGACTTGATGATGAAAAAAATCAAACCATCCAGACACACATGTTCAACATGACTGACCGACGGTGAAAGTGACAAGTGCGACACTCATGAAAGTGACAGGTGGTATCAGAGCAGCTGATTCGGGCATTGAAGGTTGAAGCTGCTACACACCTCCACTGAAGTGAAGGTGGTATTAGAGCAGGGTTGCTCGTGACGAAGTGCAGATATTGAAGCTGATTCAAGGTTGAAGAAGCTTGACAGTTGGTGACAGTGAAGCAGGTACTTGCAGGTGAAGGAAGCTGTTTCACATACAAGTGGAACAAGAGCTGGTTCAGGTTGCAGGCATCTTGGTGAAGCTGTTGGATGGTCGAAACTAGATCGCAAAGAAGAAGGACACTATTAGCAATGGCAGCTGAATCTCAGGTTGGGTCTAGTCACAGTGTGAAGGATGCTACTATGGCATTCATGGAAAAAGTGTTGGAGAAGATGGAGGACTTGGAAGCTTTCTGGACTAAGAAGATGGACTTGTTCGATAAGGAGCAAGAGGCCAATTCGAAGATGAGGGAAGAGCTCGATGAACTCCGGACTCAACACGAGTATACTGATCTTATGTGTACACAACTTGAAGTAAGGGTCAAGGAGGTTGAAGAGGCAAGAGACCAAGGTCTTGTAGAGATCGTGGGCTTGCGAAAATCTCTTGACGAAGCTAGAGATGAGATTGCGGTGTTGAAGAAGGTCGTGAGGCATAACTTAGGTGGAGGAGTGCCTCATGTGAAAGTCAAGGAACCAGAATCTTACGATGGTACAAGGAGTGCAAAGACTCTTGGAAACTTTCTATGGGACATGGAGCAATACTTTGAATGATTGGGTCTATCTGATGATGAGACGAAGGTCAAGGTAGCTGGTCAGTTCTTGACAAAGGATGCTAAGATGTGGTGGCGAATGAGGATGGATCAGATTGCCAATGGCAGTGCTGGTGACATTACTTCGTGGGATGAGATGAAGAAAGCTTTGTAGACCCATTTCAGTCCTCAGGATGAAACGTGGGAAGCAAGGATGAAAATTAAGTTCATAAAGTAGACCGGGAACCTTCAGACATATCAGCGGGAGTTTGCAAGTGTGGTTCTGGAACTTCTTGACATGGCGGAGAGGGACAAGGTGTTCAATTTCATTATTGGGTTGAAGCCTTAGGCACGCAATGAAGTGAAGAGGTAGAGGATTAGAACACTTGAGGAAGCTTTTGTTGCTGTGGACAGGTTGGTGGAGCATTATGATGAGACTTCTGATGATAGGAAGAAGTCCAATAAGCCGAAAGAAAAGAAGAAGGATGATGCTTCGAAATCGGATGGTAATTCAAAGACGAAGAAAGCCTTCAAGTGTTGGATATGTGCTGGACCGCATACGGTGAAGAACTGTCCTTCTAGACCAAAAGTGGCTGTGATTGCACAGTCTAATGCGAAGAATGAAGAAGCTTCTGTGGGGATGATGCAGATACTTGGTGGTGGTGCTGCTACAGAGGTGATCTCTCGGAGGGATCCTGAGAGGAATAGTTTGGAGTATGTTCGGATGAAGGTTGGAGGTGCTGATATACTCACTATGGTGGATAGTGGGGCTTCTCACAACTTCATGGGTGAAGATACTGCGAGAAGAATTGGGCTGAAATTTGTACCGATGAAGGCACAGATGAAGACAGTCAATTCTCCTCCTCATAATGTTCTTGGTATAGCTGAAAAAGTGGACACAACACTAGGTGAGTGGACAGGGAAGGTCGACTTCACTATAGTGCGGATTGATGACTATGAGGCTGTGCTGGGGATGGAATTCATGAAACAGTTTGATGCTATGGTTGTTCCACATTTGAGGAAGGCGCAGATCTAGTGCGTGGGTGCAGCAAGGAGTAAGGCGCAGAACTTGGAGATGCACCCATTCTTGGGCAGGGCCGCACGAAGATAGCGTGGTGTTGGATGAAGGTGCGGGCAGGGTCGCCTGCCGGTTGGAGTGAGGCGTGCACGGGTGTGTGGCGCCCGGTTTGTGTGACGACTTGGCACGGGTGTCTTGGCGACTCGGGTGAGCGCCCGCCTGTCGTGCAAGTGTGCATGGTGACTTGGTGAAGTGTTGAGATTGTGAACGGAGGTGTGTCTCGGGTAGAGGTGCCCATGTGTGGCGACTTGGAGGCGCGCCCGAGTTGGCAAACAACACGATCATGCGACAAGGTGAACAAAGCATTAGTGAGTCATGCGGCGACCGTGCGGAGGTGCCGACGAGCTAGGCAACCGAGTTTTGCCTTGGATTGTAAATTTGGCTAAGTATGAAACTTGGGGTTTCCAAGTATACTTGTAAAGCTTTGTAAACTATTGTATAATATATTATCGGGCAGACTCATTGTTCAGGGAGTTTCTCCTCCCTCTATACTGTGCAATTGTGTTCATCATTTATAATTTCTATTGATAATGAATGTGTATGGGTGTTCATTAGTATAAAGGATAAACATAATAATACTTGGTTGCGAAACACAAACTAAGTAGGAGTAAGTGGTTAGGCGTAATCCACAAACATAAGTATTGGTTAAAAGAAAGTGTTCGGTGGTGTCGCACCTCACTAAGAGCGGTTGAAAGACTATCGCCGGCTTGGGGGCGTGGTTTCCCAATATTTAACTTGTAAAGCTTTGTAACATTGAATATTGTATAATATATTGATTCGGGCAGACTCATATTGCAGGGAGTTGCCCCTCCCTTTATACTGCTGTGCATTTCTCTTGTATAATGCTATTTATGTGAATGTTATGGGCTTTCACTTGTATAAAGGAACACATTAATAATACTTGGTTGCGAAACACAAACTAAGTAGGAAAAGTGGAATGTTAGGCGTAGTCTACAATCGTAAGTATTGGTGAAAAGAAAACAATTGGTAGTGCCACACCTCGCTATAAGCGGTTGAAAGACTACCGCAGGTGTAGGGGCGTGACAGTTGGGATCGGAGCTGGTGAACTGAATCAAGGAGCTGATTCTACGAAGACTGAAGACTTGGCAGGGAGTTCAAGTTTTGCAGGTAACAGGTGGAATATCAGGGTGATTCAGGTGCATGGTGAAACAGGTTTAATAGAGGTGAAGCTTAGTGCTTGGGCCAAGCTGAACGACAAGGCATGGCAGGTTTTGAAGAATGCAAAGGGAAGCTCTTACTTACCTTATACAGGTTGAAGCGGATGAAAGAAGAAAATCCCCGGATTCGAAAGGAACTTGAAGTCTTGGAAAAGAATGTTGAAGACGAACTTCTTCAACTTGGTTGGACAATGGAGCAAGATGAAGTTGTAGATTGTGCTGACAAGGAAGAGGAAGACATGATGATTGAGGATGTTGCAGACATGACAATGATGGAGGATGAACTTGAGATTGATCAAGTTGGACCAGGATCGTGCAGTTTGCAGACATGGATGAATGAGGATGCTCACATGGAGGACCCTCATGATGATGAAGTAAGTATTGATACTTGTGTTTTAGTCGAGCATTTGGTAGATGGACCGTATGCAAGGAAGGGAAAAATTAGTTCGCTAATGCTAGAGAGGATCTTACCATGGATGTCTATGATGAGACCTTGTATGGAGAAGCAAGGATTGTTGACTGTTGCAGGACTTGTTGGGGTTGTTTGTGACCTTGTGATAGAAGGTGCAAAGGCCCGTGACAAGGGAGGAACATGATGATCGTTGTGGAGGATTGGGTCATGCTTTAGCCACATGGAGAATTGACTAAGTGCTCGACATGACTCATGGACAGATTGGAGGAGGGCACACACTTGAGGTATGATGATATTTGGGTGGACTTATCATGGCTGAGACCAAGAGATAGTCTTGGTGGAACCTTTAGTAGGGGAGCTATGATGGAAGGGACTCATGATGATGATATGGTTGGGTGACCGAGTTCACTAGACCAAAGATTGCAAACTTGGATGAGGATGACCGATTGTTGTGATTGGTCTACTTGGTTGGACTACATGGGCAACTTAGTCATGGACATCAGGTTGGAGACATGGGGCATGGAAATCTTATGCAGGGACAATGTGCAGGAGCACTTGTAGAGGTGTCACTTATGGACATCCAATGAGGAGTGCCAAGGCAGGGATGTTGTGCAGGTGGATTTGCTGATGTGACATGGAGACTTATTACTTATGAGCCGATGGAGAGGTTGTGCACTTGTGTACAACAAGGCCATGGACTTGGATGGAGTTGTGAGCAGACTATGGGGCATTCCTACTACATGGAGAGTTGAGGCATCTTGTAGAGACCTTTGGGCCGAGACTTGTATGCTTGCTAGAGTGTTGGTTGGAGATGACTCATGGAGCTCATGATGACATGAGGTTGTGACTTTTGCAGACTTCATATATGGTGGACTTAGAGGATCTGATGCATTGAGGAGCTGAGGTCAGAGACTTTGATGCAAGATGGGGTGCATACTTTCAAGTACATGTATGGGAATGGCCTAAAAGAGTGACTTGATGTGGAGGATCGATACGAGACACTTTGGAGTGATGGAGTTACGACGATGATGATGCCTTGGTGGCAACACTTGGGCATGGGTTGCGCTGAGACTTAACCACTTTTGACACATGGGAGCTGATTGATCTATGATCATGGGCATCACATGGATAGATGAGACATGTGTATGCTTGTTTCTATGACAGACTTGAGGGATGGCACATTGCAGATATGATGGAGGTTGCTTCATGGACCTGGATGTGGCACATCGAGAGTTAGAGTTTGATGAGATGGTCTCTTCATATTGAGGAGGCACACATATGGATGATGATGTTGGGGTAGATGTGGCTGATTCATGCAACACACTAGTACCAAACATCATGAACAACATGTTGCAGACGAGATGAGGACTACTTCATGGACCTAAGCATGGCTTACACTTGTATGGAGGTGGATTCTTGATCGAGTTGAGGATGTGATGGGATGTTCTGAGAAACGACTGAGGGTGGCATGAGGATGTGTATTCTCATGGTTTGAGCGTGACAGTTGGACTGATCACCTGACTAGTTCAGACATGAGGGCCGACATGTACAGAGATGTGTTAGCATTACATTGGAGTATCATGGCAGCAGTTCACACAAGGACGACACATGATGAGGTTGACACGAGAGGTTGTAGGAAGCATGTAGCTTGAGATGGAGGGACCAACCTTCCATGATGGGGAGCAACATGTGGAGATTGCAACGAGATGGTCGATGGTCATGGATTAAGATGATTTCCGATGTATGACATACCGATGAGGTGTATACCTTGGTATGTTGATCTTGGTGACATCTGGTTGCCGGGACGAGACATGATGGAGACGGTGGTTCTACATATGTTGCAGGGATGTTTGCAGTATGTGGAGGAGTTGACATCATGGATGAGACATTGTTGATCTTGGTGGATGGCTACCAGGATGGTATGTTGTCGAGGACGACAATGATTTCAGGTGGAGGAGGATGTAACGACTTGCAGTTCGGTTGATGTGCGACCGCGGGTGAAGACTGAACGAGCGCGCGGGTAGAGCTGAACGAGCTGCGGTTTGATTGAAGGGCGAGCTCACGACTTGAGTGTGCGATGGTGTTATGCGCATATGAGGAGGACGAGCTGAGTTTATACGCATGGGAGCGTGGGATAAAACATATGGAGGCCGACCAACATTGGATGAGGGGCCGACATGATATTTGAAGGCTTATGCGATGGCGTATGGAGCGTTGGGCAAGTCAGCTGGGCAGCCAGACTTTGCCCTATGTTTGGTATATAATGGGAATGCGTGGGATGGCATTCGATCATCACACATTCGCTCAACATCTTCGCTCAAGGGAGTAAAGGCATAGGTCTTAGTGCGCAAGGCTAAGGAGAAAGGCGTAGATGGAGTAATGCGCCCGTTCTTGGGCAAGGCCACATGGAGGAGACTCGCTTGATTCGGTTGTGGGTGAAGGCGCGGGCAGGAGCGCCCAAAAGTTGGGTGAGGGTGTGCACGGGTGTGTGGCGCCCGAGTGATGCGTAGGAGCGCCCAACGGTGAAACGAAGGAGCGCCTGTTTTGTCCAACGACTTGGCATGGGTTCTTGGGTGACTCGGGTGAGCGCCTGCCTGTCGTGCAAGTGTGCACGGTATGAATTTTGGTGAAGTGTTAAGATTGTGAATGGAGGTGTGTCTCAGGCAGAGGCGCCCGTGTGTGGCGACTTGGAGGCGTGCCCAAGTTGGGCAAACAACACGATCGTGCGACAAGGTGAATGAAGGGTTGGAGAGTCGTGCGGCGACCATGCAGAGGCGTCGACGAGCTGGGCAACCGAGTTTGCCGAAGTTGAAAATTGGCTAAGTGTAAATTTGGGGTTTCCCAATATTTAACTTGTAAAGCTTTGTAACATTGAAGATTGTATAATATATTGATTGGGGCAGACTCATGTTGCAGGGAGTTGCCCCTCCCTTTATACTGTTGTGCATTTCTCTTGTATAATGTTGTTTATGTGAATGTTATGGGCTTTCACTTGTATAAAAGAACACATTAATAATACTTGGTTGCGAAACACAAACTAAGTAGGAAAAGTGGAATGTTAGGCGTAGTCTACAATCGTAAGTATTGGTGAAAAGAAAACGATTGGTAGTGCCGCACCTCGCTATAAGCGGTTGAAAGACTACCGTAGGTGTAGGGGCATGACAGTTGGTATCAGAGCTGGTGAACTGAATCAAGGAGCTGATTCTACGAAGACCAAAGACTTGGTAGGGAGTTCAAGTTTTGCAGGTAACAGGTGGAATATCAGGGTGATTCAGGTGCATGGTGAAACAGGTTTAGCAGAGGTGAAGCTTAGTGCTTGGGCCAAGCTAAACGACAAGGCATGGTAGGTTTTGAAGAATGCGAAGGGAAGCTCTTGCTTACCTTATACAAGTTGAAGCGGATGAAAGAAGAAAATCCCCAGATTCGAAAGGAACATGAAGTCTTGGAAAAGAATGTTGAAGACGAACTTCTTCAACTTGGTTGGACAATGGAGACGACGCTTGCGCGACAGTGAACATGACTCTGTGTGTGAATGCAACAGATGCTTTCATAGTGAACAGAAAAATCACATACGAAGTGAAGACTTCGAGCATAACTAGAACATGGTCGCAAGCATGACTTAGGCACTAGCATGCAGAAACTTGAATGAAATGAACAAGCAAGGCGGATGTGAGGACTCACATGAGCTTGTAAAAATTTTCTGTTTCCCACCCCGGTTTTCAGTTTCACCTTATTTCTCCCATATAGTTAAATGCCCATTCCCATAGCCATACATTTAACAGACTGAAAAAATAAATATTGCTGAAAACACAAATTCTGGAAATTTTTTCAGAGTGCTGGAAATTGCAGAAATAAAAAATCAGCAATTAAAACAGCCATTAAAACACATTTAAACTCAGTGATTTTTGGTCAACTTGACCCTGGAAAAACCCCCTACAACTCTTGGGGAAAACCAGTTTGAGAGCTCTTCTTTATTTCTGGAAAATGCCTTTTACAGAGAAAATTTTTCAGCAAAAAATCAGCAAAACAGAAATTTTCCAGCAAGCAAAACTTATCTGTTTTCAGCCCAAACGACAATCTGAAAAATGCTGGAAGAGCTGTACGGACCGTACGGATGTACGGACTGTACGGACGTACGGATGTACGGACCGTACGGACTGTACGGACTGTACGGACGGCCGTACGGACTTGTACGGACAGCCCTCGGAAAAAGTGCAGAAAATCGCCTCCTCGATATTCGTGCTGAAAAATATTTTTTTCCACTATTTTGCTCACAAAACTGCCTTTTTCTGCTTGTTCTTTATGCTGTTCGGATTTGCTGAAGTGCTGCCTTGGTGTGTGTGCCAAACTGCTGCCTCTTTCTCCTCCTTGTCCAGAAATCTCCCTTGCTCTCTTGCTCTCCTTCTCCCAATCTGCTCATGAAAGAATGAATGATCTTTTTCCACCTTTTCCTCCCTTAACCCAACCCTAAATGACTTTTGGGTGATCCCTAAATCCAATGGCTGAAATAGATTTAGATCAATGGCTGAGATTAAATGCTCATTTAAATCTCACTTTCTATTTTTTAATTCACCCCACTTTAATAAAGACCCACTTAGTCATTTATTTCCAAAGTCACTTTTCCTTTCTAATTTTTCATTGACTTTATAAAGTCACTTTAAAATTAGACTTAGTAACTTTATCACTTAAAGTCACTTTCAAATTAGATTTAACTTTATAAAAATTATAAAGTTACTTTAGGAGAAAAATTAAATTCTTTTGGACACTTTTCCCTAGGCCAAAGATCAAAGCCTTAGGGAACCACCTGTCCTCCAGTACCAAATTTCAACACTCCCTCTTACCGAGGAAGGTGTTCCTCACCACACCCATCTTGTCTCTGAAGTAGACATGCTTGCCCCGTGGTAAGGCTTTGGTAAGAATATCTGCAACCTGCTCATCAGTGGAAATATACTCAAGCTTTACAGCTCCCTTCTGAACATGGTCTCTGATGAAATGATATCTGATCCCGATATGCTTTGACCTGTCATGAAATACTGGATTCTCCGTGAGTTTAATGCAACTCTGATTATCACAGTAAATCACTGAAGGTCTCAACGGCTGACCAAATAAGCCAAACAACATCTTGCGAAGCCAGATGGCCTCACAACTAGCTAGACTGGCTGCCATATACTCTGCTTCCGCTGAACTCAGTGCTACTGACTGCTGCTTCCGGCTGAACCATGACACTACTGCTGAACCCAACCCAAAACAACACCCTGAAGTGCTCTTCCTATCAGAAGCACAACCTGCCCAATCAGAATCAGTGTATCCTGCCAATCTCACTCCATCTCCCTGCCTGTAGTCCAGACCATAATCCACTGTCCCCTGCAAGTACCGCAAAATGTGTTTTGCAGCCACCCAGTGAACCTTCCTAGGCTCACACATAAACTGACTCATCGTGTTGACTGCAAAACAGATATCTGGTCTGGTGTTGACCAAATACATCAAGGAACCAATCAGCTGCCTGTACAATGTGGGATCCACCAACTCGGAATCCGAAGCATGAAGCTTCTTCCAGTTGGTGATCATCGGTGTCGACATGGGTCTACAATCCTCCATGTGGAATCTGCTAAGGATGTCCACAATATACTTCCCCTGCCCCAGGAAGAAATGCCCCTCCTCCTGCCACACTTCCAAACCCAAAAAGTAATGCATCAAGCCGATGTCCTTCATCTCAAACTCCGCTGCAAGATCTCTCTTACAGTGCTCTATGAGTCTCTCTGCACCTGTAATGATCAAGTCATCCACATACAACACCAGAATGAGAGGCTCCTCACCAATCACAATAAAGTAAAGGTTCGGATCTGCCTCACTCTTTGTGAAACCCATCCCCTGCAAGTATGCATCTATCCTGGAGTACCAAGCTCTGGGAGCTTGCTTCAGGCCATAAAGGGCCTTCTTCAATCTGCACACATGGGACTCCTTCCCATGCACCTCAAAGCCCTGTGGCTGCTCAATGTACACCTCCTCCTGTATGAAGCCATTGAGAAATGCGGTCTTCACATCCATCTGGTGGATCTTCCAACCCATCTCTGCTGCTATCGATATAATGGAGCGGATCGAAGTATATCGAGCCACGGGAGCGAAGGTCTCCTCATAATCAACTCCCTCTACCTGGGAGAACCCTCTAGCCACAAACCTTGCTTTGAATTTCTCAATGCTGCCATCTGCAGCATGCTTTACCTTGTAAAGCCATCTGGAAGTAACCACGGATTTGCCCTCAGGCCTCGGCACCACCTCCCAAACATCATTCTTCATGATAGAAGAATACTCCTCCTGCATGGCCTCTCTCCAGACCTGCTGGCTAGCTGCCTCCTCATAGCTAGAAGGCTCAGAGTCAAGGATGCTGGTAACCATCGCCATATAGCTACAAAATCTCTCAGGTGGTCTACTCTCTCTGACCGGCCTCTTCGGCTCAGCAACAGATGTGGCATCTCTCAAGGTGTCCTGAAGCCACTTGGGCTTCCTCTTCCCTGAGCATGCTTCTCCCATAGGAGAATGAAACTCCTCCTCCTCATCCCCATCAGTAGCCTGAACTCCTGACTGTCTGTCTGCTGTCCTCCTGCCTGCACCTGAACCTGTAGAAGCTGAGGTACCGTGTGAACTGTCCATCAGTGGACTCCCTAGTGAACTGCTCTGTGAACTGCTCTGTATGCTGCCCGGAGCACCACCCCTCTGGCTCGGCGAGCCACTGCTCACTGATGGACCTGACATCCTCATAGATGTACCTCCGGATCCTCCTGATCCCTGCCCACTGGATCCCTGCGACTGACTCAACTGCTGCTGAGGGTCTGGCTGATCCAGATACTCTAACTCCCGTGACCTCCTAAAGGCCCTGTCCTCCTCGAACTTCACATCCCGTCTGACAACAACTTTCCTCTGTGCAGGAATGTAAATCCGAAAGGCCTTTGAGGTCTCACTGTAGCCCACAAAGATACCCTTCTCTGCGGTGGGCTCTAGTTTGGTCCTCTCCTCCTTGGGTATATAGGAGTATGTAATGCATCCAAGGATATGAAGATGACCAAGATCAGGCTTCTTCCCAAAGAAAGCCTCCTCCGGAGTCATGTGCCCCAAGGCACGATGCGGACTCCTGTTCTGCAAGTAAACAGCTGTGTTGCAGGCCTCTGCCCACAAGAACAATGGCAACCCCTGATCATATAACATGGCTTTGGCAGCCCCTATGATGGATCTGTTCTTCCTCTCCGCAACCCCGTTCTGCTGGGGGTTGTAAGGAACAGTGAACTCCCTCCTAATGCCTGCCTCTGCACAATAGTCAACAAACTCTCCAAGGGTGTACTCTCCTCCATTGTCCGACCTCAGGGACTTGATCTTTCGACCTGTCTGAGTCTCCACAAGAGCTCTGAACTCCTGAAACCGCTTGAAGACCTCACTCTTGGTCTTCAAGAAATAAATCCAGGTCCTCCTGGAGTGATCATCAATGAATAAGACATAGTACTCATATCCACTCAAGGAAACATGAGACATCCGACCGCTCACATCGGAATGAATCAAATCAAGTATCCCCGTCGCTCTGCTGTCACTGCTGGGAAAAGGGGATTTGGCAAACTTGCCCATCGCACAACCTCTGCAAGTATCATGGTGATCAGTACTGAAATCTGGCACACCTGTAGTGATCTCCCGCAATGTCCTCAAGGCTCCATGAGACATGTGCCCCATCCTGCGGTGCCAAATCTCACATAGCTCAGAACTGCTAGCTCTGCTGTCGGTACTACAGCTCAATGCCAAAGGGGGCTGGAATGCAAACTTGTACACCTTTGCATGGCGTACACCTATCACTCTAGCTGAATCAGCTGGAGAGCCCCTGGGATACATCAACACCTGTCCTTCCCTGAACAGTACCTCATATCCTCTGTCCTCCAACGCTGAGACGGATATGAGGTTCTTCCTCATCCCTGGCACATAAAGAACCTCTGACACCTTCAAGGGAGGTTTGGACTCCCTCTGAAATGTCACTGTCCCCACCCCGACTGCTCTAACAACTCTGTCATCACCGAGTACTACCTCAATATCAGTGCCACTCTCTGAAAGCTCTGAGAAGTACTCCCGGACTCCTGTCATGTGACGTGAAGCCCCACTGTCCACATACCAGATACCTGTAGATGCTCCGCTAATCGAGGGAAAAGCATGCTCCCTCTGAACCTGTGTGGCAGGTGATCCTGCACTAGAGGACTCACATGTAGTGAACGCAAACTCCCGGTCAAAACGACCTGCAAAGTCCTCAATCTCAGCTGACGCTGCCACATCCTGGGTCTTCCCCTTCTTCTTCTTCTTCTCCGGACACACAACTGCATAGTGTCCCATCTTCTGACAATTCCAACACTTCACTTTGGAATAGTCCTTTTGTGAGTTACCCTGTTTACCTTTACCTTTGCCTTTGCCTCCACCACCGCTTGTGGAAGCCTGCTTCTTCCCTTTGCCTTTCTTGCCTCCTGCCACCAGTGCTACGTCCTCATCCTGCTCAACTGGCTTGGCTGCCCCAAGCTGTCCTTTCCTGATCTCTGTCTGTATACAATCATCCCAAAACCTCTCCCATGTGGGAAGGGTCTCACGTGCACAAACCCCATCAGCAAAGTTCAACCATGAACGGGGGAGGCCATTCACTGCAATACGCACCAACTCAGTGGATGGAATGGCCTCTCCAATCGCTGCCAACTCATCTCTCACATTGGTAATCTTTGTGAGATATCCAGCTGCACTATCATTCCCCATCTTAATGTTCTTCAGCTTCTCCTTCAGGACCATCTTCCGGTTCTCATTGGTACTCTGGTAGAGATTGGACAATGCTGTCCACATCTCATGGGCATTGCTCTTTCCTCTCACATGAGGAATGCAATGGTCTTTGATTCCGTCTAGAATCAACCTCTTACCCTTGTTGTTCTTTCTATTATAAGCTGCCAACTGAGTAGCATCAGTAGGCACAACAACAGGGTGCTGTGCTGTATGCACCATGATATCCCAGACTTCTGCCTCCTCAAAGATACTCTGCATTCTCTCCTTCCAAACGCTGTAATTTGTATGCCCATCCAACCTATCCTCCACCCTCAATCCCAATGACATCTTGCTGTCCTAAAACTGAAAAATAGCACTGCTGTGGTAAAGATAAAACTGCTGTTTATGAAAAATCAGCTTGCTGGAATTTTCTGAGTGAAAAAATCAGTAGCTGTATTTTTTCTCTTTTGCTGTCCCAAACTGCCCTTCAGCACTCAAGCTCTGATACCATGTAAAAATTTTCTGTTTCCCACCCCGGTTTTCAGTTTCACCTTATTTCTCCCATATAGTTAAATGCCCATTCCCATAGCCATACATTTAACAGACTGAAAAAATAAATATTGCTGAAAACACAAATTCTGGAAATTTTTTCAGAGTGCTGGAAATTGCAGAAATAAAAAATCAGCAATTAAAACAGCCATTAAAACACATTTAAACTCAGTGATTTTTGGTCAACTTGACCCTGGAAAAACCCCCTACAACTCTTGGGGAAAACCAGTTTGAGAGCTCTTCTTTATTTCTGGAAAATGCCTTTTACAGAGAAAATTTTTCAGCAAAAAATCAGCAAAACAGAAATTTTCCAGCAAGCAAAACTTATCTGTTTTCAGCCCAAACGACAATCTGAAAAATGCTGGAAGAGCTGTACGGACCGTACGGATGTACGGACTGTACGGACGTACGGATGTACGGACCGTACGGACTGTACGGACTGTACGGACGGCCGTACGGACTTGTACGGACAGCCCTCGGAAAAAGTGCAGAAAATCGCCTCCTCGATATTCGTGCTGAAAAATATTTTTTTCCACTATTTTGCTCACAAAACTGCCTTTTTCTGCTTGTTCTTTATGCTGTTCGGATTTGCTGAAGTGCTGCCTTGGTGTGTGTGCCAAACTGCTGCCTCTTTCTCCTCCTTGTCCAGAAATCTCCCTTGCTCTCTTGCTCTCCTTCTCCCAATCTGCTCATGAAAGAATGAATGATCTTTTTCCACCTTTTCCTCCCTTAACCCAACCCTAAATGACTTTTGGGTGATCCCTAAATCCAATGGCTGAAATAGATTTAGATCAATGGCTGAGATTAAATGCTCATTTAAATCTCACTTTCTATTTTTTAATTCACCCCACTTTAATAAAGACCCACTTAGTCATTTATTTCCAAAGTCACTTTTCCTTTCTAATTTTTCATTGACTTTATAAAGTCACTTTAAAATTAGACTTAGTAACTTTATCACTTAAAGTCACTTTCAAATTAGATTTAACTTTATAAAAATTATAAAGTTACTTTAGGAGAAAAATTAAATTCTTTTGGACACTTTTCCCTAGGCCAAAGATCAAAGCCTTAGGGAACCACCTGTCCTCCAGTACCAAATTTCAACAGAGCTCATGGAGTGAACCCGCGTGTGTGCAGTCATTAAGTGAAACTCTCAAGGGAGGCTCTGAAATTGGTGTAGTCCAAAATTTTGGAGCGTGGTTGTAGTTGCTACAACATTTTCCTAGACTACAATGGTCCCTTGTTGGCCCCTTGTGCCCGAACCTAGGGTATTTCCCTGATTTCATTTTTGTGCCAACAAATGTTTCCGTTGCCAGGACTTGAAATCTCAATTACCAGTTTGGAATATGGTGTCAAGGATATTTAAGAATGAAATTCGAGATTGGTGGGATAACAGAGCAGATTGATTTATATGAGAGCAGGCTACTTGTCAAAGCCAACCTATCGCTAAAGTGAGCGGAGAAATTTTGTACTTAGAGGCTGCAAGTGATCAATACAAGATATTCTGGTGTAAGTTTCCAGAAGACTTGTATAACTAGATGAGGAGGCTGAAAGTAAAGAGTCGACCAGAAGGAGTTACCCAAGTCATCGTGACTGGGTTCTTGCATAGCTCTCAACACTACGATACTTGGATAGTGAGTTGGAGAGTGTAGTAGACTTTTGTGTACAGACTACCATAGAAGGGTACGTAGTCGAATTTGATACAAAAAAAATATCAGTGCTTTTTAAAGGCAGATGCAGTGTTCAGATCAGGGATAAGAGGGAAACTAGTGAACAAGGTGCCTTTCTAGATTAAGATGTTGATGGTAGAAGAAGGGTTGTTATCTTTTCCCGGAGCAACTATGGTATTGTAAAACCCCAGTACTAGGGGAAGGGCCTAAGGGGAGACTACTACTATTTGGGGAAATGTAGATGCTGCTGAATATATGGACATGGAAGGATTGCAGAGAGCCAAAGATATTAGGGTGTAGAGGAGAGCACTACTAGCATAAAAGTGGTAGGAAAGAGCGGTACAAGTGCTAAAGAAAAGACATATGGGACCCCACCAAGTAGGAGTAGTGTCAGGGAACCTGAAAGAAGGAAAGAGTATGGAGAAAGATGCAAAACAAGGAAGGGATGTCGACTAGACAAATAGGAGCCAGGAGAATGACAAGGATTCTCCCTTATAGGTTGTGGGGAAGATGTCGGAAGGAAGCTCTTGCCGCAACTACGAGAAGGAGATAGAAGGTGAAATGTGTGATGCAATGAGAAGATTATTCGCAGAAGATGATACGTCAACTAGAGTTCAACATCAGAGCCCTAAAACCACGGGTAGTGTTTGCCCCAACCTTCCCCTAGTGCTTTACAAAAACCCTGACAAAATTATTGCAAAGTTGATTAAAGTAATACGAGTACACAGTGTGCATGAAAAATACAAAGCGAGTTGTAATACATCTAATAGTAGTGTTAGTAATATGGGGTTACAAGGATCTCAACAACTTGGAAACCAAGGATTTGTGCTCCTAGCACACACCCAAATCAACATGGAAGGGTCCTTTACTAGATATCCTGAGTTCACTGTTAGAGGGAATGAAGACGTAGAAAAACATTGGTATCTGTGTGAAGCTATATGGAGAGCATGCCAAACACCAAATAATGTAAAGTCAATTGAGTTCCAGACCACATTAAGAGAAAGAGATTTAAGATGGTTTATCAAATGGGAAGAAAAAAACCCGAATCCTTCAGTGGATGATATTAAGAGAGGCTTCATTCAAGAGTTTAAGGTGCCACAAACAAACCATCAAGGACTGTTCGAACTATGGGAGATCAAGAAAAAAGAAGGATATATTGCTTGGGAATTGATGCAGAGGTTTAAGGATGATATTGGAAAGCTAAGATATACAATAGATCCCAATCATCAGAGAGATTGGTTCATCAAAGAATTGCCACCCCTTACAAGGACACCATTGACCCAACAAAAGATTGGAACTCTTCAAGATGCTTTAGAAAAAGCGTCGCGCATAGAAGCCATGGTGGGATACCCACATGGGTATTGCGGAGGGATGGGATCACAAGACCCATCGATCATGGGCCTCCAAAATCAAATCGTTAGTCTAACAGAGAAATTAAAGGACCTACAACCAATTTGACCAGTAAGACCTAATGTATGGTGTACAAACTGCCTGGTGGAAGGCCATGTGGTGACTAAATGCCTGAGGCTGAGAGGTGCAAACAGTCCAAGGGGAATTGCAAAATCATCGAGGGCCCCACTAATAGCAGGAGTTGCAATAGTGGGAGCGCAAGGATATTTCCCGGGCCGAAACATGCAAGGCTACTGTGAAGTTTGTAGGAACTATGGACATTTGCCACGTGTATGTCCGATACTACAAAAGTATTCCAATGTACCTAACAACACTTATTGTGAGTTATATGCATCCACAACACACCACACTGACCAATGCGGAGCATTAGATGCCTTAGCACAACCGCTGGATAGATCCACCATCAGAATCAATGAATCTGTTCTTGGAGGATGAGGAGGAGGTATGAGAGGAGGAAGAATAGGGGTGTTACAGATCCATTTGGGCACATCACTCCCATCATCCAGATCAGTGTTTTAGGGCTCATCAAACCCTAGTTTCAGTTGCTATGTGCCCTAAACAAGTCACCCTTTTGAATACCTCCTTCCCAGACAATTTCATGACATGAAGACATCCTGAAATGACCTCTAAAGGGACCAACATAGGTAGGACCATGTAAGGGTGCACTGCAAAGCAATTAAGTCCATGCTGGGGTGCTTTGTAGAGCACTTAGGCTTCCTTTCACCTGTGCTAGGCGAGTTTGAGCAAAATTAACATAGGGTTTGGGGAATATTCTTATCTTTTGGAGTCATCTAGAAGGTTCCCTCAATTATCAACTCCTATGAGCTCAAAAATGGATGAGGAATGAGTTAAGATGCATCCTATCCTCTCATCCCTTCCTCCATGGAACTAATTCTAAGTATGGAAGGACATTCAATACCACCATTTATGACAAAACCTCCTTCATCTCCCTGTAAATTGATCACTCATCTAAGTGATCAGGGGCTGGACTATGTTGAATTGTAAGGAGATAATGTTGCTATGAGAATTGGATTTGAAGCAAGTATTGTAATGCTACAAGTTTGTCATGATTTTGATGTGATGTGGATGGGATCCAAGCTAGAGGAATGACTTTGAATCAGACACAATGCTTGTAATTCCTTCTTCTATTCAATAAAGTATTTGAAACTTTCTCCCATATGTTTGTATTGTCTTATGATGCTTATATGTGTGAAATGTATCTGATTCCATTCACTTGTATTCAATAGATCTTTTTCTTTGATTAGTTCTTTGTCTTCTGTTTGTGTTTACAAGTACTTCTCAAGTGTGTTAAGTACGGGAAGGAGCGATAGGATCGCTACAAAGGAGACAAGAGGAAAGAGGAACCACAAGTAGGTCTTCTCATGTTCTTTGTCTTATCTATTTCTTATAGGAAAAGACTAAAATGCTTTAAACTGTTGTTCTAGATATGGCTACTTATCTATGGAATTAATATTTATCCGAAGATACCAAATTCTTCAAAACAAATTGGCGACCATACTGGGAAGAAGGTCTTTCCTAGTAGCTTATCCACCTCCTAGGACACTCTTACAGACCCTACGTGTGTTCATTGATTGCATTTTATCTCTTTTGCATTGAGTTTTTGGTCAAAATTGTGTCAAATTTCCTTTTGAAATGGCTCACTGTCACCAACGCAGGCTTGTGAGGAACATAGTGCACTGCAGAGCGCCCTTGGCTTAGAGACAGTGCTTTGAAGTGCACTGTCTCCCATTCAGGGTTGCGCTGATCTTCCTAGGGTCAGTTTCCCACCTTTGGAATGAGTTTTTCCCAACTTCTCTCTGTTTGATTACTTGCTGATTGATTAATGAACGTCATGTCTCTAAAATAAACTTGTATTTCCTCTTTGTATCCCTAATTTGACTTGATTGATTAATGTTTCTTAAATGTTTTCTTTGTCATTATTAATCCATAGTCCAAGTTAGATTATAGTTGATCAATATTTGTTCGAAATAAAGTGTCATAAAAGTCTTCTTTTCCTTCGAAACAGAGCTGTCGTAAAGTCTTCGTTCTTGTTAAAGGTTGATTGATTGTATGTTCATTAGTTTCCTTTTTTGTTCATCATAACATCAAGGGATTTGAAAAGAAAAACTTGCATCATTCATATTGTAGTTTGTGAATGATTAAAAGGAATAGCTAGGGAAATTGCATTATATGTTCTCTTTTCTCTTTGTCAAAGATCTGATTGCTCTATCCCTACTAGCTAAGGTTTTCATTGTTCAATTGAATGAAAACAATGATTATTATATTAGTTGAATTTTAGGAATTGCAAACATACATCACGTGGTGAACCTTGAAAGGCAAATTCTAAAGAATATCAACTTAAAATTTATCCGAATTTACCTAATGGAGCATTGTCACCTAACGAAAAACATTTAGTGATTTTAGGCTAGAGACATGTTCCAGCTTCGTAAAACAAAGCAGCTATTGCTAACTTGTCTACAATACATCCCAAGTGTGAGTATATCATAGCCTTGTACACTATGATAAATGAACACAACATTTGGGGAGATTTCCTGCCCGTACTTCTCGGTTCACCGGGAGGTATTCTGTAGTTCACAGTTGCTTGGTAAACCTTTTGCCTAGATTATCCCTCTTTTGTTTTGTTATGTTACTTTGATTAAAATAAAATTAATTGACCGCGGATAACATCCTCCACGCTCACTCCTTAGTTGATCTTAGGTTGAAATATATGGTGACAAATTCAGAGTCCACCGATCAAGGAATTCCTTTTGATGGGAATCCTAGTACTTTTCCTCATTTCAGAAATATTGGTGCTCCTTATATGGCTACATTGTCCCTTCCAGGATTTACTATTGGCTTTCTAGTATGGTTGTTTTCAATCTCCTTGGTTCAAAATGTCGTGATTTCTCCGCAATCAAGTACTCTTCCAACTGGACAAAATCAACCTCCAGTTGATCCTAAAGTTGACCCTTTGCCTTCTTCCTCGATTGTTTCTTCCTCCCCTTCTTCCTCTTCACTTGGTGAAAGTATTGGTACTAGTAACCAAGTGGCTAAGAAGAAGAAGAAAGGGAAGAAGAAGAAGAAGAAGAAAATTCGGAAGAGGGGCAACCAAGCAACCATTACTTTGAATACAATATCTGATGAGAAACTATCCGTCAAGCCTCACAAAGTTTGATATCCATGCAAACTTTGTGTGGGAGACCATATTCTTCGAAATTGCACTGATATTCCTCAGACCTTAGAAGAATGGTCTTCTCATTCATATCATCCTGTGTCATCAACTTCTGGAGATCATGCTAGTGACACACCATCAACTAGTGGTAATAAAGTTCATGGAAAGAAGGGTAAAGTTAAGTGTCCCTGTAGGTTTTGTGAAGGGAATCACCCCATTCACATTTGTCCCTATCTGGATGAAGCCAAAAAAGTGTTGGATAACCATCCTGCTTCTCCGCAACAACTTCCACTGGTTATAGAAACTCTCACTAAATCCTTCACTAGTTGATGAATTGACTGACCAAAATCAACCGTCAGTGAAACCCACTCTCTCTGAAAGTGAATCCTATCAGTGTATACCTGACCCAAATCAACAGGTCAAGGAAACAGTTGATCCGATTTCACCTTTAGTTAATCGTACCTTTCCCGAAGAGAGTGAATATGATACGACTCAGGTTCTTTTTGTTTCTTCAGATTCAAATGAGCTTGGGGGAAATCCTCCTATTCCCTCAAGACATGAGGAAAATCCTCCCGCTCTCGTAACTCAAGGGGTTAATTCTCCCGTTCTTACTGTACCCCCTCCAAGTCGTTTGGTCACTTCCTTCGTTTGGAATCGACTAGCAGGATTCCGTCTTCCTTCTTATGTGCCTTTCTAGATCATAGTACATGTTTGTAATATGATTGTATCTGGCAGTATTATAGATGAAGGTGCATCTGTGAGTCTCCTTTCCTCTACTGCTTGGTAAGTGCTCAGTTCGCCACCACTTGTGCCTGTTACCCAAAATATGTTGGCTTTTAACAGAGGAACCAATCAACCATTAGGGATCCTTCCTCAGTTGCCTATTATTTTGGGAGGAAAAATCGTTTATCTGAATGTGATGGTAGTTCCAAGCCATTTAGATTACAATTTAATTCTTGGGTGCGACTATGTTTATGGCATGGGAGCTATTGTTTCAACACTCTTTCGAGTGATGTGTTTCCTGCATGAAGGCATAATTGTCACTGTTGACAAACACTCATTTCCCTGTCAAAATATGGCTTCTAGTCAACCATCTTCCCTAAATGGTCCTTTTGTACCAATGGTATCTTCCCCGCCATGGTTCAATTATCTGGCAACCTGTTCCATGCCTACATCAACTGACGATCAATTCCATGATGTTGTACATTATGTACTGAGGGCATTGGAAGGAGATCTTGGTTTCCTTGATACAGATCCGTTCCAGAGCATTGTTCTCCCATTAGATGAGAACCTCTTGGAAGTCATGACCTCTTATGGGTCGTGATCAAGGAATACGAGGACAGTTCATGGTCTTGTGTTAACCTCGTTAAAAAATGAAATAAGGAATATGAGGATAGTTCCTTGTCTTGTGTCAACCTTGTTAAAAAATGAAACCAAGGATATGAGGATAGTTATTTTACTGTGTCAACCTCATTAAAAAATGAAATAGCTCCCATGAGGATAGTTCCTTGTCTTGTGTCAACCTCGTTAAAAAATGAAACCAAGGATATGAGGATAGTTCTTTGTCTTGTGTCAACCTCGTTAAAAAATGAAACAAGGAATATGAGGACAATTCCTTGTCTTGTGTCAACCTCGTTAAAAAATAAAACAAGGAATATGAGGATACTTCTTTTACTATGTCAACCTCATTAAAAAATGAAACATGTCCCATAGAATAGTTCCTTGACTTGTGTCAAGCTCATTAAAAAATGAAACAAGGTCCCCTGGAGCAAAGTTCCAATTTGAGTCTTTGATTAGATCTCGTAAAATCCCAGTCAAGTCTTTCACTTGATCTCATAAATGGACCTTCATTCCATCCACTTGATAGCCACGAGTAGTCTACTTAGAATTGATTCATCACGCTGGGGGCATGTAAACCAATCTCAAGCATAGTTTTTTATGATTCAAGCTTGTGTAAAAATGAAACTGAATTCAAGCATAGTCCTTCGTTTCAAGCTTGTGTAAAACTAAAACTGAATCCAAGCATAGTTTTTCGTTTCGAGTTTGTGTAGAAATGAAATTGAATCCAAGCATAGTTTTTCGTTTCAAGCTTGTGTAAACATGAAACTGAATCCAAGCATAGTTCCCCATGGTTCAATCTTGTGTAAAAATGAACCCATTTCCATTTTTAACCCTCGTGATTGCCATTCTATCAGCCTCTTTCGTCAGATGAGCCTTGGTTGTTTTCATCCCATCGCCACCATCCCTTTGGTCAATCATATGCTTTCACTTGGTTGTTTTATCCTTTTTGAGGAACAATTACAATGAGTGGTCTTATTAGCTAGCCTATTCACATAAATCAACATGTTTTGAGAAGTTCCAACATCACCGAAACTAGTTGCTATCCTAGACACCACTCATTGCTCAAAGTGGAGTTCTCTTTAAGATCTTTTCAGACTCTCGAAATATGAAAAGATTACCGAGCGCTTGTCCTTTTTAGATCGTTAATGGATTGGAAATGACATCTACTCAGCATAAGTTTAACCCTTTTTCGGGCTGAGATACATTATTTACGAAAAATGAATACGTTGACTGAACATGGTCAATAGGTTCTCTCTCGTATTGTTTTACGCTTTTTTGAGCTTGAGAGATAAATCTACGCAAAAGAAAATGTGGAGTTTTCTTTTTGTCCCTTTTCAAACTCTCTAAACATGAAAAGGACCGAGTTATATTTGTTGTTAAACTCGTTAAAACATCAAATAGCGACAAACTTGTCCATCTAGACAAGACTGAGTTTCACCTTCGCTAGACTTGTTAAAACATCAAATAGTGATGGATTCACCTGAAGGGTAGAATTATACAACAAACATATGTTATCCTCCTCAAGCTTGATAAAAATAAAGAGGTATTGGTCAGAAATGACTAGGGAAAATGGGAAAAAGGGGAAAACCACTTTATGGTAGCAGGCCGCTCTTGAACATGACACTTTCACTTCATCTCCATGACTATTTGGGTTGGGTTATCTGCTTGATGGTTATCATACCTATGGTCTATCATACCATCCATCACTTTTGGTTTTGGGTAAATGCTGCCAATTCATTCATACTATTTGGGTTGGATAATCCGCTTGATGGTTATCGTACCTATGGTCTATCACACCATCCATTACTTTGGTTTTGGGTCAATGCTTCCAATTCATTTAGTGTCGCCGATATGTTCAAGAGAAGTCATTAAGTTAGACTTCATCTTTTGCAATATTCATAACCTTAATTTTCATGACCTGCATTCCTGAACCTTGTGTCGTTATTCAAATTCCATCTCCAAAATCATTACACGTTTCATGTAATATTCCTTATTGGCCATGGCTAATTGGAATATTCGATTTTGCTCAAATTTGCCTTCTATAGTTATTTATAAATAAAAAGGTGAGGAAAAGGGGACATAACTCACCTTTAGAATAAAGTCACTTCCTAGTAGCAGAACGTTGTGACTTAAAGGGGAGCCAAGGGGGCCAAAGGACCACGCAAAGATGGGGCCCACACAGACACTTGGAGGGACTATGCAGATGGAAAGGAACACGTGGCAAGAAAGGGACTGCATTGGAGGAGGTGGGCCTTGGGATTGAGAGAGGCCAACACTATAAAGGAGAGGGGAGCCTCCTCATTTTTTCATTTGATTACGTGCATTTGAGCTAGTCACTTCGACTTAGAGCACGTTGGCTATTTAGCTGGTCTGCAACACTGTTTAGTGCATCGAGTGTCTCCGTTCGGAGATCTCACCCTTAGCCCTGGGCGACTTCGAGTGCCTGCTTAGGCAAGGTAGTTTTCAGCAGTCTTTTGCAGGAGGATTGATCTTTTGGGTGAGGAGGAACTGAGCATTTTGGATAACTGCACAGTCTTGGGAGAGGAACACGGTTATTTTGGTGGGAGTTCCAGATTGAGGGTTTTGCAGAGGATTTGAGCTGGGAGATTGAGCAAGGGATCAGCTCTTGTATATTGGAGGATTTTGGCAGAGTTTCGGGTAGAGTTTTGGTGGATTCTATTCAGTGGTAGTGTAGAGCCTTGAGGGACAGCGTAGATCCCCAAGGGGGTGATTTTCAGGGGTTGGCTATTTCAGAAAATCTTTCTGGGTTTTTTTGGGTTTCTTGAGTAGAGTCTGATTCCAGAGTTTCAACATTTTTTGAGGAGGGGAACAAACCCAAATACTCATTTGATTTCCAGTAATAGCAGCAACACGACGGTTCTCTAGCAGCTTGGACGCAGTTCAGAGAGAGGCCATTCCTTTTCTATTCTGAGTGTATTTCTTCACTTGCCTTGTGCAAGTCGAGGTGCCATATTTCTGATCACCTCCTGTAATCATTCCATTACTCAGTATAATAAAATGGCTTAGCATTTCTCTCTGGATTTCTTGGGTATCTGCTTATATTTCATGTTCACATTATTATATGTTGTACCACTGTTATTTTTATCACTTTGAGTTTTGGGATACCACTGTAAACGGGATATTACAGTGGTATCAGATCATAGATCTGGCTCAGCCTGTGGAGCTAGCAATCTATGACATCGAGGGAAAAGCCCTACATCTGTTATAGAGGTAGGAGATACAGAGACACTGGGCGTAGGTTGGAGAACACCTACAGAGAGGGAGACTGTGTTCGGGTGGTGGACACAGAATAGGAGGAGCTTGTGGTGAACGCATAATAGGAGGACCTTGTGGTGGACGCAAAGCAGGAGGATCCGATGGCAGATGATGACGGGAAGAAATTTGCAGACATGCTCCTCAAATCAGTGCAGGATCTGTCGAGGCAGATCGAGGTGATGGGACAAAGATTCACGGCGGTGGAGGCTAAATAGCGTGAGAGCCCACGAGTTTTCCAGGTTGGGGAGGGATCAGGTGAATCCCACCATTTTCCAGAGTAGGGTGCCACTACTCAGCAGGTGGCCTCACATGCCCCTATACGCTCTACCATTCCCACTTTCCTAGGAGCAGATACAGGGGCCGGAGCACAGCAGGAGGCAGAGCCTGGTCATATAGGCGATTATCTTGCGGCGTACTAGGCCTATGGGCAGGAGTTCAGGATGCTCTCTCATCCAGAGACTTTGTTCAGCTCTAGTGGAATGGTAGACCCCGCGACCATCACAGAGGATACTGGCATTATCATGATGGAGACACCCACCGCACAGCTAGTAGATTTCACTTGCCTGCGTTTGATGGCTCATCAAATAGTTCGGCAAAGTCTTGGGTGGAGAGGTTGGACATCTATTTCTAGCTTAACTAGATGTCGGAGATGGAGGCCATCAAGGTGGCGACATTACATTTGGATGGTGAGGCCCAAGACTGGTGGTTCCATGGGTTGGTTACACTCGGACACTCCACATTGACGACATATGCCGAGTTCACTAGGAGACTGATAGAGAGGTTTGATCGGAGGGATTCAGAACAACATTTTGTTGAGCTAACGAGGCTCAAACAGACCGGAAACCCAGAGACCTACATTGCAGACTTCTTGAGGGTTTTAGTGATGGTGCCCAATCTATCCACGACATGGAGGATCTACATGTATGTTGAGGGGTTAGCAGAGCCAATTTGGGGTCTAGTCAGGTCCACTAGACCAACCACACTCCAGGATGCTATTAGTAGGACCCGAGATTTACAGGATGCCTTACCTAGGACCCGAACACCTTACCCCCAGAGATAGGCTTTCCAGCCTAAGGGGAAGGATGTAAGGATTCTGCCTCCAAAGGGGAATCTAGGACGAGCATAGATTGATGATGATACCAAGAGGGAGTTGAAGAAGAAGCGGTTGTGCTTTACCTGTCAGGAGCCATGGGCACCGTGACATAGATGTGCTACTGGCAAGGCACATTTTATTGAGGTCTTCTCCAAGAGCAGTGGGGAAGAGCATGAGGAGGATGATGTGGAGGCAGGAGGTAGTCATGCCGCGCAGGATTTCTTTCCACCTCCACCACCACCAGCAGGTGGTGCATCTTTTGCACCTACCGGAGGGGCCCTTGCAGCATTGCGAGGAGTCCCCAAGTATTTGACACTGCGCGTATGGGGTACAGTACGTGGCTAGCAGGTATCAATTTTGGTTGACAGTGGGGCAATCCACAACTTCATCGATGCACAGATGGTTGAGCGGAGGGGTATACAGACAGAGAGCTTTGATGGCTTTTCAGTTTTGGTCCCAGGAGATCAGACCATGGTGTGTGCTCGTTATGTTCCAGAGTTATCAGTGACGATGGGCACCTACACACTGACTGACCACTTTTTCGTGGTCAATATTCCGGACACCAGCATGATATTGGGTGTTCAGAGGCTTATCACTCTAGGGAAGGTCACGAAAAATTGGAAGACCTGGAGTGGGATGATGAGAATATAGGGAAGCATGAGAAGATACGGGGACAACACACATATCTGCCTCAGAATGTTTTGGCTCATCAGATGGAGGCAGTATTCTGGAAGGGAGACGTAGAGTGGGCAGTGGAGCTGAGTGCATTAGAGGCAGGGAATATAGGGTAGACAGTGCACCCAGAGATACAGTCCATCCTCGACCAGTATGCCATAGTATTTGGGGAGATTCCGCTAGGACAGCCACCGGATCGGGGGTTTGAGCACACCATTGAGCTTGAGCAGGGCATACAGGCAGTGATTACTACCCCCTATAGGCATCCCAAGGCCTATCAGGATGAGATTGAGCGGGCCATTTAGGAGTTGCTGGCTCTTGGGAACTTTCGGCCGAACATGAGTCCATTTGCTTCTTCCGTGGTGTTGGTGAAGAAGAAGGACGACACATTGAGGATGTGCATTGACTACAGGGCCCTGAACAAGAGGACCCTGAAGAACAGGTACCCCATACCTAGGATCGATGAGTTGAGAGGAGCCCGATTCTTCTCAAAGTTTGATTTGAGATCTGGGTGCCATCAGATTCGCGTGAGGGAACAAGACATTCCCAAGACCGCCTTCAGGTGTCACTATGGGCACTTTGAGTTTTTGGTGATGCCCTTCGGGCTAACCAACACCCCAGCTACCTTCCAGTCTTTCATGAGTCACATCTTCTGCAGTCACTTGAGGAAGTTTGTGTTGGTATTCTTTGATGATATATCATTTACAACAGGACTTGGGAGGAGCAGCTCCAGCACATTGAGACAGTGTTGCGCACCTTGGAGGAGCAACGGTTCTATGCCAGGCTCTCTAAGTGTGAGTTTGGATTGACGGAGATGTTGTACTTGGGACAAATCATAGGGGTGAACGAAGTGAGAGTCCACGAGGAGAAGATTAGGGCCATCAAAGATTGGCCGGAGCCGAGGAACGTGACAAAACTTCAGGGATTCATTGGTATTTGTACTTACTACCAGAAGTTCGTCAAGAGTTTCTCACAGCTTGCTGCACCCTTGATAGATTTGACGAGAAAGGGGGCATTCAGTTGGTCGAATACAGTGCAGCGAGCTGTTTGGTCAATTTAGTGCTGTCTAAATTGAAACTTTTAAATGTCAACCCGGGGCTCGTAAGCTGATGAAGTGAGGTGTACTATATGTACTTAGATAACCGTTTTCTTAGTCTTTTGTCGTTTTTTAGCTTTTTAAGTTTGTTTTCTAATGTATCTTTCCTACTGTGATGTGATGGAAGTAATAAGGCACGTGAAATGTGGATGATTGTGGTGATCTCTAAATGATTTCTCAAAAACTTAAAAAGTATTCTACAAGAAAGCTTGAACAACAACTGCAATAAAATCAACTCTTAAAGGAAAATCAAATAAAGGACTAATGACATCGGCCCAGTATCTCTGCTGCTGAATGAAAATGAAAATGAAATCTATATTAAATCCAACTAAAAGTAAGAACAACTATCTCACACTATCTCAACTCTTCAACTTAATCCTTTCTATGAAAAGATATCATGAAATGTTAAGCAATGTGAAATCTAAGTGAAACTACATAAAAGAGACTAGTCACAACACTTTAACTTTCTCTTAACCTTTTGCCTTTCAGCTGAATTTATCATGTAAGAAACAGTTATGAATAAGTCAAGTAATGTGAGTTCTAAAGCAAACTAAATCAAGCTATACTAAGTGATATTTTGGCTCCCAATAAAGTTATTTGATTATGGAAAAGGAACGATCAATAGATGAACAACTTGATATCTAAGAGCAGAAAGTAAATATGCAAGTTAAAGAAATGATAGCAAGGAAAATCAAAACTGCAAAACAATGAATGTCAGCAACATAGACAAGATGATCACGCATGCCACTAGTTATGAAAAGAAAAGAAGGAAAACTGTCCCGGGCTTGCCTAAGAAACCTGCATAACACACTGATCAGTCATGAACATAAAAGTGCAGAAATGTAAATCAACAGAAATCAAAGTTTATGTACAGCTAATATACATGTTGAAAAGAAATAAAAACGCAGCAATTTTAAAAGACATCTGTACAACTATTATACATGAAACAAGAAAAAGAAATGCTGGAAATTAAAGGTTACTGTACAGGGCTTCAGCAAACAGGGGCCCTCTGCCTACTTCAGCCGGTTCAAGGAGCAATTATACGCTTAAATTCAAAACAGTTTTCTCATGTATTGACAACGAATGTAAAAGTACAGTGGGGAGCTCAAAATTACATACAAAATGATTACCAAACGACTAACTCTACAGCGTTCAAGGACGCTTTATTTATAAGGAGAAAAGCAAACTACTTTAACGAGATCTATGCTATTCAACCAGCTGTTTAAAAACACGTGAATCCTCTGCGTCCCCGGATCTAGGTAACTGTCATCGTGTTCATTCAATCTGGGGAATATGGCTGTTGGATTCATGCTTCTAGATTGTCTCCGTGGCTGAGGATGATGCCACCTAGCTTTACGTGCCCAAAAACAGAGCAACGCAGAGCCGTGCCACCGCTGAACACTGCTGTTGACCGGTATTTGCCTCCTCGTTGACCGCGGGTTTTTATGGCTATTTTGGGTGATCTGGAGGGACACGTACCATGTCCTTGACCCCTGGAACTTGCCCATGTGGCTCATCTTCTCAGAGGACACCTGCAACATATCGTTTAATAAAACAGCTGCGGAATCCTGTGCGAGCTGCAGAAACCTGGATCAGCTACGGAAACCTGTGTTGGCTGCGGAAACGCAGCACTCTGAACCAAAATTCTAAACCAAACAACAATCACTTAGCATAGTTAGAAAATCATGTAAAAAGCCCTAAAATACAATGATTTAATCAATTTGGTGGATGAAATGAGTGGGAAAAGGAGGCTGAGAGGTATATGGGAAGGTACAGGTTCAAGGCTCTACATACCCCCACTGTGAAGGTGTTGCATGTCCTCATGCAACCAAAACTTAGTTCTTTTCCTCAATCCATGTGCTCTGATGCTTCTGCAAGAACATCCAGCCTTCTTCTCTTTCTCCTTGATGCCAAAATGGTCCTTGGTTTCTTGACTAGACACCTGAACTTCAAATTAATCAATGCCCTGCTCAACTTCTTACACTTTTTCTTCAACTTTCTATTCTTCTTCTGCCATAGTCCTAAGTGAAGCATGGTATTGTCATGGACAATCTTGTCCACTTTACCTTGCTCTTTTAATGCTTCATTTTCTTGTTTAATGTGCCTGTTTAGGACTTCTAGCTCAAACACTTCCTGTTTTAAAGACTGCACTTGTGCATCAAGTGGCAAGGTAGTGCTTGGTCCTGCAGCTGATTGTTCCAAGGACTCCAAGTAATTATATGCTTCTTGCTGGGTGGAATCTACCTCAGGTGTTTTTCTCGGCCTGAACTCAAATTCTGGTAAAGGAGGACTGTTTTCTCTTTCCAGCTGAAAAGGACTTTCCTCACGTGGAGGACTTGCCTCTATGTCTTGCTGAGCTGGACCTTTTTCAGGTGTTCCTTCACCTAAATCAATGAAGTGTGATTGTTTTTCTTGGGTCACTTTCTTCTTTCCTTTGAGCCTACTGCTTCTTCTCACATATGGACTAGTGCTTATTTTCTGGGCACTCTGTTTTTCTTTTTGTTTCTTTGCTGAGGCAGCAGCTTGAAGATGTGCTAACCTCTCTGCCAGGGTTTGAGACTCTTCTTCTACAGATGGTTCAGGGGATGGATATGTCTCTTGAACAGTTATTTTACCTTTGTCCTTTTTCTGCTTCTTATTTCTAGCTCCCTCTTCTTCTTCCTCCTGAACAGTTTCCTGAGTGTCTTTTGTAGGAGAGTCCTGAGTTGTAACATTTCTTTCTTTCCTCCTACTTCTTTTTGGGATTTTTGGGGAACTACTGGCAGAGGCTTCAGTCACTTCTTGGAAGTGATTTCTGATTAAAAACTTTTCCCAAGTATCGTTATTATTTTTCAATTGATCTTCAATGAGAATTCTAATGAGCCCGTGATGGTAAAGGTGGGATTCAATATGGCCTACATGTTTCTGAACAGTAGAGCTCATTTTCTTGAGGCTTGCTAACAGAAAGTAAGGTAAATTAAGGGCATGGCCCTCCATAAAATTCATCATAATCCTTGCATGATACATGTACATAGTGCCAAACCGACCCTCGCATGTAATAAACTTCTGAACAAGTAATAACAGCGTAGACCATTCTTCTTTGATTATATTCACAGGAATTCCTTTGGTAAATATGGAAGTATCCATACCTGGGTTCTTGAGCATGACTTTCCATCCTTGATCATCCAGCCCTCTGTTTTTAAACCATCTGTCTCCCTGTTGTGGTAAACTGGTTGCTGCTGCTATTGTGGCCTCTGTTATTGTAAATTTCAAATCCCCTACCTCCACTACGTGTCCATTAAAGGACCGAGCAAAAGCTTTAGTGACTTCCTTATTATAACCTCTGAACTTTTGAATAAATTTCAGCCACTTTGCTTTCTTCAATGATTCCTTTGTCTGCGGATACCCCTCCAGATATTTTGGGCCCTCAGGTTCAGCTCTGAGTAACTTTCCCATTCTCGGCTTTCAACCCTGGCTGAAAATTTTACTATGTGTGGACGTTAAAGGGAAAACAAGCTGATCACGGGATGCTTAAGGGAAATGGAGTGGCCGTAATCGAAATGCAAAGCGTATGCAGTGACTGTAATCAGGGTTTAGAGCAGAGCTATGGAGGTTGCAGCGGAAATGGAGAGCAGAGAATGGTATGAGCACGAGGGAAGCAACAGTCACGGGTTTGGTATCAAATGCATGCGGGAGTGAAGTGATAACTGGGCAGTATAACGGCTGAGTCCTTTCGAATCGGTTGGTTTACGCCACGTCTCAACGTTGGCTGCGGAAATTATGGTGGAGGAGAGCCATAGTACAGTAGGTCACTTCTTCTACGTACGGCCAATAAATGAAAGAGCAGCCCCATTTCGAGTTTGAATCAAGAGTGATTATGGGACCATTAGAAAGGAATGAGGTGGATGGATTATCATCGTGGAAGAGGAGTGATATGAATCTTGCCGTATCAAATCATTGTATTTAGTGGAATTTCCATGATCTAATAACTATGCATACAATGACATTAAATTGTTATTTGGTAGAGATTTTGATCATACCTTTAGAAGTTTTCCACTTGTTGATTAAGGCTTCTGACCCATTATTGCTTTTTAATCTTGCAGATGACTCATATCTTTGCTGCCTTTGGTGATGATGATGCTAACCTTTGACTGTAATTTTTTTTGAAAACAGAGTGTTGCTGGCTATAGAGACAGAGTGATGCTGGCTGCGGAAATCGTTTCGAGCTGCGGAAACTGGTGTTAGCTGCAGAAACGGTTCCCAGCTGCGGAAACTGAGACAACACCCCTTTAACTGCACAAAATAGTTAGAAAAAGAACTAACTGAATGAAATAGTCTTGAGAGGGACTTTTATTGATGGAATGGAATGAAATGAGTGGAATGAGATGAAAATGAAGTGGAGTGAAGTGGAATGGAGATGAAGATGAGATGGTGGTGAAAATGAAAATGACAAGTGAGGTGGAGTGAAGATGGAAAGGAAGAGAGAATTTTTTTTTTGGAAAAATATAGTGTCAGGTTTCCCTGATTTTCACTCTACATTTTCTATATAAGACTGCCAATCTATGATTGGTTTTCAGGCTTATACAAAAGATTTTTTTTTTTTTTTTTTCAACTGAAAGAAACAAAGATTAGGCTGATGGAGGAGAAGAATTCTTCTCCACCAGCCTCATTGCAGAATTTTTTTGAAATATTTTGACAAAGTCCTCTTTTGAGAGTGGCTTATGATAAATTTTCAATCGGTGGCCATTCACAATGAGAGGAGTTTGAAACTCATCAATAGTCTTGACTTGAACTGCTCCATTGCTAAAGACTTCATCAACCTCATATGGTCCAAGCCAATGAGTCTGAAATTTTCTTTTGAAGTCTTTAAACTTGGAATCAAACAGTAACGCCCAATCTCCCTTTTGAAACTTTCTCTCTTTGATATATCTGTCATGCCACTTAGTTCTTTGATGCTGAACTAGATCAGTCCTTAAAATTGCATCTTGTCTTATTTCATCTAGCTCATTTAGCTGCTCCATTCTGTGCTTTTAGGCTTCTGTTAGATTCATCCCCAACTGAACTGCCATCTTGAAGGTCTTGACTTGAAACTCAATGGGGAACAAGACTTCTTTCCCATAAACAAGTTCATAGGGAGAATGTCCTGTTGTGTTCCTCCATGTAGTTCTATAGGCCCATAAGGCTTCAGGAAGCCTTTCTGCTCAATCTCTTCTGTGGAGATGAATAGTTTTGGTGATGATGCTTTCAAGAACTTTATTTGTAGATTCCACTTGACCATTTGCTTGCGGATGGTATGGAGTAGATTTTCTGTGCTTGATTTTGTATTCTTCCATCAGCTTCTCCATCAAGTTAGATGTAAATTGACTTCCCTGATCTGTCACAATTTCTCTTGGGACACCAAAACGAGTAAAAATATCCTCAAAAAGAAATTGAACAACTGAATTTTCAGTGGCAGAAGGCAATGCCTTGGCTTCTACCCATTTAGTAACATAATCAGTGCAAACCAATATATACTTCTTTTGTCTAGATGGTGGATTAATAGGTCCAATGAAATCTAAAGCCCATTTTTCAAAGGGTTCGAGGAGTACCTGTGGCTGTAATGGCATTTCATTTGAAAGAGTTGGTCTCCCAACTCTTTGGCAGCTGTCACACCTTCTAACATATTGTTTTGCATCTTTGAAGAGAGAAGGCCAATAATATCCTAAAGAAAGGATTTTATAGGCAGTCCTCTTGTCAGCAAAGTGTCCACCGCACGGTTCATCATGACATGCCTTAAGGATGTCAGGCATTTCATCTTCCCGAACACATCTTCTGATCACACAATCTAGCCCTGTTTTGAACAATTCATTAGAAATCCATGAATACTTTGAACTCTCCTGAATGATTTTCCTTTTCTCATTAGGAAGTAAGTGTGGAGGTAGCTTCCCTGTAACCAAATAGTTAGCAATATCTGCATACCAAGGAGTTTTAGTGGTTACTGCAAACAAATATTCATCTGGAAACTTATCCTCTACAGGAGAATCTTCGTTAGTATTTTGGATTCTAGACAAGAAATCAGCTACTGTATTTTGTTTTCCTGGTCTATCTAACACAGTAATATTGAATTCTTGTAAAAGTAAAAGCCATCTTGTAACTCTGCCATTAGTAACAGGTTTGTTCATGAGATATCTAATTGCAGAATGATCAGTATGGACAAAAGTTTCATAGCCAGTTATATAGTGTCTAAACTTGTTGATTGCATGAACAACGGCTAAGAACTCTTTTTCAGTCACAGTATAATTTAACTCAGTGGGAGTCAAATTTTTACTGGTGTAGTAAATGGCGTAAGGAATTAAATCTTTTTGACCCAACACAGCTCCTAGAGCTGTATCTGAAGCATTTGTAGAAATATGGAAAGTAAGTTTCCAATTTGGCCCTCTCAAAATGGGTGCTTCAGATATTCTTGTTTTTAAAGTTTCAAATGCAGATTGACAGTCAGGATCCCAATTGAATTCATAGTCTTTTGTAAGTAATTTGAAAAGCGGAGATGCTATCTTAGTGAAGTTTTCAATAAATCTTCTATAATATCCAGTAAATCCAAGAAAACTTCTAACATCTTTTTGACAATTTGGAATAGGTATCTTGGAGATGACTTCAACTTTTGATTTATCAAATTTAATTCCATCTCCTGAAATATGATGTCCTAAAACAATCCCTTCAGTAAACATCATAAAACATTTTTCATGACTTAATGAAAGATTTGTTTCTTTACATCTTATAAGGACTTTTTCCAAATTTTCTAATGCCTCTTCAAATGAATTACCATAAACTGTAAAATCATCCATATAGACCTCTACACAATCATGAATTAGATCAGAAAACATCCCTAGTACTGCCCTTTGAAATGTTGCGGGTGCATTACATAATCCAAAAGGAAGTACTCGGTAAGCAAAAGTTCCCCATGGACAGGTAAATGTGGTCTTGTCCTGATCTTCAGGTGCTACCTGAATCTGAATGTAACCACTAAAACCATCCAAAAATGAGAAATAATTTTTGCCTGCTAAAGTATCTAATACTTGATCAATAAAGGGTAAAGGAAAGTGATCCTTCAAAGTTGCTTTGTTCAATTCCCTATAATCAATGCAAACCCTCAATTTACCATTCTTTTTAGGTACTATAACCAAAGGAGAAACCCACCGGCTATCTGAAATGGGGTAAATGAAGTTTACATTAAGTAACTTTTGGAGCTCTTCTTTCACTATCTCCCTAAGGTTTGGATTCATCCTTCTTTGAGGTTGTCTGATTGGTCTACTATTTTCCTCAATGTAGATGTGATGAATGCAAGCCTTCGGGTCAATACCTTTCATATCAGTATACTCCCATGCAAATGCAGTAGAATGTTTTTGCAAGACTTTGGTTAGCTCTTCCTGTTGTGATTTTTCCAAGTTTTTGTTGATATTCAATGTTTTTCCTGGAAAAATCTCAATGGCAGAACTACCAAACTTTTCCATAGAGAAAAGAGACATTTGTCTAGATGATAGACACTCAATGTCAGAATCCAACTGAAATTGTGTGTGGTCATATTCTGAAGATGGTTCAAAATTTTCTAATGTGTTCAGGATTTGACTATCTTCACTGATCTCAGAAATGGTAAAGACAGGTTGTATAGTATCTTCATCATCAACCCACTCATTATCCCCTATTTCTGTAATTGCTTTTGCTGAAGGATACAGATTGAACTTCTTTGTCGAATTACCATAAGAAATATACATATCCCCAGATCTACAACTTATGAAAGCATCAGCTGTGGCTAGCCAAGGTCTTCCTAAAATAAGAGGATTTCCTCCTAGATTACTCTTGGGCATTAAAATCATGAAATCCACTGGATATTCCCAAGAGTCTAGGGAGACTGGAATGTCTTCTAATACACCATCTGGTTTAATAATTGATCGATCTGCAAGTTGCAATAAAGTAGGTGTAAAAAGAAGATTAGGAAGTTTTAGCTGTTCCATAGTCTGTCTACTCATGATGTTGATAGCAACCCCTAAATCAATCAAAGTATTTGGTATTTCTACCCCATTGATATGTGTTTTGACAATTGGACTACCGGGATCTACATATTTCTGCATAGTAATTTTTCCCATCATGATATCTGCAATTTTCCCTACCAGGTGGATCCTTCTGGTATCTCTTGGTTTCCTTCCTGGTCTTTTAAGACTCAACTCCTTTATTGTTTTTGCTAGAATAGGAATCTCTTTAATGGCTTGTAACAAGGGAATCTTGATACAGACATTCTTCAATTCATCTAGAAAATTATAGTCAGGCAACCAAATTGTTTTTCCACTCCTTTGTCAATTTGTAATCTTTCAGGAAAAGGAGGTGTGGATAAAGATGCAGGTTGCTCAACTATGGGAGTTGTGGGGGTTAATTCTTTTTCTTTTTCTTTTTGAGTGTTTGGGCGTTGAAGAGATGCTTCAGAACCCTTATTGGCTTCAAGAGACTCTTCCTCAAAAATGCTTTGCTCTTGAGCATTTATAGAAGGTTTATCTAGGACTCTACCTGATCTAAGTTGTACTTCATTGAGAGGAACAATCATATAGGTAGGAAATTGTTGACCTTCCATCATATAGGCATTTTGAGGGTTTTTATTATTGGGGTTTGGCAATGGCTGAGAAGGAAGTTGATTTGACTTCTGTTGGAATGGAAGCAAGAGTTGAGAGTTTGGATTCTGTTGAGAAGGTTGTTGTTGTTGTGGAAATGGCAATGATAGTTGTGGATTTTGATTTGGAAGTTGTGGAGCTTGTTGGTTTTGAAAAGATGGAGGATATTGGTAAAATTGAGCAAATCTCCCATAAGGATTTTGCATACCTTGTACCCAAGATTGAAAAGGATTTTGAGGTTGGGACCAAGGTTGTTGCCAAGGATTCCAATTTGGTTGGGGTTGAAAATTCATAGAGTTGCTAAACCCTTGATTTTGTTGCCCCTGCCAAGGTCTCCTTGCAACAAAACAGAGAGATTCGCTTGTATTTGGATCTTCTTGAAAGACAGCTTTGAGCCCAGGAATTGAAGGACAATCCTTGGTCTCATGATTCTCTGAACAAATTACACATGTTTCTACAACTTTTGCATCCAAGGGACATTCCCTTAGAGCATGTTTCTTCCTACACCTTGGGCAAAAGATGGCCAAAGCCTCAGCTTCTGCTTTCTGCTTATTGTGAATCTTAAGGGTGTCTAGTTGCTCACTAAGACTCCCTAAGATATCAGTTTTGAATTCATCAAGCATGTTGCCAATCTCAGCCCTACTTATTGATCCAGTTGCAGATTTATTTGCTCTGATGAGAGAAGGATCTCTAGGCCCTTTTTGAGTTTTAGATTTCCCCCTTGAGAGATGGACACATAATTCTGCTATGTCAGAAAGTGGAAGTTGAGATATATCTCCTTTTCCCATCATGTTTAAAATATCTATCCATTCATATCTAATGGCTTTTAATAAAAGGGCTTTCAAGGTCTCCTCATCCAGGTTACTCATTTTTGCTCTTTTCAGATTATATTGAAATCTTTCAAGTAACTCCTCCAAGTTTTCATCTTCTTTTTGCATCATTTTGAATACCTCATCCTTGTGATTGGTGGGCATACAATAGTCCAGGTACCTATCCAAAAATGCCTGTTTCATATCATTCCAAGACCTAATGGATTGAGTGAGTAATCCCATGAACCATTTCAAGGCTGCTCCTTTCAGTGTTGAAGGAAACAATTTGAGTTTTTGAGAGTCTTCCAAATAATCATAAGTTCGACACACTACCTCAAACTCAAATAGAAATGTTTCAGGGTCCTCATTCCTAAACCCATGGAAGTTTGGGAGGACAGATGGTGAGATGTTTTTCATTGTAGCTCGGGAGTCCTCATCAACTATAGGAAACCCGAATGAGTTATCCCCATCCCTATTTCCCCCAATGTTACCTCTACCTCCTCCATTGTTTCCTCCTCCTCCTCTGCCTCTACCTCTACCAAATCCAGTTGCTCCTTCCTCTGTCATGGTAGTTTCCCTGGAGACTTGAGAGTCTTCTGGTTTATCTACTAAGGGTGTACGAGAAGGAATTTCTCCCTCTTCTTCAGATGATTCTACTTCTTCAATTACAATTTGTCTCTCTGTAGAAGGAAGGAAATGATCTCTTTCTAGTCCAGATTCGATGGAAGGTGTGGGAGAGTCGACTCCTGCCTCTTAAATTCCAGGAATCCTAGGGCTAGGAGTGTAAGTTGGAGATGATGGAGGTGTCTCTTGTCTATTCCTTGAAGTAGATGGAGTTGTAAAAATCGAACTTTTGGCTCTAGCTAAAAACCTTCCCCTAGAATCTCTTGCTCTATGCATGTCATTTTTTATTTTTTATTTTTTCTTCAAGTCGAGCTAATAATTCTCTTTCTGATCTTCCAGGTCACTCTAGGTGCAAGAAGAGAGCATACTCAAGAAACTATTAAACCAATAACTCTCTCTTTTCTGATCCTCCAGATCACATTAAGTGCAAGAGGAGAGCATACTTTGAGATGTTATCAATTCCCTTCCTTAAAATTTTCTTGTTTTCTTTTTTAAGAATTTGGCTACCTAATTTCACTTCCTCGGCAATGGCGCCAAAAATGTTTGGTCAATTTAGTGCTGTCTAAATTGCAACTTTTAAATGTCAACCCGGGGCTCGTAAGCTGATGAAGTGAGGTGTACTATATGTACTTAGATAACCGTTTTCTTAGTCTTTTGTCGTTTTTTAGCTTTTTAAGTTTGTTTTCTAATGTATCTTTCCTACTGTGATGTGATGGAAGTAATAAGGCAAGTGAAATGTGGATGATTGTGGTGATCTCTAAATGATTTCTCAAAAACTTAAAAAGTATTCTACAAGAAAGCTTGAACAACAACTGCAATAAAATCAACTCTTAAAGGAAAATCAAATAAAGGACTAATGACATCGGCCCAGTATCTCTGATGCTGAATGAAAATGAAAATGAAATCTATATTAAATCCAACTAAAAGTAAGAACAACTATCTCACACTATCTCAACTCTTCAACTTAATCCTTTCTATGAAAAGATATCATGAAATGTTAAGCAATGTGAAATCTAAGTGAAACTACATAAAAGAGACTAGTCACAACACTTTAACTTTCTCTTAACCTTTTGCCTTTCAGCTGAATTTATCATGTAAGAAACAGTTATGAATAAGTCAAGTAATGTGAGTTCTAAAGCAAACTAAATCAAGCTATACTAAGTGATATTTTGGCTCCCAATAAAGTTATTTGATTATGGAAAAGGAACCATCAATAGATGAACAACTTGATATCTAAGAGCAGAAAGTAAATATGCAAGTTAAAGAAATGACAGTAAGGAAAATCAAAACTGCAAAACAATGAATGTCAGCAACATAGACAAGATGATCACGCATGCCACTAGTTATGAAAAGAAAAGAAGGAAAACTGTCCCGGGCTTGCCTAAGAAACCTGCATAACACACTGATCAGTCATGAACATAAAAGTGCAGAAATGTAAATCAACAGAAATCAAAGTTTATGTACAGCTAATATACATGTTGAAAAGAAATAAAAACGCAGCAATTTTAAAAGACATCTGTACAGCTATTATACATGAAACAAGAAAAAGAAATGCTGGAAATTAAAGGTTACTGTACAGGGCTTCAGCAAACAGGGGCCCTCTGCCTACTTCAGCCGGTTCAAGGAGCAGTTATACGCTTAAATGCAAAACAGTCTTCTCATGTATTGACAACGAATGTAAAAGTACAGTGGGGAGCTCAAAATTACATACAAAATGATTACCAAACGACTAACTCTACAGCGTTCAAGGATGCTTTATTTATAAGGAGAAAAGCAAACTACTTTAACGAGATCTATGCTATTCAACCAGCTGTTTAAAAACACGTGAATCCTCTGCGTCCCCGGATCTAGGTAACTGTCATCGTGTTCATTCAATCTGGGGAATATGGCTGTTGGATTCGTGCTTCTATATTGTCTCCGTGGTTGAGGATGATGCCACCTAGCTTTACATGCCCAAAAATAGAGCAACGCAGAGCCGTGCCACCGCTGAACACTGCTGTTGACCGATATTTGCCTCCTCGTTGACCGCGGGCTTTTATGGCTGTTCTAGGTGATCTGGAGGGACACGTACCATGTCCTTGACCCCTGGAACTAGCCCATGTGGCTCATCTTCTCAGAGGACACCTGCAACATATCGTTTAAGAAAACAGCTGCGGAATCCTGTGCGAGTTGCAGAAACCTGGATCAGCTGCGGAAACCTGTGTTGGCTGCGGAAACGCAGCACTCTGAACCAAAATTCTAAACCAAATAACAGTCACTTAGCATAGTTAGAAAATCATGTAAAAAGCCCTAAAATACAATGATTTAATCAATTTGGTGGATGAAATGAGTGGGAAAAGGAGGCTGAGAGGTATATGGGAAGGTACAGGTTCAAGGCTCTACACGAGCCTTTGACAGGCTCAAGGAGGTGATGAGTAGCTGCCCAGTGCTTGTATTGCCAGATTTTTTGCAGCCATTTGTTTTGGAGTGTGATGCGTCGGGAGAGGAGATCGACACAGTATTGATGCAGGGAGGTCAACCTATAGCCTATGAGAGCCGGAAGCTCCTTCCATACGAGAGGTTGTATTCTATATACGACAAGGAGATGCTGGCCATCATGCATGTATTGGCTAAGTTCCGACAATATTTAGTGGGTAACAGGTTGAGGGTGAGGACTGATCACAAAAGCCTCAGGTTCTTTTTGGAGCAGAAGCAGCTACATGAGAGGCAACAGAAGTGGATCAGTAAGATCCAAGCATATGACTTTGACATTGAGTATGTCAAGGGTAAGAAAAATGTGGTAGCAGATGCCCTTTCACGTAGACTAGCCACGTTGTCTCTTATGAGCTTGGACACAGATTGGAAGGCTTGATTCTTAGTAGAGTACTTCAAGGACAGATTTTCATGTGAGGTTCTGGATGGGCAGGTGGCGGATGACAGGTACAGGGTGGTCAATGAGATCATCTACTATAGGGATCAGATCTTCTTGATTGAGAGATCCCAGCTCAAGAAGAAGATACTTTAGGCGTCACATGATTCACCATTGGCAGGCCATCAGGGATTTACCAAAACCTACAGGGCCGTTAGAGAGAGGTTCTCATGGAAGGGCCTCAAGGAGGACGTACTCCAGCATATCCGGGAGTGCGACATTTTCCAGAGGAACAAGGGGGAGATGAGCCATCCCACAGGATTATTGCAGCCTCTTCCCATTCCGGAGGGGAAATGGGAGAGTATTTCGATGGACTTCATCACAAGGTTGCCCATGGTGGAGGGCAAGGATTGTATCTTTGTCGTCGTTGATCTACTCACAAAGTATGCACATTTTTTTTCCATATCCACACACTACACAACAACACAAGTGGCTGAGCTATTCTTCAGAGAGGTCTTTAGGCTACATGGTCTTCCTAAGACCATCATCAGTGACAGGGACAACCGTTTCATGGACGGGTTTTGGCAGGATCTTTTTCGGTTGGTGGGGACGGAGTTGACACCGAGTACCAGTCATCACCCATAGACAGATGGGTAGACAGAGATAGTTAACGAGTGGCTGGAGGGCTACTTGCGTAACCATGTTAGTGGGCAATAGCGAGCATGGTTGAAGTGGCTGCATCTGGGGGAGTACTACTACAACACTACACATCACATGTCCATCGGTATGTCACCATTCTATGCTTTGTATGGATATCATCCTTTATCTTTTACTGAGGTGATGTTTGGTGCTAGCAAGGCTCCAAGAGCCAAGATTTGGATCCAAGAGAGTCAGGATATTCTCCGAGCTCTCAAGGATAATATGGCTACAGCGTAGAACCAGCAGAAGCTGTATGCTGACAGGGGTCAGGAGGAGAGATAGTTTGAGGTAGGGGACTTGGTCTACCTACGATTACAACCATACCGATAGTTGTCAATGAAGCAGAAGGGGGTTGAAAAGCTCAAGCCCCACTTTTATGGGCCATATAGGGTGATACGCAGGATTGGACAGGTTGCGTATGAGTTGGTGCTGCCCCAAGGCAGCAAGATTCATAACGTCTTTCATGTATCATGCCTGAAGAAGGCATTGGGACAGCATGTGATAGTGACAGATGAGCTATCGCCCATGGATGATGAGGGGCATTTGGTGTTGTAGCCAGAGGCTATTACTGATACCAGGGAGAGGCAGTTACGGAGCAGGATGGTCTGGCAATTCTTGGTGAGGTGGAAGAATTTACCAGATGAGGATGCCACTTGGGAGAGTGAGAATATTTTGCAGCATCCATCACTTCAGTAGCTTGAGGAAAAGCAACATTTTGCCAAGGGAGACTGTAATATTCCTAATTAGCCATGGCTAATTAGAATATTTGATTTTTCTCAATTTTTCCTTCTATAGTTATTTATAAATAAAAAGGTGAGGAAAAGGGGGACATAATTCACCTTAAGAATAAAGTCACTTCCTAGTAGCACAACGTTGTGACTTAAAGGGGAGCCAAGGGGGCCAAAGGACCATGCAGAGATGGGGCCCACATAGACACTTGGAGGGATGTTAGGTAAACTTGACTCAGGATAGAGTCAAAGTTGACCAGGTTAAACAGTGATGGTTTTGGGGCACATGGTATTGTGCACCCATAGTATTCTGCCCGTGGTATTATATGAAATGGAGCTTATACAAGGTTGGAAGGACTTCATTGTAATGCAAGAACTGGAGGTGAGTGGTGAAGGCTCACTTGGTCAGATTGGCCAGGGTTTTGGCCAATGCCAATGAGATCTTATTAGGTTGGGTTTTACCCCGGATTTGGGGTTTTCCCAGATAAACATTTGTGTTTATGTGTTTATGGTTGTTGCTGGTTATTTTTATATTTATTCCTCTCAGTAATTATTTATGTTATGCAGTAAATTTCTTAACAACTAGTATCGGAGCCAGATATTGGCTTCAAAGGGATTCTTTGATGCCAGGGATTTATAGTGCTTGATGAGATCAATGCAGCCTTTTTACAGATCTGAGTCTGAAAATAATGGTGGAACAATTGTACGCGGAAGAACCTCGAGGAGAATGTGTGGTGCTGGAATCTACGAGGTTCTCTTGGGGTTCGCAGTTGGAGCGGTTTGATAGAAATTTTTGAGCAAATCAAATTGAGAGAGGATGGATCAGAATTGCAGCAGCAATAAACAAAAAATAAATAAATTAATGAAGTCAAAATTACTGCATGTAAATGGGCATACTACTGTAAACTTGACTCAGGATAGAGTCAAAGTTGACCAGGTTAAACAGTGATGGTTTTGGGGCACATGGTATTGTGCACCCATAGTATTCTGCCCGTGGTATTATATGAAATGGAGCTTATACAAGGTTGGAAGGACTTCATTGTAATGCAAGACCTGGAGGTGAGTGGTGAAGGCTCACTTGGTCAGATTGGCCAGGGTTTTGGCCAATGCTAATGAGATCTTATTAGGTTGGGTTTTACCCCGGATTTGGGGTTTTCCCAGATAAACATTTGTGTTTATGTGTTTATGGTTGTTGCTGGTTATTTTTATATTTATTCCTCTCAGTAATTATTTATGTTATGCAGTAAATTTCTTAACAAGGGACTGCACAGATGGAAAGGAACACATGGCAGGAAAGGGACTACGTTGGAGGAGGTGGGCCTTGGGATTCAGAGAGGCCAGTGCTATAAAGGAGAGGGGAGCCTCCTCATTTTGTCATTCGATTATGTGCATTTGAGCTAGTCACTTCGACTTAGAGCACGCTGGCTGTTTAGCTGGTCTACAACACTGTTTAGTGCATCGAGTGTCTCCATTCAGAGATCTCACCCTTAGCCCCGGGGGACTTCGAGTGCCTGCTCGGGCAAGGTAGTTTTCAACAGTCTTTTTCAGGAGGATTGATCTTTGGAGTGAGGAGGAACTGAGCATTTTGGATAATTGCGCAGTCTTGAGAGAGGGATGCAATTATTTTGGTGGGAGTTCCAGATTAAGGGTTTTGCAGAGGATTTGAGCTGGGAGATTGAGCAAGGGATAAGCTCTTGCATATTGGAGGATTTTGGCAGAGTTTTGGGCTAAGTTTTGGTGGATTCTATTCAGTGGCAGCGCAGAGCCTTGAGGGACAGTGTAGATCCCCAAGGGGGTGATTTTCAGGGGTCATCTATTTCAGAAAATATTTCTGGGTTTTCTTTGGGTTTCTTGAGTAGAGTCTGATTCCAGAGTTCCAACATTTTTTGAGGAGGGGAACAGCCCCAAATCCTCATTTGATTTCCAGTAGTAGTAGCAGCACGACAGTTCTCCAGCAACTTGGACGCAGTTCAGAGAGAGGCCATTCCTTTGCCATTCTGAGTGTATTTCTTCACTTGCCTTGTGCAAGTCGAGGTGCCATCTTTTTGATCACCTCATATACTCATTCCATTACTCAATATAATAAAATGGCTTAGCATTTCTCTCTGCATTTCTTAGGTATCTGCTTATATTTCATGTTCACATTATTATATGTTGTACCACTGCTATTTTTATCACTTTGAGTTTCTTTGTCACTATATCATTTGGACGTATTTGGTTGGAGTTTGCTTGGGTTTGAGGGATATCCCGGAAACGGGATATTACATTTCATGTCGTTGACATGGGATACATCAAGGTCCTCCTGCGACGAGTCACTTCTTTTCAACATCAACACATTATCCAAGAAGTTGACTTAGAAACACCCTTCCAGTACCATGAGGCTTGCATACATCAATGGCAAGTTTCTCGCTTCCGGTGATAGGTTGACATCACTGGCCTTCGATTGAAAGACTTTGTATGGTGTTCGACATCAAATCATCCATTCACACCATGCAGAATGTACTGTAGTACCTTGAGGATCATTATCATTATTGATGATTTCTCTCACGTCTGTTAATGGCTTACATCATTGGCTGGTAATTAGACGGTGTCTTCCCATGTTCGACTTCAGATCACATATTCACATGGTTAGACTTGTACTTGAGCGAACGATTGAATGAGATAGAAGACCTCGGATCTAGTTTCATCCATCCAGGCTGCGATTTCAGGAGTACTAAATCATATGTACAATGGCTTTACATTGATGGTCATTCCGATCATGGGTCTATATCTATAGACGACTATTTGTGTACATGTACTGAAAGTTTATATGTTGAGCATGGGTATGCCTTCCCTCAGCTATTCATGTAAAAAATCAAAATATCACGATATATGTATTGTAATTGATTCAAGTCACTTTCCACTTCGAAACCTCCTCTTCACATTGTAAAGCATTTCATTCGACATTAACATTTTTTCGACTTCATGATTTAGGGGGGCAACTGTTACAGATCCATTTGGGCACATCACTCCCATCATCCATATCAATGTTTTAGGGCTCATCAAAACCCTAATTTTAGTTGCTACATGCCCTAAACAAGTCACCCTTTTGAATACCTCCTTCCCAGACAGTTTCATGACATGAAGGCGTCTTGAAATGACCTCTATAGGGACCAGTGTAGGTAGGCCCATGTAAGGGTGCGCTGCAGAGCAGTTAAGTCCATGCCAATGTGCTCTGCAGAGCACTTAGGCTTCCTTTCACCTGCGCTGGGCAAGTTTGAGAGAAATTCACATAAGGTTTGGAGAATATTCTTATCTTTTGGAGTCATCTAGAAGGTTCCCTCACTTATCAACTCCTATGAGCTCAAAAATGGATGAGGAATGAGTTAAGATGCATCCTATCCTCTCATCCCTTCCTCCATGGAACTAATTATAAGTATGGAAGGCCATTCAATACCACCATTTATGACAAAACCTCCTTCATCTCCCGATAAATTGACCACTCATCTAAGTGACTAGTGGCTGGACTATGTTGAATTGTAAGGAGATAATGTTGCTATGAGAATTGGCTTTGAAGCAAGTATTGTAATGCTACAAGTTTGTCATGGTTTTGATGTGATGTGGATGGGATCCAAGCTGGAGGGAATGACTTTGAATTAGACACAATGGTTGTAATTCTTTATTCTATTCAATAAAGAATTTGAACCTTTCTCCCATATGTTTTTATTGTCTTATGATGCTTATATTGTGAAATGTATCTAATTCCATTCACTTGTATTCAATAGATCTTTTGCTTTGATTGGTTCTTTGTCTTCTATTTGTGTTTACAAGTACTTCTCAAGCGTGTTAAGTATGGGAAGGAGCGACAGGATCGATACAAAGGAGACAAGAGGAAAGTGGAACTACAAGTAGGTCTTCTCATCTTCTTTGTCTTATCTATTGCTTATAGGAAAAGACTAAAATGCTTTAAACTATTGTTCTATATATGGCTACTTATCTAGGGAATTAGTATTTATCCGTAGATACCAAATTCTCCAAAACAAGGGGGAATAGGGCTTGTAAGGTGTTACAACTGTGATCAAGAGGGACATGTCACCAGAGACTGTCCACTCCCAAGAAGGCCTTGGTGCTCACAATGTAGGGTCAATGCACATGCCACTGAAGATTGTCCGGAGTTGATCGCAAAATGGGAAGAAAGAACTAGACAGATAAGGACTAATTTGATCAATGCAGAATCATGAACTGCTGAATTGCTTCTAGTAACTAATATAAATATAGTTACCAAAGGGGGTAAGACGACAGGGGATGATCGAGGTACCATAGACCAACCTCCAGTTGTTTGGGTAGCATCACCAAAACAGTCATACAACCCTACCCAACAAAAGAAATACTATCAGGAAGCGACCAAGTTATTTGATGGGTTAACAGACATAAAAGGAGATAAGAAACATGACTCACACATAGCAGGGAACACCCAATGAATCAAAAAATGGTTTCGATTATTTTTGCAGATTGTTGATAATGAACAAATGTTAAAGGAGTTGCACAGGAGTCTGAGAGTAGTATTTCCAGAAGACGAAGAAAAGGGGAAAACCATATCGACAAATCTACTAGAAAGACATTCACGAAGGGTATGATGAAACAAAAAGAGAATCGATAGATAATTCTGGATTGATGGTCAAGTTGCAGGATTCTAGATTAAGGACACAATGCTAGATCTGGGGTCGGATGTAAATATTCTACCTAGAAATACATGGGAAGCGCTGGGGAAGCCACAACTTAAATATTCACCAATACAACTGCGGATGGCGAATCAGTATTTCATCTTTCCCATTGGAAGGTTGGAAGATGTAGAAGTGGATGTAGCAGGGGTGAAAACTTATACTGAATTTGAAGTAATTGATATAATGGGTGATAAGGACCCATACCCAGCACTTCTTGGTATCAACTAGGCATACGAGAACTATGCTATCATCGACCTGAAGAAAGAGTTGATGATATTTGAAGTAGAGGGAATGCGGGTAATACAACCGCTAGATCCATATCAAGGACTAAGGTTCACAAACCTGTGGATGACTGAGACAAGTCATGAATGCTAGATCAGTTGTACAGGATAACGAAAGGAAAAAGAGAAGACTACATAAATCCCAACAGGAGGATCGGTTAGTTGGAGAAGCATACAAAGCTTAGAAGCTGGTTCAGAAGCCGCCTGGGATGCATGGAAACAAGGGGGATATGAGATTGATACTAGATGCTACGCTAAGATATGTATGATAAACTGGATTGGGGCAGAGTTAAGCAACTATCCCACATTCCATAGTATTGAATCAATAGATTTTTTTTTAAATAAGGTAGACATAAACATAAGATAAGATCACAGAGTCCCACTATTAGATATTGCACTACATGCCACCCCAACAAGGTGGTGGAAAGTGCATCGCAACACTTTGCGTGAATGGGAGACTATCAAGCGAGCCATGAGGCAGAGGTTTAGTCAAGAAGGAGACTGGCCGCATGACAAGGTGAAGTATTGATCCAAGTGGCTCTAGAGACACACACATGATAAAGAGGACTTAGGAAAGCTCAAAAATAAAAGTGTTTGGATTATGCTCGAACTATGACCATAACATAGATCTTGTCATCCTAATCACAGTGGTGTGAACGGTTCGTCAATTCGAGTCCGTATGCGAAAGTTAGAGACAGTCAAAGTTGGGCTGTGGGCCAGGTTTAAGTGTCCTACAATTTGACTGACCCCAAGCTCTTGAAATCGGTCGAAATTGCGGCCTCGTTAATTTGCCCAATATCCCTTATTTTTTGAAGATTTGACAATCTGCCCTGTTTTTAAATAAAAAAAACAAAAAAAAAGTATATTGGTGGTGGGCGACCACCCCCACCACCCCCAAAACCCACATTACATATAAGAAAAAAGTCAATTTTTTGGCCAACGGGCCATCACCCCCGCTGGCCCTCCTGCAACCTTAATACCAACAAACATATTGTATTAACCGGGTGGGCACGGGCCACCTCCGGTGGACCTGGCCCACACCCCCCAACCACCGCATATATATATCCATCGTATATGATACAGGGCCGGCGGGGGTCGAACCCACCCGGCCCACGTGGCCGGCCCCAAAAACGAACCCATAAAATAGCGCAACCATTAATGTTGTACGCTCCACTATAAACGGTACCACCATAAAAATGCAACCATAAACGGGTACGTACCACCACTAGAGGTTAATGCGTGTTCGGAAGTGCGGGAAAACATGGGGTGGACCACCCAATGCAGACTTGACCCCATTTTCGAATGCATTTTGTTTGAAGGAAAACAAAAATGTCGTAAAATGAGAGGGGCAGGGATTGACCACCCGACCCCTTCTCCACTATTTTCGACTTAAACCAACATGTCAACTGCCTACATTGTTAAATGTGCCAGAGGTATTTTATATAAACCCATCATCTGCCCAGTGCACTGAAGAATGGAGGAATGAGGAGTAGGCACGAAAAATGAGGTAGTTAATTTTTTAATGCAAGTGGAACAATGACTGAGCAAAATTTCCAAGAGGGTGAAATTTTTGCAGTGTCCAAATTGGAAAAATTTTATGTCAATCTTACACCTCTCAGCGACACGAACTTGATGGCGCAGTCAGTTTCCTAAAATGAGTAGCCGATTTGCAGAGGACCTAGAGGAGGGAATCTTTGAGGAATCTAAGGGGAATCTAAAAGATTCCTTGAGCCCTAGATTCTTAATTTCTCAGAATTTAGAAATTTGACACTCGATTTTGCACTATTCGATGCCACAAATCTGATGGTGTGTTCAGATTTCTCATTTTCACATTCTATTCTTCAACCAATTTTTGTAAGTGGAATGCAGGTGTCAGCATTCATGTGCGAGTAGCCATTTGCATGCGATTAATGCCGTGAGACCGATGGCACGAACAAATTCAGTAGTTTGACATCCGCTTCTTTAGTTGGACTTGGTTGTGAGGTATATGTAGTGTGTTCATGTACTCCTTTTGATATACATTGTGCTCCACAGATACCTGTTTGATGTTGATGAGGGATCTTGTATATGACTTGTTTTCAGGATTCCTGCTTGATATGACACGGAATCGTTTATGTGATGTACTTGTTGTCATGATTTGTCATGTTATGTTTTGAGATCCCTTTGTTGTATGTTTACGGAATACTCAGGTTGTAGTCATGTATGTTTGCGTTGAGATCCATTTTATGCCATGTTGGCGTGATGCTCATCATGCATGAGTTTGTCTCATACTGATAGGAGTCTTTTGACTGAGAGTTCCTGTAGTGGAACATCTCCTGGAACCACTCCTGCGTGAGGGAATTTTCCTTGTATGATCTCTTATGTACATCATCACTATTGACAACACTTAATGCAGCGAACCTAATACCACTTGATCTAGGTTCAGGTGTGACAAAGGACCCTTCCAATACCTTTTACTTTTGTGATGTGTTAAATTTCATTTTTAAAAGGAAATTAATGAATACATCTACATGTTGTAAAGAAGGGGAACATGACAATCATCAACAATATAAACTCAAGACGTTGATAACGAAGTTCGTCTAGGAGGGACTACGTCTCCGGGCCCCGGTGTGAAGATGGTGTAGGACATTTCCAAAAGAGTGGAAATAATGTATGAAACTCTATAGAAAAAGACAAAGGAAAAGGAGCGATTGCAACTTCAGCTGCGAGCCACGGAAGAGGCCCTGGAAGAACTGAAGCACAACAAATAGAATCTTCAAACGGAGAACGCTGAATTGAAGATGCTTCTACATGAAGAGAAAGAGGAGAAACACAGTTTGCTATGACAACTGCAAGCAAAGGACAAGGCCTTGGAAAAGCTGCAGTGTGACCCATGTGAGGTAAAATGTAATTCTCTGAATTCATGTATGTGTCCTTATGATGATTTCGCTATTTTTGAAAATCATACCACAGGATTTGGCTCCAAATTGTTGAAGAAAATGGGGTATGAAGGAAAAGGCTTGGGCATTAATGGCCAAGGCATTTTCAACCCCATCAAAGTAGAAGAATTACCCCGTTAGGCAGGACTTGGGTATGTTAGAAAGAAATTTGCGGAACGCGCTGAGACAGCTAGTGAACCACCAACAACAGATGATGAGAATCCCTCATCAGTTCTTTCCAAATCGACAGAAGAGGTAAAAGCTGTTGATTTCCTTTCGGTTTCGTCTTCACATAGTATGATTTATGTTGGAGATTTGGAGATCCCAATTACAGGAAAAAACATGAGGCTCCTTACCAGGACGAGGCCTGAGGAGGAAGAAAAACTTGGTGTTAATAACCAAGGCATAACTCGACCATTGGAGTTTGTGCAGAAACCTCAATTTTCCGGCTCGAGATACACCAAGGGAGAATGTTCGAAGGTGTCATATGCTTCTGAGACATCGTCAAAATTGTCGAGGAAAGAGAATGATGGAAACACATCCCCATCATCCCATGGCAGTGCCCATTGTAGGGAAAGAGCTGAGGCAAGCTCTCAACGCCATACTTATACCAGAGACAGCAAGGAAAGGTATAACCACTTTCGACAATTGAATGTTAATTGCGATTACAGTCATGTTGTTAATCATGGACATAAAACATGGAATCTAAAAACATGTACCTTTTGTGGATTACATAACCATACATTTTCTAAGTGTTGGAAAAGTATGGCAACACACAAAATAATGAGGTGTGAGAGACCCTATCAACAACAGGTAAAGAAACATGTTAAGCAGATCTGGAGGAAGAAAATGTATTGCAGTCATCGCGATAGAAGTGGCCATCAAAGATGTTGGCATTATGATACATGTGTTGTACTTGATGGCAACCCACTTGTAGCAAAACAACTCACTTGTATATGGTAACTAGATGAATCTACAGAAGAGATATCAGATGTGACAAAATGTATGACAGTTATGACAATATGCAGGGTAGTTCAAAGGAATCAGTTCAGAAGTAATGTACAATGGAAACTCTCTCGGATGACAGTTCACAGTGCAACAGGTTAACAACAAAGAATTACAGATCAGACTACAAAGAATGAAGAAAGAGAGGTATACGTAGGTTCATCTTGACAAAGCTGCATATACACGCAGGTTCACTAAACACAAGTAGCGTATACGTACACACGCACTTTCACAGAAGGAAAAGCACGTATATCTTGGAAAACTAAGTATTTGGTCCAAGGTATTGACCCTAGGTATTATTTCCAAGGTATCGGTCCTAAGTGGTTTTGGTCCATGGTATTGAGAAAGGCCTAAAACTATATAAGCAGGAGACGATCATTAGGCCAAGGTGTGCAAGAATTGAATATCTGATGAAGTGTGAGATCCAATATGCAGGTTATCAGCTTATGGTGCTTTGTTTGATCTAAACCAAGGATGAACCTTAGCAGTTGATGAGGGATAAGATCTAATTATGGATCGGGATGTTAAGGCTTGAAATGAATTATCATTATATGATTTGATCATGTATAGTCTAGATCTGAATACTGATGCATGTGTTGTTCTGTAAATGTTATGATCTAGGTATGACTGAAGTCTGGAATAGCTGCAAAATTATGAATTAATATTTATAGACATATACGCTGGTTGGCTTTGATAAAAGCACGTATACACGCTAGTTTAACACATCTAAGTAGTGTATACATCATGTAATATGATATTTGAACTTACAGGTGGATCTGACTATTGTTGCAGAATTCTGGGTTCTGCTCTATGTTCTGGTGACTGTAGTTTGATGACAGTATATTGAATGTTCAGATTGATTGATTGTGATTTGCTTCAGTGACGATGGGCTTTCAGTGATTCAGTTATGGGTGATTCAGAGATTTATGATTGAGTTTCAATGATTGGTTAATGCAGATGTATTTGATGGTTGTATTGTAGTGGTGATTGATTTTGAGCTTCAATGTTGATAATGGGTCCAGTATGAAAATTAGATGAAACGAGGCCTTCATGTGTATTGTTGTGTACCAGGAGCATCTAGTCTGAAAATTTATGAAACGTGATCCTTGGAGGAAGAAAGAAGGTTGTAGCCTTCTGTAGGTCACTGCCTACGTACTAGTAAACATATCAGCTAGTACAAGAGTTAGGGGGTTGTAGCTCCCTTCCAGTAGGAGCTGGAGAACGAGAGAAGGTTGTAACCTTTTGTAGGTAGAAGCCTGCATACTAGTATAAGTTTGCACCAATACAATATTGTAAACATATTTTCTTATTATTAAAAGAAGACATAAACAACAGCAGCAGGTGGTTTTCACCCACATTGGGTTTCCACCTTTTATATTGGTGTTCATGTGTGTTGCTTATGTGTGATGGTTCATTCTGCTATTAACTGCACATGGTTACTGTTTTATGCTTAATAAAGTACTGATGCATAGATTAAAGATCAACATATGATAAAATAACTGAATTATAATTTTGCTGGATATATGCTAGTTTCCTTAAACACAGTTGCATGTACAGGTGGGTGACCTTCATGGAAGTAGCATATATAAAATTGAGTATGAAAAGAAAAATATTATTTTCTTGACTAATACTGATTCACCCCCCCCCCCCCCCCCCTCTCAGTATTAATTCCAACAAAAGAGCCACTTGTTGGAGGCTCCATCTAGAGAAACGCCTTAAAGATAAAGTGTTAGTGCATGAACCAGGTGAAACAATTGTTCGACAAACAAAACCATCACAAGGGGATGACTCGTTCACCTTGATAAGTGAAAAATGATTTCTAGGCATGTTACTGTTTCATGGTTGTACTTTTGTAAATAATTTCTTGCATTTTAAAATGTAAAAGTGATGATGTGTTTTCCATAAATTTTTAGGCAACAATGATGTCTAGTCTTATTTTGTGTAGCATGATAAACTGTGAAAGTGATGTCGTGTTTCCATCACTTGTCAAAACAAACAGTGTTTGGCCTTATCTTTGTAAATCATGTGTTGCAATGATGAGGTGTTTTCCATCACTTGTTGAAGCAACAATGATATTTCAGCCTTGTTGTCGTAGCTAGGGTATTGTGTCCATCGTGATGTAAACTTGACCACCGAGTATGTGTTTGAACTCGTGGCAAGTATGGGATGCTTGGGTCATTAGTTGGTCATGATAGTCAAGAATGTAATTTGCAAAAAAAATGTACTACAGGTTTTAGAGGTTGCAGGTGTCAGCTCATCGCTTAAGGCTCGGAAGAACAAAGGTGAAGGAGATGGAAGCGAGACCTTTCAGGATGCTTGTGATGCAGACAAGGTACAAAGAAGTTTCAGATTATTTGTCATGCTTTTGGAGGACCAAAAGCTCCTCAGTGGGGAGGATTGATCCAAGTGGCTCTAGAGACACACACAAGACAAAGAGGACTCAGGAAAGCTCAAAAATAAAAGTGTTTGGATTATGCTCCAACTAGGACCAAAGTGTAGATCTCATCGTCCTGATCGCAGCAGTGCGAACGGTTCGTCAATCCGAGTTCGGATGCGAAAGTTAGAGACAATCAAAGTTTTGGTCAAAGTTGGGCTATGGGCCAGGTTTAAGTGTCCTACAATTTGACTGACCTTGAGGCATGAAACCTAGCTCCCAAAATCGATCGAAATTGTGGCCTCGTTAATTTGATCAATATCCCTTATTTTCTGAATATTTGACAATCTGCCCTATTTTTAAATAAAAAAATTAAAAAAAATATACTGGTGGCAATCCACCACCCCCGCCACCCCCAAAACCCACATTACATATAAGAAACAAGTCAATTTTTGGGCCAACGGGCCATCACCCCCGCCGACCCTCCCGCAACCTTAATACCAACAAACATATTGTATTGGGGTGGGCACGTGCCACCTCTGGTCGACCCGACCCACACCTCCCAACCACTGCATATATATATCCACTGTATATGATATAGGGCTGGTGGGGGTCTAACCCACCCAGCCCACGTGGCCGGCCCCCAAGTAGGCAGCCCCAAAAACAAATCCATAAAATAGTGCAACCATTAATGCTGTACACTCCACTATAAATGGTACCACCATCAAACTGCAACCATAAACGGGTACGCACCACCACTGGAGGTTAATACATGTTCGGAAGTTTGGTAAAACATGGGGCAGGTCGCCCAATGTGGACCTAACCCCCATTTTTGAATGCATTTTGTTTAAAGAAACAAAAATGTGGTAAAATGAGAGGGGTGGGGATTGACCACCCAACCCCTTCTCCACTATTTTCGACTTAAACCAACATGCCAACTGCCTACATTGTTAAATCCGCCGGAGGTATTTTATATAAACCCGTCATCTTCCCAGTGCGCTCAAGCATGGAGGAACCAAGAGAGGGCACGAAAAATGAAGCAATTAATATTTTAATGCAAGTGGAACCATGACTGAGCGAAATTTCCAAGAGGGTGAAATTTTTGCAGTGCCCAAATTGGACAAATTTTATGTCGATCTTACACCTCTCAGCGACACGAACTTGATGGCGTTGTCATTTTCCTGATCTGAGCAGCCGATTTGCAGAGGACACAGAGGAGGGAATCTTTGAGGAATCTAGGGGGAATCTACAAGATTCCTTGAGCCCCAGATTCTCAATTTCTCAGAATTCAGAATTTTGACAGTCAATTTTGCACTATTCGACGCCAAAAATCTGATGGTGCATTTAGATTTCTCATTTGCTCATTCTATTCTTTAGCCACTTTTTCTAAGTGGAATGCAGGTGTCAGCGTTCATGTGCAAGCAACCATTTGCATGCGAATGATGCCATGAGATCGATGGCGTGAACAAATTCAATAGTTTGACATCTGCTTCTTCGGATGGCCTTGGTTGTGAGGTATATGAAATGTGTTCATGTACTCCTTTTGCTATGCATTGTGCTCCATAGATCCTTGTTTGATGTTGATGAGGGATCTTATTTATGACTTGTTTTCATGATTCCTGCTTGAAGTGACGTGGAATCGTCTATGTGATGTACTTGTTGTCATGATTTGTCATGTTATGTTTTGAGATCCCTTTATTGTATGTTGATGGGATACTCAAGTTGTCGTCATGTATGTTTGCGTTGAGATCCATTTTATGCCATGTTGGTGGGATGCTCATCATGCATGAGTTTGTGTCATACTAATAGGAATCTTTTGACTAAGAGTTCCTGTAATGGAACATCTCTTGGAGCCACTCCTGCGTGAGGGCATTTTCCTTGTATGATCACGACGTCATCTCTTATGTACACCATCTTGACACCGGGGCCTGGAGACGTAGTCCCTCCTAGACGAACTCTGTTATCAACGTCTTGAGTTTATATTGCTGATGATTGTCATGTTCCTCTTCTTTACAACATGCAGATGTATTCATTACTGTCCTTTTAAAAATCCAATTTAACACACCATGAAAGTAAAAGGTCTTGGAAGGGTCCTTTGTCACACCTGGGCCTGGATCAAGTATAGAGGAAACTCAGATCCTAGAAAACATTTAGAGTATTGCACAGAGAAATGGGAAAGAGAGAAAGTACCGAAGGAACTTTGGGTGCATTTATTCATACACACCTTAGGTACCATCCCACAGACATGGTATATAGAAGAGGAAATTCATAGACATACAACAGATTGGGATATCATGGCTAGCCAATTCAACAATAGTTTCTCATTCAATGATGCTGATCGATGCATGAATGAAACCTTGTATGCCATTAAAAGGATCCTATTTACTCCAGGACAGTTATGGGAAGGTTGTGTTGACGAGAAATTTGTACAGTATTTCTATGAGGCAGGGTATCCAGAATATATGTCTTGCAAAAAAGTAGACACAGAGCTAGAGGAGGATGATTTAGAAGGACTAAGACACCCGACATTTGAAGAAACATAAGGTGAATGGGATATTCAAGAAATCCCCTCAGAAGACGCTGCACACTTGTTCCCAGTGAAACTACGGAAGCATAACATCGGCTCAGAGAATAAACCCAAGATGGCTTCCATCAGAGATTATTGGGACGAGGAGACAACTAGGGAGATCTTCAATATGCTGCATGAATATGAAGACTTATTTCCAGCCTCGGTGGCTGAACTAAAAGGCATAAAGGGGGACATCGGAGAAATGAAGATTTTGCTAAAACTAGATGCCCGTCAGTGAAACACAAATGATATAGGCTAAACCGAAGAGTGAAAGAGAAAGTCAAGAAAGAGATTGACAAAATGGTAGAGGCTGGACTTATCTTCTCAGTGGACGAAGCAGACTAGATTAGGCCGATTGTAATATAGAACAAGAAGGATGCCACAGAAATCATAGTTTGTGTAGATTACAACAACTTAAATAATGCATGTGTACATGATCCGTTCCCGATGCAGTTTAGTGATGAGGTTCTAGAAAACATTGCGGGGAATGAGGCATATTCTTTTACAAATGGATTTTCAGGTTATCATCAGGTCCACATTGCAGAAGAAGATAAAAAGAAAACAACATTCACGACAAAATGGGGGTCATATGCTTATCATGTAATGCCATTTGGTCTGAAGAACGTACCAACGATTTTATCACGAATTTTCATAGCTGCCTTTAGAGATTATATTCATAAGTTCCTAGAAGTATACATGGATGACTGGACGGTGTACAATTTGATGAAGTAACACACCAGCGTACCACGGGTAATGTTTGAGAGGTGTAGGAAGTTACAAATCTCATTAAATATTAAGAAATGCATCTTTATAGTTCCATTCGAAACACTACTGGGCCACATTGTTTGCAAAGATAGGATGTGCGTATATCTCGCAATGGTTGCAGAAATTGTAAATATGGAGCCACCAAATAATGTAAAGCAATTGCAAGAAGCATTGGGCCATACAGGATATTACCGTCTATTTATTTGAAATTATTCATCAATTACGGCTCATATGGAGAAGTTATTGAAGAAGACAAAAAATTTCATATGGACGGAGGCCTGCCAAGTAACATTGAACAAATTAAAAGAAAAATTGGTAAGCACCCCTATTCTTGTATACCCATACTGGAATAAGCAGTTTCATGTACATATTGATGCATCAGGGATAACATTAGGAGCAGTGTTGGCACAACCTGGAGAAAGAAACATGGATCACCCAATTTACTTCGCTAGTATGAAACTATCAACAATCGAGAAGAACTACACAACAACAAAGAGGGAAGCATTGGAAATGGTTTACTCCCTACAAAAATTTAGACACTATCTACTGGGGGCACCATTCAAGTTCTTCACAGACCACTCAACTTTAAAATACCTAGTGAACAAGCCTGTGTTGGAGGGTAGAATCTATCGATGGTTACTATTGTTCCAAGAATTCACCTTCGAAGTGGTCATCAAACCAGGAAGGTTAAATGTGGGGCCAAACCATCTATCAAGGTTAGAATCAGGAGAAAATGAAGGACCATTAGACGACCAACTGCCAGATGATGACTTGTTCTGAATAGAGGCCATTCCAGACTACTTAGAGGATATTGTTGTGTTATTAACATCAGGATACTACCTAGAGGGATACAAGTCGACGCAGAAACGACACCTAATAGTGAGAGCTGGAGATTATCAGTTAATTACAAGACACCTATACAAGTTGGGCCTAGATCAAGTTCTGCGATGCTGTCTCCTTCAACATGAAAGGCATGAAGTACTATGGGAGTGCCATGCTGGGGTTGCGGGAGGCCATGTCAAGGGAAAAGCTACCGCAAGAAAGATATTGCAAGTTGGGTTGTGGTGGCCTACCATCCATAAGGATGCTAAAGAATACACAAAGAGTTGTGATGTATGTTAGAGAGTCGGGAAGCCATCACATCGGGATGAACTGCCCCTAAATCTAGTTCACACGGTACAAATATTTGAGAAATGGGCAATGGATTTCATCGGCCCTATCACACCACCAACACATCATTCACATGCTAGATACATCATAACTACTACAGAGTACCTTACTCGGTGGGCAGAGGCAGTGCCAGTCAAGGATTGTACAGCCGATACTACAACAAGATTCATCTTTGAGTGTATTATATCTAGATTTGGATGTCCAAAAATCTTAACCAGTGATCAAGGGACACATTTCATTAATGAAACAATCGCTTCTCTCCTGAAGAAATTCATGGTCCAGCATCACAAAAGTAGCCCGTACCACCCACAGGCCAATGGAATGGTTGAAGCCTTTAACAAAATACTCGAGAGGGGTCTGACAAAAATTGTGTCAACAAATCAAGACGATTGGGACGAACGGGTACCAACAACATTATGGGCTTACAGAACAACAATAAAGAGGACACACAAAAAAACATCATTCCAACTGGTATATGGTAGAGAGGTAGTGGTACCAACATAATTCATTGTCCCAAGCATTTTTATCTCACAGGCCACCAAAATGACAGATGATGCAATGTTGAAAGAGAGAATGGAACAATTGATGGAGTTGGATGAATCAATGTTTTTAGCAGAGTTCCACCAATTAGTTGAACAAAGGAAAAGGCTTCACATGACAAACACATTAAAAATAAAACCTTTAAGATAGGGGATCATGTTCTACTGTATGACAGTAAGTTTCAAAAGTTTCCAAGAAAACTTCAAATGCATTGGTTGGGACCATTCATAGTTTTACAATTAAAGATTATGGTGCAGGGTGAACAACACATGCCTGAAGCCTTTCTACAAATCCATAATCACACCATCAAATTGAAGGGGTCTCGGAAATGAGCCACAAGTAGGTTTTAGTCAATAATACATAGCTTGTCTAAAATAAATGCATAGTGAGTCACATGAGTCAGTAGCATACTCCTTTACAGTTCATATCTTTTTTCCATTTTTTTGTTCAAAAATAAATAACACATGTCATTCTGGTTGCAACAACCATATCATGTCACCGCAACCCACTTGTGGTCGGGGGAGGGGGATAGTCACATGTTCCACGAGTCTTTTCCACCATACTACAGGTATTTTCCATAATAAGTAGGCAATAATACACCTGTCAGATAGAGTTCCATAAAATATTTTCCCGTTAAGGAATAAATCAACTAATAATTATACACCATTATGGAAACTTTATTAACCATGCAGCCCACTCTGTCCTTTCCTGTGCTACATCATACCAGTCAGACCCAGGTTAGAAGATGGCGGCATAACACGATTAAGCAACATAGGGAAAGTTGTCGTAGTAATTAGTTATCAAGTCCAGTCAGAAACGTCGTGTCAATTTTTTCTACTTAATTTGCATGGAAATGCAGGGAGTTTCAAAAGTTCAAACGTAGGTGACAAAAAAAATTCAAGTTCTCTCTGAGAACCAACAACAACAAAGAGGCAAAGACTCCAAACCTCTGATAATTCTTGTCTACCAAAGGCGCACAAAGATGAAAAAAGCTATTATTTCAGTCCCAGATGATCAGATGGACGAGCGAATTATAGTGGTAGAGAATCTGTATGGAAAGTATGACAAAGCAACACTAGTGGATAATGATCTCTTGGATTGTTTCCAATTTCCATCATTGAAGTGGGAAGTATACATAGAAGATGTGCCAAAGGGAGATGGCACAATCACAACCAAGATTAAAGAAGATTTCAAAGGCCTCCAGTGATCGACACTGATAAATCTTAGGAGTCTGCCTGTTTTCGGCACACAATTGGCAGTAATGCAATGCACAAAGCTATTAGCCAGCAAGATGCATGGGGGATCGCTATGGCTTGACAAAGAATATCCCATTCATGTTGAGGACATCCATTGCCTGACAGGACTCTCTGCAGGAGGAAATGCAGTGGCTACAATGTTCCAAGGAGGAACAAAGAGAGCAAAGAAAGAAGGAGACAAGGATTATTATGAGAAATAAAACACCAAGCATGGGGGCAGAGGTGCGAGGATTGATCTTATCACCAAAGATTATATCAGATTTGCCTGCTATATAATAACAAGGAAAAAAATGAAGCATTTTTCCAGGAATAAATGTACCCTAGATACAATTTTAGTTGCGGAACACTGCTGCCAAGGGGAGGTGCTGAACTGATAAGCCTTTGTACTGAATGGGCTATTTTAAGTCTGTGAGGACATTTACAAAAGGAGCATGAATTTCATATTTGGCTACATACTGATGACTCTAGAAATGTGGAAATGGCGACCACCAAGAGGAAGAGAAATGGTACAAATCAGAGAGGAACAACCAATATATATGGAGAGCTTCAGGGGACCCCAACAACAAACAGATTAATGAGGTGAAATTTTCTGAATGGTACGATTTAATGTTGATCACAATCAGGATGACACAGAGAATACCCAGACAGTTGTTGGATAAGTTTTCACAAAATATCTAGTTTGGGGTTATGCATGGACACACATACATTAGGTCGAGAAGTGTCCACCCCGAAACATTTCAAATGTGGCAACAGATATTTGTTCTATCGGAAACAACATTCCACAATGAGGTTGGTTTGTGGTTGGGGGTTGCGTGTGAGATCACCGAAGGGAAATATATGTATTTGTTTGAAGGGATGAGGTTGCAACAACAAACAGGAGAAGCAGTAGGGAGCATCATGAAGCGACAAGCAGAAGATGACATGGAGCCGATGGTTCATCAGATGGAGCAAAAAATGTTGGACATCAAGCAAATAATTGCAAAATTCACTGAACCTTCAGGTGAGGCAACACAATCCATGAATTTTCAAGGTTTCAATTTATTTAATCCAATAATAACCACTCCCCTAGCTGTAGAAATTCCCATTGTTGGCCCTCATGCACAATCAAGGCCAACAATCCCAAATCCAAAGTAGAAGAGGGGAATTAAAAAGCTGGCCTCCAAGAAGCCCAAGACAACCACCGTAGTCCCAATTTTCAAAGTCACTAGTGAGGCCGGTCAATCCATACCTGCATCCCCAATTATTGAAGAAAATCCCCAAACCTCATCCACAGTCTCACCAGGGTCACAAGATCAATCCCCAAATACAACTTCCACCTTCACGACCTTGTCCGAAACAATCCCCCCTGGTACGTGTGTATCCATAGAAGAGATGGAGGTGGACTCTACCCAACAGTACTGTGAGCCTCTTCAAGGCAATGACACTCACACATCTTCGCTGGAATCCTTACTTCTAGGATCGAGCCCACTACCAGGAGATGAGCCAATAGTGTCTACTCCACAGTCAGTGGGAACTGAGCAGTATTAGACCGCATTTCCTATAAATTTCCCATTGATCCCAAACCCTACCATTATTCCACCTACGCCTCAGTTCACCCCTTCTTCGTAGCAAGCGAACCTTGCAGCATTGGTCATCAACTCAGTTGTTTGGACTCATCCAACAAGCTCCATAGAAAGAAGAGAAACCATTTGATGTCCTTGTTTGTGAACATGAACAACAGAGAAGATAGTTGCAGGAGGTCACAGAAGAAAGAGATCAACTGAAACAAGCAAATAGTGATCTACAGGCCCAAGTAGATCAAGTTACAAATTAATGTCGGTCACTATGGCATACCATATCAGGTGTTGTCATAGAAGCTCTCGAGGATATTACATCTTGCACGTTGGTCGATTACTGTGACCATATCCAAACACCGTGTTCAAGTTTGGTAGCCACAAATGGAGACATGAAGAGAAAATTGGAGACAGTCAGATCAGTGTTCCCGGAACCAACTGAGATATACACCAGGACAATAGATGAGAAGATCAACACCATCGCCGCTGTAAAAGAATCACTTGTTGAAGCACTAGTTGATGGGTTTTCCCTAATGGATAAAGTACATGACTGGTCAGGCAGCCTGACCATAAAGAACTAACATGTCTATCCCCTGTGAGAACAACTCCAAGTATTACTTGTAGACAACAAAATATGAACACATCCCATCTGACTGCAAAAGATCGATGAATAAATCGCCACACTTGAGGCCCAAGAAAAATAGATAGAGGAGGAATCAATGAAAATGAAGAAGAAAATTAGAGACCTGAGACCTCCGGTTTGCCAACATGTCCTTGCCCTGAAAGAAGTCTGCAACAACAACGAAGATCAGTGGAAAAAAATACAAAGCAACAAGCCGATTCAACTGACATCCAACACAACCAAAGAATGCATCAAACATGTTGAATCCATAGAAAGTGTGTGGAAAATAGCATTGAGAGAATACAACAAGTTCAGGAAAAAAATGACAACAATTGCTCTTGAGTTGAGGCCTTAGTTTGGAGAAGGAGGCCAGCAGACTCCAGAAGAAGCAGATGAAATAGTAGTCCCTTAGAGGGAAGAATATGAGCATCCACAAGTAGAAATACCACAGACACAACAACATGATCCACAACATTGGAGATATATTGACTTAGAGACGAGTCGAAGAACTATGGTCATGGCTTGTTGGGGCCTTCGTTTTGAATTTTGAAAGTTTTGAAGATATGAAGAGGGAAAAATAGGTGGCGGGAGCAATGGTCAAGTTGCGGTGAAGACAGATGGGAAAGGGAGAAAGACCATGCAGTTGTGGGAAAGTTGCGGCAAGGTGTCAAGAACAAGAAGAAACAACTGAGTGAACAAGGAGGAGGACGAGAAGCAACCGAGGGGATAGACAGCCGAATGGAACTAACAGTTCAGAGTAGTGAAGGAATAGATAAAAAGGAGAGAACAACATGAAGAAGGGGTTGATACTAGTGGGAGTCTAGAGCACAGAGGAGCCTGACTAGGAGGTGGAATAGTTGTGGGAATATCAGAGTAGGGCTCAGTCTGAGATCTGGAGCATTCTGTCATGGTATTTTATGTATTTACCCACAACTTCATGCCGAAGATGTATTGTAATGGATCTTCTATTGAATTAATATAAATGAGTACTTGGAATAGTTGCATTGTATTATCTATGTGTAATGTCGTGATTTATAGGCCTACTCAAAAGTTTTACATGTCGAAGGTCTTTTCTCATATGAATGTGATCTCTATAATGATATAATGTCATGATGACTGTATGCTTTAATCTCTACATAGAGTGATGGTTACAATATCCTTGATACTCTTCTGAACCCTTCATAGTTTTTGTCATGACACACCTCGGGTGAGACTCCTTCCCCTTGGGGTAGGGTGAAAAGGCTGGTGTTGTCCTAGATTAGAGCGGTCCCTTGTTGGTCCTTTGTTCTTGAACCCAGGGTCTTTCCATGATGTCATTTTTGTGCCAACACAAACCCTCAAAGAATATCGGTCCTCTTTCCCACTCTTGTCTTGGATTCCCTACACATCCCCAAAGAGTATCAGATTCTAGATGCTTACCCAATCCTCATTCTTTCTTCCCAAGAGAAGAAAAGAAAGTTGTGTCTATCACTTCCTCTCAATTGAGGAAGACATGCCAAAGTATCCTTTGACAAGGTACTTGTCCAAGTTCCTTTGTAATTTGGAACTTGTTATAACTCCCTCTTAGCTAGGGACTTGTCCATTCATCAACAACTTCTTCTTCGTGGGTCCTCCAGTTGCTTGATCTCCTTCCCTCCTTTGATGTCATGAATTCTTTGTTCGAACTTCTTCTTGGTAGGGCACCATCCATCGATCACTTTCCTTCCTTCTTTGTCATGTCATTGCTTCCTTCATGGAAAGTGGCCTTCTTGTCATATATCAGGTTCTCTTGTCATCTGGTTACTCCTTGTCATCTTGTCTATGCTTTGGACTACTCTTCACATGGATGCTTTGTTGTACTTGCTTGTTCCCATGCTTTGATCTAGTAGCCCTTCATGACTTCATCCTGAGATTGCTTCAATATTAAATGGTGTTTCCGTTGGATGGCTTCTTCATCATGACATCTTCGTAGAGTAGAATCAGTTATCTGCACCTTTTATATCTCAAGGCCTTCATAGGTGTCAAGGGTCCTTTGATCTTTTCCTTTCTTAGTCAGAATTGTCCTGTCTTCTTTTGGGAGATGTCTTCAATGGATCTTTGTCAGATAGTGATTCTTCGTGATCATGGTGTTCTTAACATGCTTGATTCTTTCTTCATTTTCCTCTTCTTGGATAGATTGGTCAGCCACCTTATGTTCCTTGTGGGAGCACTTCTTCATTGCTTGCTTCTAGTGCTAGTCATAATTTATTCTTGCTTCTTAGTCAACAATCTTATACTCTTTATGTGAGTATTTATTTTTGTTGACCTTCATTGCATTGTAGTACATGTCTTCAAGCATGTCATTGGTGAAAGAGAGTCTTTCATACTTGATCATGTCATAGAACTATTCCCATGATTCAATAATATACATATGATATCATGACTAAAATTTGAAGCATACATACCTCATCTTGATTCTCCTTTGATCATCTTAGCTTCATTTGGTTTTCCTTGGTGTGGACCTTCTTGCTTCATCTTAGCTTGCTTGCCTATCATCCTTTTTTTGAATTCCATGAATGGGATTCCCAATGAGACATCTTCTTTTGTTTATGAAACTTCTTTTGAATATTCCATCATAGGATCTTGAAGACCCTTAGCCTTCAAATGTTTCTTTTGTTTGATGATGGATGTCTTCTAAGATTATTAATCATGATCAATTTTATTTCATTGTGGATGAGGTCCTATTCTAGGTATGCTCCTTCTACATGAATATCTTGAGCTATATATACCATTTTCCTATATTCTAGAAGATATTTCTAACCATGCATTTTGTTCTATTATAAATTCTTCTTCTACATGAGTATTTTGAACTCTATGTACATCATGCTTCTAGATTCTAGAATATGTTTCTAGCCATGAAATTTTATTCTATTCCTACATGATCCTATACTACTCAAAACTTTGAAAGAATGATTTAAGTAAAGAAGTAGACTTAGTCATAGTAGAGATCTGGAGGATCTTCCTTCTTTTGCTTCTTGTCTTATTCTTTCATTTCTTGAGTCACATGAGCTTCTTCCATTTTTCTTTTGTTGTTGTTGTCCTTATTTAGTTTAGGACAATTCCTTTTGTAGTGTCCATATTCTTGGCATCCAAAGCATTGGATTTTGGACATATCTTTTTTGTTTGTTCTTCGTGGACCAAATTTGCCAAATTTTCCCTTTCTCTTGGCAATAGTAGAAAATTTTTAATCTTTTGATTCACATCCTATTTTCTTTGAGTCTTGTTTCCTCTATCTTTCATAGAGACCAGATTTCACTTAGTGGGGTGGCTTCCTTCTTGTCATATATGCTTGATGTGAAGTTTCCCCAATCCTTTGGTTGAGCATTGAGTACTACAGTTGTTATTTCTCTGTCAGACATGACTTCCCCTAGCTCTTGAAGTTGATCCCTCATCTCATATATCTTCATGAAGTAGGGAGCTATTCCTTCCTTTGATATCTTCATCTTGTAGAATTCATTTCATAGAGATATCATTTCTCCGGCTGTGATTACCGAGATAAGCTCTACTAGTTTATCATATATTTCTTTTGATGTTTCAAGTTTGGAGACATAAGGAATGAGAGAGTATTTGATGGATTGTATTAGAATCCTTTAAGCTCTTGCATCATCCTTATTATACTTGGCTAAGGATTGATTTTGTTCCTTAGAAAGAATAGTAACGTTCCCTTTGATGTGTTCTAGGAGTTCATTCTCCTTGAGAAGTAAATCGGTCCTCTTCTTCCATGCAAGAAATTTATTAGTACCTACCAATTTATTGATTTCCTTGCAAAAAGACATTGATGTATATTAAGAAGGGGACATTAACTTACTTGATAGATTTTGAGATGTAGTGGTCTTTCTTTCTTCTTGAAGACTTGATAGCTTGCCTTCCTTAGATATTGATGTTCTTCAAGTTGCTTTCTCCAAGTGGACTTGCTTGATAATGAGATTTTCTTGATGACTTGTAGAAGATGTAGGTCCTTCTTTGATTTTCTCTTCTTGTAGGTTCCTTTATATAAGTCTCTTCTTCTTGCCTTGTAGTCTTCCTTGATCAATGTTCTTTAGATGCCATTTCCTTGATTTTTCACCTTAGCTTTGATACCATGTTGAAGAATGAAGGGAAATTCTATGTAGTGTGATTCTTCTTTACTTGATAACAATTTGTGGAGTATTTTTAATTTTATTGTTAGATTAATCTTCTTCTTCTTCTTATTAATTCATGTGTATGTACTTAATCAAATTGCTACCAAAAACATAAGATGTTGGCTCTCTACCAGGGCTAAAACCTCTCTTCTCTTGAGAGGAAAACCCTTTAGTAAGTTTCTCTTATTGAAGCTTCTTATTGATTAATTACAAACCCTAGACCCTTTACTAGAATGTAATCCAAGCACAAGTCAAGTCCTTTTTCCTTTCTGCACTTTGTTCCCCGACACTTCCTTCTTCCGGCAGTTCATTCCCCGACACTTCGTCATCCTCCTTCCGACACTTAGTTCTTCTTTCAACTATTGGTAAACCTTGTTGCACTTGCTCTAGTTGAAATGCTTCTCTTCTGTACTTAGAGATATCCTTCACTTATGTAAACACCTTCCTTCAAATGAGATCCTTCTTGAGATGTAGGTGTATACTAAAGTGACTGTACAACAACTCTAAATTCTCGCACGTGTGGGAGGTTTACTTGATGTTGTATGCTCTTCTCTCCTTCGATTGAGTACCCTTATTCTATGCTTGAGTAGGAGGCCTTGTAGGCATAGATTTAAACCCAAACAATGAGATATGGTTGACTAGATTTAAATCCAAAAAACCCTCTTTTCCTCTCACGTGTGGCTGTAACTAGCCCTAGAATAATCCTCTTAGGCTCGGTTATGTATCCTTCTTCTTTGTTGTACTTGGAGACCTCTTCTTCGTCCTTCGTTACCCTTTACTTTCCTCTTTAATTCACAGATTTCAGAGATGTGAATGCATTATCTTTAGAGGAGTGGACAACCTCTATATATAGAGGACAGTCCCTCTTTTAGGCCGACTTGAAGGCCAACTCATTATTTACAGGCCGACTTGCTATCTTTTCTTCGGATGGCTTCTTTGGTGGTGTTAAATTCTTGGAGGAGACTTGACTTTTCTTGGAGGTTATTCTTTGATTTTTATACAAATATATACATGGTGTAACATGCCCTTAAGGTCTTAGCACTTTAACATGTGCTAGACCTATTTAATGAGAAAGAAACTCATTGACATATATTCTAAAAATAATATTTCTTTTCTTGAATAAATACAAATATTAAAAGTACATTTATGAAGACCGAGCCTAGTTACATTTCCTTCAACAAGGAGGAACACCGAGCTTGAAAGCCACTGCGATTAAGCATTTTCTGCGCAAGTTGTCTCAACTATGCATATATTGTAGACCATCTCTCATGCTACAATCCATTTTGACCATCTAGGGGTTAAACATACACCATGTATTTGAAATCTTATGAAGCAGTCCCAAACTATTGGACGTTGGATAAACTAACGCCCTTGTGTGTTTCACGACATGGACTAACCGCCTCTCGTGGATCCTTACCTCTGGCGATTCGATTGTTGAATAACACCTGTGGGTTTTGGTCTAACGACAAGTGTGATTCCCAACAAGTGGTATCAGAGCGTAGGTCACGAGTTCGATACACACCCGACTCGTGTTGGAGGGGATATTGTTGGACATTGGATAAACCAACTCTCCCTGTGTGTTTCGCGACATGGACTAATTGCCTCTCGTGGATCCTTATCTCTGGCGATCTGATCATTGACTAACACTTGTGGGTTTTTGTCTAATGACAATCGTGATTCCCAACACAAACATGGTATTAATAAATTGAAGGTAACCAAAAAATTTAACATGACCTCTTTGAATTTTCATTTATATGCTTATTACCTTGATCCTATTATTACCCTCTTGTTTACATGACATTGCTCTATATAATAGTTAGATATCCACTATATTCTTGTCTTCCCTAATGACAAAAAAAATATTGGAATTATTTCTATGAATTTTGATAATGGTCCTAGTTGTTTCAACAACATGGTCACACTTACTCTATGGCATGAACAATGCTTGAAACAAACAATGAGAGAGGTCGCTTACCATTTTAATCGAAATGCCTGATGAAGTCCCTTTCAGTGCCTTCAACTGTTCCCTTCTCCTCGATGTTTTAAAGATCGTTCCAAAGCTTCCCACAACTTCCCCATGATGTCCGGAAGGAGATATGCATAGACAAAAACACGCAAAGGATCAAAGCATCTAATATATAGCATAAAATACAAATGAACTAATTAACTCAACATATATCATAAATTGAATCAATAAGAAATCATAACCTATGTGGGTGATCAAGGAATCCCACAAATGATATCAAAGATGACATAATTGAGAAAGAACAATTTCTTTAATATTAATAAAATGGAGAATAAACTTACAACCTCAAAACCTTGATGTTACAAGTCTCTTCTCAAAACTCCAACCCTCTCCTTGGATGAATAGCCTCCTAGCCTTATTTATGCAGCATAAGCCTATTCCAACAATCTTCCTCAATCCTCAGGCATGTGTTAGCTTTATAGGCCAAGAGGAGGAGGTTTGGGATCCATTTCTCAAGGGATGAGATCCACAAATGGTGAGATAGGGGTTTCACAAAGAGATGGAGGTAGTTCCATGATGGGAGGGATCAAGGCTGAATAGACTTCCATTCGATGCTTGTTAGTTGGGAAAAATTTGAATAACAACACTTCTAAACTTTAGTTTTTATTTTTACACGTGTTAAGTCACATGTGTCAGTCACAGTGTAAGAAAAAACACACTTATGTGCAGTTCTTAACGGACTCTTCTGCGTATGTGCATAAATTGACTAGAGAACTACGCATGAAGCCAAAAATAGGTTTTTGAGTGATGGGATCCAAGAATTTCATTCTCTTTGAGATAGTTTGGATTCTAGCCTTGCAAGGGGATGCTTTGGAACACATTGATGGATACCGAAAGATCCAAACTGATGGTCATTTGCCTAATGTGACAAAATGACGTGTAACAAATTTCCCCCTAAAGTGAAAAGTCAGAAGAGATGTGTAATGATTGAAGCACTTTATCATGCCAAGGTTTGGGTTAGAGATTGCAGTTGAAGGCATGAAACAATCAATAAAATGTTACAATGCAATATAAAATCATCGTTGAGGTAGGCATTCCCATACTTAGAACATAAATGTCTTAAAGAACCAGTACGAAAATACATCTGAAGATCCATGTCAATAGATGACATAGTATGGATGCAACCATCAATGGATCTATGTTTACAATCATGAATATTTAATAACTCCACGCAGCCTGGATGGATGAAACTAGATCCAGGGTCTTGATCTCCATCTCTCAATCCATAGTACGAATCTAGCCATGCGAGTGAATGTCTCGTAGTTGAACATGGTAGAAACCACTTGATTACCGACCAATGATGTGAACCGTTAACAAGCACGAGAGAAACCACCAATAAAGACAATGGCTCTCAAGGTACTTCCAATACAATCTATGAAGTGCGAATAGATGTGCTGATATCGAACATTCGTAGAATCATTCGATTGAAGGTTATTATGAGAATTTGTCATTGAAGGCAAGAAACCTACCATTAAGGCATGCATGCCTCAAGGTACTGAAGGTTTCTAGATCAACTTCCCAGATAGTGTGCTAAAGTTGATAGGGAGTGACCTATCGCAGGAGGGCCTACAACATGAAACTCATATCAAGTTATTGAAGAAAAACAGTTTGGAGTAATCCAAGACTGAATCAGGGATGGTCGATGTGATTAAAGACTATGAATGGCAAAGTAATTTGAATTGGGGCAGGACTTCTCTTGAAAATATTAGTGACACAACATCCTGACTTGGAAGCATTTGACTCAAAAAATAATACCCAAATCAACTGAATACTTTCAATGAGGTATTGTAAAGTGACAGGCAAATGGATTTCCCAACTCGGACACCAAAGTGATGGTGTGTCATGTTCAAGAGTGACATAATGCATTTTACAATACAAAAACAAAGGTTCTTTCCACTTCCCCCCACCATTATTGGCAAGTACCTCTTTATTTCTTACAAGTTTGAGGAGGATAACATATGCTTGTCCTATAAGCTCATCATTCAGATGAGTCCTTTGAAGTATTTTTAACGAACCCTAGGAAGAAGTGGTTTGGTCTCGTCATGCTTAAAGAGTCCTGTACTATTTAAGTTTTACGAGTCCAGTGAAGGGGTAACTCTATGTTGTTTTCATGTTTAAAGAGTTTAAAAAGACATGAAAAGAAAACTCATATATTTCTTTTAGCATAAATGTTAACGAGCCTGATTTAAGTAAAGCTCAGTGTTTTTCAGTTTTAGAGAGTCAGGGGAAAAACATAAGTAGACTCCACAATGTAATTTTTTGTAAATTTAGTCCCCCAAGACCGAAAAAGGGTAAAATGATGCAGGAGAGAACTCTATTGACCATTGTTAGTCAACGTATACTTTTTTCATAAATAGTCTAGTTCAATCCATAAAAGGGGTAAAATTATATTGAATATATGATTGTTCGTTTAATTTTATGAGTTCAAACAATCAAGTATTCAACGATATTTTCATGTTTACGGAGCTTGAAAAGGGTGTAAAGAGAACTCCTTGTTTCACTTTTTCGTAAGTTTTTAACGAGTTCGAAAAAGTGATAAAAATATATTCAACGCAAAAATGATTCGTTTTCATAAATAACCTATGATCTACACACTTAAAATCTAAAATTATCGTCATTGCTCAAAAATATAGTAAAAAACATTATAAATTTGGATTTCAGATGCTAATAAGCAAGAAAAATATTTTAATAGGCCTAAAAGCTTATAAAAACCAAAAAAAGTAAAAACTTTTTACCATTTGTGTTTTTAACCCTTTGAGAGTGATAGAGTGCATTTTTCACCAAGAAATTCTGAGGCAAATTCTAGGCAAATTGTTGGAACAAATCACGAGTCGTCTTCTCCAAGTAAATAATCTCTCTGATATCTTTGTTTTCATTCTTTTTTATTTTGCATTTGACCATGTATTTTGGTTTTTTGGGAAGGGTTTCAATTTAAAAATTGCCCTCGGTGTGCGTTGTTCACCCTTATTAGGCATGCACACACCAAGTTTTTACATTGAAAATCATGATGGGAGTGATTTATAATGCTAGAACTACGCACATCCACACTATTTTCCTCATGCAGCCGCGCACAATGTCGAGGGCATTGAAAATTGAAATTGCAAAAGCCCATATTTTTTGCAAAAATTTATCACAATTCTTTCTAATGATCCTCCATGTTTGTTTGTAGGGGTTTGAGCTGAAAAAATGGAGTGGAGAGAGCGTGAACATGAAGAACAAGATATAACTACATTGAACCATCGAAAGACAATACAGACATTGAAAAATTGTGGCTTGTATAAGATTTTCACTATTATGGGCATGAAGGCCCAACTAGACTTGTTGGAGTGGATAGTGAGAAAGTGGAATGTACAAGAAGAAAGATTCATGATTGAAGACCATAAAATCACTATCGTTGCTGATGAAATTTAATTTTTATCTAGGCTTCGATGCTGTGGAGTGGATATTTCTTTGTATGGACATAAACGAGGTGGTGAAACAAATGCCACCTATATAGTGCAACATTGCTTTCGAGGAGATGCTCTCAAGGATGGTAGAATTGATATCAAAACCATAGAGAGACTTCCTTTGAGAGATATTAGGTTCACTGTTGCACAACTATGAGGAAGTGTATCTCTTCACATGCTTACAACGGAAAAAATGCAAACCATTGTAGAGTGCGTGAAACCTACAATATTCAACCGGTGCGAAGTGATAATTTCCAATAGGAAAGGGAAGCTAACTAGAGTCAAAACCGACAAAATCAAGAATTTTGGGTATGGTGCCTTTGTCATCTCGTTTTCTCTAGAGATGATCCCTCTTCTCACTCCACAGGTAGCTATAGAAAGAGGAGGAGCTCGAGATCCCCACATGCTGAAGTGGGTCACACTGATGGCACGCCATGAAGGTGGCGAAGGGCCAACGATATGGTATACTCTTGATTTCTTTGCATGGCTGGAAAATCAAATCATCATGATTGAAGATTTTCTATATGCAAACATGGATTACATAGGGGATCCAGATATTCCATTGCCAGTTGAAATGCAGTAGGGCGATCTAGGTAAAATCTTCACACTTTGGTTGTTTTTGAACTATTTTTTTTGTTTTTTGGCATCCAAAACTAATTGTTTAAAATGATCATGCAGATGTGGGCTTGGTGAGACCAACAGGGTTATGCAAACATGAAAAGCGTGGTGAGAAGTCAGTAACTCCCATAGTACAAAACCCGGACGTAGCAGAGGCATTGGATGAGCTGGAGCACAAACTTGAGAGTTTGACCCTAAACACCCCAAATGTAAGGATTGATTACCTACCTCTCTGCTATTAGAGGCAAATTATGGGGGTTCCTGGACCTATTAGTCACTTGCTACGATTAGTAGTACACATTGTTGTCTGCTACCATGATCATCATGCATAACCACTAGTCTTAGGGTTAGATTTTTTTATTTTTGATGATGTATCGACATGCTAGAATAATAAAGGCCACGGGGCCTCATGTCTTTGGATGACATTTTTGTAAAAACCACACTTTTTACAGACATTTGACTAATGAAAACTACTACTTCTATTTCAGTCTATCTTGTACAATATATGGATGAATATTGCTTTTGATTTTTTACAGATGTTTTACAAATGCCAATTTAAAACATATTTAGCCAATGCATAAGTTAATGTGTTTAAAATTCTTGAAATATACTGATATTTGATATAATCAAACTCTCTCCCTAAGAGATGAACTCGTAAAAACATTCTTAACATTGAAGAACTTCTAATTGAATAGACACCATTTAAATGTAATACTATGAGTTGCGAGTCTAACCTAACGATCAATCGATGAATTCCAAATGAAATGGCATCAAATAATAGATCAATCACTACGCTATACTCTGCAATCTTATTCGTTTTTCAACCAAGGCATATCCCATGAATAGAAAATAACTCATATGTGGGCAAATAAATTACCTAGACTGTGGAAGACAAATTCTGAGTACTACGACTAGTGCCATCAACAAAGCCAATGTAAGTTTGAGGGAGCGTCGACATCTGAAAATAAAGTGTAACACAAGATAAGCAGGAGAAGTTACAAGAAATGGTAAAAAGTTGCTAAAAGTTGCCATAATTCTTCACCGAGTAGTTTAAGCATAATATTTCTTTAGGTAAAGACCATTTTTGGGCTTTCCTAAAGGAATGTCGTCATAATCAACTAGCTCATAGGCCCCTTTTGCCAATGCATGTTTTACAATATAAAGGCCATGCCACATGGGATTGAATTTAACAACGCTTAACTTATCATGCTCTTGATCATAGACCAAGACTAAATCACCTTCTGAATATGAACAAGGTTTTACATTTTGATCATATTGTGCCTTAACTCATTTCTTTTATGCCTCACTAGCTAATGCATCATCATGACAAGTCTTATCTAGTTGCGCTAAATACATAAAACATTCTTCCTCTGTAAAAGTGGCTGGTAATTATTCAATTGCCATTTTCAAAAACAATATTTCAAATTCAATAGGTAAAACTTCTTCCGCACCGTAAACTAGCTGGAAGGGAGTAAAACTAGTCGAAGTTTTTGCTATGGTACGATATTCCCACAAGGATGGAAAAAACATTAGATTCTAATCTCGTTTATGAATCCCAATAATCCGTTTAATCATGGTGGTCAAAACCTTGTTAACGACTTCCACATGGATATTTTCTTGCATGCAATATGGAGTAGAACTGTCATGATGCATGCCTAGTTTCACAGTAAGATCGGTCATCTTAAAGTTTTGAAAATGGCTACCATGGTCCATGACAATGGCTTGTGGAAATCTCAACCTAGCAATCACATGATTGAATATGAAAATGGTTGTTGTTTTTCCATCATCCTTATATGCAAGCATCACCTCGGCCCATTTTGTAAAATAATCTACCATAAGGATAATGTACCCATGCCCCCCAATCGAGTGAGGGTTACATGTAAGGAAATCGATGCCCCATTTAGAAAAAGGACTAATCCAGGATGGATTTTGTTAAGTCAAGTTGAAGTTTTCTATATGTTTGAAGACCAAGATGGTCCTAGGTAGAAAAACTGTTCCCGACATGTGTATAAGTTTACCATCCCATATGCTTGCAAAATCAACAACAAGTTGAAGAGCTCAACGCGCTAATTTTGGTGGTATCTATGGTTTCACATTTGGCTTCCATATGAGGGAGAAAATTCCCATTGAATTTTTTCTCTAAATAGGTGAAAAGTCAAAGTCACCGTAGGTCAAAGTCAAACACAGATGTTGGTCAACGCTCAAGGTTCCAGTTTACATTGTGGCAAGCTTAGATTCCACTAGGTAGTTCATTTTGGTTTGTCAAATTGCTATTGGTTGATGTTTTTGAGCCAATAAAAGAGCGCCACATGGGCCAATGAATGGTTGCCACATGGCCTCTCCATAGCCTTTAAAAATTTGTTATGATTTGTAGGCTTCTAGGAGATTCGAACTCACAACCTCCAACACCATCTTCCAATGCATTGCCAATATGCCAACTATGGTTCACTTACAATGGTGGGCGCATTGATGATTAAATGTGCTAGACATAGAGTAAGGGGTAGTTTTAAAACTATCATATTAATGGCACAAAGGTATTATTTTTATGGCACAGGTTTACTATGTTTACAAACCATATATTAAATTATGGTGGTATGGTTTTATATGGTTTACAAACTCTATATAACCATTGTGAAAAAATATATTAAATGGTGGGCGCAAGATATATGGTATGTTTAACAACCATATAATAAAAAACATATCAAATATGACACAATGCATATGTATTAAAATGATGGAGAGTTGATACTTGGCAATAGTTATGGTTAAAATGAGCGGATATATGTTAGGGTGGCATGGCACATGGAGTATGGTTATGGTGTATCGACATCCAACATAGTGGAGTTATGGCAACCCATTTGGCGTAGAGTCAACCACATATGGCGCGAGGTAATGTTTTGGCTATAGCGTGGACATGCCAACAAAGCGTAATGTTGTTTCAATGTAAATGCCATGGGTTGTGCCACGAAGCTTCACCACATGCCATGGGGCTATCTCTGCCAGGTTAACATAATGGTATGTATGATTCATTATGTAGCCACTAGTTTGTGGTTCTTTAGACCGTTGGGTGTATGGCTACTTAACCATCGGAGAATGTAACCGCATGAAACCGCCTGCATTATTGCTCACCTGTCGAGCGGAATTTGGATGACGGAGTCTCAAAACAGATGCAAGAGATATGCATATCCATGAGTTGGTAAAACCTTGGATATTTCAATATTTCCAACTCGTCAAAGGCCGCGGGGTTCTCCTACCGATGCGCAGTCAGTAGAGATGTGGAATTGCATGTTAATTCCACGGGGAGGTTCCTTCATATGCTGAATCTTATGCCAAAAAACTTGGGTTATAAATGTTAATAAGGCCGCTGGTCTAATCAATGGATACCACATATAATTTGGTTCAACCATATTAAAACAAAAAATGCGCCAATACTTCATGCATTATGTATCATTTGGTTATATTGTTATACCTAATACACTTGGTGTATAATTTTAATTGCACCAAACACAACAAAAATCTAAAGTTAGAGTTTAATGTATGGCATTTGATTTAATTTGAATAAGCCAAATATGTAATGTTGTTATATGGTTGTAAAAAAAACTCCAAACTTAGCATTGTGAAATGATATAAAAGGAGGTCCTAGCACCAAAGAAAAACAAGAAACTCGAAGGAAAGTAAAGCCATTCCAGTGAAGCCATTCAAAGGCAAGTCAAGTGAAACCAGAGTGGTGTTGTAGTCCAATTTTTTTGAGCTAGAAGGTGTGGAGCCACTGCGCCATCCGAGAGTTGTGAAACTTGAAGTTGTTGGTCAAGTTAGTTTTTGGATTTTCGGAGGAATACAAAAGCTGAATTTGACACTTGAAGAGCTGAAATGGGGGTTTTAGCACGCTCTAGAATCAACGACAAAACTTGTTTGTCAGTTGTAGTAGCAAATTATGCAGAAGACTATACATGAACCGTGTCTCACCTAGACAAGTTGAGACAAGGTAATTGGTTAATGTATTGTTGATGCTTGAATGATTGATTTCAGTTGAGGTTAGATTCGATATCGTTTTTGGGATTCAACTGCGTTAAGTAAGTCATTAACGTATGACCATTTCCATGAGAGTTAGTCGTAACTGACTAATTTCTTATGATCTTTGAATTGTTCTCATAACACTCATTGCACCGGGTGATGCTCACAGGTGTGAAGAAGTGGGATTGAAACTAGTGAAATGAATCACATAGCGTCAATCGTCACTTCCGGGGCTTGCACCCGGTAACCATGACTTCCCGGGAGGTCACCCATCCCATATCTCCTTTGGCTCAAGCGCGCTTAACTGTGGAGTTTTCCCCACAATCAAGCCCACTTAGCTTGCTACCCCATTTGCAAAACCTTTGCAAGCATTGTGCCTCACGAACCATTCAAGTAGAGATCCCTTCACTCTTTTTGAATTTAAGTATTAGGGGTTTACGCAGTGCATTATATTAGATTCATTATTAGAGACTCTATGTTTTTTCCTTAAATGACATGTCGATTGTAGATTGTCAAGTGAAATTGCGAGAATTATCTGTAGGAGAGCATTTCCATACTAGGGAAATAGCCACAATTATAATCAACAATTTTTATGTACCTCGTATTATCTATTGAAATACGAGCGGCCTAGCCTTTTGAGCAGGGGCCAGAGATGTAGCCTAGGAGGGGTGAACTCTGTCATCAACCTCAGTGTCATTCTATATTGATGTTAAATGATTATACATGTCATGTCCCTTATGGTTAACTTTCTCAGATGAATTAAATCCTTATGTTGAAAGACTCATTTAAAACTTGCCAAGTATCAGAGTAAGATCCTCTTTTGTAAATTTCAGATCAAGGACTTTTATCACTGCTCCAGATCTCCAAGGCTAAGGAAGAGTCCAGCTGAGGTAACCACAGACCAAACTTTTGACTTGGTAGCTAGCCCTACCAAGCCGGAGAGGGATTTCTCCACAAAATCACAGCCAAGAGGGCTGGATGAATTAGAATTTTAGGCTAGTTATGATGTGCATAAGGGTTTGATTGTTTGAAATTGGGTTGCTAGATGAGGATTAAGTCAAAGCGACTAGGTTAGGGAAAATAAGATATGATTGCAGGCTTTCAAAGGGGCAAGGTAAGTAGGTAGGCTAGCACATTAGTGTTTCTTGGGATGATATGATTCAGACAGGTGAGGAGCTAGGAAAAGCATGAAAGATATATTCTTCCTAACTAAATAAAGATGAACAAACTATGAAAACTTCCCCAAAGCAGAGCATGTGAGATGATTTCTGTTTATCAACATGAAAGAGATCATACAATAGGCATGAGATGGAATATGGAGCAACAATACATTCATACAAATGAAACTGAAGAAAAAACAATGCTAGACAACCATACCACAGGTATCCCAAGGAAATAGCTGCAAATCATCTATTAAAACTAGCCAAATTATGATACAATAGAGTCTCTGGTCAATCCAACAACATCCAACTGATTCCCACCTTTGAAAAGACTGAAAAATACAACATATAGGCCTAAAAACAAAATCCTCCCAATCTCAGGGGTTGAATCCATGAGAGGAGGAGCAGTGCCACCAAAATTTGAACTGATAGCTAGAGTGTAGGGTGGTCAACGTGACTCATCCGAAACTAATTCATTACACCTCATGGAGTCTATTTACCTAATGTATTTACCCTAGGTAATAATAAAAAGACCATAATACATTTACATCATGAATTACATCAGTAAAAAATTGATTTACTAAGATGAAAATCAAATTTGGAGAAAAACAGTGAAAAATCAGGCAATTGGTCAAACACGCCATCTCTTTGTCAAAAGCGCCCTCTTTGTGTCAAATGCGCCATCCATTTTGCAGGCTGATTTCGACTACCTTCTCGGTGTCCAAATCAAACCCAGGATAACTCATTGGAAATATTATCTTGTCTAGTTTCCAGATCTACCTTTAGTTTCCAAAATGGATTTGATTTGACCCCTCAAAAGTCGATTCTCCCAAGACTGCTCAAACGTGCAGCATAACACTTAAACACACCCTACATGTTTCAGGTGAGTTTTGGATGGGTTCCCGGTGTCCAAATTGAGCTCATGATATCTCGCTGGAAAGAAATATCTCTTGGTTACACAATGGACCTATCAAGCACTGCAAATAATCAAGTATATCCCCTCAAAACTCAATTCTCCCAAGACTGGTCAAAACGTGGAGAATGAGGGTGCAAAAATGAAGTGTGCTCTTGCAGGCAACGTGGAGGCCTTCCTCAACTCCAACTTGAGCTCAGGATAGCTCATTGGAAATATATTTTAGTATGGTTGTCCTTTGACTAATCAAGAAAGTCATTTGGACACTCCAACTAGGAGAAAAATGGATTTTTCCAAGGTCTCTCCATAAATGCATAAAACCTCTTATTGCAACTGTATTTTTGACATTTCTCCAAAACCATGACACTCGTATAAAAAATGAAGGAGGTTTTTAATCCCTAGACTACAATGGACAAAATATCTCTCAATTTTGTCAAATTCATCTCTATTTGGTCAGAAACGTAGTTTGAAGAAAAATTGGCACTATTTGTGGCAAATGACAACCACCTTCCTACTGAAGAAATATGTGCAATCATGTGAAGTGATCCTTCCAATGTAACCAATCCAGAAAATGGCTAGTAACTGAAATTCTGCTCTCACTTTCCTCGAGCAGGAAAAATGATGTACATGTAGGCAACTCACAATAACAACTGAAACCAAGGATTATGCTAACAAACTAGACAACATTTATCTTCTTCAATTCTTGCAAAAGACTACTGAAGGGATCTTGAAAATCCTGAAGCATTACTTTGTCTTGAGATCCAACAACAAAAATACAAGTACTCCCTTCAGTCTGATCTGAAAGAACAGTTGTTTGTTGATTGATAGTGTTATCACTCTGATAATTCTTTTGAAGTAAAAAGAAAGAAAAACCAAAGGTAACAACAAATCACTTTTGGAGATCAGGACATAGCCTTCTTGATGATGAGAGAGGACTCTCTTTAAAATTTAACTTTAAGTTAAGATGTTTTTAGGCTAGTTATGATTGTTCAAGGGGTTTTTGATTTGTGTTTGAGATTGGGTGGTGGAATTTGCTTAGATAGATGGATAAAATGATGTCTTTTCTACCATTGGGCTATGGAGTCAAACAATAAGTAAGAAAAACTGGATTAACTCACTAAAGGGAATGTTCCAAGGGCAAGATAACATAGTGTTTTTCAGATCTTTGAGACAGAGGGGTGAAAGGGTTTCACTTGGGGTGAGAGAGCAGTTAAGGGTTCTCAAACCCAGATAATGAATGAGAAATTAAGGGGTAATCAAGATCAAAGGGAAATTAAGAATCCTTTAACCTGGATATTCAAGAAATCAATCTAAACCAAAGAGAAATTAAGAATTCTTTAATTTAAATATCAGAAGAAAACATTTAAATGCATAACTATTAAGACAGAGTGTAATTAAACAAGTTCTGAAATATTATTCCAGTTATAACATTTAGATTGAGAAACACATTAAAGATTATGAATAACTTTGAGAAAAATAACAATAACACATGAAAATACTTGTCTGAAATTCGCTCAACACATGAATCCTTGGAAATATCTGATCTTTATTTATCAATCCAGCTTGTTGGCTCAACAAATGATACAATAACCTTCTAGGTATTCTGATCAAAAGGTCTATAGAAATGTCTAATAGAATCCACCCAAGATACTTCAAATGAAGAAGTATTTATACAAATTCAAAACTGAAACATCTTGAAAAAAATATCAAGATTGGGTTTACAAATATCTCAAACTGTTTTACATTAATAGAACTTAAATAAAGTACACTAAAAACTAATGAATCTATTTGGCACTATATGTATGGATTGATGGTGAAAAATAAGAGAAATTCGAATTTGATAGCAACTCTTAATTGATGATGAGGCTTCCAAGTCACTAACTAAGTCCTTCCTTTATGCATTCTGCCCCAGAAATTTGGCAACATTAGGGTCCAGTGACACCTTTTTATATCCCAATCCGAGATAGATATGTAAAATGTGAAAGAGTTTATTGTAGATAAGTATGTTATTGAGATAAACCTCATTTATTTTCCCAAAATTCAGCTCCAGCTATTCAAAATACTCTATGCAAAACAATGTCAAAAACAAGATTTTGCACAGTCCAAAAAATAGGCTGTGAAGATATGCATTTATCTCCCTTTTTGTAATACTTGTGTAAAACGTGAGATAGGTTTTTGTATATTGGCATTTTAGGAACACAAACCTCCTCCAGTTTCTCAAAATGCATATTGTATTGGCCACAATAGTTTATGCAAAATTATGACTTAAACAAGAAATTTATGGAAAATGTACTATTCATGCTCTGATCTCATCTTTTAACCTTAATTTTCTTTTAACTATTTTTACCTTTAATCTGGATAAAATCATTGTTTCTGGTGAAAGTGTCTTCATCTCTATTTAACCCTTACTGCCTCCATGTTTACTTTTACTGTTTACCTTGATTTCTCTGTTTTTTTATCTATCTTCACTTTGACATGAATTTATTTTATCTGTATGCTTTGTAACTGTCTTCCATGCTGTTTGTCTTCCCACTAGCTATTTTTATTCATTTTGATTTTTCAATATGATACACTTTTAATGATACTCTTTCATTTGGATGATTTATCTTTTTCCTTTTACTGTGCTTTTTTGACTTTCATTGTAACCTTTTGACTTTTACTATACATTTTCAAATGAGAGGGCCGTTCTGGTTTTTTCTCAAAATACCTGGAATTTGGGTGAAATAAATTCAAAATAGTGTTCTCGGCAATTTCAGAAGGTTGAAAGGGCTCTGCTACAGAGTGAGAGCCTGATTGGGGTCTCTGCAACTTCTTTACGAGTGAAATTGAGGTCAACTGGTAATTTCAGGGTTTGAAGGTGTCGTAATGGCTTGCAGAGGTTTACAAAGAAATTGATCGAAAAAGGCCAAATAGGGCTTCTTGGCCTTTCTATTGAAAAACGATCATTTTTTTAGCAGGCGAATTACGAATGAATAGTGGGTGGTTTTTCGGGTTGGGTGGGGAGGTGGTTTCCCAAGCCATCACACCGCTTTATCGAGGAGGCGGTATTTTGGCAAGGTCACCCGATCTACCTTAACGCTTGACACGCAACAGATGGGGGTTTGGGCAATACCACTTTATCAAGTAGGTAAAGGTTGGATATCGGGTGAACTCGATATGGCTGTGAATCGTTAGATTCGGGTGTTGACGATCGGATGACAGTCGGGTGACAGATTAGCACGGATGAAATGGGCAAAGGTTTTGGGGGGGCCCGGGGCTTTAATTAATGGTGGTTTGTGATTATTCTGGAGTTAAACACGAGATTAAATGATCAGACGGGGTTAATGGAGGGATTATCTTAACTTTACGGAGAATTGGTGAGTTAAGAGGGTTTTGTCGGGGGATAGGGTAAAAATATAGTTTATAGTTAAACTAAGGGTAGGGGTAATATATACGGGGATTTATTTATATACGAGGAAAAAGGTATATTAGGAGCTATATTATTAAGTTAGAAATTAATATGAACTGAAATGAGCGGAATGAAAATAATACTAAGTATAATGTAATATTTGCGCTTTTCCTTTACATACACTTATACTTAGGATAAAATCTTTTTGTGGGTATTTTGAGTGAAATGGAATTTAACATGGGGTTTTTTACTTTTCATAGGAAAATGGAGTTTAACCTTAGGAAAAGGGGTTTTATTAGGGTAATGAAGGGAAATGACTCTTATGAAGGGAATTCTAACACCTGATGAGCATAAGTCATTAAGCCGAGGATCCGGTCCCACCAAAAGTCAGAGAAATGCTCTGAGCCTTTATGACTTGAAGGATTTTTAGTACTAGAACATACTTGTGGATGGGGAAATTAGTAAGTATAGGGATGAAATGAATGAGGGGGAGTCAATTAAATCAACTTGTAAACCTATATTTTTTCTTTCTTAATTGCTCATGCATATTGAAACATATGATTAAGCGTGATAAATGTGCTTTTGTCCAATCAACTTTATACTTTAGCAACCTTTCTTCTACTTACCCATTACTTACCCTAACATTTTTTCTTCATTTTGGTGGGTGCACTTAAGCTAGAAAACCCTTTTGTTTCCTTTTATTTTATAAAAGAAACTATCTAATTCTAACCTTATATCTTCCAAGGGCTCAGATTAAACTAATGAGCTCCTTTTATTTTCTCTACCTATCTAAAGATCTGCCAAGATTAAGCTGTTTGGTCAGATTTTATTCTCCAACTATAAACATAAAATTCAAAGCACGAAATAGTCAAGATTAAGCAGTTTGACTACCATGGATTGTGGCATGTATGACAAGCTACACACAACCATTATTTAAGGTAGTAAAGTAAAGAGTAGTGGCACTTGGACTTGCACACTTTCATGGTCTGTTTTTATTTTGGGTTTCATATATATATTTTTCAATTTTGTTTATTTTTTACCTTTTCTTATTTTTCTTGTCCTTTGATATTTATTTTAGGACATACCATATTTACATTTTTAATTTAATTTGGGAATACATTTGAAGGAAGAAAATGTATGTACAATATTATACTACTAACTGTTAGCGCTTGAATTTGGCCTCAGGCTGAAAAAGACAAAATCCAAGGCAACATCAAACCACTTAGCCTCGTAGCTAGCCCTATGGGGACAGGAGAGGGCTCTCTCCAGGTCTATCTCAGCAAAAGGTCTTCAAATGGCTGAGATGACCAATAAAGAACACTGATTTTAGGCTAGTAAACTGATAGGAAAAGTTTGATTTTAAATTTCTAGGGTTTTGTTGGAAAACTGAGCACGACAATTTTGGGTGCGGGGATGAGACACAGTTTTTGCAGAGGTCTTTTTGGGGCAAGGTAGGAGATTGTCTTGATGCCTTTGAAATAAGTGAATGGATGGATATGACCGGTGAGGAGCTAAGGAGAGCAAGAAACCATCGAGAGTTCTCCTTAAACAGATGAAAACATTGATATTAAGCAAACTTAAAGGCAGAGCATAGAAACCATGAATTCTACCTTAACACTTCATTTACTTAATTTGCAGAAGAGAATAGTAAGAAAATGATACACATAAAAAACTTACAAGTACATGAGAGAAACACACCATCAACACAAATAACCACAGGAATCCCAAATAGTGCTGCAAAACCCTGGTCTTTCCTTTGCCAAAATTGCAGAGATACAAAGTGTAAAACAGTCTAAGCTTATCCCTCAAGAGTCCAACCATGAAAATGATTTAGAAAATACATAATATAGACCATGCCAACCCATTCCCTAGCCTCTAGGGGTCGAGCTCCTCCTTCTAGGAGCCGTTTCAACCAATTCTAAACAAGGAACTGAAATCTAGGTAGTCAAACAACTAACCCCTATATGTTAGGAAACTGATTCATTCATTAATTTTTTGCTATTTTATGAATGAATCTTCTAGAATAGGTAAAAAAGTGTCATGTCAACATGAAATTACATCAATTACATCAAGGAGGATGAAAAATCCCACCAAAAAGTCAAAACTGGTCAAAGCTGGGCGAATTCCTGAGCTGAAGGTGCAAAACTGGCAAATTTCCCTGACGCGTAGCGCGCCATTTCTCAACGCATAGCGCGCCTTTGAGCCCACTTTTGGGGAACTTCCTGGCATCCCAATGAGGCACAAATGGGCTTGTTGGAAAGGTCTGGATGTCTACTCTCCCGCTCAAGTGGAATTTCTCAATTTGGTGGCCATTTGACCCTCCAAAAATGCAATCTCCCAAGACTGCTTCCTGTGTGTCCAAAAAGTGGTAGAAGGTCATTTTTTGCTTGTTTTTTGATCTTTTGGGGCTCAAATCTCCATGAAATGTCTTAGCAGTGGCTGAGCAAGTGTAATTTGTCATGAAAAATTCAAAAATGCTGAGTTTTTGTGAAATGGACCTCCCCAACTTAAGGGTAGCGCACGGCGCGCTACGCGTTGAGCCAAAACCCTGACGCGTAGCGCGCCTAAGCCCTACGCGTAGTGCGACGTTCAGATGCTTTTTGGAGGCCTTCCCGGTGTCCAAATTGGGTGCATGATAGCGCGTTGGAAAGGTATTTGAGTCTAATTTCCAACACAACTGGAATGTTTCAATTTGGAGTTCATTTGCCTTGTCAAAAAACAAATCTCCCAAGACTGGTCAGAATGTGCCAAATGAGGCTGCCTCAAGGCAGAGTGCTGTTGCAGTCAACTTTTGAATGCCTTCCTCAACTCCAAATTGAGCTCATGATAGCTCATTGGAAAGATCTTTGTGTCTAGTTATCATTTGACTCATCAAGAAAGTCATTTGGCCAACCAAGCTAGGATAAAACTTGATTTCTCCAAGGTAACTTCAGAGGTGCATTCGATTCTCCTGAGGCAACGATATTTTTGACATTTCTCTAAAACCATGACACCTGTGTAAAAAGTGAAGGATTTTTTTCTTCTTTGGCATGTTTGGACAAAAACCTCTCTCAGTTTTCCAAAATTCATCTTTATTGCTCTGAAACATCTTTTAAGTGAACCTTATCCCGATGTGTGAAACAAGGAACTTTGTGGAAATGAAGCGTAATGAAGGGGATGAGGGGCTTGTAAATTCTTAAGGAAATTTTTGGGAGTGGGGAGGGATGTTAGGAAGCAGGGGAAAGTGGAATCTTAGAAATCCAGTGAGGGGAAGGGGTCCAAAAGGGCAAAACACAGGTCCAACCTAGAAAATTGCCAGGTTGTAGCAAGAAACTAGGGTTTGTGCGAAAATGAGGATTTTGGGGGATCTCAGTGATGGGAAGTGTTTGATAAGGTAGGTGAAGGATAAGGGAAGGTGTATGAACATTTGGATATAAGTTTTGCTAATGATTTGACCATCCAAGAGAAATTAGCTTTCAAAACCCTAGGAGAGGGAAATGACCTTGCCTAGGTGCAACTGAAGCATGAACAAGGTGTAAAATGACTCATTAGACACTGACATGATAATGAAAACCCTATGAATGATGATAGAATCATAAGAATGATGACATGGATTGGCATTTGGGCAACTTTGAAAAGAGTGAAAACAAACCCTAGACCTAATTCCTAGTGACCAAATTTTGCTTTGAAGACTCACTGAAATGACAAATTTGACCTTGACACTTCAAAATCACTTTGTAAGAGCACGTTTGATCACTGGAGGAAGGCTGGAAAGACTGACACTAACACTAACCATAGTCAATTCAAAATTAATCCTATTATCATTGGACCCTAACAGATTGGAAGGAATAGAGAAGTATAACCTTCTGCTATCTGAGTGTTGGCTGTAAATTCCTCGAGTATGAGAAATTATGACTCGATTTCTAGCATACTATCTCTTTCAGGCTCATACTCCTCAAATTCATAGTCTAAGTCATCTTTAAATAGAAAAAATTCTTCAATATTATCAAACATGACAACCCTATCATCTTCATGAAAGAAACCAATATTTGTTAGCTGATTTATAAATGTAATTTCAAGTCTGTCCTCATTTTCAAAAGTGGAAGAAGTTTCACTAACACCTTCTTGACTATGTGAACACTGCAAAACTGCATTAACTTGGGCTGTAACATGTCTTTTCAGGAGTTGATCTATCTCATCTTCAGATAGAGGAGATAATACTTTTTGTTTTCTTTTACTAAAATAGTATTTGTCTTCTTTCCCTCCTAAAGTTTGACAAGGATGTTGAATATCTTCATTAATTTCAAGAGAAGTAGTATATAAATTTTCATCAAACTGTTGATTCATTTCATGTGATTCCTTTTGACTATCAAGATGCAAAATTCCTTCATTTTCAAGTGAAGAGGAACCTACTGTATGTTGACTATGATCTTGTGTATCAAAGTGACTAGCTTCTTCAGATTGTCCTTGAAACTCTAAACTGAAATTTCTGTCATTTACCATAGAGTCATCCAAAGAATATTTTTCACTTACTTGAACAAAGATCTTGTCTTTGTTTTCATAAAGGGAATGGATTACCTCCTTCTGAAGACTTTGTTACGATGGGATGAGAACACTCAGGTCGATAACTTCATTTCTTCATTCAAGGTGATCTCAACAATAAAGCTCTCCTTCATGGGATTCAGAACAACATACTCTTCATCATCACAATCTGAATCTAGATTTGGAATAGCTAGCTTGACCTGATCACAATCTAAAATTGACACTTGATTTTCATTCATACCATCTTCTGATGCAAGTAGATCTGAAATAAGACCTTGTCTTCGATCATTTTCAACTGTACAAATATCTTCAGCCTGCTGCGAACTTTCCTGAGCATCTTGACAAGTATCCTCTAAGCTTTCTTTATGCTTCTGAAATGGATTTTCATACAGGGCTTCCATGATCTAATTGTCCATCAATTCATCATCTCCATAAACATTCTCAATATTTTCAATAAAACTATCAACATGTTTACAGTAGTTCTGAACTAATATTAAGGATGGACAAGATTCTTTATACCTTTCAAAGAACATGGCATGCAAATCATTTAAACAAGGTGGCAAACTTTCATACCAATATTGGGCTTCACCTTCCAGAGTGGCCATGAATATCTTCATTAAGCAGTCTTCAGGAAAATCAATCTTTAATCTATGCACATGATTGCGAAATATCAGCAGATGAAGAGCAACATCATAACCTTTCACATCTTTGAACATAGGTAAATTTGTTTTCCAATTTACCTTAGGCATTTTATTTGGGGATCCTGGAATGTGATCTCTTTTCATTGGGGCATACCTTCTTGCAACATATTCCATCTTGAAAATTCTTCAAGCTACTTATCTTAATGCAGTGGAGTCACTAGGTGAATGGTACAACCTTCCCATGTTTCCAACTATTGTTCACCATCAACAATTAGATCTAAATCATTGTCGTTCTTCCTGGGGAAGATATAGATTTCACTTCTTGACAACTATGCGAGTATGTTATCAATCCTTCGGATCTCCAAGGCTAAGGAAGAGTCTAGCTGAGGTGACCACAGACCAACCTTTTGACTTGGTAGCTAGCCCTACCAAGTCAGAGAGGGCTCTCTCAACAAAATCACAACCAAGAGGGCATGAACTAGGGTTTTAGGCTAGTTATGATCTGCAAAAGGGTTTGATTGTTTGAAATTGGGTTGCTGGATGAGGATTAGATCAAAGAGACTAGGTAAGGGAAAATAAGATATGATTGCAGACATTCAAAGGGGAAAGGTAGGTAGGTAGGCTAGCACATTAGGGTTTCTTGGGATGAGATAATTGAGACAGGTTAGAAGCAAGGAAGAGCATGAAATATGTATTCTTCCTAAACTGAAGAAAGATGAACAAACTATGAAAACTTCCCCAAAACAGATCATGTGAGATGATTCCTATTTATCAACTTGAAAGAGATCATACAATAGACATGATATGGAATATGGAGCAACAATACATTCATACAAATGAAACTAAAGAAAAAACAATTCTAGACAACCATACCACATGTATCCCAAGGAAATAGCTACATTTCATCTATTAAAACTGGCCAAAATATGATACAATAGTGTCTCTGATCAATATAACAACATACAATTGATTCCCACCTTTGAAAAGACTGAGAAATACAATATATAGGCCTCAAAACAAACTCCTCCCAACCTCAGGGGTTGAATCCATGAGAAGAGGAGAAGTTCCACCAAAATCTGAACTGATATCTAGAGTGTAGGGTGGTCGAAGTGACTCATCCCTAATTACAATGGAACTGATTCATCACACCTCATAGAGTCTATTTACCTAATGTATTTACCCTAGGTAATAGTAAAAATACCATAATTACATTTAAATCATGAATTACATCAGTAAAAACTTGATTTCCCAAGATGAAAATAAAATCTGGAGAAAAACAGTGAAAAATCAGGCAATTGGTCAAACGTGCCATCTCTTTGTTAAACGCGCCCTCTCTGTGTCAAACGCGCCATCCATCTTGGAGGATGATTTTGGTTCCCTTCTCGGTGTCCAAATTGAGCCTAGGATAGCTCATTGCAAATCTTATCCTGTGTATTTTCCATATCTATATTTAGTTTCAAAAATGGACTTGACGTGACCCCCCAAATGTTGATTCTCCCAAGACTGCTCAAACACACAACGTAACACTGAAACGTGCCCTCCATGTTGCAGGTGAGTTTTGGATGGTTTCCCGGTGTCAAAATTGAGCTAATGATATCCCGTTGCAAATAAATCTCTCTTGGATACACAATGGACCTATCAAGCACTGCAAATGATCAAGTATAGCCCCTCAAAAATCAATTGTCCCAAGACTGGTCAAAACATGTAGAATGAGGGTGCAAAAATGAAGTGTGCTCTTGCAGGAAACTTTTGGAGGCTTATCAACTCCAAATTGAGCTCATGATAGCTCACTAGGAATATATTCCAGTCTAGTTGTCATTTGACTTATCAAGAAAGTCATTTGGATACTCCAGATAGGAGAAAAATGGATTTTCCCTAGGTAATTCCAAAAATCCAGAAAAACTCTTGTAGCAACTGTATTTTTGACATTTCTCCAAAACCATGACACCTGTGTAAAAACAGAAGGAGGTGTTTAATCCTTGGACTATAATAGACAAAACCTCTCTCACGTTTGTCAAATCCATCTCTGTCTGGTCAGAAACATAGTTTGAATAAAAACTGGCACTATGTGTGGCAAATGATTTGTCCCTTGGAATGACTTCTTGAAATATGATGGAGACATGATGTTTATGAGTTGGAATGGCCTCATACTTGCTGAAATGACCTCCCTTATTCCTCCTCTGCTTAGATGTCTCTGATTCCATAGCCAACCCTAACTCAGTGGGAGAGGAAATTAGGGTTTAGTGCTTGCGGAAAATGATGATTTGTACACCCTTGGGAAAAGACAACTCCCTTTGGCATTCACTTAACTTTTGGAACTTTACCCTTTCACTTGACTATTTCCTTTGAACTTGATCTTCTAATTTGATCTTCTTGGTGAATTTGGAAACATAATGAATTTGAAACTCTTCCTTTTGGCTGATGGAACTTTGAACTTACACCACTTGGAACCATGAGAATTATTACATATTAAAACTATAAAATTACATTTTTTCTTGAATATTCAGATTACAAACTATTTTGCTGATGAAATATTGTTTATTATTACTCCACTTGCTGGTATTTTATGCATGAGATGGTGTTTTAGTGGACCTTGGAAACCCTAAGACCTAATGGAGATTTTAAGTGGCTGTGACCATGATGAAAATGACTGTCATGATGAAGACAAGTCATGACTAATGGTATACTTCAGTAAAAGGTGAAATGAGCTAGCAAGGGGTAAATTTCTAAAAGGAGTAAAGGAAACCCTAATTCAACCTTCAGCGACCAATTTTTTTGCATGATGACCTAGTGGAATGACAAAAACTTCAGAATGGGACCCTAATATGATAAGAAAAGACGATTTTGACCACTGATGGCAGTATGCAAACACTGACACTAACATGACTGATAATAATTAGTGGGTGAAGAGGAGATGGGTGTGCACACATTTTTTGATCGTAGATATGAAAATTGTGGCATTTCCGGACCGTTGTTATATAATCTTTGAACATAGAAGGCATAAATACCCTGTGCGCAAAATGTTTTAGGCAATGGAAAAACCTGACATATGACTACCACAGGCTCTAGAATAGCAATTATTTAATGCCTTTTCGACTTCCTCATGAGTCAAACATCGTGTGAAGATGGAATCAACACCACGATGATAAAGTTTATCACCAACAATAATGTGTTGATGTGATTGGTACCGAATACAACGACGATCAATTGGACTCAATTTTGGCTGAAATGTCTGGGTTTGAAGATAAATGGTGATATCTCCATACTAGGGGTCTAAAGTACTGATAAGAAATATAGATTCGTCTGGAAGATAATCCTCTACCACGATTTCCGTCTTAGTATAGGGAAAGTCACACGACAATTCAAAAAACACTAGTGATTTCTTAGATTTAGATTTTATGAATTCCAAATCAAATTCCTGCAGGATAACTATCCATTTGGAATACTTTTGCCCTAGTAATTGTCTCGTAAGAATATAAACGATGGGTTTGCAATTGGAAATCACTGTTGTTTTGTGCAATAGAATGTAGTGATGAAATCGTTGGAAAACTTGAACGACTGCCAAGGCCAATTTCTCCTCATGTGCATATTTTGCTTCAGTGTTAGTAAGATTTCTGCTCAAGTAATATATCACATGCTCTTCATTCAATTTGTCTTCCTATACTAAAACCATGCATATAGTGACATCAGACGCAGCTAAATACAAAAATTAGTCTTGATGATAATCTGGAGGATGCAACAACAATGTATGGCTCAATGCATGTTTAAGTGCATCAAAGGCTTTTTGAGGCACTTCATCCCAATTAAATAAGATTCCATTTTTCAACTGTCGAGTAAAACCTTTAGTTAGATCGACATAGTTTTGGATGAATCAAGGTAGAAAGTTTACTTTCCCTTGCAAACTTTGGAGTTGGCGAAGGTTGGAATGAGGAGGCAAATTCAGAATAGCCTCAACCTTGAGTGGATCGACACAAATGGATTCCTTTGAAATGACAAATCCTAGCAATCAACTAGACTTCACATAAACAAAAAATTTGTGAGGATTCAAGTGTATATTGTAGTGATGACATTTGATAAAGATAGCTCTCAAATGCATTGGATGACCTTCCCGTTTCAATGAATGAGATGGAAAGTCGTCCAAATAAGGTTGTACAATATTCTTGATATTGTGAAACGCCCGTTGGAAAGTTGCACCGACATTCTTTAATCTGAATGGGAGTTTTCAATAAGAACAAGTCCCCCATATACAGATGAATGTGGTTTTATACTGATCAGCTAGGAGTATGTGTTGGAAATTGGATAAAGCAATGCTCCCCATGTGTTTTGTGATATGGACTAACCACCTCTCATGGATACTTATCTATGGAGATGAGATTGTTGACTAACACCTATGGGTTTTGGTTTAACGACAATCGTGATTCCAAACAAGTGGTATCAGAGCATAGGTCATGAGTTCGATACACACTCGGCTCACATTGGGGGGAGATTGTTGGACATTGGATAAGCCAATGCTCCTTGTGTGTTTCACGACATGGACTAACCGCCTCTCGTGGATCCTTATCTATGGTGATGCGATCATTGACTAACACTTGTGGGTTTTGGTCTAACGACAATCATGATTCCCAACAATATGTTGATTTGGTTATAGCCAAAAAATCTATCCATGAATGTAAAGATCTTGTTTTTGGCACAATTGTTAATGATTTGATTGATATAGGGGGTAGGATAGTTGTCCTTTGGACAAAATTGATTGATATACCCATAATTAATGAATACTCTAATGGTTCCCTTCTTCTTGTTAACAAGTACAATATTGTACACCCAATCAGTCAAGGGAACCAGGTAAATGAACCCTAATTTGAGTAGTTTCTCGACCTCAACTTTAATAACAACAATGTTTCATGGATGCACTGGACATAATCATTGTCTAATAGGTTTTGCAGCTGGGTAAGTCTTAATCTCATGCACACCAATGCTTGGGTACATTCCTGACATTTCCTCATAGGACCAGGCAAAAATGTCACGGAATTCTTGAAATAGGGCTTTGTACGTTTGAATCTCTTCAAGTGAGCACGAAGCACCTATGTGAATATTTTCAATAATCCCTGCTTTGACTGAGATATCAATGTAAATCGTTGTAGATATGTTTCCCAAATTATTTTTAGATTTAGCTTAAAAAACTAACATGGGCCATTCTGAACTATCTATAATCTCAGATGAAAACATAGTTGAAAAATCATTCTTGATTTGATTAGAGTTAGGGAGAAAAGATGAGTGTCGATGATAATAGTCCCATGGCAATTCATATGAAGTCATGAACTTCATAGTACTTTTATTAATCAGAAACGTATTATCGAAAGGATCAGGAAGTGAAATTGGTTCTAACCAAGGTAAAGGAGAATAATCATCATTGGTCGCATTCACTCGATCAATCTAAGAAGATGGTGGGCTGGAAAACTATTGAAGTACCTGATAATCCAATTCAAGTGGGCTCAAAGGAATATCATTACCATAGGAGGTCAATTTAGACTCTGAAGGCACTATCCACGGATAGGAAGATTCCATAGTACTTGATGTAATCATGTTAACCTTGACAAAATTAGAAGGAAAGTTTGGTGGAGGGAGTGCAAAAGTTCCCATTAGTGCGCCCCAAGGGTTAGATCAACTGGTTGAGTCCCCGTTATTAAGTACCTCGCCGATCGGGATGTCATAGGGTCAATTCTCCTTGACGCCCTTGGGGTTAGGCCTTGCTAGTCTGGCTGATGGGCTTTAAAAGATTCCCTTCAGGGTTGACTTGCCCAAATTTTTTTGTGGATGTAACGACCACCTAGTGTCTATGAGCCACCCAAAAAGAAAGGTTCCCATTAGTGATGAGACTTTGAGCAAAACAACACCAATATCCTCTTAAATATTACTTGATTTTACGACAAAAGGTATGCTACCCATAAAGTTAGCGTTGAAAGTGTAGTAAGACAACTGGTCTACTTTGACAATTTTCCCTTTGTGAGGAAACTGTATCATACAGAAAAGCGATGAGACTGCTACAGACATAGCATAGGTCCAACTTTGACCAAGCACAAATGTTATAATCGAGCTGAGCATCAAAAACTCCAACTTCGATCGCAATCATTTTACCCTCTAACTCTATGGGAAGTGTTGTACCTTGGAAGACAACCTCGAAGACATTTTTTTAAGAATCTAAAAAGATAAGTTTTTTGTCCCATTGTTCAAACCCCAAAGATTATAATTAAAAATAAAATTCCTCTTGATCTTCTATGGAAATAAACAATTATTTAAAGTGGCCTTCTGATGTTAAATACAAATTTAATGAAAGAATAGTCAGAAAATATAGTGGAAAGTCTCCAACACAGGCTGCTTAATGCATAATATTTGTTTTCAACCTTAGAAGAAATATGCAATTAGAATGGGATGATATATAAAAAAGAGGAGTGCATAATTAAGGAACTTTTAACTTTAACTCACGGGAATCTAATTTTGCAGAACTGTAAAATTAAAGGCCAACAGCTTCATTACTCTTTCCTATGAAGAAAAACATAAAATGGAAATAATAGAAAACACATTTTGTACTCAATAGGTGTCTGTAATCACTTCAAATTCTTTATTCAAATCCACATGAATATTGAAAGATACAAGTAGTTTCTGCTTATGAGGTCCAAAACTCAGAACCCTTCTTTCTCTTTCTAAATTAGATTTATACAAGATTTCAAAAAGGACAGTTAAGAAACTTTGAAGTGCCAAAACTACTAACTTCCTAAACTACTTTAGAGTCAATAGTTCTTTCGAACTTTACATCTTGAAAAGAGAAAACATAAATACATCATTCAAAAATATCTGAAAAAACTTCTATATGACAGGTCACATTGCTTCATTTCGCAATCTGAGACTGAGGTGTAGATGAAGGTCCTGCTTTTTCATTTGCTGTGCTTGGTGAAATCCATTATTTTCATTTTTTCTAGATGGCTGTATCCGAACTAGGACTCTTGACAATCCTTGTGTTTTCCATCCCGAGGTTAGTGATTATTCTATATGTAGGTTTGTCAGCAAAAAAAGTTCTCATCAACCATAAAAGCTGAAAATCCCTTTACAAATAAATGACCATGGTTTCTCCCTTCAATACTATTGTTCTTTCATGTGTTTTGCCAATTTTTCCTTTTTCCTCTACCAACAAAGTCTTATATGTCTCCTAGGGTAATAGATTTCCCTGCTAGTCCTAACATGAGGGAAAACCTGCTCTAGTTATCTTATCAAAACCAATATTAAATTTCATTACAAGTTCTTTGGCTTGTGTTAATTTTGCTTTTGCTGTCTTCCTGTGTAGGTTCTTTTCAATCATCTTATTAATTTCTAACACATAGTTCTATCTTCAACTCCTAATTCCCTTAACTGTTGTTGTTACACGACATTTTGTCAATATCCCTATACTTCCCGTCCATGATCTTGGAGGACCTCTATAGTGAACCCTACATGCTTTCCCATCATGACGAAACTCCCAGTATGTCCATCATCATGAGCAGAATAATTCCCCTTTGCATCATTTCCCAAGAATCTTCCTTTTATCCCAGTTTACAAGACTGAAACTGTTGACTAGTTTCCTCCTTGTGCCGATTTGCAGAGATTAAAACTAGCAGTAGTGCCATATGTTAGGAAATTATATATTATGGAGCAATGGAACACACAAAATATTGCAGAAATATAAACACAGAAAACGCACAAAACAAGAGAGACACAAATATACGTGGTTCACCCAGTTTGGGCTACGTCCACCCCAAATAGCCAGTCCTTCCTTTCTATTATCCAACAAAATGAAGAGATACAACCTACAGCAAATCCGCTGTAATATCCTCTGTTTTCTCTCACATTCTCACCTCTCTGTTTCTCGCTCACACAGAATACACATCTATCACACAGCCTCAAATACAATACCCTCATACAAAGAGAGGGGTTGCCTTCTAGGGCAAAAAACCCTAAACAAACATAAGTTCTACCGTGAGATCATCCGCCTAATGAACGGCCCAGATTGACTAGAAATTACTATACTTTTACAAGGCAATTTTACATTTATTTTTGGCTTCGGGGGCGCTGCCCCCGAGCCCCCAAGCCTCCGCGGGGGGGACAAGTCCCCCCTGCACCCCCCCGCGTGGAGGGGTGTACAAAACTTCCTGGGGTATACATCCGGCTGAAACAAAGACCTCTGAACAATCATGCTCCACATACAACACCATATGGAGTGACTAAGCCCTTTTCCAGTTGCGCTAATCCTCTTTTGGCAAGTTTTTTAAATATGGAGTCGAAGATTCCAGCTCTAGAAGCTTCGTAATAGAAGTTTGGTAGATGGTTAGGCTGGATGGAGCCGAAGAATTCAGTTTGGGCTCCTTTCCCCTATTAGGATGGAACAAAATCAAGAGATAAGACCTTCTCCCATGATGAGAGGAACCATCTCCCATCCATCCAAGCTATATAAACCTCTCTTTTCCCAAGCTAAACTAGTTTTGGAGTGAGTTTGAATGATTAGCAAGACATCTATAGCTTGTAGTTTTCTAGTGTATGTTTGAGGGAGAATAGTGTGTTTGATTTGGTTTGAGACTAAAGGGAAGAGGCCTTAAAAATTCCATTGTTGGGGCTATCCATGAGATGCTAGCAGAAGTGTGGGAACCCAAATACGTCAGAGGAGACCAACAATGTCAAGGCATTGGTTGTAATCTCTTTCTGATTTATATGAATACAACTATTGATTGATTTCCTACATGAAGTGTTATTTTACATCTTTATGGCTTAATGTTCCTTGACCTGTTAAGTAGGCTGAATACAATATTGTATGCTATCACGTTTGTTGTTGTTGTTTGTTTTCTTGTTTCAGGTATTCGAAGGAAGGAAACGAAAGATAACTGGAGTAAGGAAGCATGATCATCAACAAGAAAAATAACATTCTAAGAGGTAGGCCCTCTTAATTGATTCTAGATTAAGGAGATTTTCCATAGATTGTTTGTTTGTGGCTAGACCCGCTCTCTCGAGCTAGAGGAATTGTTTGTGTCCGCACTGAGAATTTACCTGCACCAAAAATTAGTGACTCCACTTGGGATCCAATCCTTCTGTTTGATTGATTTTCATTTTATGGTTTTGTGTGAAATTTTGTAGTATCATCATTTCCCTTTAGTGTTCTCGGCTTTGCCTGGTTTACTGCTCTGAGTCTGAAATTTATAGTGGCAAGTCTGGTTTTAGCCTTTGAATTTTTTTTTTTTTTTTTCCTTGAATCCTCGGTCAACACGTTTATTTTTCTGACAGTCGCGCCAATCAGCGCGAGTTTCTCAAAAACAGTCGCGCTGACCCCCTTCTAGCACTTGTTGTCAATTAGGCAATCGTGCCGATTCCTGTAAGTGAAGATCAGGGTTTCCCCTAGATCATAACCAATGTGTCTTTCCCATCTGATTTTTGCCTCTCAGCTTGTTTTGACTATGTTCTCCTTGACTCGAAAGCTCTTTTAGCTTGGTTTTTATGCTTGTTTGATTTTCATTTTCTTCACTTGGTTTCTTGAGTTCTTGGATGGTTTATAACCGTAGGGTATCTAGGTCGTCATCCATTCACTTGTTTGTGTGCTCAACGATTCAAGTCGATATTCAAGGTTTCTCCTTGCATTTCGTTTGCTAGTCCTTTTGTCGCTTTGATTTCCATTTAACAAGTTTGAAAAGTTTCGTTTATTGTTTGAGCATCCCTTTTCAGGCATAGATCACATTGCTCATCTTGTTTTTGGTCGAGTCTTTGCATCATTAGTTTGAAAGGTATTCTCTTTTGTGCTTTGCATTTGCTTGTGATTGATTGTATTGGAAATGTTTCATTGAAGTGTGAAGTGTTTCTGAAGCATTCATTTTCTCATTTCATTGAAAAATACATAATTCCAGTTTGCTGAATCAATATGTCACATTAGTTAGAATCATTGAAGACTAAAGTTGCATCGTCATTTGCATTGGAAAAGAAATGAATTCTCATTACTAGTGAAAGGACTACTTGAAGTGCGTTTGATAGTAAATATAGGAATTGGAAAAAGTTTTTTCATCATTTTGTTTTCAAAAAGAGAAATAGTGAAAAGGTCATTTTGCTTTTGATTGCTTGTTTTGTTGCAATTGGGTGTGTTTTCTACTCTCACGTAACAGTTCATCGAATTAAAAGGGCCCTGTCTCATTTAGCTGTATATAGGTGTTTTTTGAGTCACATTGATAAGGCCTGAAAACCGAGACATAATTTCAAGATAAAATTTAAAATGTATTCAATTAACCTAAGGGGCATTTGAAACTTAATGATCACATTTAGAAGGTCTAGGCTAGAGACATGTTCTGGCGTCTTTAAACCTAGAAGCTGTCGTTCGTTTTGGCACTAGTCAATGCTAGTACAGATTTGTGCTCCCTGTACCATCGTGTATATAAAGGGAGACCCCACTAGGTTGCAATCCTATATCCATAGGAAGCCAAGTCTTCCACCTTGTAAACATGATACACTAGACATAGCATTTGGGGAGATTGCCTGCCCATACTTCTGGGTTCGCTAGGAGGTATTCTGCAGTTCACAGTTACCTAGTAATCCTTTTTTCCTAGATCATCCTGAGTAGTCATTTTGATATTTTTGACTCCCTAAATATAAAATATCACTTGAGCGCTTGTCCTTTCGAGCTTGTTTCAAACCGAAAGTGATAGAGTCACCTTTGCTTCTTTCTCGACTCTTAAAACATGAAAGAGCACCAGTTTGTTTTTGCATCTTAAAAAATTGTTTCCCACAATCTTATAACATTATTGTTAGTATTTTTCTTGACAACATCATGAGTATACCTTTAAATACATTTTAAAGCCTTGGAATCAATCTCTTTTCTGGTTATTTGAGACAAAATCATCGTGGCTGAACCAACTGGTTCGCCTAGTTCCTCTTCCTCTCCTCTATCTTAAAGATTGTATGAGGAGCCTTTTCCTGAATTACCGCTGTCACTTGAGGACCAAGGTGTTGAACTTGGAATCGTTCTGAGTATTCAACCTTTGTCATCTCACCCTCCCCCTCCTTCAGATACTGGGTCACTTTCTAACATTAGCCCAGAATCTCCAGATAATCCTATCCAGACTCATGAGAATCCGCTGACTTATGAAGGTATGCTTAGACTGGTTGTTTATCCTCCAAATCCTTTGTTCAATCCTATTGTGATATCACCTCAGCATCCATATAGTTCGTACGATCAACCAAGTATTCCTTTGGATTTATCCCCTCAAACATCTTCAGTCGTTTCACAAGTGACGGTTAATCCGCCCTACATCCCTCATCCTGGACCTTATTTCCAGTTTGGTCCATCCGCCGCGCCTGGTGGATATGGCTAGATACAGTTTGAGAACTTTCAAGGTGTCATTCTGAGAACTGTTCAAGTACCTTTGCAGTAGCAAGGAAAGCTTCTGTAGCAGCAAGGGCAGCCTTTGTTGCAGCAATGGATATCCATGCAGCAGCAAGGCCAGATGATGCCACAGTAAGAAAAATTGCAACTACTGTAGGGTCAACCCTCGCAACCATTGCAGAAAACCATGCAGTCGCAAGTGAAGTATGCACCGCAATCCTCCCATCATATGCCTTCGCAAGGTCAACCTCTGCAGCCGTAGGGACAACCTTTACAGTCGCAAGGTCAACCCTTGCATTAACTAGGTCAACCCGGGCAACAACAACCCTTATACACATATCAACAATGTAAACCTTTGCAAGAGCAAGGTTAGGGTCGAGTCCTGTAGCAGCAAGCGCAAAATCCTTATGTCCAAGGGCAACAAGTTCAACCTCCTTTTGTCTAAGGACAATAAGTCCAAAATCCTTACGTCCAACAAAAATAAGTGCAGAATCCTTACGTCCAAGGGCAGCAGGTCCAAAACCCTTTTGTCTAGGGGCAGCAGGTCCAAAACCCTTATGCTTAGGGACATCAGGTGCAAAATCCATCTCGTATGTTGCTTATCAGCAGCAAATGGCTGGATAGTTTCAAGGCTTTCAAGGTCAGAATCCTCCCTACGGGTAAGGTAACTTACAATGGGGGAAAAATAAAATTCCATGTGGAAAAAATCCTCCACTATGGGGACAAAATCCTTACCAGCAGGGATGGGCCTCCTTATTGACCTCAAATGCCTTTCAATACCCAATTGTCATTCTTGGCTACACTGGAATTTACAGATGTGTCTAGACTCATGAATGACCCGATTCTTCATTCGCCATACTGGCCTCCAGTCCCATCCAAGATCCTGGATGATTGTACGAATTTTGAAGGAAAAGCGAAAGAGGATCCACAAGCCCACGTGATGACATATCACCTCTGGTGCTCCTTGAATTCCTACGTTGATGTTTCCATTCATCTTCGGCTTTTCCAAAAACCTCTTATAGGTGCTACAGCCAAATGGTATATCGAGCTACCTTGAAATACCTATCATGACTTTAACACTCTCGCCATGGCCTTTCTCACACATTTCTAGTTGCCTGTTCACTATGAAACTGGCACCCATCTGCTAACGTCGCTCAAGCAAGACATTGCTACCAACATCTCTGATCACATCCATGAATCGAGACATAGGCACCGTCTGATTAAATTTGAGATTACCGATCAGTTGTTGACCGAGAGGTTCACCAAATCATTCGTCAACAAATTTACTAAGGACATTGCTATGGGTGGATGCGTCACTGAGGAACAAACCATCGCACTTGCCCAGTATGTAGACCTCGTCTATTCCCAATTTGAGATGTTATATGATGTATTACTTGGTGTGCCCAGACCATCATTTGATCTGACGTCATCTAAGTCTCCAACTACACCTCCTCTTGATGGAGTAATTGGTTCAGTGACTCAAACCCCTGCAAAATATTCTTCCAAACAAAAGTCGATCTCCAAGACTGCTCCCAGTGATTCCTCTCACAATTCATCTGGCCCTGGTAAAACCTCAGAGGTTCACGTTGTCCAGTCTACCACAATGGATAAGTCCTTTAAAGGTAAGAAGAAAGGCAAAGGCAAGGGTAAAGTCGATGCCCCAAAATAGGGTCCTCCTAAGTCATCTATTGGTTATGCTTCCCAACGGAAGCCTAAATATCCATGCCTCATCTGTGAGGAGGATCACTATACTAAGGATTGTCCCAGATGGTTCGAATTTAGTCATTTTCTCAAATAGACCCCAACTATCCTAAAAGAGCCCTTTCCATCCCAGCAAACCCAAATGGTAGACCAGCCTCAGTCATCCTCTTCCACAGGTTCACAAGTGTTCATGATGAGTACACCGATTAACGTGGCTACCAAGTCAAAAGATTATCAAACTCCTACCCCAACAACATGGAAAGAGAAAGAATGTACCCCTTCTTCTTCTTCCCCATCCAGTTCTGGTCCTCTCCATATAGAGCGACCTAATCCCGATTCCTCCATTTGACCACCCTCTCAAGGTGTGCTACGAAAGTCCTCATACAATCCAAATTCTTGAGCCACTCAACATTATAACATTGTTGAAGATTTGGCTCAAGCGCCATCAACTATGTCTACTCTCGAGGTCCTTCAAAGCTGTCCTTCTCAGTGGAAATCATTATTGTTGGCTATTGGGGGCCAATTGATATTTCTTTCAAGCCTGGTGTCGTTGAAAATGTCCATATCGGGGTAAATTTTTCTCCAGAAGAGATTAAGCTCTATACTCTTCTGTTCCAAGAGTTCTGGGATGTTTTTATGTGGTCATATGAATAAATGCCTTGCATTGACCCAGGTATAGTCGTGCACAAGATTCTAACCTATCCTCATGCGAAGCCCATTCTCCAACGGCTTCGTCTAGTGCACCCTAGAAAAGCGGCCGCCATTAAGGGTGAGGTTGAAAAACTTCTAAAATATGGATTCATTTATCGAATCCCTCTTACATATTGGGTGTCAAATATTGTACCGATGACAAAGAAACAAGGCACTATTCACATTTGCATCGATTACTGTGATCTCAATCATGCCTGTCCTAAGGATAATTATCCCACTCCCTTCATTGACCACATCATTTATGAATGTGCTGGGAGTGAATTCCTTTGCTTTATGGATAGTTTTTCTGGTTAGAGACAGATAAAAATTGTACCATCTGATCAAGATAAGACAACCTTTATCTGTCAATGGGGAACCTTTGTGTATAAAAAGCTCCCTTTTGGCCTAAAGAATGCTAGGGCCACATTTCAAAGAGCGGTTTCTTATGCATTCCACGACATTCAAAAAATCATTCAACCTTACTTGGATGATCTCCTAGCTCATTCTCATAACCGTCGTGATCACCCTAATCATCTCCGGCAAATTTTTCTTCGTTGTAGACACTACAACATTCGGCTGAATCCACATAAATGTGTCTTTTGTATCAAATCCGAACAACTCCTCAGCTTTATCGTTTTGAAAGAAGGCATTTGCCTTGATCCTCTTAAATTCAAGGACATATTTAATTTTCCCCCTCCATCTTCATTGCATCAACTACAAAGTCTGCAGGGAAAAGAAAATTTACTCCATCGTTTCGTACCGAACTATGATGAGCTAGCTTAAGGGTTCACCCAGTTGCTCAAGCAAGGAACCCCATTTGTTTGGGATGTGGCTGCCAAAAAGTCTTTCGATGATTTAAAGGCTGCCCTCATCAATGCTCCTTTACTACACCCCTCGAACTATCATTGCGATTACTTCCTTTATCTAGCTGCAGCATATAGTACCATTGCTATGGTGCTGGTACAAGATGATGACGAAGGAAATGAACATGTTATTTATTACCTCAGTCGCAAACTCCTCGACACTGAAACGCTTTATGCTCATGTCAAGAAGTTGGCTTTGGCTGCCATACAGGCTATTCAGTGCTTTCGACATTACATTCTACTTCGCACTACCACTGTGATTTCGGAATGAAACCCCATGACCTATATCTTGACTTGTCAGTTGATGGGGGGCAAGTATTCGAAGTGGATTGTCATCCTCCAAGAATTCGATTTGGTGTTTACTGTTGGCAAATATAAGAAATCACTGGTCTTCGCTGAGTTGATTTTCTCCCTTCCCTCTACTTCTCTTCCTGCTGGTGCCTATGAGTAGCTCCCGAATGAGACTCTTTTCCTAATTATCACTCTTGACCCTTGGTACGGTGATATCAACGTATATCTCCAGACATCTAATTTTTGGTCCGCGTTGACTAAGGATGGTTGCCGATGCATTTGGCATCAATCTCAACCTTATGTATCATTGGAGATATTTTATACCGCATCGGTGTCGATTCAATTCTTCACTGCCGTCTCACTCTTGAGGAGGCTGAGAGAGTCTTGAATGACTACCATTTTGGCACATGTGGTGGTCACTTGTCTGGATATGCTACTGCTCAAAAAATCCTTTGCGCTGGTTATTTTTGGCCCTCCATCTTCAAGGATTGCATCCTTTCTGTTCGCAAGTGTCATGAGTGCCAAATTTATCAATGCAAGATGCATGCCCCACCCGCTCACCTACACCCTGTTATTACCATTGGCCCTTTTTCCAAATGGGGCATCAACTATATGACCTGTAACCCTCGTTCGGCTGGGGGGCATGGGTATATTATCGTTGCTATGGATTATTTCACCAAATGGGCCGAAGCGATGCCTACATACTCCGCAGACAGTAAAACAACGGCTCAATTTCTATTCAATCATGTTATTTATAGGTTTGGAGTGCCTTAGGCCATTGTCACCAACCATGGCTCCCATTTTTGAGATTACATGATGGCTGAGTTGACTTCTACATTGGGTTTGCACCACGATGGCTCAACCCCATATTACCCTCATGCCAATGGCCAAGTTGAAGTTGTGAACAAAGTCTTGGTTACGATGCTTCAATGCAGATGCATAAGTCAAATTGGCATATCATGCTCTTTTTAGCTCTCTGGGCTTACCGAACCTCGACCAAGGATGCAACTGGATTCACACCATTCCAACTAGTCTACGGTTTGGAAACAACTTTACTGATTGAGTGCGAAATTCCATCCCTAAAGCTGGTTGTCAAACTTCTCCCCGAGACCTCATCTCAGGAAGACCTAAAACGACTGGATGAGACTCACCGTCTTACTGCTTTGGTCATTGAAGCACAGAAAAAGAGGGTTAAGCCCCATCTTGATCAGTCTATCTCTCCTCGAGCTTTTTCTGATGGCCATTTGGTTCTTCTGTATGATCAGTCTAATGACAAGCTGGGGGTAGGCAAGTTCGAACCCATGTGGCATGGGCCCTACATTGTTAAATGTGTGCTATAGAAAGGGGCATATGAGCTTATTGACTATGAGGGCAATCCCTTAGACAAGCCCCGTAATGTGCTTTATCTCAAAAAGTACTATGCTTAGGTCATCTTGCATGGCTACTTTTTTACAATAGTGTGTTATTCATTTTTGTACAGTGTGGTTTGGTATGTTGTTTTGCAAGCAAATTTCCTGCTTATTATATTTTTTCCTGCTTTGTAGATGTTGGTGTATCCTCACATCAACATCTATCATCCGTGGCATGGGCCATTTATAACCCCCATGGTGAGTAGATTGATCTTCAAGGTATTTATCTAGGTCGAACAACTAATAACATCGTTGAGTATAGCACAGTTATCGAATTGTTGTTAGAAGCTATCGCTCTTGATATCTGGGAATTGGTTATCAACCTTGATTCACAACTTGTCACCATTTAACTCAACGGGAAATATTCTGTCAGAAACCCTCAAATATTGAGAATGTATCTACATATTCATCTATTGGAGAGAATTTCTATTACATTACATATAATCATATTCCTAGACACATGAATACATTAACAGATGCATTAGCTAATTAAGTGCTGGATAGACATTTGCAAAACATGTGAAAAACAAAAAACAAAACATTTGTACCATAGTAAGCAAGGAAGTATAGCATGCATATATATATATAGCATGATAATGTTTATCATACATCAAAACCCAAAAAAATAATATGTGCGTTCAAATACATTAGTGGCTCGCAGGCCTCAAAATTTGGAATGCTAGACCTATGAACTAAACAACATGATTCTCATGGTAGCATGTAACTACTCGCACTACACGAGTCTGCAGCCGATGGATCTGATCTGATACCCGCTATGTATGCCTCTAATACTGGTGTGGGACATCATCCATCTGGGCATATAACTATGGGATACTATGGGTCGATCCATCGAGGTTCTGCACAGTCTCCTCCTCATTATCACTTCCTTCATGATAAGGAGTGACATCGAACTGCCGAGCAATGTGCCTGGAAATCAGGGACATCCCGACAGGATGCTATGGTCCAACATCTGCATTCATAAAATCGAAATGTCATGAACACATCTATCTCAAAAGCAATAAAAAATAAAAATAAAAATTGTTTGTTTTTACCTCCATCATCACAATCCTCCTCTTCTAGGAGCGACATATCCGGATCACCGTGGAAGTCGGTACCACTGTAGGGCCAATCCTCTACTACGATCAATTGTCGTCGTAGCCACGAGAAGAAGGTGGGATTATCGGACATCTATTGGTCTCCGGTAATCCTGGGCATCAATGCACTCCAAAGGACCATCCGTGGGTCTCGTGCTAATGGTGGTTCCACCTCAGCTAGTTGGTAGTGAAACAACAGAACCCGCTCTAGGAAGAAGGTCATTAGAACGGACCCATAGTAGTACTGCTTTAGGTTTCCCACCTTAGCTTTTGATGGCTGACACTTCATGTTTATCTTCATGGCTTCCACCTAGTTGAAGATAGTTGGTCTCGTTCTACGCTTGGGCCCCATCCACTCTATTTATGGTCAACAACAACACTCTCAGCACAAGATCCCGAATGGTCATAATCTCGATCTTGCCACTCTTTGATTTGAGTGCTTTTGGGTAGTGTTCTGCAAGTAACATGGTCACACTTGCCCTAATGGGCCTTTACCCATATAGATTGAATGGCTCCTCTCTTTAGGATAGTTCTGTGATGAAATAAATGTATGAAGTTTCCAACTCCAGTTCTTGGTCACAGATCATGAAATCTTCCTGGTTCACATTCAAGAGACTGATCAGATACTGTAGCAATTCAGGTTGAGCCTGCAGACTTGGTGTGAGGAAGAAATTTAGGAGCCCACAGTTCCTCAGAGCATTCAAGCAATTTGGGTCTACCATTTCTTGAGTGTCAATGTCATCATGCTCATGTTCTTTCCAATCCACCATTTTTCGTGATTTTTTCCTTGCAAAAACCATACAATCAAGTCGATAAACATCTTTGGCTAGAAAAATTTGGATTCAATCGAACAAATTAGGAAAAAACTTGAAACAATTTTGTTCACGGTGCCGACGTGAATATTTCAAAAACAATAGCACCGACAACGCGCTTGACAATCTTAATAACCCCTGATCGACGCGATTTCATTTTCGAAAATCGTGCCAACAGAGAGCAATTTTTGTTTGTCAAAATCTCCTCAAAAAACCCCAAAAATGGTTAAAAACAGGTAAAATAAGCATGGAAATGGAGCTTAAGGTCTTGACTCTTACTTTCAACTGACGGATCAATGAATGGCCTCCCGGATCTCCCGCAATCTTCTCCTGAAAAACTAGGGCACAAATGTGTAAAAAGCTCTTCACACAAAGGTAAAATGGTAAAAAATAATTACTTTTTCCTCCTTTTATTCATTTGTCATGAAATGTTAGGGTTTTTAAAGTATTTTTGACCTATTTTGCCTCAGAAATTGGATAATGCATTTACCTTTTGTGAAGCGATAGGTGACGGATTACCGACGATGATACTGGAGGTCACGTTTAAGCTCTTTTCTCGAGTGGTAAAAATCCAATGAAAAGATCGCAGAGTATTTTTCCCTTTTGACTCGTAAAAGAGAATACAAATGGGGGGTCTACTTTCAAGCTCTTTTCCGACTCTTTAAACACAAAAAGATTGCCGAGCTCTTGTCGTTTTGAACTCGTCAAAGGTTGCGAAGCATCATTTACCCAGTATACTTTACCCCTTTTTCAGGCTGGGATGAACTATTTACGAAAAAGGTACTCGACTGAAATGGTCAAGCGATTATCTCAAGTATTGTTTTCTACCTTTTCGGGCTCAAGAGACTCAAATGTACGAAAAGGGACCATGTGGAGTTTTCTTTTCCGTTTCTTTTTCAAACTCTCTAAACATGAAAAAGATACTGAGTTACACCTTTGTCGGACTCGTTAAAATATTAAACGACAGTGGATTCGTTGCCATGACAAACGTGAGCTCTCCTTCCTAGGGTTCATTAAACTTACTAGGTTAGATTTGTCCTAAGGATGAACTTACAGTGAAAGCACATGCTATCCCCTTCAAGCTTGCGATAAAAAATAATTGGGGTGCCTACCATAAATGGTGGGGGACAATTGGAAATTCTATCAGTCGTGTCGGAAACTCACTCTTGAACATGACACTTTCTGCTTCGTGTCTGGTTGGGATATCCCCCTTTTCATCATTGATCTTCCTGGGTTGGGCCGTTCATTTTTTCCTTCCATTTGATCTCTGCCACGCCATCATGACCACCAATCCTATGGATCCAAAAGCCTCCAAACTCTGGAGTTGTGTCGCCGATATGTTCAAGAGTTAGTCCCTTTACAGTTACAATTACTCTTGATTCTATGTATCATCTGAAATAATTTGCAACTATTTGTCTCATGTCAATGATATAAGATACATCATGGCCCTCCTTTGACATAGTCACTTCTTGTCAACATCAGCGCATTATCTAGGAAGCTAGCCAAGAGACTCCCTTCCAGTACCTTAGAACTTGCATGCCCTAATGGCAAGTTCTTTGCACTCGACGACAAGCTCACATCATTGGTTTTCGATCGGGTGATTTCACGTGTGTTCGACATCAGTTCCTTTATTCACATTCCATGAACTGTGCTTCTAGTAACTTGAAAGCCATTTTCATTATTGGTGGTTTCTCTTGCGCTTGTGAACGGTTCACATCATTGACTAGTAATCAAGCGACTTTCTAGCATGTTCGACTTCAACACATTCATTCACATGTTAGGATTTGTACTTTGATCAGGTCATTTGGAGCGCAAGACCCTAGGCTCAGATTACACCATTCTAGGTTGCGAGGCGATGTGACATGATCATGTTGATATACATGTCTCTCTCAGATGGATGGCTGCAACCATACCATGAGTTGTTATATTTGATTCTCTCTTTTGGATGGTTGTGCCCATGCCTAGATACATTTACATGATCATTCTCTGGATGGATGTTTCCATACCACGATTCATGTATCATTTGTCAATTTTTCAGTGATGTATATGTATCTATACTTGATTACAGGTTTTTTGACAATGGACTTTGGTTCCCCGCATCCAATTGTAAATAATTTCACCCCTCACTCTAGTTCGACCTTCATGCTTTAGGGGGCATCTGTTACACAACATTTTTTCACTGTTCCTATACTCCCCATCCATGATCTTGGAGGACCTCTACAGTGAACCCTACATGCTTTCCCATCATGAAGAAACTCCCAGTATGTCACTCTCCATGAGAAGAATAATTCCCCTTTGCATCATTTCCCAAGAATCTTCCTTTTATCCCAGTTTACAGGACCGTCACTACTGACCAATTTCCTCCTCACACTGATTTGCAGAGATTAAAGCTAGCACTAGCACCGCATGGAGTGACTAGGCCCTTTTCCAGTCGTGCTGATCCTCTTTTCGCAGGTTTTTTAAATATGGAGTCAAAGCTTCCAGCTCTAGAAGCTTCGTAATGAAAGTCTGGTAGATGGTTGGGCTGGATGGAGTTGAAGAAGTCAATTTGGGCTCCTTTCCCCTATTAGGATGGAACAAAATCAAGAGATAATACCTTCTCCCATGATGAGAGGAACCATCTCCCATCCATCCAAGCTATATAAACCTCTCTTTTCCCAAGCTAAACTAGTTTTGGTGTGAGTTTGAATGATCAACAAGACATCTATAGCTTGTAGCTTTCTAGTGTCTGTTTGAGGGAGAATAATGTGTTTGATTTGGTTTGAGACTAAAGGGAATATGTTCTAAATATTCATTGTTGGGGCTATCCATGAGATGCTAGTAGAAGTGTGGGAACCCGAATACGTCAGAGGAGATCAACAATGTCAAGGCATTGGTTATAATCTCTTTCTGATTTATATGAATACAACTATTGATTGATTTCCTACATGAAGTGTTATTTTACATATTTATGGCTTAATATTCCTTGACCTATTAAGTAGGCTGAATACAATATTGTATGCTATCACGTTTGTTGTTGTTGTTTGTTTGCTTGTTTCAGGTATTCGAAGGAAAGAAACAAAAGATAACTGGAGTAAGGAAGCAGGATCATCACCAAGCATAATAGTATTCTAAGAGGTAGGCCCTCTTAATTGATTCTAGCTTAAGGAGATTTTCCATAGATTGTTTGTTTGTGGCTATACCCACTCTCTCAGGCTAGAGGATTTCTTTTTGCCCACACTGAGAATTTACCTGCACCACAGCTGTGAAGATCTTGAATTAAGGAAATCAATCATTTTGTTCGTGAATTGAGCTCTTTGCTATAATTCTATCTATTTGCAACAATCATATTTTCCAAGTCTCTGATGATGATATTCTAGCAACATGACTCCTATATGTTCCTCACAGTATGTATGATGTCATTCCACAAAATTTCTTTGGATTGAATAAGGGACATATTCCCCTTCACCTTATCCTTTAACTCTTTAATTTCTTGAGAAGCAAATTGAAAATCATTCCTGTACTTGTTAACATTTTCCTTAGACATTTCCAATTATCTTTCAGTAGCCTTTATAAATTCAAGGAACTCTCATAATCTCTCTGAATTGTTTTCATCTCATTCTCAGAAATATGCAATTCAGTCATGACTCTAGTCAGCTTATTAGCTGGGTCCTCAGAATCAATTTCTATTACAATAGTACAAACATGAGAATCAATTTACCGTTGTAAAACAAAATTTATTTCTTTCATTTATTCAATTTCATCATTTTTCTGTATGAACTCCTGATTCAAAGCCTCTTTCTCTTTTTCCACTCGTGAAACTTCTGAATCCATTGGATGTTCAATGGAAGGCATCTTCAATTTCTTCCTTGGCACCTGAAATTTTGTTTCATCTCCTTGCAGTATCTTTTGAACAACACTTCTGTCTCCTAGATTGACCCCAATTTTAACAATCATTTTCTTCAATTATTCATTTTGAGTGGTTAAAGGTTTGGAGTTTGCTTTTTCTAATTTCAACTAGTTAACCACTTTTTCTAACAAAGCTTCAGATTTGTTAGCAGCCAAAGAAGACTTTTTCAAATCACTATAAATTAATTCACTAGTCTGCCTATGCAAATTGATTTTGTCAGGCAAAGGGATTTCTCTAGCATCTACTGTCAAGATGACAATCTTAAAACCTAATGAAGAAGACATAGACAAAGAACAAGGGTGAGAGAAATCTAGTTTGAGCCGATTCCTCTCCAAATCCATAGCTAAAAACAGTAAGGTCTAATAATATGATATAAATTGAGCCTCCAAATGGGATTCCATGCTTTCTTTAACCTTCCTGTTCTTTTATTCAATCTGAGAATACAACTGCTTTATCATTGAAATAGATCTCTGACCAATCTCTTCTGGAATAGGAGAAGATGGTGTACAAATGACCTCTCCTAATTGTAACTGGAAACCTGAAACAAATGATGAACTGCCTCCCTCAGATAGCTTAGTTCTTTTAGTACTTCTATCTGTTTCCTCTTCCAATTCAATGACATCCTCACTACCTCTCTTTAAATTCTTCTCACTTTGATGAGGAGTTTCAATTTCCACTCCTCCTGTCAAACTAGTTTGTCCTCCATTAGCTAATTTCTCCACCTCTAGTCAAGCTTCATGTATAAAGGGAGCATAAGAATTTTCCACCCTCCTATTTGAAATAATATGATGTGGATCATATGCCCACTTTTCACCCAGCTACAAATTCATATCTTCAAGTGCTTTCTGCACTTCTCCTACAACTTTCCTATTATTCACAATGAAAGGTCCCACTGTCTTTGGCAATTTAAATAAATGCCCCTTCTTTGCTGGCACAAAATGTACTTGATCCACATTCAAACTCTGTCTGATGAACTCTAATGAAAATAGTCTCATAGGCACAAAAGTTGGGAGCCTGTAAGGGGAAACTTCTGCTCCATATAATCTAATCTCTGAATAATATTCAAATTGAAACCAATCACCTACTTTAACATCTTTACTGAGTTGAAGGAAAGATTGAGATTTTGGTAGAAAGAAAGGTGGAGGAGAACTATTTAATATTGAGTAAACAATTGATAGAAAATAAGTAACAAAGTACATCAAACCTTGGTTATTTGCATTACTTCTTACCACATTAGTCCAAAATACTACTGACTGCTTGTTCTTGTGAGGGTCCATGATATTCAACCCTAGGTGCATGAATCTTTCAACATGAGTGTACAAGAAGAGGTAAGTAATAAGAGAAGGAAATATGAAGCAACCAGTGAGGGGAAGATCTGTCAATTGAGAATTAACCATTTTCTCCCAGAAAATAGGTATGTCAAAAACTATTTTTGGGTTCATCATCAAACTAAAAATTCCTAAAATGGCTTTTCCATAGTATGTATCCTACCTTCCTAAGAGTTTAGCAAGAATTTGTAGGATAGGTCTAAATTCTTCAACAAAAGTGTCCAAAGGAAAATGAGTAGGCTCCATAGGCAGATGCTTCCTAGCAAGCATTAAAAGGAAAGTCAATTGAGCATAATTAGAAGTAGATAAATCTTGAAAAGTGGAAAACAGAGTCTCTTATGAGAAAGGGGTGTAAGAACTTGCAGATGGAAAACATAAATATTATAGAAGTAAGTCTTTTGGATTAATCACATTGTTAAGATTTGGTCAACATTTCGAACCAACTAATGTGGTTCATCCTCAGGACAAGGTGAGAAATCCATTGATCAGAAGGAATAAATAGTAAGGATGCAACATTGCCCAGAGTTAGCTGTTAGAAATTAGCTGTTGGTGAATTAGTTAATAAGTAAAGAACATAATTATTTTGGAATTAGTGGTAATGAGTTATTTTATTGAAATATTCTATATTTAGTTAAAAATAACTGTTAAGGAAAAATTAAATATAAAATATTGTATTTCAATATTATCGATTTATGTAAAGTAATTATTTAGCAATAATTTATATCATCTTATTTGTTAGGGTTTGACTTATTCATATTAGAAAACTAGCTGTTAGGAATTTAGGATATATAATTCTAATATAATTCAATAATTATTAATTAATCATATCAAATAAGATTATTTATTAATAATATCAAGTTTATATTATTTGATAGAGGGACGTTCAAATCCCTCAAAAAGGTAGCCATGATAAATTAAATCAAACTAGAGTCAAAGGTTAACTAGAAAAATAATACTAGTTATTTTATATTTTAGTCAATAAAAATAAAAATAGGGGATAAATACAGAAATCAGAAGAAAATAAACCAAAAAGAAAATAAAGAGTTGAAAGGAGAAGAAAGGGATGATGAGAGAGATGGAATCCAACTCTTACTCAATTTCCAACCATCACTCCTATTAAGATTACTGGCATGCCTTTCGATCTCAATCACCTCCCTAAGCTTCCTATGGTGGAAGTGACCTACCTTAGCGATATCTTTGGATTCTTCAATGCAGACATGGTGCTTCATTTTTTCTGCATATTCGGCTAAGGATGATGAGTGGGAGCGATTGTGTCTAATGTCTGTTGCATGCTCATTGATTCTTTGCTTAATAGATCTACATGTTTCTCCAATGTAGGGGATACCATAGGAGAAGGGAACAAGGTAGACCCCTTTCGAGTCCTTAGGGTCAATAGGGTCTTTAACAGATCTAAGAAATTTTTAATGCTATTGAGATGTTTGAACAAAGAAGAGACATTAATCTTCTTAAGCATATGGGAAATCCTATCCGTGGTTCCTTGGATATACGGGAGATGAACCTTAGAGATAGGATCATCACAAGCAAGTTTAACTCTAGGTGCTTGATCCAAAATGGATTCACCATATCCTTCAGATCAAAAGTCTTCAAATACAGGTGAAAGTAGAATCATGTGAAGTGCTCATTAATACGAAGCCAACGGTGCAAATAGTGTGTAAATCCGAGTTCGGATGAAGAAATTAGAGCCAATTAAAGATTCAGGTCAAAAGTTAATGCCTACGTCAGCAGGACATGTGGCAACCCAGGAAAGAGTCACAAGTTCTTGATGATGTCAGCGTAGAAGGTGATGTGGCAGTTTCCGATAGGTTCATACCACAGGCGATGGGATTAGTGAACAAGAGTGGAGATCATCTGATCAAAGGAGATCGATGCATATTGCGTCGAAACATGTAGACAGGTTATCCTGGAAAACAGATGCAATAAAGTTATGCAAAAGAAGTTAAACTCCTTTGAGTTCCGGTAGAGAAGCGATAAGTGGTTTATCACATGCCTTGAAGGAAGGAAATGGTTTTCTAAAAATCTGCGTGATTCCACTCAGTGGTTGACAAGTAGCATCTTGAAACCACTTTCTCGTGTGCCTTCAAAGAATTAGCAGATGTGCTAGTTGGAGCACGAGATCACACGATAGCCGTCGGATCCCTCAGGATAGATTGACGGTGTAGATTGTCTGGAGCAGTTGATGAGCGGGACGTGATAGCCATTAGATTGTTTATTCTCGAGATCAGTGCCGGGAAAAGACTGGACGGTTGGGGTCCACCCCGTGCCTGCTGGTCCTTTGGTTTATAGTTTGTTTCTATTATAAATGTATTATTCTTTGTTTATTGCAATTTGTAACTGTACGTGGTATATAAATACCATAACACAGAAAAGTTGACAGGAGAGTGTGTTGTGAACCGTTCTAGGGGGTCTGGAGGTCAGAGTGACCAAGTATGGTCGAGTGTATACTTGTTTTGACTTGAAGATTCGAGTTGAACACAACGGTGAGATCCATTTTCATGGTTGAGACTCTATTTTTGAGCTCACACCTATAACAACTATTTGAAGACATAATAAAGAGGTCAGCACTGGAAGCTAAAGGACCAAGAGACGTAGCCAGGAAGTCTGGTGAACTCCTTTATCAATTTTGGTTGTGTTGATGTGTTTGATTGTGTTTTTATAATTGTTTAAGTGTTTATGTTATTTGCAATCTTATCGATCCATTGCACTAAGTAACATAGGCAACTTCACACATAGTCTGTAATACCTTTTTCAATTTTGGATCAAGTGGTATCGAAGCTTAAGGTTTTTAAGGTTTGATAAGTTTGTGTGGAGATTTGAATGCTTACTAGGTTAAGTCTTGGATGAGTTGAGGGCGAACTTGTTAGGTGAATACCGAGATTGGAAGGCTCTTTTCACAAAGAAGGATGATATATGAAACACCACTTGGGTCAGACTCCCAATTCTTGGATAGTTTCATGACAATACGTGCAATCGCGGAAGAGATGTATAATGAGTTTAAAAAGGATAAAGGTGATGGTACTTCATCACCTAGACCAGACAAAGGAGCATAGGAACCTTTTCTTTTTGTCCCTCCAGATAAGGAAGATAAAGGAAAAGGAGAAAATCCTCCTCCATCTCCTCCACCATCACCATCATCGTCATCATCATTGTCTTCTTCTCATAAAACTAGTTCTTCTAAGAAGAAGAAAAAGAAAGCCTCTTTGATCAAATTAGATGTAAAATTTGATTTGCAAATTTATGATGGAGAACTTAATGCTGAAAAGCTTGATAATTGGATAAGGAAAATTGATGTATATTGCAGGGTGTAGAAAGTTGATTAAAAAAGGAAGAAGATCCAGTTGGCTAGCCTTCGACTTGGAGGAACCTCACTTGTGTGGTGGGAAGGAAAGACACAAGCAGATCTCTAAAAGCATGGTAAAATTGTTTTAGCTTTGAATGAATTCGTTTATGCAATTAAAAAGAAATTTTATCCTTTGGCTTATATGCAGCAAGCAATGATGAGTTAGTAAACACTACGTCAATTGTAGGGTCAAAGTGTTCAGAGTTCTACTTAGGAATTTCATAAGAGAGCATTAACATTAGGAATATCATTGGACTCACCAGAGACATTGTTAAAATATATAGGTGGTCTTCATAGTTATTTGAAGCATGCTATACTCATGTTTAATCCAACTAGCTTAGATGATGTATCAGTTCAAGCAACTCATTTAGAGGTTAAAGGTAAAAATGTAACCCCAGATGTTGGGAAATCATCCAAATCTATTAAGAACAAGAATAAAGGCAAGAAGAAACTGAAATGGAAGGAGAGGAAAACAAACACTGTGAAGAAGGATAAACCTTCATGCACTCATTGTAAGAAGGAAGGACACAATGAGGCACATTGCTAGCCTTTGCATCCAAAATTGAAGCCTAAGAAGTTCGGGAGTAAAGAGCGAAAGAATGCTGCTGCTATTCAAAAGGACTTGGGATCAGACTCAGGTGACGAAACAACGGTTACAACTACAGGTATAAAAGGTAAATATTCTGAAGCATCTACAAGTAATTCTTCGCATTTTGTTGATAATGAAAGTTATTAGAGGAAAAGAAATGAGCTATTTCATATTAGAGTCATTTCCAAGCACACTAAAATTGATACTTTATTTGATAGTGGGTCACAAGTTAATTTGATTTCTGAAACAATTGTAAAGAAGTTGGGTCTAGAAACAAAACCTCATAAAAATCCATATCCATTAGGTTGGGTGTGTGATAAAACAAAGCTAAAAGTTACAAAACAATGTAAACTTCGTTTTTCTATTGGGTCAACATTTGTAGATGAGGTTGAGTTAGATATAGTCCCAATGGACATATGTGGAATTGTATTAGGAAGTCCATACTTGTACGATAGAAAAGCTATCTTCTATCGATCTAAAAATAAGTATCAACTTACTAAGGATGGAATTGAATATATTGTAAGGGCTCATAAACTCAAAGATAACTTCGCTCTCACAAATTCAGGATAGATGAAAAGAATTGTAAATTCAAGTAAATAATTTTTACTTATGATTGTAAAAGCAAAGGATCTTGATAAATCTGATGCATTCCAAGGCTATAATCCTAAACAAAAAGCAGATCTAGTTAAAGTTGTTTCCGATTATGATGTTATGTTTCAAGAGCCTAAAGGGCTTCCACCCAAGCGAGAGATAGAACATGAGATTTATTTGTAGCAAGATGCTCCACTACCTAACATTGGAATGTACAGGTTATCAGCTCTAGAGAATGCAAAGATAAAGAAGAAGGTACAAGAGTTGCTCGATAAAGGGTTTATTAGACCAAGCACATCACCATGCGGATCACCTATTGTGTTGGTGCGAAAGAAAGACGGTTCATGGAGAATGTGCATTGATTTTAGAGCACTAAATAAAATCACAATAAAGAATCGTTATCCTCTTCCTCGTATTGATGATTTATTAGATTAGTTAAAAGATGTAGTTTACTTCTCTAAATTAGACTTGCGAAGCGGCTACCATCATATCAGAGTTACAGAACAGGATGTATGAAAAACTACTTTCAAGACGAAGAAAGGACTTTATGAATGGTTGATGATGCCTTTTGGCTTAACTAACGCCCCTGCTACATTTATGCGAGTCATGAATGATGTATTTAGACCATTTATTGATGATTTTGTAATAGTCTATTCAGATGATATTCTTGTTTTTAGTAGGACATGGGATGAACATTTAAAGCATGTAAAACAGAATTTAGATGTTTTAAAAAGATAAAATCTCTATGTGAAACTGTCAAAATGTGAAGTTGGCAGAACATCTTTGAATTATTTGGGTTATATTGTAGGGGTGGTGAATTGAGGATAGATCCCTCTAAGGTTGAAGTCATAGTAAAATGGCCTAAACCTAATACCTCTACAAAAGTTAGAAGTTTCTAGGGGCAACACAATATTGGAGAAAGTTTATTGCTAACTTGTCGTTGATTGCAGCTCTCTTACCTGCTTTGAAAAGTGTGAAATAGGTGTTTCAGTGGGGATGCAAACAACAAAAAGCCTTCAACACATTGAAAGAAAGGATTAGTACAATTCCGATACTAGCACTGCCAGATCTTCAACATCCATTTGAGATCGAGACAGATGTAAGTGAATATGCCATGGGGGCAGTGTTAATGTAGCACAGGAAGCCTATATGCTTTCATTCTGAGACATTTACATCAATTGTATGCATTAGTTCAGAGTGTTAAAAAGTGGAAACATTATATAATGGATAAAGAAACAATCATACACACAGATCATCAACCACTTCAATATTTACACGCACAAACTAAATTGTAACAATCAAGACATTACAGGTGGATGGGTTTTCTACAACAATGTCATTTTTTTATCAGATATAAGAAGGGCATACATAATAAAGTTGCAGACATGCTATCAAGACCAATTATAAATGCATCCACTATACTTGAGCATAATTCAGTGATTCGTGAAAGTTACATTAAACAATATGCTCAAGATACAATTTTTAAGGATGTATATGCAACTTTAAGTCTTGGAAAGCAAGTAGAAGAATTGGATTATTATATAAAGGACAAACTCTTATATCATTTGGGAAAGTTATGCATTCCACAAACTAAAAGAGTTAACATAATTCAAGAAGGACATACTTCTCTTATATCAGGTCATTTTGGTGTAAGTAAAATAGTTGCACAATTACAAATGTTTTGTTATTGGCCATGAATGAATGAGACAGTTTCTAGATATATCAAAGGATGTACTATGTGTGCTACAAGTAAGCCAAGTAATAGAAAATCAGGCTCGTATACTCCACTTCCAATTCCTTCTCGTCCTGGGGAAAGTGCTTCCATGGATTTTGTTGGGGGATTTCCAAAGTCTAGAAAGGGTCATGATTATTTGTATGTGGTTGTGGATAGGTTCAGTAAGATGTGTATTTTGATACCATGTAATAAACAAGTCACATTTGAACAAATTGCAAAGTTGTTCTTTTAAAATGTATGGGTTCATTTTGGGTTACCCACTTCTATTGTATCTGATCGAGATTCTCGATTTGTTGGGAAATTTTGGTCAAGTCTATGGGAGTTAACGGACACAAGGTTAAAGAATATCATGACATTTCATCCGCAAACAGATGGTCAGATAGAAGTGGTCAACAAGACAGTAATATAGTTGCTTCGAGGATATTGCAGCAAGCATCCCAAACTTTGGGATGAGCATTTGTGTTATGTGCAACATGCTTACAACCATGCAAAACATTCTTCTACTCAGAGATCTCCTTTTGAGACTTGTTTTGGTTTTATACCAAAGTCTCCCTTGGATTTTGTCTTTGGTAAAGACATAACATTTGATGGACACAGTGATGTGGACAAAGCAGCCAAGTTCATTGAACAAATCTAGGAAATTCACCCGGCAGTACAGGAACAACTGGAAAGAATCCAAGCAAAGTATACGCACACCATGACAAGAATCAAGTTGAGGATAGTTTTCAAGTTGGTGATCAAGTCTGGTTGTAAATTAGCAAAGAAAGACTACAAGGGGAAGGTAAAAAGTTGAAACCAATTAGATATGGTCCTTTCAAAATACTTGATAAAATTGGTGAAAATGCTTTCCGCCTAGATCTACCAGCTTATATGCAAATCTATTTAGTTGTTAATGTTGAAAACTTGAGGTTGTATGAACCTTCATTGGTTGAAGATCCCGAAGAGCAAGGTTAGCTACCTTCCATTGAGGATCTATTTCCCGAGTATCTCAATGAATTACAGGAGGACACAATTCTTGATAGGAGGATAAGAACTTCGCGACGAGGGAATGTTGAGTATCTTTAAGTTGGACTCAAAGGTACAAATCCAAGTAAAGCACGATGGATAGAGATTGGAAAAGTGAAGGAACTTTATCCTCACTTACTCGATAGCTAAAACCAACTTTTGGTGGACCAAAAGCTTCGAGTGGAGAGGTGGACCAAAAGCTTCGAGTGGGGAGGAGTGATCCAAAATGAATTCAGCATATCCTCCATATCAAAAGTCTTCAAATATAGGTGAAAATGGAATCATATGAAGTGCTCGTTAATACGAAGCCAACGGTGCAAACTATGTGTAAATCCAAGTTCGGATGAGGAAATTAGAGCCAATTAAAAATTTAGGTCAAAAGTCAATGCCTATGTCAGAAGGACATGTGGCAACCCAGGAAAGAGTGACAGGTGTTATCGGGAAAAGTGTCTATCTAGATCTGCTCTATCCCACTAAGGTGTGACAGCGACCTTAGAAACAAACAGAGGAAACTACTTTTGTATTCTTCTTTATGAATTATAAACAAAGAGGAATAGGATGAACCAACCTGTGTCTTGCGCTAGTCCTTTGATCCAATTCCTCTCCTCTTTGACAGCTTCCAGCTACCTGCTCTCTCACTTGCCCAACTTCACCAAGTTCCTGTAAGATCACAGAAGAAAGAAACTATACAAAGACATGGGTTTATATTCATAAATAACTTAGGATTAGATTTAAGTTAACCATACAAATGTAACAAGCATCAATGAAACACAAGCATGGAGAAGAAACTCAAATAGTTTTATTGATATACAAGAAGATCCAGGAGGAGTTACAACCGATGATTCCTGACCCAGCATCAACCTCCCAGCAAAGAAGTCCCTTCTTCAACCCCAACAAAGCATAGATCACCCAATCCTCTGATATGTATCTCAAAACCAACAGCAATTCCTTACAATGTGCAAAATTCCAGCCTCTGGATCTCTGGGATGAGGGATCCATATATAGATGTATGCAAGGAGGATGAGTTAGCTCATGAATTGATTAGTGGCTTCTCTCTGTCAGTTCTTGCTTCCACTTGGAGACTGAGAGCCTCTTACTCATCCTTGGTCGAATTCAGTGAGGCAAGTGTCATTGGAGAAGATTCTGGAAGCTTCCATTGTCTCTCCACCTCGTGGAATGACTCTGCCACTTGTCATTTCCCGCTCAACGCACCCTGGTAGTGCATTTAGGTGCGTTGCAACGCACCTAGCTAGTGGACTTAGGTGCTATGCAACGCACTTGGCTAGTGGAGCAGCTGAAATGATCCTGATTTGACTAGTTCTGAGCAGTTTTTGGTGGAGAACTTCTGGGAGAAGCTGTAATTTGTTGACCTTGTTCCTTTAGGATTTAGAAAAACACTTTTAGGGACTTAGGAGCCCTTGGTTTATGGACATTTCATGCTTAGAGCTATAAGGCACAAAAATGTCTATAACAATTGCCCCCTAAAGTATGAGGCCGTTTATCGGGTGAAATGCTTTATTAGGAGGATACGAAGTTCTTTCAATGCTGGGGATCGTGTCTGAGACCTGTAATAAGATACAATACAATACATTATCTTCATACTGTTTTCATGATCTAGCTGAGGCGGGCATTCCCATGCTCAGCTTTATAAATTCATTTTCTTGTACATAGGACAGACAATCTTCTGATGGTAGACTGATGATTCTGATAGAGCCATCATCCTTTTGGTAGGATGATTATCTGTGCTGCAATGCTGTACATTTCAATGTCTTTATTTTCCTGAATATATATCGCAGCCCGGATGGATGAAACTAGATCCGGGGTCTTCAATCTCGTCCGATCTTCACTCGAAGTACAAGTCGATCCATGTGAGAAATGTTTTGGAGTCGAACATGGAAAGACATCGCTTGATTACCAGTCAATGATGTAAACTGTTAAGAAGCATGAGAGGAATCACCGATAATGATAATGACCCTCAAGGTACTGCAGTACAATTCACGTGGTGTGAATAAAGGACTTGGCGTCGAACACCACGCAAAATCTTTCGGTCGAAGGTCATTGATATATACCTGTCGCCGGAAGTGAGAAACTTGCCATTGAGGCATGCAAGCTTCAAAGTACTGAATGGGGTGTTCCTAGATCAACTTATTGGATAATGAGCTGATGTCGACAAGAAGTGATCCGTCATAGGAGGGCCTTAATGAATCCCACATCAATGACACGGAACGGAGCAAATGATTTTGATGGAGGTGAAAACGATCTGATGATATATGGTTCAGGGTGGCGGTCATGAAAGAATGGAGTATAATGTATGGTAGTGGACGGGACACAGGTGGCCTTTCTGGATGACTTCTCTTGAACATGTCGGCGACACTTATGTGATGGATTGGTAGCACTAACCCCAAATGTGGATGGTATGGCGAGACCATGGCGATGTGACCGGTGAATGAAACAACCCAACCCGACTCGGGCACAGAGCGAAAGTGTCATGTTCAAGAGCGACTTGCTACCAGTAAAGATTCTTTGAGTTTTCTTCCCAATTTTTCCCTAGTCATTGCTGATCAGTACCTCTTTATTTTTGTCAAGCTTGAGGAGGATAACATATGCTTGTTCTATAATTTTCCCTTCGGGCAAACCCATCGCTATGTTTTAACGAGCCTAGCGATAGTGAAACTCGTTCTCGTCTAAAGACAAGTTTGTCGCTATTAATGCTTTTTAACGAGTCTAACGACAAAGATAACTCGGTCCTTTTCATTTTTAGAGAGTCTGAAAAGGTATGTAAAGGTAACTCCAAAATTCCTTTTTCGTCATCTAATCCCTTAAGTCCGAAAAACTATAAAATAATACAGAAGGGATGAATTTTCGATTAGCTTTAACGAGCCAAACAAAACAAGTGCTCGATCTTTTTGTGCAATAATCCCTTAGGTCCAAAAAGATTAAAATCTAGAGGAGGGATATCACTTCCGGTTGCTTTAACGAGCTGGAAGGCCAAAACTCGAAAATCTTTTCATATTTTACGAGTCAGTTGAAAAGAGCTTAAAGAAGACTCGTCTTTTGAGGAACGAGTGATAAAATGGGTAGCAGCTGATTCCAGGTAAGGTTTGGAATTTTCCAATCACGGCAGTGTCACAAGGATGGCTAGTGAAATCACTCTTCGCAGTTGTTCCTCAAAATGGGTAAACAATCAAATGGAGGTGAATGATCGGCCAATGGAAAAGTGGAGGTGACGGTGCAAACATGACCAAGGCTTTAATGGCTGAAATGCTTCATTCACGGTGGTTATTTACCGGGGAATAGTTCATTTTTTAACGAGCTTAAACGCGGGTGGGAACATTTGCTCATGTATTATGTTTAGTTTTTAACGAGCTTGAACTATGTGCTAAAACTGCTCGATTAGATGGTCTTGTTTTGATTTTTACCATAGATAGCTTTGTCCTTCCAAAGATCGTACTGTATTTTCAACTGCTTCATCAAACTAGTTAGAAATGAACAATATTTGCTTGAAAACGAGATTAAAACGCTAATATTTTACTTTGAACTACGTAAAAGTAATTAAAAAGTGTTTTTTACCTCTCATTTTACCATTTCATTTGAACTTGGTTTGTTGGAGCTTTGGAGGTGTTTTCCCCCTCGATTTTCATCAGTTGATTTCGGGAGATTCTGTGGACGATTCTCGGCGCCGTCTGGACCAGGTAGGAGCTAAACTTGAGCTCTTTCATTTCATGGTTTCCATTTTGCATTTTGAGCCTTATTCCCTGCTTTTCTGAGCCCCTGGGGTTTGAGGGATTCGTTCTGCCATCAACGCACCCCCAGGGTATCGAAACCTGCGTTGAATGCTGGCCTGTATGAAGGCAGTTTGACATTCAACGCACCTGGAACACTGCTGCAGGTGCGTTGGGCGCAGAAAGGGAATTTGTTGCACAATTTTTTGATGGAATTTTTGCCTGTTTCTCATCAAAATCAGGATCTAACTCCTCTCTTGTTTGTTTTTCAGAGATCTTGGAGCAAGATGACCCTTACATGGCGAGAACGAGAGCATGAAGAAGAGGACATGATTGCCCTACATGATCCAGTTACAGTGAATGCGCTGCGGAATTGTGGCTTGCTGAAGTTCTTCCGCATTTCTAGCATGAGACAGCAGATCAACTTACTGCAGTATTTGCTCGATGCTTGGGATCCTATCAATCAGGCTTTCCAGATTAGGGGCAAATCTATCCCCTTGACTGCAGTAGACATCTATTTCTTGACTGGCTTGTCGAGGCGGGGTGCCCCCATCTCTTTGTCAGGTTCGGCCCGAGGAGGCGATTCTGTGAGAGATTATGTCCGCCGGTATTGCAGAGAAGGATCTCAGCCGAGTAAAGACGGCAAGATCATTATCCGTGATGTTACTGACAGGTCTCTTAGGACTATCCTGTTTACTTTTGGTAGGATGGCCGGTAGTGCATCTCTTCATGTGGCCAACAGATCCTATATGCAGCATGCCTTGGAATGCCTCCAACCGAAGGTGTTCAACTGGTGCGACGCAGTACTTCTTGTGATGAAGGAACAGTTGACCAAGATAAAGAATGGGAGGTTGAAGAACTTTGGGTACGGTTCTATTTTGACCGCCTTTGCCTTGGAGAAGATACCACTGATGCAGCCGCAGTACATTGCACTCGACTTACCTTCTCCTACTGAACCACGTATGCAGAGATGGGTTGACCATATGTCTAGGCATGCTGGCCAATCTCAGATTTCATTTTCTGATACCTTCTTCAAGTGGTTTGATCGTTAGGAGATGGTTTATGCCGAGTATCCATATGCTGGCATGGACTTCCAGGGTGATCCAGATTTAGTACTGCCGGATGGCGAGCAATGGGGTGCTATTGGTAAATCTCTGACCATATTACTGTTTACTGTTTTTGTTTATAATGTCCTTGTGCTTTATTCTATCAATACTCTAATCAAACTCATGTGTACATGCAGATGTTGGTCCTGTTCGTCCAGTAGTTCGCCTGAGAGTACCAGCTGTTGCCCCAGCAGGAGAGGCCGCTGGAAGGGCTATTCTTCGCGACCTTGATGTGGCCGAGACTCTCACAGCTTTGCAGGAGCAGGTTGAGGGCCTCACTCTTGGTATACCAGATGTGAGGACTGACGAGCTACCTTTGCGGTTACAGCGGCATACTACTGGTGTGCCCAGACGATGGACTCGTCTCCTACGTATGATTGCACAGGCTGTGACTTGCTATCACGAGCATCATTAGACTAAGGTGCCCCCTAGAATTTTGAGTTTTTGGGTCGCGTGACCGATTTTGTCTTGGTTACAGAACATTATATGTAAACCATAAACAGCTATATATATTTTGATTTTCCGAGTTTTATTCTAGTTGAGTTATATGATCCACATGTAAAACATTGATGATGTGTTTCTTTTTATAAATGTTGCAGATGTCTATCTAACACATAGTTTTCTAATGAATCGGTTAATGTGTTTAAGTTTCTGGAAATATGTTGGTATTGAATAAGATCAAATTGTCTTTCCAAAATCTTAACCCTTAGGAACATGTGATAAATAGCCGGGTTTCGGATGGAATATATACCATTGAGTTGTAGTATTACGAGCTGTGAGTCTAGCCTGACAATTAGTCGGCGTATACCATGAGTGATGGCATCAGAGAGAAGTTCTATCAATGCGCTATACTCAGCGATATTGTTCATTGATCGACCAATACATACACCTTTGAAACTTACTAACTCGCCGCTTGGATCAAAAATGGCCCAGGCTGCGGAGGACAGGTTCCGCGAACTACGACTCGCTCCGTCGGCATATCCAACACATGGCTCCAATGGGTTTGACATCTGCAATAAATGTAAAAAGGTGGATTACTCGACCAAAACAAACACTTTAGCGAAAACAAAAATATAACAAAAGCATACTGGTTACTACTATGCGTAGTAACGCTTGAGGTACAACCCATTGCGAGGTTGCGCCAGTGGAATTCCGTCATAATCCATTAACTCGTAGGCTCCCTTTGCTAACACCCGCTTAACAATATAGGGGCCCATCCATAAAGACTTAAATTTACCTGCTCCCAATTTGTCGGATTCTTGGTCGTAAAGCAAGACCAAGTCACCTTCTGAGAAGACACGGGGTTTGACATTTTTGTCGAACTGCGCCTTGACTCGTTTCTTATGGGCTTCGTTAGCCAAAGCGGCGTCACGACGGGTTTCATCCAATTGGATTAATTCCAAGAAACGAGCCTCTTCTTCTGAAGTTCCGGGGAGGAGATCAATTGCGAGTTTGAGAGATGAGATTTCACACTGGACTGGTAAGACTGCTTCCAGGCCATATACCAGTTGGAAGGGCGTGAACCCGGTTGCATTCCTTACCGATGTTCGGTAAGCCCACAAAGTTGAGTACAAGATTAGATGCCATCTTCTTTTGTGAACTCCGATCATCCTTTGCAGCATGCGTTTCAGGACCTTGTTGATCGCTTCAACTTGTCCATTGGCCTGCGGATAATATGGAGTAGAGCTGTCGTGAGACAACCCTAGTTTGGCAGCTAATTCAACCATCATGTGATTGCGAAAATGCGATCCATGATCTGTGACTATAGCCTGTGGTACGCCGAATCTGGCGACTACATGATTGAAAAAGAAAAGGGTAGCTGTGTCACCAGTATTATCTAATGTAGGCATCGCCTCGGCCCATTTGGTAAAATAGTCAACTGCGACTATGATATACCCATGCCCCCCGGTCGAGGTGGGGTTACATGTCATGAAATCGATGCCCCATTTGGCGAATGGACCAACAACAACTATTGGCTGTAGAGGTGCGGGTGGTCTTCTGGTTTTGCTACCAAAAATTTGACAAGCATGGCAACTTCTGACTGCGGTTATGCAATCTTTGAACATTGTTGGCCAGAAGTATCCTGCTCGTAAGATTTTTTGTGCTGTAGCATATCCAGATTGATGCCCCCCACACGCGCTTGAATGACACTCATTCAGGATTTTTTTAGCCTCCTCATGGGTGAGGCACCTTCTCATAACCATATCAATACCACGACGGTAAAGTGTATCACCGACGATCATGTAGTCTTTTGCTTGGTATCTGATACGTTTTTGTTCAGAGTGGGTGGTGTTTGGCCTAAATTTTTGGGTTTGGAGATAAATGATTATATCCCCATACCACTCATTGCTTGTAGATATCAGAAACAAACTTTCATCCACGATTGATTCTTCGGATGTTTCATCGTTGGACGACGATGGGAGATCGCATAATAATTCTGCAAAAACTAGAGCTTTCTTTGACTTGGATTTCACAAATTCCAGATCAAACTCTTGAAGGATTACTATACATTTTGAATATTTGCCCCCCAGCAACTGTCGCGACAATATATAAGTCATGGGGTTGCAATCTGACAGAATGGTAGTCTTCCGAAAGAGGACATAGTGTCGAAATCTTGTATCCCTTGAACAGCTGCAAGCGCTAGTTTTTCAACATAAGAATATTTGCTTTCTGTATCATTTAAGTTCTTACTTAAATAATATATAGGATGTTCAATTCCATCGACTTCTTGAACTAAAACCATTGCGATGGTCGTATCTGCTGCAACCAGATACAGGTTAAAATCTCTTTGATAATCAGGGGCGTACATTAATGATGCTTTCATTAGGGAATCTTTTAAAGCATCAAAGGAAGCTTGCACGACCTGATCCCAGACAAAGGGTACCTCCTTTTTAAAGAGACAGGTATAACCTTTAGCAAGTTCAGCGTAATTTGGAATGAACCTCCTCAGAAAGTTTGCTTTCCCTTGGAGTTTCTGAATCTGAAGCAAATTCGAAGGTGGAGGCAAATTTATGATTGCCTGGACCTTACACGGGTCGAGACAAATCCCATCCTTGGAGACTACAAAGCCAAGTAAACGACCAGAAATGACGCAAAATACACATTTGTGTGGATTGAGAAGTATCTTGTAGTGTCGGCAACGTAGAAATATCGCTCTTAAATGCTGCGGATGATCAGTCCGCTTTCGCGAATGAGCTGGAAGGTCGTCGAGGTATGGTTGAACGATGTTTTTGATGTCATGGAAGGCATAATTCATTGCCCTCTGAAACGTCGCCCCTGCGTTCTTTAAACCAAAGGGTAATTTTCAATATGCGAATGTGCCCTGTTAGCACTTGAAATTTCACCTCAGGCTGAGAAAGGCAAACCTCAAGGCAACATCAAACCATTTAGCCTCGTAGCTAGCCCTACGGGGCAGGAGAAGGCTCTCTCCGGTCAATCTCGGTAGATCTTCAATTGATGAGATGACCAACAAGGTGACACTGATATTAGGCTAGTAAATTGATAAAAGAGTCTGATTTGGGTTTTTTTGGGTTTTTGGTGGCAAATTGAGGAATTGCAATTTTGGGTGCGGGGATTTGACACAGTTTCTGCAGGGGGTTCTTTGGGGTGAGGTAGGAGACCGTATTGATGCCTTTGATTGAGGTGAGTGGATGGAAAAGACCGGTGAGGAGCTAAGGAGAGCAAATAATACTTTGAATTCTCCTTAAACAGTAGAAAACATAGAAATTAAACAAATTTAAAAGCAGAGCATGGCAAGCATGATTCTTACTTTAACACTTCATTTGTTTAATATGCAGAAGGAAAGAAAGGAGATGAATCACATAACACACTTACAAGAACATTAAGAAGCACTCCATCAATACATGAAACCACAAGAATCCCAAAAAGGACTGCAAAACCCTGGTCTTCCTTAGCCAAAAATTGCAGAGATACAAGTGAAATAATACAATGATAGTTTCTCCCTCAAGAGTCCAACCATGAAAATGAGCAAGAAAGTACATAATATAGATGATCTAACCTCTTTCCCTGCCTCCATGGGTCGAGCTCACTATCCTAGGAGCTGTTTCAACCACTTCTAAACTAAGCACTACAATCTAGGCAGTCAAAACAACTTGCCTCTATAAGCTAGGAAACCAATCCATTCATTAAATATTTACCCTTTACATGAATGAATCTTCTAGAAGTGTTAAACAAGAGTAAAAGTGTCTTAGAGTTACAATAATTACATCAAAGATAATCATCTTCCACCCCAAAAAGTCAAACTGGGTCAAAACTGCGTTTTCTGGGCTGTACAATGCAATCTGGGAAAAACTGCCTGACGGGTCGCGCGCCCCTGCCTGACGGGTCGCGCGCCTTTGGAGCGATGTTTGAGGCACTTGCAGGTGTCCAAATTGCGCAAAAGTGGGCTTTTTGGAAAGGTCTGTGAGTCTACTTTCCAACCCAACTAGAATTTTTGAATTTGGAGGTCATTTGCCCTATCAAAACTTAATTCTCCCAAGACTGGTTTCTGCAACTCAAAAAAGGGCCAGAAAGTCATTTTTTGGTAGTTTTTTGACCTTTTGGGGGACCAAAACTGTACAAAATCTCAAGTCCATCCATGGGCATATGTAACTTTGCATGAAAAATCTAGAAATACTGAGTTTTCGGCAAAAGGAGTTGCCATGATGAAGGGTCGCGCACGGGGTGAGACCCGTTAATGAGAAAAACCTGCAAATTGCCAAAAATTGCCAAAATTCACCCAAAATTCTCAAATTTTTTTGGGATTTGTGCTGTGGCTGAGCTAATTAGTGCCTTGATCTTTGAGGGAAGCCTCAACCAAGATACGGAATGGATTGGTCTTCTTTTTCCGTTTAAGGGCTTCGGACAACCGCCTCTGAAACATTTTCATCTTGGCCTTGCACACATGCATTCTTGCCCAACAATGGTTCTTCATGTTCCTCATCAACTTTTTATCTTGGTTGGCCTTAGCCAACAGTCTCTCCAAGTGTGCATTGACCCGGATAAGCATAGCCTCTCACAAATCTCATAACATGACATGTGGCGGAAACATGTGACTGCAAGTGGACAAGCCTGCAAATAAGTAAAAAAGGTGGGCTCCTCTCTTACATGGTGACCACTCTTACCACCCCTATGTGGCCTCCTCTGTACCACAATCTCAGACACTGATGCTTGGTCATCACTCTGCTCATATGTTTCGGTTTCTGACATGTTTGAGGAGCAGAGTGGACAAAATGTACTGCTGTTTCCGCCTTTAAAAGTGCTGAATTCTATGCTGTTTCAAGGGGACAAGGACATGAGGGAAATGTTAGGGGAGGGACCCTTTTACAAGGAATTGGGAATATATGAATATAACAGGGAATTTAAGGAAAGCATTGCAAACAATTATTGCATATAGGAATACATGTTTATAATCAGGAATATTGGGAAATCATTTGCAAAAATCACTGCATATGGGAATACATGTATAGAAAGTGAACATATGGGAATATGAATACATGCATTAACAGGGGAAGATAGGGAAACATATTTACAAAACTCTTTACATATTCACCAACAAATTCTTGTGTTTACACATGCATATGGTGCAGCAAGATTAGGGTTTGAGTTTTTTTTTGATGCTTTGGGAGAGGGGTAGGGTTTTCAATTTTAGTGATTAGGGAGAGGGGAGGGTTTGCATTTTAATTATAAAATAGTATGGAAAATAGATATAAATACAAATGTGAGTGGAAAGGGGAAGGAGGGAAACAATTACAAAGGGAAAAAACCTTGAAACAACACAAACCCTAGCACATTTTAACCATTAATATTGCAGTCATATGAAGCCTCTTCCACTTGCACAATTTGATTCTTAAACACAAGCATGAGGGCCTTCAATCATAACCAACAACCAAATTGAAGTGTAGAGGCCCTACCTTACAAAATTTGGAAATTTGTGGCTCCTTGGCAAGTTTACTGGCAAATCCTTTATGGAGAAAACCCTGACGGGTCGCGCCAGTGTAATTTTTGCACTGGCAAAGGCAGCCTGATGGGTCGCGCGCCTCTGACGGGTCGCGCGCCAGGCTCAACGGGTCGCATTTTGAAGGAGGCTTTTGGAGGCCTTCCCGGTGTCAAAATTGGGCGCAGGATAGCTCGTTGGAAAGGTCTTTGAGTCTACTTTCCAACCCAACTAGAATTTTTCAATTTGGAGTTGATTTGACCTGTCAAAAATCAAATCTCCCAAGACTGGTCAAAAAGTGCCAAATGAGGCTGCCTCAAGGAAGAGTGCTGTTGCAGTCAACTTTTGAATGCCTTCCTCAACCCCAAATTGAGCTCATGATAGCTCATTGGAAATATATTTGTGTCTAGTTATCATTTTACCCATCAAGAAAATCATTTGGCCAACCAAGCTAGGAGAAAACTTGATTTTCCCAAGGTCACTTCAGAGGTGTCTTTGATTCTCCTGAGGCAACGGAATTCTTGACATTTCTCTCAAACCATGACACCTGTGAAAAAAGTGAAGGAGGTTTTTTTTCTTTGGCATGTTATGGACAAAAAATTCTCTCAGTTTCCCAAAATTCATCTTTTATTTCTCTGAAACAGCTTTGGAGTGAAACTTATCCCGATGTGTGAAACAAGGATTTTTGTCGAAATGGAGCGAAATGGAGGGGATAGGAGGCTTCTAAATTCTTGGGGAAATTTTTGGAAGTAGGGAGGAATGTTAGGAAGCAGGGGAAAGTGGAATCTCAGAGATTGAGTGAGGGGAAGGGGTCCAAAAGGGCAAAACACAGGCCAAACCTAGAAAATTGCCAGGTTGTAGCTAGAAACTAGGGTTTGTGCAAAAATGAGGAATTTGGCGGATCTAAGGGATGGGAAGTGTTCGATAAGGTACTTTAAGGATAGGGGAAGGTGTATGAACATCAGGATACAAGTTTTGCCGATGATTTGACCGTCCAAGAGAAATTGGCTTCAAAACCCTAGGAGAGGGAAATGACCTTGCCTAGGCACAACTGAAGCATGAACAAGGAGTAAAATGACCCAATGGAACCTGATATGACGATGAAAACCCTCTGAATGATAATACACTCAGCTGAATGATGGCATAGACTGACATTTGGGCAACTTTGAAAAGAGTGAAAGCAAACCCTAGACCTAATGCCTAGTGACCAAATTTTGCTTGAAGACTCACTGAAATGACAAAATTTGACCTTGACACTTCAAAATAACTTTGTAAGAGCATGTTTGATCACTGGAGGAAGGCTGGAAAGACTGACACTAACATTGGCTCCAATGGGGATGGTAGCTCCTTGGAGGTACCAAGAACCTCAGACCTCTGGGAGAGAAGACCAGTGCTTTTCAATCATTGGGCAATGGAGTCATAAACTCAAGCTGAAATGCATGACTGAAAACTGACACAAACTAACTTAACAACAAGACTAAAAATTGACTCATAAAGGACTCATGACTCAACTAAAAACTGACTCGATACTTAAACACAATCGACCAACTGAAAATGATGCTCAAAGTGGAGCTTATTCATCAAAACCTACTCTAACAGTTTCATTCATCACCTGATCAAGTGAAATGAAACAACCAATGTAACCAAGTAAGCATCCCATCTGTTGTTCGAATTCTCCACAAGTGCTCACTTATGACCAACAAGAGAGAACTACTGAAAGGCAACTCCCATGACAACTTAGAAACAGATCCGTTGAATGATATGAATTCTCTATCCGCCTCCAAAAACACTGCATAAGGATCTTGAAATTCAAGCACACTGGAACTTAGCTCATCCAATGGATTACTTCTCGTTTCCTCATACCATGAATGCAAACTTTGAGCTGAGCCTTGTGACGAGACCTCTGCTGAAAATGACAAAGAAACTGACTGCCAGATCAAATTCATATCAGCACATGTTTCAAGCTCACATGTGGTCAATGGAGAAAGACTTTGACTGCAAACCTCATCCAAAACATCAGCTATTGGATCATGAAAAACTTGAAAAGACTGCTGCAATCCCATTTCTATTGGTTCCATTGTGATTACATGATTGCCTACATGCTGCTCATCTTGTTCTTGAGAGATTTTACGAGAATTCTGCCTTATAAACTGAAATGCTTCGAAACAAAAGGGTATAGAATCTTCCTGCATCATCAAATCAGGTATTTCGACTGCCACAACTTCATCTATAATCTGCCCTTCAATTTCATTTGGTGGCTGCAAATCTGATGCTACAGGCTGCTCAAGAATTTTGTTATCTGTCTCATCCTCAACATTAAATGATTTACTATGCAATCTACCCTTCAAAAACTGAATTGATTCAAAACAAAATGGTACAGAGTCACCTTGAATCATTAAATCATGTGTGTCCACTTCCAAGTCTTCAGCTGCAACTTGACAATCAATGGCTTTCGGGGGTTGCAAATCTGAATATGAGAAGTCTTGAACAAAATTTTCATTGCTCTCAAGATGGTCCAAATCAAGACTTGTTGACATTTGATTTCTGATTGCATGGTAGTTATCTCTGATGAACTGAAACGAATCAAAGAAAAAAGGCAAAGATCCTTCACTTACTTCAAAATTTGCTGCACTTTCCTCGTCAATGTCATAGCTGATATGCATCATTTGATCATTGTACTCGAGCTGCTGTAAGTGAACCTCTTCCTCCCACAAACTAGCTGCTGATTTGTCTGTAAGATTAGCTTCTTTTTGGAGAACATAATCATCATCATACTGATCATACTGAGGTAAATCATCAGTATAAAACATATCATCAAGCATGCAGGTCATATCAACAGATCTCTCTTCGCCAAGGTGATCTACAAAACAATCATTATCAGATCTATGACAACTAGGATAAGAAACAAAATGTTTTGGATCAGCAACTTGTTCTTCTTCAATCAGCGAGCCATGAGCTTGAACATCATAATCATTCCTTGCGGTGATCCTTTGCATCATCTCTTCCACTGCACTTACCAAAACGTCAAGCTTTACCTCTAGAGATGTCGATTTTTCCGGATCTATGTTTTTCATCTCTTCTTCCTTCAACCTTGCCCGTCGGATCAGCAGATGCGCCTCTACATTTACTGCACTGTTTTGCATCTCGTGAAGCATTGCAATATCCCTTTCTCTCAGCTGAAACTCCATTTCCGGATCAAAGGCACCCGGATAGTGCAAGAGAGCAGATCTAGGAGTAGGCCTTATATCAACTGGCATCGAATAATAAACTTGGTTAAATCTGGCTGAAAACTGTTGTACTGTCTCCCCTGGTAGTCTTTTCAGCTGGTTATACTCTTCTATAATCAAGAAAAGGTTCTGCCCGATCATCCACCTGTCGAGAAAAACTTTGACGAACTGCTGGAAATCTGAAATGCTTGCATCAGGCAGGGCTTTGAACCAACTCTTCACTTTGGCTTGCAAAGAAAGAGCAAAAAGCCTTATATTAACATCTTCTTCATCAACTTCAAAAAGGTCTAGAAAAGACTCAAAATTCTGCACATGTTGCTCAGCTCTGACATTCTTACATTCACCGTCAAACCTCGGCAAGTATAGATCATAATTTTTGGGGAAAGCATGAAGAATAGAAGGTAAAACAAGAGGTTTATACCGATCTGGAATTTTACAAGGTGTAGGGGTATGTACAGCAGGTATAGAATTAGTCTTGGTTTCTTGAGATTCATCAATCTGAAGATGGTCATCACAAAATTCGGAAAAAGGATCTTGATCAAGCTCAAAGGCATGCAAATCTTTGGTATTCACAATCTTCAAAGGGAAAGAATCAACTGCAGGCCTGGGATCTTTTCTCAAGCATAGTATACTTTGCAAAGAAGTTTTGACATTCTTGGGAAAAGAGAAGAAATAATTTATGACAAAGAACAAAATGTCTTGGATGAAATTCCAACTTGAGTACCTGATCTTGCCATATTCTCCTTTCATGTTTCTGCTGGTCGGGATCATCCTCCAGTGGAGTCTTTAGATCTGATCTCGAAACTGATTTAGAGTCGCCAAGTGAATGATTTCAGCCTTTCAAGTGTCTGATCGTTGTCCACCATCAACAATCAGATCTGAACTTGATACATGTACTGGGGTAAATTGCAGATGAAGTGTTACATTCACTAGCTCACGGAGGTCGACTGAAGCAGCGTTTATCTACTTACGCTGATGTAAAACAAGAGCGTTTTCGAAGGCTACCTGGCGTATCTTCAGACTCCGTCTAAGCTTATGAATTAAACACATCAATCAGCAAACAATTTGTTCTCCCCAGTATGGTCGCCAATATGTTAGCGCTTGAAATTTCACCTCAGGCTGAGAAAGGAAAACCTCAAGGCAACATCAAACCATTTAGCCTCGTAGCTAGCCCTACGGGGCAGGAGAAGGCTCTCTTCGGTCAATCTCGGTAGATCTTCAATTGATGAGATGACCAACAAGGTGACACTGATATTAGGCTAGTAAACTGATAAAAGAGTTTGATTTGGGGTTTTTTTGGGGTTTTTGGTGGCAAATTGAGGAATTGCAATTTTGGGTGCGGGGATTTGACACAGTTTCTGCAGGGGGTTCTTTGGGGCGAGGTAGGAGACCGTATTGATGCCTTTGATTGAGGTGAGTGGATGGAAAAGACCGGTGAGGAGCTAAGGAGAGCAAATAATACTTTGAATTCTCCTTAAACAGTAGAAAACATAGAAATTAAACAAATTTAAAAGCAGAGCATGGCAAGCATGAATTCTTACTTTAACACTTCATTTGTTTAATATGCAGAAGGAAAGAAAGGAGATGAATCACATAACACACTTACAAGAACATTAAGAAGCACTCCATCAATACATGAAACCACAAGAATCCCAAAAAGGACTGCAAAACCCTGGTCTTCCTTAGCCAAAAATTGCAGAGATACAAGTGAAATAATACAATGATAGTTTCTCCCTCAAGAGTCCAACCATGAAAATGAGCAAGAAAGTACATAATATAGATGATCTAACCTCTTTCCCTGCCTCCATGGGTCGAGCTCACTATCCTAGGAGCTGTTTCAACCAATTCTAAACTAAGCACTACAATCTAGGCAGTCAAAACAACTTGCCTCTATAAGCTAGGAAACCAATCCATTCATTAAATATTTACCCTTTACATGAATGAATCTTCTAGAAGTGTTAAACAAGAGTAAAAGTGTCTTAGAGTTACAATAATTACATCAAAGATAATCATCTTCCACCCCAAAAAGTCAAACTGGGTCAAAACTGCGTTTTCTGGGCTGTACAATGCAATCTGGCAAAAACTGCCTGACGGGTCGCGCGCCCCTGCTTGACGGGTCGCACTCCTTTGGAGCGATGTTTGAGGCACTTTCAGGTGTCCAAATTGAGCAAACGTGGGCTTGTTGGAAAGGTCTATGAGTCTAATTTCCCACCCAACTAGAATTTTTGAATTTGGAGGTCATTTGCCCTGTCAAAACTTAATTCTCCCAAGACTGGTTTCTGCAACTCAAAAAAGGGCCAGAAAGTCATTTTTTGGTAGTTTTTTGACCTTTTGGGGGACCAAAACTGCACAAAATCTCAAGTCCATCCATGGGCATATGTAACTTTGCATGAAAAATCTAGAAATACTGAGTTTTCGCCAAAAGGAGTTTCCATGATGAAGGGTCGCGCGCGGGGTGAGACCCGTTAATGGGAAAAACTTGCAAATTGCCAGAAATTGCCAAAATTCACCCAAAATTCTCAAAATTTTTTGGGATTTGTGCTGTGGCTGAGCTAATTAGTGCCTTGATCTTTGAGGAAAGCCTCAGCCAAGATACGGAGTGGATTGGTCTTCTTTTTCCGTTTAAGGGCCTAGGACAACCGCCTCTGAAACATTTTCATCTTGGCCTTGCACACATGCATTCTTGCCCAACAATGGTTCTTCATGTTCCTCAGCAACTTTTTATCTTGGTTGGCCTTAGCCAACAACCTCTCCAAGTGTGCATTGACCCGGATAAGCATAGCCTCTCACAAATCTCATAACATGACATGTGGCGGAAACATGTGACTGCAAGTGGACAAGCCTGCAAATAAGTCAAAAAGGTGGGCTCCTCTCTTACATGGTGACCACTCTTACCACCCCTATGTGGCCTCCTCTGTACCTCAATCTCGGACACTGATGCTTGGTCATCACTCTGCTCATATGTTTCGGTTTCTGACATGTTTGAGGAGTAGAGTGGACAAAATGTACTGCTGTTTCTGCCTTTAAAAGTGCTGAATTCTATGCTGTTTCAAGGGGACAAGGACATGAGGGAAATGTTAGGGGAGGGACCCTTTTACAAGGAATTGGGAATATATGAATATAACAGGGAATTTAAGAAAAGCATTGAAACAATTATTGCATATAGGAATACATGTTTATAATCAGGAATATTGGGAAATCATTTGCAAAAATCACTGCATATGGGAATACATGTATAGAAAGTGAACATATGGGAATATGAATACATGCATTAACAGGGGAAGATAGGGAAACATATTTACAAAACTCTTTACATATTCACCAACAAATTCTTGTGTTTACACATGCATATGGTGCAGCAAGATTAGGGTTTGAGTTTTTTTTTTGATGCTTTGGGAGAGGGGTAGGGTTTTCATTTTTAGTGATTAGGGAGAGGGGAGGGTTTGCATTTTATTTATAAAATAGTATGGAAAATAGATATAAATACAAATGTGAGTGGAAAGGGGAAGGAGGGAAACAATTACAAAGGGAAAAAACCTTGAAACAACACAAACCCTAGCACATTTTAACCATTAATATTGCAGTCATATGAAGCCTCTTCCACTTGCACAATTTGATTCTTAAACACAAGCATGAGGACCTTCAATCATAACCAACAACCAAATTGAAGTGTAGAGGCCCTACCTTACAAAATTTGGAAATTTGTGGCTCCTTGGCAAGTTTACTGGCAAATATTTTATGGAGAAAACCCTGACGGGTCGCGCGCCCCTGACGGGTCGCGCCAGTGTAATTTTTGCACTGGCAAAGGCAGCCTGATGGGTCGCGTGCCTCTGACGGGTCGCGCGCCAGGCTCAACGGGTCGCGTTTTGAAGGAGGCTTTTGGAGGCCTTCCCGGTGTCGAAATTGGGCGCAAGATAGCTCGTTGGAAAGGTCTTTGAGTCTAATTTCCAACCCAACTATAAGTTTTCAATTTGGAGTTCATTTGACCTGTCAAAAATCAAATCTCCCAAGACTGGTCAAAAAGTGCCAAATGAGGCTGCCTCAAGGAAGAGTGCTGTTGCAGTCAACTTTTGAATGCTTTCCTCAACCCCAAATTGAGCTCATGATAGCTCATTGGAAATATATTTGTGTCTAGTTATCATTTTACCCATCAAGAAAATCATTTGGCTAACCAAGCTAGGAGAAAACGTGATTTTCCCAAGGTCACTTCAGAGGTGTCTTTGATTCTCCTGAGGCAACGGAATTCTTGACATTTCTCTCAAACCATGACACCTGTGCAAAACGTGAAGGAGATTTTTCTTCTTTCACATGTTATGGACAAAAACCTCTCTCAGTTTCCCAAAATTCATCTTTTATTTCTCTGAAACAGCTTTTGAGTGAAACTTATCCCGATGTGTGAAACAAGGAATTTTGTCGAAATGGAGCGAAATGAAGGGGATAGGAGGCTTCTAAATTCTTGGGGAAATTTTTGGAAGTAGGGAGGAATTTTAGAAAGTAGGGGAAAGTGGAATCGTAGAGATTGAGTGAGGGGAAGGGGTCCAAAAGGGCAAAACACAGGCCAAACCTAGAAAATTGCCATGTTGTAGCTAGAAACTAGGGTTTGTGAAAAAATGAGGAATTTGGCGGATCTAAGGGATGGGAAGTGTTTGATAAGGTACTTTAAGGATAGGGGAAGGTGTATGAACATCAGGATACAAGTTTTTCCGATGATTTGACCGTCCAAGAGAAATTGGCTTCAAAACCCTAGGAGAGGGAAATGACCTTGCCTAGGCACAACTGAAGCATGAACAAGGTGTAAAATGACCCAATGGAACCTGATATGACGATGACAACCCTCTGAATGATAATACACTCAGCTGAATGGTGGCATAGACTGACATTTGGGAAACTTTGAAAAGAGTGAAAGCAAACCCTAGACCTAATGCCTAGTGACCAAATTTTGCTTGAAGACTCACTGAAATGACAAAATTTGACCTTGACACTTCAAAATAACTTTGTAAGAGCATGTTTGATCACTGGAGGAAGGCTGGAAAGACTCACACTAACATTGGCTCCAATGGGGATGGTAGCTCCTTGGAGGTACCAAGAACCTCAGACCTCTGGGAGAGAAGACCAGTGCTTTTCAATCATTGGGCAATGGAGTCATAAACTCAAGCTGAAATGCATGACTGAAAACTGACACAAACTAACTTAACAACAAGACTAAAAATTGACTCATAAAGGACTCATGACTCAACTAAAAACTGACTCGATACTTAAACACAATCGACCAACTGAAAATGATGCTCAAAGTGGAGTGTCAAGGTCAAATTTTGTCATTTCAGTGAGTCTTCAAGCAAAATTTGGTCACTAGGCATTAGGTCTAGGGTTTGCTTTCACTCTTTTCAAAGTTGCCCAAATGTCAGTCTATGCCATCATTCAGCTGAGTGTATTATCATTCAGAGGGTTGTCATCGTCATATCAGGTTCCATTGGGTCATTTTACACCTTGTTCATGCTTCAGTTGTGCCTAGGCAAGGTCATTTCCCTCTCCTAGGGTTTTGAAGCCAATTTCTCTTGGACGGTCAAATCATCGGCAAAACTTGTATCCTAATGTTCATACACCTTCCCCTATCCTTAAAGTACCTTATCAAACACTTCCCATCTCTTAGATCCGCCAAATTCCTCATTTTTGCACAAACCCTAGTTTCTAGCTACAACCTGGCAATTTTCTAGGTTTGGCTTGTGTTTTGCCCTTTTGGACCACTTCCCCTTACTCAATCTCTGAGATTTCACTTTCCCCTGCTTCCTAACATTCCTCCCTACTTCCAAAAATTTCCCCAAGAATTTAGAAGCCTCCTATCCCCTTCATTTCGCTCCATTTCGACAAAATTCCTTGTTTCACACATCGGGATAAGTTTCACTCAAAAGCTGTTTTAGAGAAATAAAAGATGAATTTTGGGAAACTGAGAGAGGTTTTTTTCCATAACATGCCAAAGAATAAAAACCTCCTTCATGTTTTGCACAGGTGTCATGGTTTGAGAGAAATGTCAAGAATTCCATTGCCTCAGGAGAATCAAATACACCTCTGAAGTGACCTTGGGAAAATCAAGTTTTCTCCTAGCTTGGTTGGCCAAATGATTTTCTTGATGGGTAAAATGATAACTAAACACAAAGAGCTTTCGAATTAGCTATCATGAGCTCAATTTGGGGTTGAGGAAAGCATTTAAAAGTTGACTGCAACAGCACTCTTCCTTGAGGCAGCCTCATTTGGCACTTTTTGACCAGTCTTGGGAGATTTGATTTTTGACAAGTCAAATGAACTCCAAATTGAAATATTCCAGTTGGGTTCGAAAGTAGACTCAAAGAACTTTCCAATGAGCTATCCTGCGCCCAATTTTGACATCGGGAAAGCCTCCAAAAGCCTCCTTCAAAACGTGACCCGTTGAGCCTGACGCGCGACCCGTCAGAGGCGCGCGACCCATTAGGCTGCCTTTGCCAGTACAAAA